>JADMNL010000036.1:10670000-11270000 GCA_016271365.2 Neoceratodus forsteri
CTAAGGTGAGGTCGCCAGAACTGCATGCAATACTCAAGATGCGGCCTGACCAATGCATTATACACAGGTAGGATCACTTCGCTTCTCCTGGACGTTATTCCCCGGGCTATGCAGCCCAGTATCCTGTTTGCCTTTGTCGCCGATCTTCTGCAGTTCTCAGTGTAGTTCATTCTGGTGTCTACCACCACCCCCAGGTCCCTTTCACTCGATGTGGCTTGCAGTGAGACCCCTCCCAGGGTGTATACATGGCCTGGATTTCTGACCCACAGATGCAACACCCTACACTTCCCCGGATTAAACCTCAGCCCCCATCTCCTTGACCAACCCTCCAGGGTATCCAGATCCCTCTGGACTGCCACCCTTGCTTCCTCCCCGTCAGCCAGTGCTCCCAGTTTTGAGTCATCTGCGAAGAGTCTCATCCTACTCCTAACTCCTGTCCCTGTATTAGAGACATAGGCGCGGAACAGGATTGGTCCCAATACTGAACCTTGGGGAACCCCACTGAAGACCATCCTAGGGGAGGAGACTATCCCACCAACCACCACCCTCTGTGTTACATCTGTAAGGTTCCCAGGTCCATCTTGCAAATGAGCTTCTGCTCAACGATGAACGCCTGGTTAAATAAAGACTTGATTGATTGATTGTAAGCCAGATCGAGTCATACACCCAGATATTTGAATTTTGGCACATACTCTAGTTTTTCTCCAAGTACTCTGGTAATCGGAGGGATAGCCCCAATGCAAGTGGGATTTGCCGCATAAGAGGAAAGGGAAAAAAGCATCGCTTCTAGTTTTTTTTTTTGCATTAAGCAGAAGTGTTTGGCTTATGAGCTGGTATTGTAATAGGTTAAATTCAGCCTGGAGGTCTTCACAGGCTGCTTCTGACGTAGGACGACTCAAAGTACTGTGTCATCAACGAACAAATGGATATTGGCCTTATTGATGGAGTCATCGATGTTGTTAATATAAACCGCAAACAGGGGACCAGGGATAGACCCCTGAGGCACACCTCTCTGCATGGGTTTAAGTGGCGAAAGATCACCTTCAGCTTTAACCTGCTGTTTCCGTTCTGCGAGGTAGTCAGCAAACCAGCATACAGAGTTAGGGTCCAGACCTAAGTCACCTAGAGAGAAAAGAAGTAGGCTATGGTAGACTGTGTTCAAGGCCTTACTTAGATCCCCAAAAAAAAGCGGCACAGACATGATTCCTATTGTCAAGGTCAAGGAGCCAATCATTAGTCACTTTTGCTAAGGCAGTTATAGTGCTGTGCTTTGCTCTGAATCCAGACTACCAGGTTTAACAGGCTTCTGGATTCAAGGTACGCCCTTAGTTGACCACTCACTATCTTTTCTAATAATTTAAACAGAATGGGGAGGAGGGAGATCGGTCTATAATTATTAAGGTTGCAAGGGTCACCTGATTTGAGCAAAGGGATGACATGGGCTACTTTTCATTGTGAGGGGAGGCTCCCCTGGAATAGTGACAAGTTGAAGAGGTGTGTGATTAGCACAGCCAACACATGGTATGCACATTTCAGAAAGTAAGGCTCTATGGAGTCCGACCTGCACCCTTCTTGATATCCAATTGCAGCAATAGATCTTCAACCTCTTTTAGAGAGGCAGGCAGGCAGGAAGAAGGCCTCCTTGGTAGTAGGGGACTCATGAATCAATAAGCCCTGCTGAGTGCGGATGGCATTAGCAGGGGATGTGTCAAATGCTAGCCCAGCAGTTGCAAAATGATGAGGTACTGGGTTCATCTGTAGCTGGAAGTACACTAGAGATATAGAAAAATAAGTATGTTAATACTATGTTGCAGCCATTTGTAGAACAGTGTGATGTCAACAAGGAACAAAAGCTCTGCTTTACTCAGTGTAGTTAGGCAGTTTGTTCCTCGATGACATCACAATATTCTAAAAAGAGCTGTGATGTAGTGTGAATGGTGAATGGACTCAGTCCTCTATCGCTGGAGTGCTTCCAGCTACAAAGGAGCCCAATACCTCATTTGAAAGAGCATTTCATGGGCTAACTATGATGGCCTCTGGGCATGAATGTATTCTTCTAAAGTCACATCACAACCAAGTGAATGGTGGGTTTTCACTAGTTCAGTGCTCTAACCACTGGACAGCAGTGCATCATTTTAACATCACTTAAAAGGCTGGCACAGAGCCGGCCCTGTGGCGCTGGATGCCTTACCTCGTGCTACACCGTCGACCCAGGTTCAGGAATGACCTTGGGTTGTTGAGTAGCTGGCATGGAGTCAGCTAGATTACATACTAAAATGGCAGCAGAATAGGCTTTTTTTTTTTTAGGACTATTTTTATTAGTTTAACTGTATGAAACACAATACACCACCCTCATAGGTAGGCTTCGAGAAACATTACGAACACAATACAGGACATCATTGTTACAGTAAGGATCAGATGAGAGACTATATTCTTGGTACATCACAGGGGTGAGAAACATTATATTTAAACCTTTCAAATCAGTTTATAACAGGCCAATACTGCCATGAGACGGGATTACCAACATAATGTTTTAAGATTAACGAACACCCTTACTGTTGGGTAAAACATCCCTCATCTGTAAACATTATTAAGGCGTTAAGACAATTCAGCAGTCTTCCCCTTATGGGCTAAAGCCAATTAAGCTTCACGCTTAGACCTTTGAGCAGAGATCAATTAACAAAAGATGGCAGTGTAACTGTGAAAACATTCAGACATACATAGGTTATACTCATTTCAAGCCGTTCAACCTAGAACATGTATTGCAGTGCGCATGTTCGGTGATCTGGCTGGTACAATAGCCCCCAAGGCTAGGGAAAAAAAAAAGGAGAGGTTGTATTGTCCTAAAACCAAACAATTTAGCTATCATTTTCATTCGCCTACATTTCCTTCCCCAGCCATTCCCCAAAGCACAGCATTACATCTCAAAAAAACAAAACAAAACAAAAAAACGACCATTATAGCATTCCTAGTTGGGAAGTAGTAGTAGATAAAAACATTATTTATGTTAGTAATACTGCCGGCCCGGTGGGGCTGAGGCGCTGGATGTTTTACCTCATGCCACGCCGGCGACCTGGGTTCAGGAACAAGCTCGGGTCATTGGGGGTCGGCTGAGGTGAACTGAGCATCCCAGAGACTGCTCCTCTCCTCTGGGGAGGCGACACCCACACATGTGCTAGCTCCTAGCAGCGGCTGGGGGCTAGGGAGAGTCAAAGAACAAGAATGGGTCAGCACGGCAGACGTCTGACGTGCAGTGCATGGGAGCACGTACCACTGCATCACTGTACGCCCTCGCCGTGAAGTGGACCAACGGGAGGAAAGAAACAGCCCCAATCCTCCAGCGTGAGTGATGGCCTACCTCCGCGGCGCTGCACCAAGCTCCCTCTAGTCCGGACTCCCTGGGTGGTCTTCCGCACTGTAGGGGAGCGCCATGTGGCCAGGAGGGTAACAGGACGAAGGGGTGACAGCTTGGGCATAGCGGTCGGTGCAGGGGCCGCCAGGGTCTGACTGGATGCGGGGGCTAATTCCCCAGCCGAGGGAGGTAAGACAATAAAGATGACCAACAAAAACTCTCCCAATACATATCCCCCAGAAGTACACCAAATCTTTGGAGGGAGCAGTAACCCAGCTCATCTGGCAGGGGAGAAGACCCAGAATAAAAAAAGAGATACTGTGGCGCACAGAGAGACACGGGGGCTTAGGCCTCCCCAACATACACTTATATTATATAGCTTCCCAGCTGGCTTTTATTCAGGACTTGATGCAGGGAGACGCACCAGTCCCTGCTTGGGCTGACCTGGAGAATACTCCCCAACTGTTCTTGTATCGCCAGGTGCTGGTGGGATCGCTGGGAAATCTGCAGGAACAAAAAAAATTTGCAACCCCTGTACAAGATCCACCTGGAAAGCATGGAGAGGGGCCCACAGGCTGCTGGGGCAGACACCATCCCTGTCTCCAGAGACTGCCCTTAGTGCCTTGCTGGGGGATAGGAAGGTCACACCAGAGGCAGAGATCCATAGCCTGAAGCAGTGGCAAGTGAGAGGACTCGCTCATCTGAGCTAGTTGTCAGTAGACAGGAAAGTAAGAGAATTTTGAGAACTGACAGATCAATTTGGCCTCAATGCCACACATTATTTCCTTTATCTCAGGCTTAAAGTTAAGGTGGTAGCCTGGTTTGAGAAACACCTGAACAGGTGAACTTGACCTGCACACCCCTTGAAGAGATTTTCGTAGGCCACCCCAAGATAGGAACATCTAAACCCCTGAGCAGATGCTATAGGCTACTTTTGAGGGGCCCTCCCAGACCAGTTTGCAAAAATTAGGAGAAGATGGGAGGCAGATATTCATGATGCAGGCCTAACCGGAGGGGGGGGACTGGAAAATTGATTGTCCTAAAGAAATATACTAAAGTGCTCTGTAAACAACAGACTAAGGGTCATTCAGTACAATGTTCTGATGCGTACATATTTCACACCAGTTGTGGCTAACATACTAACATACTAAAATGCCAGCAGAATAGGCCTAATGGTCTTTCGTGTCTGCTCGTTTGGTCAGCCCCCACCTTGGGTGCTGACCTTGCTGTCCCCCTCGCCTTCTCTGGCTTCTCCCTTCCCAGTTCCGGATATTCTTGCTGCATTGGATTTTGCTTCCTGAACCCTTCCCCTGTACCTGTCCCACCCTCTCTTGAACCCTCCACTGTCTCTGCCTCCACCAGCCCCTAGGTAGTGCATTCCATGGCTCTACCACCCTCTCAGTGAAGTAGCACCTCCTCCTTTCTCCCTGAATCTTCCCCCATGCCCTCTAGTGGCCCCTTCCTCCTTCCTTCAAGCACCCTCACTGTTCCTCCCTATTTACCCTCTTCATGTACCTGAAGACCTCTATCATGTCCCCCGGTCCCTTCTCTCTTCCAAAGTGTACATATTTAGCTCTTGAGCCTCTCCTCATAGGTCCTGTCCCCAAGCCCCAAATCATTTGGTGCCCTCCTCTGGACCCTCTCCAGGAGGTTATGTCCCTCTTAAGTGTGGCCTCCAAAACTGCACGCAGTACTCCAGGTGCGGCTCACCAAGCAGTTATACAGAGGAGTATCACTTCCCTCCTTCTGGAGGTGATCCTCCCAGCTGGTGCATCCCAGCATCCTGTTGGCCTTGGCTGCTGCCCTCCCACAAGTCTCCGAGTTGTTCATCTTGACATCCACCACCACCCCAGGTCCCTCTCAGCCATTGAGACTTAGTATTTCCCCAGGGTGTACACTTGGCCTGGGTTTCTGCCCCAGGTGGAGTACCTTGCATTTCCTGCATTAAACCTCAGCTTCCACTTTCTAGACCATCTTTCCAGAGCCTCCAGGTCCCCTGCAGGGCCACCTCCCTCCTCCCCATCCACCACTTCCCCAGTTTCAGTCATCTGCAAAGAGACTCATCTCACCCTGATTCCTGTCCTTATGTCAGATAGTAGGCGTTGAACAGAAGGCCCAAGGACTGATCCCTGTGGACCCCACTAATGACCCTCCTTGGGGAAGAGATTATCCCACAACTACGACCCTCTGGGTCCGGTCCTGGAGCCAATTGCTATCCATCGGATCATCTGGTTTCCCACCCCCATTTCTCCTAGTTTATCCAACAGGCCCACCGGAGAACAGAGTCAAATGCCTTGCTGAAGTCCAGAAAGAGGACATCCACTGGTCTACCCAGGTCCAAGGCACTTGTCACCCAGTCATAGAACTCCACCAGGTTTGTCTGACACGATTTCCGGGATGAATCCATGCTGTCTATCGTCCAGGCACCCTGACTTATCCAGGGCCCCCTAGCCTCTCTGACAATGCCCTCCATCACCTTGCCCACCACTGATGTCAGGCTGACAGGCCTGTAGTTCCTGCCACCTCCCTTGATCCCCTTGTGGATAGGCACTACATGCGCCCACCTTCCAGTCTTGGGGCACCACCCTGTCCTCAGAGATGGTGAAAAGCTCTGCCGGGGTTTATGCCAGGACATCTGCAAGTTCCTTCAGCACTCTAGGATGTAATTTATCTGGCCTGGTGCTTTCTCCGTCTTAAGGGGGAGCTGAGGGCTTCCCTCACTCTCTCTGCTCTGATTTCCATTTCCAGTACCCTCTTCTCCCTGTGCCTCCCCACCCTGCCAGTGATGCCCCCTCTCCCCAGACCTGCCCGGTTGGTAGGGGGCCCCCTCCTCATTATCTCTGTCTCCTCCCATGTATGATGCAGCATCCCATTTTCCCTCAGTAAACTGAGGTGAAGTACTCATTTAGTACCTCAGCCTGCTCCTCTGGGTCTTGTGCCCATCTCTCCCTGATTTAATCCTGCTAATCTGCCCTTCACCTTTCGTCTTTCCCCAATGTATCTAAGAGAACCCCTTTTCCCTCTCCTAATTTCCCTGGCCAGGTTCTGCTCCTTCCCTTGCCTTAGCAGCCCCTCCACCATGTGGCCCTTCCAACCAACAGCTCATACTCCCCGGATCCCTTTCACCCTTGAGCACTTGAATTGCTTATAGGCTGCTTTTCCCTCGCATCACCTCCTGGACCTCCTTGGTCCACCAACAGGGTTTTTGGGCCCTACCGCATTTTCGTCTTACTCTTGCACAGGTGCTGGTAGCATCCTGCACCCCTCTCCTGATGATTTCCCACCTACTATCAGCGTCCATGTCTGACCCAATCCCATCCAAATGCTCCTTAAGGATCCTTCCCATTTCCTTAAAATCCACCCCCTGAAGTTGGTTACTTCCGTCTTTGTGCAGCCTTCTACCCCTCCTAGGTCCAGGCAGAACCAAACTGCGGCATGGTCAGCCTCGCTCAATGGGTCCCTTACCTCAGCCCCACCTGGTCACCGTCTGCCAGGACCACATCCAGTACCCGTGCCTCCCTGGTCGGTTCCCTCACCTGCTGAGTTAGGAACGCGTCTTGAAAGACATCCAACAACCTCTGTTCCCTGGTCAGAGAGGATGTCATAGTCTCCCAGTCTGTTCCTGGCATGTTTAAGTCCCCTAACACCACCACCTTTCCTCTGCCCAGTCTGCAGTGTCTCCTAACATCTGCCACCAGACTGGCTCACAGAATAGATTGAAGTCGGAGCTGTGCCCCAAATGTTTGGCCCAAGAAGGTACATTTTACCACTTGATGTGGGACTGCCATAAGATGCAGGGGTTTTGGAGAAACATCCTGGCCCTGTTATCCAGGACACTCCAGCTGCCATTGCGGATGGACCCTTCTGAGGTCCTTTTGGGGCTGCCAGGGGGAGGGGCAAGAGATACGCCTGGGAAACCCCCACTGTGACGCTTGGGTGTGGTGGTGGTGATCCGAGTAATTGCACAATATTGGAGACTGGAGGCTGTTCCTACTGCTGCCATTTGGATAAACTCACTCCTAGCATGTATGAAACGGGAGAGAACCCAATACTTGGTATGGGGAAATATGAAAAGGTGTGGCTACCCATGGAACGGGCACTGACACAGGGATGGTTCCCTGCCTTTTGAGAACATCCATTGGCAGCTTCCACAGGTGCTAAGAAAGGAATGACTTACTGTACTTGAGAAATATTAACTTAAGGCAGATAATGGATATCATACAGACTTATAAGATGTATAAGCAAAATGTTAAATTTTAATAACCTGAACCAAGGAGTGAAAGGGATCGAGGGGAGTACGAGCTGATGGCTAGAAGGGCCACTAGGGTGGTGAGGGTGGCTAAGGCAAGGAAGGAGCAGAACCTGGCCAGGGAAATTAGGAGAGGGAACAAGGGGTTCTTTAGATACACTGGGGAAAAACGAAGGGTGAAGGGGGCAGATTAGAAGGATTAAAACAGGGTAGAGATGGGCACAAGACCCGGGGGAGCAGGCTGAGGTACTAAATGAGTACTTTACCTCAGTTTTCACCAAGGAAATAAAAGCAAAATCATACATGGAGGAGACAGAGATACTGAGGAGGGGGGGGACCCTACCGATCAGCGGGTCTGGGAAGAGGGAGGCATCAATGACAGGAGGGGAAGGCTAAGCAGGGAGAAGAGGTAGCAGAAGTGGAAATCACAGCAGAGAGAGTGAGGGAAACCCTCAGGTCCCTTAAGACGGAGAAAGCACCGGGGCCGGATAAATTATATCCCAGAGTGCTGAAGGAACCTATGGATGTCCTGGGCGAACCCCTGGCAGAGCTTTTCACCATCTCTCTGAGGACAGGGTGGATGCCCCAGGACTGGAAGGTGGCGCATACAGTGCCTATCCACAAGGGGGGGGGGGAGAAATCAAGGGAGGTGGCAGGGAACTACAGGCCTGTCAGCCTGACATCAGTGGTGGGCAAGGTGCTGGAGGGCATTGTCAAGGAGAGGCTGGGGGGACCTGGAAAAGTCAGGGTGCCTGGACGATAGACAGCATGGATTCGTCCCGAGGAAATCGTGTCAGACAAACCTGGAGGAGTTCTATGACTGGGTGGACGAGTGCCTTGGACCTGGGTAGACCAGTGGACATCCTCTTTCTAGACTTCAGCAAGGCATTTGACTCTGTTCCTCACGTGGGCCTGTTGGATAAGCTGGGAGAAAGCGGGGTGGGAACCAGATGATCAGATGGATAGGCAGTGGCTCCAGGACCAGACCCAGAGGGTCATAGTTGGCGGGATAGTCTCATCCCCAGGGAGGGTCATAGTGGGGTCCCACAGGATCAGTCCTTGAGCCTCCTCGTTCACGCCTACATCTCTGACATAAGGACAGGAATCAGGAGTGAGATGAGTCTCTCTGCAGATGACTCAAAACTGGGGCGGTGCGTGGATGGGGAGGAGGGAGGTGGCCCTACAGGGGGACCTAGAGCTCTGGAAGAATGGGCTAGAGAGTGGAGCTGAGGTTCAATGCAGGGAATACAGAATTGCTCCACCTGGGGGCAGAAACCCGGGCCAAGTGTACACCCTGGGGGGGGATGCTACAAGTCTCGATGGTTGAGAGGGACCTGGGGGTGGTGGTGGTGGATGTCATGATAAACAACTCGGAGACTTGTAGGAGGGCAGCAGCCAAGGCCAGGATGCTGGGATGCATCGTAAGCAGGATCACCTCAGAAGGAGGAAGTGAAATACTCCCTCTGTAGAACTGCTTGGTGAGGCCACCACAGTACTGCATGCAGTTTTGGAGGCCACACTTAAGAGGACATTAAACTCCTGGAGGAGGTCAGAGGAGAGCAACCAAAATGATTTGGGCTTGGGGACAGGACCTATGAGGAGAGACTCGAGAGCTAAAATACACATTGGAAGAGAGAAGGGACAGGGGGACATGACAGAGGTCTTGGTACATGGAAAGAGAGGGTAAATAGGGAGGAACAGTCTGGGTGTTCCGAGAGGAAGGAGGTCACTAGAGGGCATGGGTGGAAACTGGAGGGAAAATTCAGGGAGAAAGGAGGAGGTGCTACTTCACTGAGAGGGTGGTGGAGCCATGGAATAAGCTGTCTAGGGGCTGGTGGAGGCAGAGGCAGTGAAGGGGTCAAGAGGGGGTGGGACAGGTACAGGGGAAGGGTTCTGGAAGCAAAATCCAATGCAGCGAGAATATCCGGAACTGGGAAGGGAGAAGCCAGAGAAGGCGAGGGGGGCAGCAAGGTCAGCACCCAGGGTGGGGGCTGACCAAACGAGCAGACATGAAAGACCGTTAGGTCTATTCTGCTGGCATTTTAGTATGTTAGTATGAATGAAGACCTTAACTGTTTGTAATAATCCTGCACGAAGCCACAACTATGACTGTATGTAACTGTAATCAAACTTTTTGCTGTTAAGTTTGAAGAAAAAAAAAAAAAATTACCAAGAATTGCATTTTTTCAACAATAATAATCAGTTTAAATATAAAACAGACTTAATATTTCAGTTGTGTTCATATCTTGAAGACAACAGTGGTTATGAGAAGGTACACTAAAAGCCAATTCCCTAACAAACTACCATTTTCTTTGAGAAAAGTAGACTGTAAACAGTTTGGCAAGGTTCGGGTCTGGTTACCTACATCCCTTTGAATAAACCGTGATCACAAATCTCAAGGTTGTATGAGCAAAAAGATCCTGAATGGAGATCAATTAAGGTTTATGGCTCTCTTACCGAATCTTGAATAATTTTATTTACTAACACATTAAAATGCCAGCGGAATAGGCCTAATGGTCTTTCGTGTCTGCTCATTTGGTCAGCCCCCACCCTCTCTGGCTTCTCCCTTCCCAGTCCCGGATATTCTCACAGCACTGGATTTTGCAGCCAGAAACCTTCCCCTGTACCTGTCCCACCCCCTCTTGAACCTCTCCACCGTCTCTGCCTCCACCAGCCCCCTAGGCAGCGCATTCCATGGCTCCACCACCCTCTCAGTGAAGTAGCACCTCCTCCTCCTTTCTCCCCTGAATCCCCCTCCAGCTTCCACCCATGCCTCTAGTTGCCCCCTTGGAGCACCTTGGACTGCTCCCTCACCCATTACCCTGCATGTACCTGAAGACCTCCATTATGTCCCCCGGTCCCTTCTCTCTTCCAATGTGCACATATTTAGCTCTTCGAGCCTCCCCATAGGTCCTATCCCCCAAGCCCCAAATCATTTTGGTTGTCCTCCTCTGTACTCTCTAAGAGTTCAATGTCCCTCTTTAAATATGGCCTCCAAAACTGCACACAGTACTCGAGGTGCGACCTCACCAAGCAGTTATACAGTGGGAGTATCACTTCCCTCCTTCTGGAGGTGAGCCCCTTAGCGATGTATCCAAGCATCCTGTTGGCCTTTGCCGCTGCTGTCCTACAAGTCTCCGAGTTGTTCATCTTGACATCCACCACCACCACCCCCAGGTCCCTCTCAGCCATCGAGACTGGTAGCATTTCCTCCCCCCAGGTGTACACCTGGCCCGGGTTTCCGGCTTCCAAGTGCAGTACCTTGCATATTTCTAATTTTTTTTTTTTTTTTTGCTGCTACTAGAAATCTCACCAGATCTGCCCAAATGTGCTTGTATTCAAAGTTGAACATAAGATCCAGGAAATAATGAGTTGGAATAATATGGGATGCAGTATCTTTTGCCAAATATTTCTTCCTTAGAGAGTGTCATTACTATGTGGTGGAGGGTCTCTGGTTCCTTTAAATAGCGCAAACAATTGACCGAAGTAGATTGAGAACTATTTATTTATTTTATTTTATTTATTTTAATTTTGGTGACCGGGTAGGCCCACTGAGACCGTAATGGTCCCTTTTTCAGAGGCGACCCGGGGTTAATCAACCAACAATATTACCAATAAAGGCGTAGAACAATTCAAGGAAAGTCATATACAGACATTAAAATCAGAACATATTAGTACAATCACAGGCAGGTTAGGTAACGTTTAGAACAACATGGGGTAAACAGTTTCACAAGAGTGGCAGTTACATAAGGTTCTTTTATCAGGTCAGTTTTACGGGTTACAATTTCAAGTGTTTCAGAAGTGATAAGATTCAACTGAAATAGGATACCAACCTGTTAGACGGCAGGTTTTTAGTATCAGAGATGGAGTGTTGTTTTCTATCCTCAGCAGTGGCATGCACAGAGGCTTAGCTCTAGAAGGTAAGTCTTTAGGCCTTTTTTAAAACCCCCAAAGGAACTGCAGTCTTGAAGATTGCTAGGTAGGCCATTCCATAGGGACGAGATGTAATTTTCGAACAACCGAAGACCTTGGCTTGTTCGGACTTTTAGGACAGGGAGGAGTCGACGACACAAGGATCTAAGTGTTCTTTTAGGCTGCTTGAGTACTAAGGTACGACTCAGGTTAGGGGGAGCATCCGTTTGTAGAAGTTTGAAAGCCAAGCATAGGGAAGTGTAAGCCAGTCTGCCCTCCAGGGAGGGCCAATTCAGTGAGTCGAGTATATTACAGTGGTGTTCTAGTGGCTGAGCTCCCAGGGCAAAGCGTCCTGTTCTGTGGTACAATTTTCTCTAGCTGGCATCTCGTTTTGCATTTAATGTAGCACTGGGGCACCATAAAATAAGGTGGGCAGGAGCATGCCCGTGGCTATCTTTAGCCTGGATGCCTGAGTGACAAAGGGGTTAGACGGTACATGAGCCCAAGCTTTTGATTTAGCGCCTTGGTTCATTGTTCAACATGAAACTTGAAAGAGCAGTCTTGATCGATATAGACTCCCAGGTATTTGATGCAATCCACCACCTCAATAGGATGGCCACTGGACAGATAAGGGGATCGTAGACATGTTGTCGGGGCCCAATTTACTGGGTCCGAATAGGATGGCTTTGGTTTTTTTCTCATTTAGGACTAGCCTATTTGTCAGAAACCAGGTTTCCAGTAGGGAGAGATCGTGGTTCAGGAGTTGGTTTAGCTGTACAGCATTTGAAGCAGATCTGTATAGTACTGCATCATCCGCACAGAGGGTCACTTTCGCTCTGCCGCAGTGCTTTTCGTGAGTTGTTGATAAACAGGGAGAATAGAAGGGCCCCAGTATTGAACCTTGGGGACACCCTCAACGAATGACACTTGCCTGACTCCACCCCCGCCATCTGATTATCTGAGATCTGTCTTGCAAGTAATCTTTAAACCACTGTGTTGAGTGGTTGTTCTAGTCCGAAGAGCTAAGCTGCTGGATGAGCAATTTATGATCTACTAGATCAGGCCTTAATCAAGGTCTATGGAGCCGCGCACCAGTAAGTTGGCTTTGTCTTGGAGCACAGCAAGGATAATCGGATATTTAGACTCACCAGGGCAGTATCAGTACCATGTTGTTTTCTCTGAATCCATGTTGTCGTGAGTGAGGAGGCTATGTTCTTCAGCATATGCCTGGACTTGTTGGTATACAGTTCTCTCAAGCATTTTATTTAGTGTGCAGAGAATAGAAATCGATATGTAGTTTTCAACTAGCTCACTGGGTCCTCCCTTAAGGATCAGGGTAACCAAAGCTGTTTTCCAAGCTGAGGGGACTTTGCCTTCCATCAGCGACCTATTGAACAACCACATGACTGGCACGGCAATTTCTTGGTCAGCCAGTCTGAGTAACCTGGGTTCATCCTTGTCATAGCCTGGAGAACCATTGGTCTTAATGCTCCTAATAAGCTTTAGGACCTCAGTTTTTGATGTTGACCTAAGGTGAAAATTAGGTGATGAGTGGAGATTCAACAGTCATCTGAGATGGCTGTTTTGGGCTGCAGGATGAACCCTGTACCTCCAAGGTCAGTGAGGAATTCATTAAAGGCATTTGCAGCATCTTGAGGTTAGTGTGGTGGACATCTCCCACAACAATGTCACAGGCATTTTGCTTGTGGTGCCCTTTCAGGAGTGCATTTATTTGGGACCAGAATTTCTTGGGGTTAGAGAGATTTTTTGTTTGTAGGTTCTTAAGGTACAGTCGGCAGCCTGTTTTAAATCTTTTTTACATGTGTTTCTGAGCATTCGGTAATGGATCCAGTCATTGGTTAAATTAGTGGACTTGTACCTGCCCCAGGCCCTGTCCCTTTCCCTCATTAGTTTTTTTCAGATCACACGTCAGCCACCTAGACTGTTGTCCTTTGACTCATTTGTTTTAGAGGGGCGTGTTTGTTGGCGGGCCAGGGGAAATTCTTGGTGAAAAAGGCCAGGGCAGAGTCCAGGCTGGGGGCAAGATTAATTTGAGCCCAGTCACACCCCTGACAGGTATCCCGAAGGGCGAGCATCGAAACTGGAGTAGTCAAGGCACAGAAAGGTACGGGAGGTGGAGTTGGATAGTCATTTTTCCATATACCAAAGATGGGGGCGGGTTCACTAAGGAGTCGCAAAGTACCGGCGCTTTGAATCTATTAGTTATTAACCGCTACTATTTGTGTTCTCTCTCATGTCTCTTCCCACATTTGCTTACATTGGACATTGAGTTAGTATTCTCATTTCACTGTTGTGGTTACTGTAGACTTCTCTCTCTAGGATCAGTGTTCCTACTGGGGTCTGGGATGATCAGATTGCTCTCAGAGATTTATCATCCTGTGAGATTGGTCGGTCCCTCTGGCTCACAAAGCCAAGATTCTTTCTCTGACCAATCAACTCCATAGTGGCATATACTACCCTCCCAAGGGGGACTAATCCAGGATTTGAAAATATGAATGGCCATGAATTCCATTCAGGTTGGAGTCATGATATATGTTTATTACTGCAATGCGATGGTAAATATGGGCTCTTATCAACTGTCTCCCCATTTAGTACCTTTCTTTCCTTTTCATAGTTTCTCCCCTCAGGAATTACCCTCCCTTTCAAAGTATGGCATGCAGGGAGAGTGACTAGCCAATACCCACTAACCCCTTTCCTAGTTAGGCATTAGGAAGTGCCTTTGGGTCTCTTCTCCTAAGATTCCCCCTTTTTAGTGAGGATTTCCTCACTCTCCGAGTGCCTTGGAAGCTCTCGGTACCTGGAAGTACCTGTTTACAAGTTCTGTTGGTATAATATAATTGTTGGCATAGGTAGCTTCAGCCCTGTTGGCTTTAGCTAATCACAGACTAACTACCTTACCTATGCATCCTTTGATTGTAATGAATATAGTTCAAATTGGATTGTTTACCTTTGCAGGTTGCCAGTTTAAGGGCAACCGGTTATTAACTGATGTTTTTTATGATTAAACTTCTGGAAAATGGTTTTAACATCCAGATTGTTATGGATTTGAGATTGTGTCCAGCTAACTGCTATATCTTTGGTATACAGGAGGTGGGGGTTGGGGTTCCCTGGCACCCACGTAGTATGTTATTTATAAACCTGCACCTAACCAAAATCCCACTATGGAGGAGACCCCCTTGAGATTAATCTCCTGGAATGTTAATGGGCTCTCCACCCCAGTTAAGCGTGCCAGGGTCCTCTCACAAGTCAAAAAAGCAAGGGCTGATATTGTTTACCTACAGGAGACTCATCTAAGTAGTCCAGAACACATAAAGCTGGGACGGATCTCAAGGGGTGAGGTATATGGTTCTACCTTCAGAGGGCAGGAGGAGGGGAGTGACAAATAATAATACCCCATTATCACTCCCTGGCAACTAGAGGCTATAGATGACTGACCCAACGGCTGACTGGTTCTTCTCGAGGTCTGACTGAGGCAGGAGGTCACCCCAGCAAATGCTTACTTTCCACCAGACTCTTCTGTCCAGTGATCTCAGGGGCTTATTAGATAGAATTACTCAATTTACCAAAGCCATGTTGCTGCTTGCAGGAGACTTCAATATTTTACTACCAGAGAAGGACTCTTCTAATCTTAACATCCCAAGGAGAACCCCACAGCAGAAACTCCTTTGTAGATTCCTATCCAAGGGTAGGTTGGGCTGACACTTGGCGATATATGTATCCCATACCAGGAATTACACACTATTCGACGTTCACCAAACCTATTCAAAGAATTGATTTATGCTTCACTCAAGTAGAACATCTAGATCATTTAGTTAGACACCCAAATTGGAGATATAGCCATATCAGATCACGCACATATAGAAAATACTTAGAAAGTAGGTTTGCAGAAAAGGAATACTTTTGAGCGTCTAACCCTTTCCATCTAAAAATCAACCAATTCAAGATTTTTAACAGACAAAATATCCGAGATACTAACCGACAACACGAACTGACACCCCAAGGCATCCTCTGGGACACCATAAAAACAGTCCTCGAGGTCATCTTATTAAACACACTAGCAGCTGCAGAATGACATGAACAGCATAGGACCCGACTAGAGGAAACTCTGCATTTCTTACAATAAATACATAAGCATGGTAACTCCATGCTTCCACAAGTAAAGAGTTAAACAAGAACTGGACAGGTTGGCGCTACAACAGACAGAAATTACCCTGACCCTCCGTCAGAAGTACTATGAAAGTGAGGCCCAGAGCTACAATACTATTGGCCTATCAGTTAGAAAGCAGAAAGATGGCCAACATCACTACTATTCACCCAACAGGAGGTAGGCCCTGAATAAACTTAATGACATTGTGGAGGCATTACCACATACTACTGCCTCATTCCCCAGAACATCCCATTCCCGGATCACATAATAGTCTAGGGACCTGGCTCCCAGAATTTAACACAGAACGGGAACAGCTGTTAAGCCCCATCAAAATGCAGGAATTAGCCAGTGCCTTGACCAGTGCCAAAACCATGAAAGCTCCGGGACCCAATGGCAACGGGGCCGAATTCTACAAAACCGTAGAACAGCTTCTATTGCCTCTCCTATTGAGAACCTGTACTCTGTCCTGCAGGTGACCCACCTCCCACCTGGGCTCGCCCACTATTTCGTCATCCCAAACCTGGAAAACCCTCAGCTGTGTGAATCATATCGCCAACCTCGAGCAAACACTATAAATTATTTATGGAATTATGGCCCGTGAGGCTAGAAGTTCTTCTTCCACAATAGTCCATAAATATCGTAAATGGGTTTATAGGAAGTACCACTACAGACAGTATTAAAAGACCCATCATATATTAGATGAATAGCTGTCCCTGCAGCCTTAGTGCCTTGATATGAAAAGGCCTTTAGAGGAATGTATTACCTTCTTGTACTATAATGGAAATGGGCTCCATGTCATTAATTCAGGCCATTACAAACATCTATTCCTCCCTAGAGCCAGAGTACGGTCGCTGGACATCACTCTACCCCTTTATAGAGGCACTAGAGGTTGCCCCTGTCACCTCCCATTTGCCCTGTTTATGACCATTAGCACAACTAATCAGGCAATCCAGGGACATTTCTGGATCGTGGAGGGGAAGAACACCATATAATAGCTGGATGACGTTCTCCTTCTTAGAAACCCAGCTAGTTCACCCGAGTTAATGAATTACTGAGCCTATTCACTCTCGATTAAATGAACATCAAGAGAATTTTAACCTTCGAACTCACCCGATCAAGTTACCTAGAACAATTCCCCGCAAGTGACTTAGGAGGATAAAATATTAGGATAAACAGGACTAGAGACAGTGAATCCTATAGCAGAATTACATCCTTCACCACACACCCAAGGAGGACACTCCAACTGAGCCTGTCTAGGAAGACAGATCCATTCGAATGGTGACTCTCCCTAAAGTTGCACCTTGTAATATCCCCATTACACTTCCCCATCTGTATTCCTGGGTGGGACAGAACTATAACATTATATATGGCTGGTCGCAGGCAAGAGTCAAACTGAAACTCTACTATGCCAAAGTCCTTGAGGACTGTCCTCCCACCTACCGATATTACAAAGCTACACATCTTCTTCAACACATTTGCTAGACAGCTACCAGACAGTGAGATGCACTGGGCAGAGCTAGAGAAATTATTCCAGATTTGGAATACTTGACATATTATACCGTGGGACAACTACACTCAATACCAGAACTGCCTGCAGATATTCACACAGGTGTCCTTCGGTATCAGGTTAGAGACAGCTTTCATTTCTCCCTTTATTCCATTAATCTGCCCAATAGCGGTCTTACCAGACTTTCAGCCCGGAGCTTGATAATGCTTTCCGCAATGGTCAGGTATGGCCTAAGATACCTGTTCCAAAATTATAGAGGAGACTATGGTCGCTAGGAAATACGGACAAAATTTAGTCTTAATTCACCACTATAGTACTTACAATTAAGACACAATCATGGCTCATGATCACAGTGCACAGCCCTGAATGTTGGACCGATTATTGTATGCAGTCTTGTTTTCCTCCCAAATCAGAGACCTAATATCAGTTCTCTATCGAACCCTTGATATCCTCCAATGCGGTTAATTTGGCTGACACTTGGAAAATGGCAACACAAATTGGGTGAACCCCAGGAAAAAAACAGTGGAACAGCCTGCAGGCAGGTGGCCCAGACATCTAGCACACACCAGGTGAGAGTACCTGGAAATTCCTTGTTAGATACTTCTATACACCAACGTCATTGTTTGTAGGTTCTTAAGGTACAGTCGGCCAGCCTGTTTTAAATCTTTTACATGTGTTTGAGCATTCGGTAATGGATCCAGTCATTGGTTAAATTAGTGGACTTGTACCTGCCCCAGGCCCTGTCCCTTTCCCTCATTAGTTTTTTCAGATCACCACGCCAGCCACCTAGACTGTTGTCCTTTGACTCATTTGTTTTAGAGGCGTGTTTGTTGTGACAAGGGAAATTCTTGGTGAAAAAGGCCAGGGCAGAGTCAGGCTGGGGGCAAGATTAATTTGAGCCCAGTCAATTCCTGACAGGGTATCCCGGAAGGGCGTAGCATCGAAACTGGAGTAGTCGCGTGCCAGAAAGGTACGGGGAGGTGGAGTTGGATAGTCATTTTTCCATATACCAAAGATGGGGGCGTGGTCACTTAAGGAGTCGGCAAAAGTACCGGCCAGCTTGAATCTATTGGGGTTAATAACCGCTTACTATTTGTGTTCTCTCTCATGCCCTCTTCCCACATTTGCTTACATTGGACATTAAGTTAGCATTCTCATCTCACTGTTGTGGTTACTGTAGACTTCTCTCTCTAGGATCAGTGTTCTGTTGGGGTCTGGGATGATCTGATTGCTCTCAGAGATTTATCATCCTGTGAGGTTGGTCGGTCCCTCTGGCTCACAAAGCCAAGATTATTTCCCTGACCAATCAACTCTGTGAGCATATACTACCCTCCCAAGGAGGACTAATCCAGGATTTGAAAATATGAATGGCCATGAATTCCATGCAGGTTGGAGCCCAGTATATGTTTATTACTGCAATGGTGGATAATTTGGGCTCTTATGTAACCTCTCCCCATTTAGTACCTTTCTTTCCTTTTCATAGTTTCTCCCCTCAGGAATTACCCTCCCTTTCAAAGTATGGCTTGTAGGAGAGTGACTAGCCAATACCCCCTAACCCCTTTCCTAGTTAGGCATTAGAAGTGCCTTTGGGTCTCTTCTCCTAAGATTCCCCCCTTTTTAGTGAGGATTTCCTCACTCCTCGAGTGCCTTGGAAGCTCCCGGTACCTGG
Source organism: Neoceratodus forsteri (assembly GCA_016271365.2). Taxonomy (NCBI): domain Eukaryota; kingdom Metazoa; phylum Chordata; order Ceratodontiformes; family Ceratodontidae; genus Neoceratodus; species Neoceratodus forsteri. The sequence goes on from JADMNL010000036.1 coordinate 10,688,858, forward strand.
AAGTACTCGTTTACAAGTTCTGTTAGTATAATTGTTGGCATAGGTAGCTTCAGCCCTGTTGGCTTTAGCTAATCTCAGACTTAACGACCTTACTTATGCATCCTTTGATTGTAATGAATATAGTTCAGATTGGATTGTTTACCTTTGCGGGTTGCCAGTTTAAGGGCAACCGGTTATTAGCTGATGTTTTCATGATTAAGCTTCTGGAAAATTGTTTTAACATCCAGACTGTTATGGATTTGCGATTGTGTCCAGCTAACTGCTATATCTTTGGTATACAGGGGGTGGGGGTTGGGGTTCCTTGGCACCCACGTAGTATGTTATTTATAAACCTGCACTTAACCAAAATCCCACTATGGAGGAGACCCCCTTGAGATTAATCTCCTGGAATGTTAATGGGCTCTCCACCCCAGTTAAGCGTACCAGGGTCCTCTCACAAGTCAAAAAAGCTAGGGCTGATATTTTTTTACCTACAGGAGACTCATCTAAGTAGTGCAGACACCGCAAAGCTGGGACGGATCTCAAGGGGTGAGGTATATGGTTCCACCTTTAGGGTGAGAGGAAAAGGGGAGTGACAATACAATTTCCCATTGTACCCCTGGCAACTAGAGGCTAAGTGGATTGACCCCAACAGCCGACTGGTTCTTCTCCGAGGTCTGATTGGAGGCGGAGGTCACCCTAGCAAATGCATACTTTCCACCAGACTCTTCTGTCAGTGATCTCAGGGGCTTATTAGATAGAATTACTCAATTTACCAAAGGCATATTGCTGCTTGCAGGAGACTTTAATATTTTGCCTAACCCAGAGAAGAAATCCTCTAAGCTTAACATCCCAAGGAGAACCCCACAGCAGAAACTCCTTTGTAGATTACTATCTGAGGTAGGTTGGGCTGACACTTGGCGATATATGTATCCCCATACCAGGAATTACACACACTATTCGGCCGTTCACCAAACCTATTCAAGAACTGATTTATGCTTCACTGAAGTAGAATACCTAGATCATTTAGTTGACACCCAAATTGGAGATATAGCCTTATCAGATCACGCACATATTATAAGTACTTGGAAAGTGGGTTTGCAGAAAAGGAATACTTTTTGGCGTCTAAACCCTTTCCATCTAAAATCTAACCAGCTCAAAGATTTTTTAGCAGACAAAATATCCAAGATACTAACTGATAACACGAACCCCGACACCCCCCAGGCATCTTTTGGGATACCATAAAAACAGTCCTCCGAGGTCATCTTATTAAACATACTTCGCAGCTTGCGAATGACCGCAGACAGCATAGGACCCGACTGGAGGAAATTTTGCATTTCTTACAAATAGTACATAAGCATGGTGACAACTCCATGCTTCCACAAATTAAGCAGGTTAAACAAGAACTGGACAGGTTGGCACTACAACAGACAGAAATTGCCCTGACCTTCCTCCGTCAGAAGTACTATGAGGTGGGGCCCAGAGCTACAAGATTGTTGGCCTGTCAAGTTAGAAAGCAGAGAAAGATGGCCAACATCACTACTATTCGCCACCCAACAGGAGGTAGGCCCCTGAATAAACTTAATGACATTGTGGAGGCATTTACCGCATACTACTCGGCCTTGTATTCCCCAGAACATCCCATTTCCCTGGATCACATAAATGAGTTCCTGCGGGACCTTGCCCTCCCCAGAATTTTGCCAGAACAGGGCGAACAGCTGTTAAGCCCCATCACAATGCAGGAATTGGCCAGTGCCTTGACCCATGCCAAAACCACGAAAGCTCCGGGACCTGGTGGCTATGGGGCTGAATTCTACAAAACCGTAAAACAGCTTCTGTTGCCTCCCCTATTGAGAACCTGTAACTCTGTCCTGCAGGGTGACCCACCACCTCCCACCTGGGCATACGCCACTATCTCAGTCATCCCCAAACCTGGAAAAACCCTCAGCTGTGTGAATCATATTGGCCACATTCGTGTTAAATACACACTATAAATTATTTATGGGAATTATGGCCCGTAGGCTAGAAGTTCTTCTTCCACAAATAGTCCATAAATATCAAATGGGGTTTGTAGGAGGGCGTACCACTACAGACAGTATTAAAAGAACCTATCATATAATCCGTAAAATTAATAGCTCGGATGTCCCTGCAGCCTTAGTAAGCCTTGATGCTGAAAAGGCATTTGACAGAGTGTATTGACCTTTCTTATACTCGGTCATGGAAATTACGGGCTTCCCCATGTCATTAATTCAGGTCATTACAAACATCTATTCCTCTCCTAGAGCCTGGGTGCGAGTCGCTGGACATCACTCTAGCTCTTTCCCCCTTTATAGAGGCACTAGGCAGGGTTGCCCCCTGTCACCTCTCCTATTTGCCCTGTTTATGGAGCCATTAGCACAACTAATCAGGCAATCGCAGGACATCTCTGGGATCGAGGTGGAGGGGGAAGAACACCATATAGCCCTTTATGCAGATGACGTTCTCCTTTACTTACGAAACCCAGCTAGTTCACTCCCGAAAGTTAATGAATTACTGAGCTCATTTGGGCATCTCTCGGATTATAAAGCGAACATCATGAAAACCGAAATTTTGACCTTTCAGTACTCACCCGATCAAGTTACCTAGGAACAATTCCCCTGCAAGTGGGACTTAGGGAGGATAAAATATTTAGGGATAAACTTGACTAGGGACTTAAGTGACTCCTATAGGCAGAATTACATCCCCTTCACCACACGCCTTAAGGAGGACACTCCCACTGAGCCTGTCTAGGAAGACAGATCTCATTCGAATGGTGACTCTCCCTAGAGCGTTGCACCTTTTTAACAATATCCCCATTACACTTCCCCAGTCTGTATTCCTGGAATGGGACAGAGCTATAACTTACTTTATATGGGCTGGTCGCAGGCCAAGAGTCAGGCTGAAACTCCTTACTATGCCAAGAGTCCTTGGAGGACTGTCCCTTCCCGACCTTTACCGATATTACCAAGCTGCACATCTTCTTCATACATTTGCTAGACAGCTACTTGACAGTGAGATGCACTGGGCAGAGCTAGAGCAGGCAATTATTCCAGATTTGGAATACTTTGACATATTATACCGTGGGACAACACACTCAGCTGATTACCAGAACCTGCCTGCAGATATTCAGCACAGAGTGTCCTCTTGGTATCAGGTTAGGAGACAGCTTTCTATTTCTCCCCCTTTATTCCATTAATCTGCCCAATAGCGGTCTTACCAGACTTTCAGCCCGGGAGGCTTGATAATGCTTTCCGGCAATGGTCAAGGTATGGCCTAAGATACCTGTTCCAAATTATAACTGGAAGGAGACTATGGTCGTTTCAGGAAATACGGACAAAATTTGGTCTGCCCAATTCACACCACTATAGGTACTTACAATTAAGACACAATCATGGGTCCTTGCCGATCACAGTGCACAGCCCTGAATGTTGGCCCCCCTTGATTATCTGTATGCAGTCTTTGTTTTCCTCCCTAAATCAGAGACACCTAATATCAGTTCTCTATCGAGCCTTGATATCCTCCAATGCGGTTAATTTGACTGACACTTGTGGAAAATGGCAACACAAATTGGGTGAACCCCTAGGGAAAAAACAGTGGGAACAGGCCTGCAGGCAGGTGGCTCGCACATCTAGCACACACCAATGGTGAGAGTACTCCTGGAAATTCCTTGTTAGATACTTCTATACACCAGAGGTCAATAGTCATTACACCCCTTGGGGCACAGCCGCCTGTGGCAACTATGTGGTGAAGGCAAAGCTCATCTAACACGTGTCATGTACACTTACCCTAAGCTAACCTCATTTATCCAAGCCTTACAACTTGAACTCCAAGAGATCTTTGAAAGGCCTTTCCAGCTCACCCCGCAGGTGTTTATCCTTTTAATTCTCCCTGGAGACCTCAGAGATCAGGGCATCTGCTATCTTTTAGCCATTCTCCTGTCGGCAGGGAAAAAGGCCATTACCAAATTGTGGTTGACCCCTGACACCCCAACCCTTCGGGACTGGTAGACTATGTCTAAGCAAATCTGCTCCATGGAAAAATTAACCTATAGACTAAATAACAGGGAAGAAAAATTTAACTCAAGGTGACATAGATGGTTCTTATATGCATAAAGACCCAACCTTTGTCCCATGAGTTGATAATCCTCTCTCCTCCCTCTTGCTCGCCCCCTCCTGCTTCTCCCCCCCCCCCTTTCCTCCCCCAGTCTTTCAGCTAAGGTGAGGCTGATGTGGTGTTGGGGACCCTCCCCCCCCATTACTGAGGTTTGGGTTCCTAGTGGATGATTTATATGACAGCAAACTAATTTACATTAACGAGGTTTTCAACTACTAAGGTTTCTCTCTACCTTTTTGGGCCAATACCAGTATCCTCCACGAATTTATTCACTTCTGACTTAAGGTCCTCTGAACTTCCTGGGCCTACCTGGACTATAATTTTTTCAAATGTTGGGAGTTAATTTTAATACTTTATCACATTATTAACTGCTCTAATTTTTATAGGACCACTCTGTGTACCTGGGTTTGATTCCTATTTTTTATCTATGTATGGACGCAATCGAACTGAATGTATTGTATGAAAATCAAATAAAGAAGAGAACCAAAAAAAAAAAAATCTATTGGGGTTAGACACCAGTAGCCAATCATGGGTGGTGTGGTTTCCTGATTTCGAATTCAGTCTTCTTGGTTCATGGATCAGTTGGGTAAGCTTGGCCTCTAGCAAGCTGGACTTAATGTCAATCTTAGTCGAGGGGTCCCAGTGGAGATTAAAGTCACCCATGATTATTTTCTCATGGGGAGATCTATGATATCTGTTAGTACGCTACTAGGAAACAACTCAAACCTATGTAAAAAGTTGACACTTGTCTATGTACAGGATCTTCAATAAATAATAACCAAGCCTATTCCCCCTAACCACCACCCTTAACCTTCAAAACTCCTTCATCCTACCATAACGGGGGATCAGCCCTAACAAGTCACCTCACAAGTAGAATAGGGGCCAGTAAGTAGCCTCAACTCGGCACCACAGCCCTGGGTTCCAGACCTGAAGACAGTGCTTAACATAGCAAAGAAATGTTGCTGAGAAAGGTTCCTCCTTGCTGCTGCAAATGCATCGAGTTTAATGTGCTCGAGAATGAGGGGATGACACTATTTTGTCATTTAAAATTCAGCTGCTTGCTGCACTCACTGCCTCTGGTATCTGTAAATGCTTTAAATGAAATGCACTGTAACCCGACAAAGTACCCATCGTATACTACACTTATAAAATTGACTGCAACCTGTTGTGTACCTATACGACGTGTAATATACGATCAATGGGATCTGTAATGACGACTGTACTGTGGAACTAAATCTATTTGCATTTAATGTTTGTACCCAACTCCAAACCCTTTGAAGAGACACCTGCCTAAAGGGATTTTAGTGCAATAAAAACGAAAACGAACCCCAGTGCTTCAACTCCTAAACAAGTAGTCTTTGTCAAAGTGAAAATGAAAGTCCATAGAAAAGGCTTTCACTTTTCAAAGAGGAAAACTGCCTAAGGCAGTCAGGCAGAACAGACTACTACACCGAGCCCTGGATCCCTCATTCAGATATGAAGCCACCTCCTGCTGGAGGGTGCAAGGGATTGATCTTGCAGCACACAATGCAGATAAGTCATGTGGCCAACAGAAAAAGGCTCACCTTCCAGTAATGTGACAAAAAACACAATGTTACCCCCCCAATCGTCGTCTTTCACATCTGTCCCCATCCCATACATAACCAGTTTTAGACTGACAATTTGTTCCAATTGTACGCCTGCCCTTCCCATACAGTCCAAGCCCTCACTACTGCAGATTTCCCGCTGTTTCACAAAATGACAACAGCCCACCAATAATCCAGGGTTGAGAACAAGCCTAGGTTGTCAGTGACGGTGAGAGGTGGTGGATCGATCCCACCGAAACACTGCAACCTTGGTAACCATGCAGGCAGGGGACAGCTTCGGAGGAAGACATTAGCTGGCTCCACATGATACACCAGCATGGAGCCTCTGCAGCTCACGACCTGGTGAGGAAAAAAAGTTTTCTCCTCAAACCCTCTCAGTAATGATTCCTACACACTTACAGCATGAAACTGGGGAAACTGCAAGTCACCCAATAATCAGGACCCGCCTGGCTGCTGCCTCATGGACCGTCACTCTGATCAACTAGGAGACAGTGCATGAATGGCAGGGTGCCTGCACCCCCAGCCAGTCCCCATGGGGCTCGTGCAAAGCCCAGTCCCCTAGAAGGCAGCAATAATGCCCTACAGCCACACACCCCAACCGATCCCAGAAGAACTTGTGCAAAAGCCAGCCTCCTTGGAGGCAGCATAAATGCACTACCAGCACACTAAGGGCAGCCTCTACATGGCTGATTTATTTTGTGTAAATCTGAATGGCAAAAAAATTTCAGAACATTTTGGTTGTTGGGGAGCAAATTCTTTCCAAAAGAATAATTTTGTTTGGCTTAGCTCTCACCTTCACAGAAACAAAGGTTCTACACCCAATTCACCTATCTCTCTACACAGAAAAATAGAATCTGCCAGCAGAAAAGGACTGCTTGGCCCACCCAGTCTGCCCGTTTTTCTTTGCCTACAGTATCACTGTAGATCCTGTTCGATCTCCATTCCGTTATCCCTTTCCCCTAAGATTCCCTTGTGCCTATCCCATGCATTCTTGAACCCCACCACTGTTGTCACCCCCACCACCTCCACTGGAAGACTGTTCCAGGAATCTACCACTCTTCATGTGACGTACTTCCTCACATCCCTCCTGAATTTAACCCCCTCCAGCTTCTTATGTCCCACTGTTCTTGAGCACTTCCCATCTGTGCCTTATTTACCCCCTTGAGGTATTTAAAGGTCTCAGCCATACCCCCCCCATCCCCTCCTCTTTTCCAGGGTGTACATATTCAGGTCCTCAAGTCTCTCCTGACAAAGCTTGTGATGCAGACCCTGCACCATTTTAGTTGCCCTCCTCTGGACTGCCTCCACTCTGTCTATAGCCTGCCAGAGATATGGGCTTCAGAACTGGAGACAGTACTCTAGATGGAGTCTTACCAGCGATCTATACAGAGGCAACATCACTTCCCTCTTTCTGCTTGTGATACCCCTCCCTATGCATCCCAGCATCCAACTAGCCCTCCCTACTGCCTTGTCGCTCTGCCTGGCCACTTTTGGGTTATCGGATGCAATTACTCCTGGTCTGTTTCCTGTTTGGTGGTCATCAGTGCCACCCCACCCATTCTGTACTCCTCCCCCAGGTTTCCATGCCCTAAATCTCACTAAATTTCGACCTACACTTACAACTCACTTGCAAGCAGGTAAACACCAAAATTGGCATAGCTTATCGTACCAGTTAAATGCTTACTCCCTCTGCAAGGCTTGTTGTAGCACGGGGCATCCTACTGCCCTCACTTACTTATGGAGCTGTTACATATACTTCCGCATACAAAACAAGTCTTCGGAAGTGGGACGTAATGTACAACAACATTTGTCGCTATGCATCCTCCTCACATAAGCTGAAGCACCACTGTCTCCTTTATTTAGAGCTGGGATGGCTTCCTCCGTTCGAGCTGCGGCTCTATACCTGAAGCTCTGCCATAGACAATACTGTCAGGCTGCAAATACCCAAACCCCTTGCGGCCAACTTCCAAATCAGAACACCCTCCTATGGGTTAAGATCCTCTACAAGTACCCCCATCTTCATACCCAGACACTATACCTCTAAAGAAAGTAGTGCTTGCCATGCTATACCCCTGTACTGAACTCCCTCCTCCAGCCATGCAAGCTCTATCACATGCAACTTTAAGGAAAAACTATGGACCCATCTTGAGTTCTCCTGCAAGTGCAGCTGTTTCAAACCCCCATAGCTCTCACCTCCTCCCTACCTCGTCTCTCCCTGCCTTTGCTGCCTTTTATCTACTATAATACATACTAACATGCCAGCAGAATAGACCTAATGGTCTTTCATATCTGCTCGTTTGGTCAGCCCCTACCCTGGGAGCTGACCTTGCTGCCCCCCTCTCTGGCTTCTCCCTTTCCAGTTCCAGATATTCTCGCTGCACTGGTTTTTGCTTCCAGAACCCTTCCCCTGTACCTGTCCCACCCTCTCTTGAACCCCTCCACCAGCCCCCTGGGTAGTGCATTCCATGGCTCCACCACCCTCTCAGTGAAGTAGCACCTCCTCTTTCTCCCCTGAATCTCCCCCCTCCAGCTTCCCCCATGCCCTCTAGTTGCCCCCCCTTCCTTCAAAGCAACCTGACTGCTCCTCCCTATTTACCCCTTCATGTACCTGAAGACTCTCCATCATAAACCTCCCCTGGTCCCTTCTATCTTCCAATGTGTACATATTTAGCTCTTCGAGCCTCTCCCCATAGGTCTCATCCCCAAGCCCCAAATCATTTTGGTTGCCTTCCTCTGGACCCTCTCCAGGAGTTCAATGTCCCTCTTTAAATGTGGCCTCCAAAACCGCATGCAGTACTCAAGGTGCGGCCTCACCAAACAGTTATACAGTGGGAGTATCACTTCCCTCCTTCTGGAGGTGAGCCCCTTAGCGATACATCCAAGCATCCTGTTGGCCTTTGCCACTGACCTACAAGTCTCCGAGTTGTTCATCTCAACCTCCACCACCAGGTCCCTCTCAGACATCGAGACTTGTAGCATTTCCTCCCCCAGGGTGTACACTTGGCCCGGGTTTCTGGCTCACAGGTGCAGTACCTTGCATTTCTCTGCACTGAACCTCAGTTTCCGCTTTCTAGACCACCTTTCCAGAGCCTCCAGGTCCCCCTGTAGGCCCCCCCTCCCCTCCCCTCCTTCCCATCCACCACCGCCCCAGTTTTGAGTCATCCACAAAGAAACTCATCTCACTCCTGATACCCTTCTGTATGTCAGAGACGTAGATGTTGAACAGGAGGGGCCCATGGACCAATCCCTGAGGGACTCCACTAATGACCCTCCTTGGGGATGAGACTATCCCGGTTCTGGAGCCAATGTCCTATCCATCTGATCATCTGGTTCCCCAACCCCATTTCTCCCAGATTATCCAACAGGCCCCCATGAGTAATAGAATCAAACGCCTTGTTGAAGTCAAGAAAGAGGACATCCACCGGTCTACCCAGGTCCAAGGCACTCCTCACCCACTCACAGAACTCCACAAGGTTTGTCTGACACGATTTCCCCAGGACAAATCCATGCTGTCTATCGTCCAGGTACCCCAACTTTTCCTGGTCTCCCCCAGTCTCTCTTTGACAATGTCTGCCATCACTTTGCCCACCACCGATGTCAGACTGACGGGCCTGTAGTTCCCTGCCACCTCCCTTGATCCCCCCCTGTGGATAGGCACAATATGCACCACCTTCCAGTCCTGAGGCACCTACCCTGTCCTCTGAGAGATGCTGAAGAGCTCCGCTAGGGGTTTTGCCAGGACATCCGCCAGTTCCTTCAGCACTCTGGGATGTAACTAATCTGACCCTGGTGCTTTCTCCATCTTAAGGGACCCGAGGGCTTCCCTCACTCTCTCTGCTGTGATTTCCACCTCCACTGCCTCACCCCCCTGCTTTGCCTTCCCCCCACCTGCCAGTGATGCCCCCCTCCCCAGACCCACAGATTGGTAAGGGTCCCCTTCCTCCTCAGTTTCACCGTCTCCTCCCATGTATGAGTTGCAGCCCCCATTTTCCTTGGTGAAAACTGAGGCGGCACTCATTTAGTACCTCAGCCTGCTCCCAGGTCTATGGCCAAAAGTCTCAAGTCTGCTCGATTTTCAGCACCGCACCGAGGGCAGATTTGTGTCCTCCTCCCTTTGGGTTATGCCTGTCACCAGTCCCAGATGTTCCACCCATTGTGCCTGGTTGATTTATCCCCCATACCTGTCCCATCCTCCTAAACCCGTCCACAGTCTCCATCTCTACCAGCTCCTGGGCAGTGCATTCCATGCCTCTACCACCCTTTCAGTGAAATAACATCTCCTCTTCTCCTCTGAGCCTGCCCCTCCAGCTTACACCAGTGACCTCTCGTTGCCCCATCCTCCTTCCTTTGGAGCACCCTGACTGGGCCTCCTTTATTGATCCCTTTCATGTACTTAAGAGACTTCTATCATGCCCCCGTCCCTCCTCTCTCCTCCAGGGTATGCATGTCAAAGCTCCTTGAGCCTCTCCTCATAGGTCCTCTCCCCAGGCCCCAGATCATTTTGGTTGCCCTCCTTTAGCCCCTCTCTAGTAGGGTAATGTCCCTCTTTAAATGTGGTCTCCAAAACTGTACACAATACTCAAGGTGTGGCCTAACCAAGCAGTTGTACAGTGGAAGGATCACTTCTGTCTTTCTGGAGGTAATCCCCTGGCGATGCATCCCAGCATCCTATCCACCCTTGCCCTCCTACAGGTCTCAGAGTTGTTCATTTTGACATCTACCACTACCCCCAGGTCCCCCTCACCCTCCGTGACTTGAATCATGTCTTCTCCCAGGGTATACCCCTGGCCTGGATTTCTGACTCCCAGGTGCAGAACCTTGCACTTCCCCATACTGAATTTTAGTTTCCAGACCACCTTTCCAGAGCCCCCAGGTCCTCCTGCAAGGCCACCCTCCCCTCCCACCACTGCACACAGTTTTGAGTCATCTCACTCCTGATCCCCCTCCTGATGTCTGAGATATAGGCGTTGAATAGAAGTGGCCCCAGCACTGACCCGTGGGGAACCCCACTAGTAACCCACCATGGGGAAGAGGCTAACCCTCCAAACCACCACCTTCTAAGTATGCTGAGAGAGCCAATTTCCTATCCATCTCAACAACCATCTCCCTACCCCCCCCCTTTCCTTCAGCTTAGCCAGCAGGCCACTGTGGGGTGCCGAATCAAATGCCTTGCTAAAGTCCAGAAAGAGGATGTCCACTGGCCTACCCTGGTCCAGGACCCTTTTAAACAAGTACTTTTGTTCGGTATTTACGAAGGAAGGGGTAGGTGGAGGGCTACAAATAGGGGAAAAGGGCATTAAGGGAAGGGAGGTGGACACTAACCCTTTTACAGAGGAGAGGGTCCTCAAGGAACTAGTGCAACTAAAGGTGGATAAGGCAATGAGTCCAGACGGGGTTCACTCCAAGATACTGAGGAAACTTAGGGAGGAGCCGACTGCACCTCTGATGGCCCTGTTCAACCTACTACTGGATATGGGGGACGTTCCGAGGGACTGGAGGAGGGCAGATGTGGTCCCGCTTCACAAAAGTGGGAATAGGAAGGAGGCAGGAAACAACAGACCTGTAAGCCTGACTTCCGTGGTGGGCAAAGTTATGGAAACAATACTAAATTAAAGGATTGTGGAATACTTTGTGACCAGTGGATTGCAAGATCCGAGGCAGCATGGGTTCACAGGTGGGAGATCTTGCCAAACAAACCTGATCAAGTTCTTCGACTAGGTTACCAGGGAAGTGGATCATGGAGAAGCGGTGGATGTGGCCTACCTAGATTTCAGTAAGGCCTTCGACACTGTTCCACATAGAAGACTGGTTTAACAAGTTGGGCTGCCTGGGAGTGGGTCCAACATGGGTACGAAGTTGGCAGAATAAAAGGAGACAGAGGGTGGTGGTAAATGGGATTCACTCTAAAGAAGGCACAGTAACCAGTGGGGTGCCACAAGAGTCAGTACTGGGACCGGTCCTCTTCAATATCTTAATTAGCAACATCGCAGAAGGGCTAGGAGTGAAAGTATGCCTGTTCGTAGATGACACAGAAATCTACAACAAAGTGGACACATCGGGGGGGGGGGTGGAATAAATGACAGAAGACCTGAAAAAGTTGGAAGACCTGAAAAAGTTGGAAGATTGGTCAAAGGTATGGCAACTAAGCTTCAACACCAAAAAGTGCAAAATGATGCACATGGGTCACACGAACCCAAGGGCAACATATCAGCTGTGGGGGAGGTGGTGACAACCACAAAACAGGAAAGGGACTTGGAGGTCATCACATTTGATGACCTGAAGGTAGCAAAGTAGTGGGAAAGGCTAGTACAATACTGGGAAGCATCGAGAGGAGTATCACCAGCAGAAAGAGGGAGGTAGTGTTACCCTCTGTGTAGATCAATGGTGAGGCCCTACCTGTAGTACTGTGTCCGGTTCTGGAGGCCCAATCTCCGGAAGGACATACGTCGGGTGGAGAAGATACCAAGGAGGGCAACAAAAATGGTGTACGGCCTGCATCAGAAACCCTACGAGGAAAGGCTCAAGGAATTAAATATATACTCTCTAGAGAACAGAAGGGAAAGGGGAGACAGGACAGAAACATTCAAATATCTCAATATCAGTAAGGTACAGGAGAGTGGCATTTTTCCTAATGAAACCCCATTCCATGCACTGTCACTTGCCAACTGCACCCCTCCAAACCCACCCTTTGCATCATCTGATCATGGTGATTCTGCCCCCCAAGGTCCCCTTGTACACATGCACATGGTGCAAGCACCTTAGCCACCACACGTGCTTGTTCTCCTTTCCAATGTGCCATAAAAGCGCACCGACAACCTCCGACAGTGCCCAGATGGGCTGCTACCTTTGTATAACTTCTAGTGCCTATGTTATGCTTTGTATTATTTGACCTGTTGAATGTTAACTTTTGTTCACTCTGTATTGCTGAAACAGCACTCGTTACTCATTCTGTTTTATGTCACTGAATCAATATTGTCCAGACTTTGGTAATCAGGTTTTAATACCGTCTTTGACATGGTGTAAACAAACTGTTATTCTGACGAGGACATTTGTAAATGAGCTTATCTGCTCAAAGGTGCATTTCCAAACTTTTAAATAAATACATTTTACATAGAAAGAGATGCTCAAGAACAAGGGAGCAGGATATGAAGCTGGAAGGGGGAGGCTCAGAGGGGATGTGAGGAAGTACACTTCTTCACGTAAAGGGTGGTGGATGTCTAGAACAGACTCCGCAGAGGTGGTGGGTACCAAAATGGTAGCAGGATTCAGTCATGCATGAGACAGACACAGGGGACCCAAGTAACAGGGTGGGGGTGGAGCAGAGTAGAGTCTGCAGTAACACAGTAGGTATGGAATATTAGGGCAGACTAGACAGGCCAAGAGGTCCTTTTCTGCCATCTTCTATGTAATCTGCAACACTGTCCCCGTCAGTATGAGGTCCAGTACCGCCCCATCATGAGAGGATTCACTGACTAGTGGAGGAACCCCAACCCTGCAGGGGGTCCAGGATGTGTCTGCTTTTAGCCGAAGCTGCAGCTGGGAGACTGAAGTCCCACACCAACAGCACCTCCCTTTCTCTTCCATTTTGCCAGTGGCTTCTACCAGTACCTTATTCTAACTCCTCCCTATGTGCCGGAGGTCTGTAGATCACACCAGTGTGAAAAGTGATTCTGTTCCCCCTCTCCAGGGTGACCCACAGTAACTCTTCTCCACCCCACCCCCATATTCCCTGTATGCAAAACAATACTTTATTTTATACAGATTTAAATGGGATGAAAAAAAAAGCTGTGGGTTAAATAAAAAGAGTGTACCCACCAACTGCATAGGACACTGATAACCGTACTCAATCCATTCCAAACACTTGCTTTAAACACATTCCATCATGAGAACAAGAATTTAATGGAAATTCCTGGTATTCTGCATTTTGGGAGTACCTGGGTTACTGCCAAAGTATCTTTCAAAACCCTCCCAAACCTTGGCAAAACGTGGTTATTCCCTGACCCGCGATACGATTCTCTCCATCGTCTCATATTATCTTTAGCCATGCACTAAAAAGCTGAGAGTTCCCTTTGTTGATGACAGGCAGTATGGTTTTATTTCGGGGAGGTCGTGCCAGACTAACCTGGTGGAGTTTTATGACTGGGTGACAGGTGCCCTGGACCAACATAGGCCGGTGGACGTCCTCTATCTGTATTTCAGTAAGGCATTCGATTCGGTACCCCACAATGGCCTACTAAAAAAGCTGGGGGGACAGGGTGGGTGGAAAACTGGCTTATGGGGCAAATACAGCAAGTAGTGGTTGGAGGAATAGTCTCCTCCCCCAGGAGGGTCATCAGTGGGGTTCCCCAGGGTTCAGTCCTGGGGCCACTCCTGTTCAATTCTTATGTCTCAGACATAGGGTGGGGTGTTAGGGGTAGGTTGAGTCTTCTTGCGGATGACTTAAAACTGGGAGCACTGGCTGACGTGCAGGTGGGGAGAGAGGCCTGCAGAGATCTGGATACCCTGGGGGCAAGTGGGGGTTGAAGTTCAATGCAAGGGAAATGTAGGGTGCTGCATGTGGGGGTCAGAAACCGGGACATGCATACGAAGGCAGAGAACCACACACTGCAAGTCATATCAGGTGAGAGGGACTTAGGGATAGTGGTGGACAGCAGAATGAATAACACAGAGAACTGTCGAAGAGCTGCAGCAAAAGCAAACAGGATACTGGGCTGCATAACTGGGGGATTACCGCCATGAGAAGAGAGGTGATCCTCCCTCTGTATAATGCCCTGGTTAGGCCGCATCTTAAGTACTGTGTGCAGTTCTGGAGACCTCATCTTAAGAGGGACATAGCGCTGCTGGAGAGGGTCCAGAGGAGGGCGACCAGGATGATTCAGGGCATGGAGGGTGGGACCTATGAGGAGAGACTGGAAGAACTCCATCTGTCCGCACTAGAGGAGAGGAGAGGAGAGACAGACGGGACACGATAGAGACTTTCAAGTATGTAAAGGGGATAAATAGGGCAGAGCCAGGAAAGTGTTCAGGCTTTGGGGGACTACCAGGGGCATGAATGGAAGCTGGAAGGGGGAGAAGAAGTATCGGGGGAGCGCAGGAGACACTTCTTCACTGAGAGTGGAACCATGGAACGCACTGCCCAGGAGTCTGGTGGAAGAGAACATAGTGGAAGGATTCAAGGAGGGTTGGGACAGGTACAGGGGGATACTGAAGCCGGGGAAAACCACCTCTGGGGCTTGGGGGTGGAGAAGCGAGCTCCCAGTAGGGGGGCTGGTTTCCAAGCAGACACGATAGACCATGGGGCCTATTCTGCTGGCTTTTACTATGATAACAGTCCATTTCTTGCTACCCCCTCAAGCCTTATGTCTGTCCCATGCATTCTTGAATTCTCCCACAGTTTTAGATCCCACAACCTCCTCAGGAAGGCAGTTCCAAGCGTCCACCACCCTCTCTGTGAAAATATACTTCCTCACATTGACCCTGAGACATCCCCTCTCCATCTTCAAATTGTGTCCCCTTGTTCTTGCACATCTCTTTTTCTGAAAGATGCTACCCTCTTGGACTTTGTTGATTCCACTGAGGTACTTAAAAGTTTCTGTCATGTCCCCCCTCTCCCTCTTTTCCTCAAGGGTATACATATTAAGCTCCTTTAGTCTCCCCTTGTATGGCTTCTCTTGCAGACCCTGCACCATTTTAGTTGGCCTCCTCTGGACTGCCTCCATCCTGTCTATGTCCTTGCAGAGATGGGGTCTCCAGAACTGGACACAGTACTCCAGATGGGATCTCACCAACTGTTTGTACAGAGGGATAAAAATTTCCTGTTTTGTGCTGGTGATGCTTCTCCCTATACATCCCAGTAACCCCCAGCCCTCCCTACTGCCTTCTCACATTGCTTGCCAACCTTTAGGTCATCTGATATGATTACCCCCAGGTCCCTTTCCATTTTTGTTGTTACCACCCCCACCCCCCCACTGTGTACTCTTCCACTGGGTTTTTGTTTCCCTAGGTGCATTATTTTGCACTTCTTTGCATTGAATCCAAGCTGCTATATGTCTGACCATTCCTCCAATCTTGCCAAGACCCTTCTCATCCTTTCCACGCCCCCTTGTGTATCAACCGTGTTGCAGATGTTTGTCTCATCTGCAGAGAGGCATACTTTTTCCTTCCAGTCCCTCTGCAATGTCACTTATAAAAGACATTAAAAAGGACTGAACCCTGTGGTACCCAACTAGTAACCTCCCTTTCTTCAGAGTGGACTCTGTTTACTATTACCTTCTGTGTCCTGTTGTCCAGCCATTGTTTTACCCAGGCTACCACGTTGGGACCCACTCCCAGGCTGGCTAATTTATTAATCTTTTGTGCGGGACTGTGTCAAATGCCTTGCTAAAGTCTAGGTAGGCCATGTCCACAGCCCCTCCCTAGTCTACTACTTTGGTCACCCAGTCAAAGAAAATCGATTAGATTCGTCTGACATGACCTTCCTGCTGTGAATCCATGCTGCCTTGGGTCCTGTCTCCCACTGGCCTCTAGGTACTCAACAATTCTTTTCTTCAAAAGTGATTCCATCATTTTCCCTACCACAGAGGTCAAACTGACAGGACTGTAGTTTCCTGCCTCTGTCTTGCTCCCACTTTTGTGAAGGGGAAATCACATCCACCCTCCTCCAGTTCTCAAGTACCACACCATCCTCCCATGATTTGTTAAAAAGGGAGGTCAGTAGTATCACTAGTCCTCCCCTTAATTCTTTTAGAATTTTAGGGTGAATCCCGTCAGGCCCCATTGCCTGGGGTCTCCACTACACAGGACCCCCACCACGAGTGCTTCCTCCAGGCAGTCCTACCCTGCCAGAGTGGCACAGGAATTTTGCAGTGGTACCAGTTAAGGAACATGCCTCTGACCCAGCACCCCCACCTTCCAGAGCCCACCACCCCACCCTTCTAGTACAGTCCACTACAGTCCAGCTGTTCCTCCTCCCTGGCATCCTCTGAGGTAACGGTGGCAGACCTGGTGGTCCTTGGGTTGGGAAGAAGGTCCTCCAAATCCTAGCCTACTCTGCCTGGAGTCTAGCGACATCCTCCCTCAACCCAGAGAGATGCATTCAGATGGGGCAGCACCACAGTCTCCAGAAGCTCTCTCTGAAAACTGCCACCCCACAGCCATTGCACTGCACCACTACAAGCATTCCCAATTCCTACCATCCCTGTGTTACGTAACAGTACTGTTGCACCCTTAACCTGATAGGGTGCTTCCAGTTTTGCCCCTTATGTCATTTATTATACCTCTTTGTACACCTACCCTAGATAGGGTGCTGCTTCTATTCCCAGTTTTGGCCTACCTTTTTGTTTTTATTCATCCCTTTTGTACTCTTTACTCCTTATAGGATGTTTTTAGCTTTGCCCCTTTTGTTGTTCCGCTCTGTACACTCTCTTCATATAATGTGTTGCTCCTGTTCCCTGTTTTAGTCTACCCTTTATCCTCCACCTGTCCTGGCAGTGAATGCAACAGAAGTGAACGAGCACCTTACCTTAGGCAACCAGCAGAGTCCCTCGCTTCCCTACTTCCTCCTGCTGACACCTACAGATGCCCAAGACACCAATCTTACACCTGTTCCACTCCTTCGCTTTTAGTGCTAGGTCTGTTAATTCTGGACCCATATAGGTTCTGGCTGGTTAAAAGGAGTACACAGCTCTTTCCCAAGGGCGAGAGTGGACTGCAAACTGCCACTGAATTGTCCAGTGTGGAGAAGCTTACAGTGCTGATGGCCCACCCGCCTTGAAATGTTTGCTACCTGGCATGTCCCTTCTGGACATGCTTACTGCACAGGAGTGAAGACTCAACTTGATGTGCTCAAGGTTTAGCATGCAGGTCCTTTTGGACATGCTTACTGCACAGGAACGAAGCACCCCCCCACAAAAAAAAAAAAAGCACACAACACTTGCACCAACACACACTAACTCACTGCCAAAGTTCTATAGTCCCATCCTGTGCACACAGGCAGGCACTTTTGTTCTGGGAATCAGTTTTACAAACCACAGACCACCAGTAACGGAATCTAACTGCCTTCCTGGAGTTTGGGGAAAAGCAAAACTGAAGCGTGTCAATCTCATTTTTACCCAAGGCTGGCTCTTGCAACCACAAGACCTATAAAATATATTAAAGTGAAGCAGGGCTTTCCTGTTTTCTGGGGGAGAGGGTCAAGGAATAGCCCCAACCCCAAAGAGGTCAAACTTCGAAACTGTACTGCCTAAGGGAACAACAAAGCAGAAATTCACTTATTGACAGCACAGCATGTGGAGGCCTCTTAAGCCACAGCACTGGGGATGGAAAAAATAATTATTGTAACTTGCATTATATCATATCTTTATTTTTGTAGCCCTGCATATTCTGCCTGCAAATTGTGACTGCACACTGTTTTTACTGCAATTTTTTTTTTTTTTTATATAACTTCTGCACCTTACATTATGTATTTTCACTTGCGCATTTTGCTATGTATAATGGGGAGAAAGATAGGTGGGAGGGAGGAAGCAAGTGACATGGAGGGCTACGTGCGCCAAGGTCATGAGCCTAGGGAACAAAACCAGAGACCTGGAAGCAGTGGTAGCAGAAGCCCACTTTGACCTGGTGGTGATCACAGAGACAAGGGCAACTCAAAACCACAACTGGGATGCCACCATTCCAGGGCTCCCAATATGTAGGAGGGACAGAGAGAGAGAGAGAAGTGGTGACACTATAGGTTATGGCAGGCATAAAGGCCACAGAGGTCAAGCACTGCGGAGAGGGCAAGTGCAGAGAGGCAGTGCAGGTTCAGGTAGTCACAGATGGGAGGAGCATAACAGGGGTGGTATATAGACCTCCATCGCACAAAGAAGAGCCGAATAGATTACTGGGTGATGAAATCAGAAGGGCTGCTGATAGAGGACTTCAACATTCCAGCCTGGACTTAATGATCCCAGCAGCATGAAAAACGAAAAATCAACTGCTTGTAGCTGCGTTCTAGGAAACATTCTAGAGGATGGAACCGTATTTTAGTCCTCACAGAACAGGAACTGTATAGGGGAAGTCACAGCACAGGACCCACTGCACGAGCAGGAATAATATAGGGTAAGTTGTGGTATGGGACACACTGTATTATATGGTACACGTCCCGCCACATGAACAGGGATGGTACAGGGGACGTCATGGTACAGGACCACTGGCTACCATGACCAGTCAGTGTGGTTTAATGTCAAGCTAGTGGTGGAGAAAAAACAGACAAAAGTTCTGGACTAGTTAGGGACACAGTCTTGGAAGTCATTAGTCTGTGTCAGGGCAGCAGGGGGAAATAGAATACATAAGAAAACACTGGTTCACTAGGGAAGTGGGTAAGGATAACAGGGGAAAACAAAGGTAGGCCTAAATAAATATGTACATACAGGGTTTTAAATAATTGATTAGCATTTTTTTCCTTGGGACAATACTAACGCTACAGAAAGCATTTATATAGCTTTTCTAGAAACGTTATGTTTGTGAACCACAGTGAGAAGTGCTATGCATTTTCACAATGTTTTAGAACTTTTATGAGCAAAACGCTAATCAATTTTTGGAGTTAAATAAAACCCTGACATATATACACGCACACATATACAGGAAGCCTTCGGATGGCCCTCTCATTGCTCCATCACTGAATATCCCAACCCGGCTGGGAAAGCACAAGTAACACAAAGAACATTTGCTAACCATTCAGGTTTGAAAGCTGATGAGCTGTGTGTGTCGGAGACCACTGCGGGCCCTGCAGTAGTGGCCCTATGCCATGCAACAGTAAGCATATTCAGACAACAGGTGGCTCATGTAATTCCATGATAATAAACATTTACGTTGAACCAACAGGTGTCAGAGTCTCCCTCACCCCCTCAACTTTCAAGAACTGACTATTTGCTAGTAAATCTGCAGGAAGAATGGACAGTATGGAAGGGGTACGAAGGAAGACTTAGCCTAGAAAAGTAGTCAAGGGTGTGGCAGTTAAATTCCATTCCAAAAAAAATACAAGGTAATGAGTGAAAATCAAAAACAAAATAGAATAAAGAATGGGGAGAGGTTGCAGTGAAGTACAGGCATGGACAGGGTACTGGGGATAATGATATTAGGCAATCTGAAAGTTGCAGCACAGGGCAGGAGGGAGGGTGCGTAAGATGCCGGGTTGAATAGGAACAAGATCAACAGTAGGAATGAGGCGATTTGCCACTACAGAGGTCCCTGGTGCGTCCTCACCTGCAGTACCGCATGCAATTCTGGAGCCCGCGTGTCCTCACCTGCATTACCGCATGCAATTCTGGAGCCCGCGTGTCCTCACCTGCATTACCGCATGCAATTCTGGAGCCCGCGTGTCCTCACCTGCATTACCGCATGCAATTCTGGAGCCCGCGTGTCCTCACCTGCAGTACTGTATGCAATTCTGGAGCCCGCACTTGAATAAAGACAGGGACAGGGAGGAGGCAGTGCAAAGGAGAGTGACAAAAAGGATACAAGGTCAGCAGGAAGAGACTTGTGTGGAGAAGCTGGAGGATCACAACTATGACACTGGGGCGGGGGGGAGAGACAGAATGGGGACGTGACAGACATATACAAATATCTACATGGGATTAAGAGGGGGTTAAGAGAGTAACGTCTGCGGTAGTATACAGACCACCCGTGCTGGCGGAGGCTCTGGAAGAGAGTCTGGTGGCAAATGTTGTGGGTCACTGTAGATTGGGCAAGGGACGAATAGTGGTGATGAGTGACCTAAACTTGCCAGGAACAGACATGGGGACTATGACGTCCCCAGTGACCAAGGAGCAGAGGTTGCTGGATGCCTTCCAGGCTGCGTTCCTGACCCAGCAGGTGGGGGCACAGACTAGGGAGGCCAATACACTGGACACAGTCCTGGTGGACAGTGACCAGATTGGGGGCCTGGAGGTGAGGGACCCACTGGCGGGGAGTGACCACGCCACAGTCTGGTTTTCCTGGACCGGGGGGGGGGGAGAGAGAAGAGAGCCGCACAAAGACAATGGTAACTGACTTCAGGGGTGCGGATTTCAGGGGGATGGGAAGGATCCTAAAGGGTCATCTGGACAGGATAAGGCCAGCTATGGACGCTGACAGCAGGTGGGAGATCATTAGGAGGTGGATACAGGAAGCTACCAGGTCCTGTGCAAGAGAGAGGCCCAAATCCGGTAAGGCCAGAAAACCCTACTGGTGGACCCGGGAGGTTCAGGAGGCAGTGAGGAATAAGAAAGCAGCCTACAGGTGCTTCAAGCACTCAAGGAGCAAAAGGGATCAGGGGGAGTATGAGCGGATGGCCAGGAGGCCACCACTGGTGAGAGCGGCTAAGGCAAGGAAGGAGCAGCTCTTGGCCAGGGAGCTTGGGGGGGGGGGAGAGACAAGGGGTTCTTTAGATACATTGGGGAAAAAAGGAAGGCGAGGGGGCAGATCAATAGGATTAGGACAGGGGAGGGATGGGCACAGGATCCAGGGGAGCAGACAGAGGTACTAAATGAGTACATAAATAAATAAATAAAATAAAACTTCACCTCAGTTTTTACCAGGGAGGATGGGGAAGCTATGTCTGTCACAGGGAGAGGTGGTAACCCGGGTGGGGGCCCTTAGAGATAGGGAGCCTGACGTGTCTGGTAAGAGGGAAGGGCTAGCACGGTCAGGTGGGGGAGGATGACAATACAGGGAGCATGGGGGGGAGAAGAGACGGACTTGGCAGTTGAAATTCTGGTACAGACAGTGAGGGAAGCCCTCAGGTCCCTTCGGATGGAGAAAGCACCAGGGTCAGATGAAATACATCCCAGGGAACTGGCGAATGTCTTGGTGGCTCCCCGGGTGGATCTTTTTAAATATCTCTCTGAAGATGGGGTGGGTACCCCAAGACTGGAGGGTGGCCCATATCATACCTATCCACATGGGAGGCTCAAGAGAGGAGGCAGGGAGCTACAGGCCCATTAGCCTGACATCGATGGAGGGTATAGTCAACGAAAGGCTTGGGGGGGGGCTACTGGAGCAAATGGGGTACCTGGACAATAGGCAGCATGGCTTCGTCCCGGGAAGATCGTGTCAGACCAACCTTGTGGAATTCTATGACTGGGTGACAAGTGCCCTTGATCAGGGTAGGCCGGTGGACGTCCTCTTTCTAGACTTCAGCAAGACGTTTGATTTGGTACCCCATGGCGGTCTGCTAGCTAAGCTGGGGGAAATGGGGGTGGGGATGCAGATGATCAGATGGATAGGAAATTGTCTCTCTGAGCGTACTCAGAGGGTAGTGGTTAGGGGCTAGTCTCATCTCCAAGGAGGGTCATTAGTGGGGTTCCCCAGGGATCAGTACTAGGGCCCCTCCTGTTTAATGCATACATCTCAGACATAAGGAAGGGTACCAGGAGTGAAATGAATCTCTTTGCAGAGGACTCGAAGCTGGGAGCGGTGCTGGATGGGAAGGAGGGGACAGTGGCCCTGCACGAGGACCTGGAGGCTCTGGAAAGATGGTCGAGAAAGTGGAAACTGAGGTTCAGTGCAGGGAAATGCAGGGTTCTGCACCTGGAGGACAGAAATCCAGGCCAATGGTATACCCTGGGGGGGGGGGGGACCACACTACAAGTCTCACAGGGCGAGCGGGACCTGGTGGTGGTGGTGGATGTCAATGAACAACTCAGAATTGTAGGAGGGCAGCGGCAAAAGCCAGCAGGATGCTGGGATGAATTGCTAGGGGGATTACCTCTAGAAGAGGGAAGTGATCCTTCCACTGTATAACTGCTTGGTTAGGCCGCAACTCAAGTACTGTGTGCAGTTTTGGAGACTGCACTTTGAGAGGGACATTGGGACAGGTATAGGGGGATACTGAAGCCGGGGAAGATCACCTCTGGGGCTGGGGGGTGGGTGGAGGAGTGAACTCCCAGTAGGGGGCTGGCTTCTGACCAGACACAATAGACCATGGGGCCTATTCTGCTGGCTCTTACTATGATACATGGCACTCCTGGAGAGGGTACAAAGGAGGGCAACCAAAATGATCTGGGGCCTGGGGGAAAGGACCTACGGGGGAGGCTCAAGGAGCTCAACATGTACTCCCTGGAGGAGGGATGGGGGGGACACATGATGGAGGCCTTCAAGTACATAAAGGGGATCAATAAGGGAGGCCCAGCCAGAGTGCTCCAAAGGAAAGAGGTGGGCCAACTAAAGGACATGACTGTAAGCTGGGGGGGGAGGTGTTACTTCACAGAGAGGGTGGTGGAACCATGGAATGCACTGCTCAAGGGACTTGTGAAGGCAGAGACTGTGGAGGGGTTTAAGAAGGGCTGGGACAGGTATAGGGGAGGGTGAAGCTGACGAGGTTCAATGCAAGGGGAACATCTTGGACTGGGGACAGAGAAACCTTGTGGGGGGGGGGGAGACAGCAAAATCAGCACCCAGTATGGGTACTGACTATCGAGCAGACACGAAAGACCCATAGGCAGTCTCTGCTGGCATTTTAGTATGTTAGTATTATTAAAATATATGGAGAGTTTCATGTTGAGTGGGAACACAAACACCAGAGGAAACTCCATGAAGATGGTGGGAAATTTAAGAGGGGCATCCAAAAGCATTTTTTCATGAATAGGGTAGTTGACGCATGGAACAGACTTGCCATGGGAGGTAGTCTACAAGATCCATAAAGGGATTCAAACCTGAGTGGGAGACAAACATGGGGCTGATTAAGAGATAGGCAAAGAAGCAGGGAAAGCAAAAAAGCACGAGGGAAGGTAGAAGTCAAGGATCATTAAGGCCCTGACAATCAACACAGATAGGGCTAGGCAGACCCAAAGCATCTAGGGGTCTTTTTCTGGGTATCAAACCCAAGATGATTCTAACAGGACAACTGCTCTCTAAAAACCTGAGTACTGAAACTGGTATTTTGCTATGTGTTTTGACCTAGTTTCCCAACTTTTTTATATATATATTTTATTACCCCTAGCACCAGCCGCAATCCCCCAGAAGTGCCAATGACCTCCCAGCCCCTCACACTTCCTTACCATCACCCATGAACCTGGGGATCAGGTGGGGTGCGCTGGGCCGAACAGTACTAGTGCATCATTGTGATGGCTGGGCCCCACTTTTGTTGCCCCATGTTCTTCCTTCCCTCTTAGGAGGCAGTATAGCATTGTTGTTTAGGGCACTGCGCTGCCAATCTAGAGACCTGGGTTTGAATCTCACAGCCCCCAGTTGCATATGGTGTGACCCTGAGCAAGTCACTTAACTTCCTTGTGCTCCTAGGTCGCACCTGGAAACAAGCTTCGGCTTAGTGCACCTTTCCTGGTTCAACAATTTCTCCTTCCCTTCCAAGTGCCCACCACCCCGAAAGTGCCACACTGCCTTATGGGGGACCACACACACGGCATCGTCCTGTAGAGGAGCGAGCTCCACCTCCCACCATAGCAGTCGCTGCAATAGCTAACTGCTGCTCTACCCTCACCGGGCCAGTGTGCAACAATTCCCCAGTCTCTTCTACCCCACTCCCTCACCGGGCCAATGTGGAACAGATCCCCAGTCCTCTCTGCCCCACTCCCTCACCAGGCCACGAAGGGCATGGAGCACATGTGTGTCTAAGGAAAACAAGTGTGTCTGCCTCTTCTGCAAGATATGGAACCTGTGGGGAGGAGGGCTTGGAATGTGTGCATGCCTGCCTCTTCCATCAGATAACTGTGGTCTTAGGGGTGAGCTGTGGTGCCTGTGGGGAGGAGGAAGAGCAGAAAAACACAGAGCCAGCTTAATCCGCACCTGGCAGAAGGATGGCAGCTAGTGCTCTGTGGCCCCATGTCACAAGTGGCACTGCACTGTGGCCACCTGGGTTATCAGGCTGCAAAAAACAACTTGTGGGATGGGAAGAGCTGTTGGTTTTACAGTAAGATAGGAGGCCACCTGTACTCCACTTTCAAAGCACAAAAATTACGTTTCAAAGCCACCAGCCAAAGAAACAAACACTAGACACTCACAAAAAGAGCCTCATGCTTCATCCAGCCTGCCCGACCTTACCGATGGTGTGTTGAGCACGCCAAGGCAGTCACAGACACACTCCAATCCCTCATAGTCTTCTTTCTTCTACCTTCTGTTTCAGCACAGACCACTCCCCTTGGAAACTTATTCCACTCCACTTTACCACTCTCTCTTTAAAGAAATACCTCTGAACATCCTTTCTGAATCTCCCGCCAGTTTCAGAGTCCCCCTTTTGCTTGTGTTCACACTCATTGTTAATTTCCCGCTGTGCACCCAGATTATCCCACGTTGACGCTTACAGGTGTCAAACCCGTTTCCCCCTTCCTTTGTCCAGCGTGCACATTTCACGTCAGTCAGCCTTTCCTCACAGGGTTTCCAATGCAGAACCTGATCTGGGTGACCCTCTTCTGTCAGCAGGTGTAGTGGGTGGGAAAAATCCACTGCATACAAGCAGGCGCAACTGGTGTACTTACTGAAGTGTTATCGCCTCCACTACAAACAAGCAGGGCCAAAGGAAACTCCTACTGGACCACACAGTTGGCTCCAGGTCAGAATCATAGTCCCCAGTAAAAACACTGCTGTATAATACAGTCCCAATTTAAATGCCACCTATGTGCCTGGTTACAAGACTTATGGACCCCCATCCCATTCTTAATTCTTGTAGTCACCACTGCTTGCTCAATACAAAACTCAATTTGGTCAGTGGTCTGATGCCAATTTCAGACCACGCATTTCAGTGTGGGAAGCACAGTGTAAGTGAAGTACAGCTCCTAATTAGACATACAGATCGCGCACGCTAGTCCTTTAGCAAAATAAATATAAAACACACACACACAGCCTTCAGAAATTATTCACCCCCGGATTTTGTCACATTCTGTGATGTTGCAAACTCAAAATACATTTATATGGGATTTTTATGTCACGTGTCTACACAAATTACTCTGTAATATCAAAGTGGAATGAAACTTCTGGAATTTTTTGTACATGTAATTTAAAATAAAAAGCTGAAGTGTCTTGATTTGATAAGTATTCACCCCCTTCGCTATGACACTCCAAATTGAGCACAGGTGCATCCAATTTCCTTGTGAGATCACTCTAAAACTTGAATGGAGTCAACCTGTGGTCAGTTCAAATGGCTGACATGATTTCAGAGGAAATACCCCTGTCTATATAAGGTCCCACTGTTGACAGTGAATGTCAGAGCAGAAACTCTACCATGAAGACCAAGGAGCTGTCCGTAGAACTCCGTGATAGAATTGTGAGGAGGCATAGATCTGGGGAGGGGTATAAATACATTTCTAGGGTGTTGAAAGTTCCCAGAGCACAGTCAAGTCCATCATTAGGAAAATTGAAAGATTACGGAACTACCCAGACTCTTCCTAGAGCAGGCCGTCCTCCCAAACTGAGCAACTGGGCAAGAAGGACCTTGATCAGGGAAGTGACCAAGAACCCAATGACCACCCTGACAGAACTACAGAGTTCCATGGCTGAGATGGGAGAACCTGCCAGAGGACAATAATCTCTGCAGCACTTCACAAATGTAGCCTCTATGGGAGAGTGGCCAGACGGAAGCCACTCTTGAGAAAAGGCCACATAATAGCATGCCTGGAGTTTGCAAAAAGGCATGTGGCAGACTGAGACCATGTGGCAAAAGATTCTCTGGTCTGATGAAACAAAAATGTAACTCTTTGGCTTGAATGCAAAGCGCTATGCCTGGCACAAACCGAACACAGCTCATCACCCGTGTATCACCATCCCTGCTGTGAAGCATGGTGGGGGCAGCATCATGTTATGTGGATGCTTTTCAGCGGCAGGGACTGGGGCACTTGTCAGGATAGAGAGAACAATGAATGGAGCCAAATACAGGCACATCCTTGAGGAGAACCTGCATCAATCTGCAACAGACCTTGCACTGGGGCGAAGATTTACGTTCCAACAGAACAACGACCCCAAGCATATAGCCAAAGCAACACTGGAGTGGCTTCAGAACAAGAAGGTGAATGTCCTTGAGTGGCCCAGCCAAAGCCCAGACTTGAATCCCATTGAGAATCTGTGGAAAGATTTAAAGATTGCGGTTCACCGACGCTCCCCATCCAACTTGACAGAGCTTGAGCAAATCTACAAGGAAAAATTGGCGAAAATCCCCAAATCCAGATGTGCAAAGCTGATACAGACATACCCAAGAAGACTCAAAGCTGTAATTGCTGCCAAAGGCACTTCTACAAAGTATCGACTCAGGGGGGTGAATACTTACGTAAACAAGATATTTCAGTTTTTAATGTTTCATAAATTTTTGTTACACAATATAAATATTTTTGGCCCTTTAAATTGTTGCACATGCTGTGTGAATCAAGGGTGGGGGAATCATTTCAATGCATTAAAAATTCTGGTAGTAACACAACAAAATGTGACAAAATCAAGGGGGTGTATACTTTCTGAAGGCAGTGTGTGTGTGTGTGTGTATATATATATATATACACATATATATATACATATATATATATATATATATATATATATATATATATATATATATATATATATATATATATATATATATATATATATATATATACACACACACACTGCGTCTGTACACACACACACACACACACACACACACACACACACACGCGTGTATACATATACACACACACACACACACACACACACACATATATATATATATAATAAATAACCCACTCTTAGGTGTGCGGTGCTCTGATATACGCACGCATTGGTGTGCGTTGTACGCACAAGGCCGCAGGTAGAGTGCGTCAACCACCCAAGGCGTGCATATATCAGAGCGCGGCCGCACATCCTAGAGTGGGTTATCTTATAAAATAGTAAAATTGTTTCTTTGGGGGGAGGGGGTAAAAGTGCAGGTGTGCGGTAGTGCTCTGATATATGCATGGTCACATGATGTACAATGGCCAATAAATCTCAAGCAATTTCCCTACCAATTTATATATACACACACACACATAAAAAAATAGGGGTAATACTCTAACAGGCAGACCCCGAAATATGGCTGCACTTTCTCATATTTCCCCCAATCTGATGAAGAATGACCACAGCACTTTCAGTGCAATATAAGTTTCCTTTAAAGCATGTATATGGGGCAGGGGGTGCCTTTTTTTTTTTATTATTATTATTATTAAACACAAAATCCCCATGCCTCCACCCCTTTCCAGCATACCTCTTGTTCTAGTACTGTCAACAGATACATCAATTCTGGGATCACAGAGAGGAAAACCTATACAGGAAAGGTGACACAGAGGAAAACACCCAAGTCTAAAGTCTAGAAAAGAAATCGACAAAAGGACATTACATATTCTGCAATGTCTCAGTTGCTCACAAATGCCCCATCCTTTCATTTTTTTTTTATTTCTAGGTTATATTTCTTATTTAAATAGTTTCACTCTGTTGCTCATTACTAGAACAATAATGGAAAAATGGGGAGGGTTTATCTGTCGAGTTATCCTGCCAGATTCGATCGGGAAAAAACATAGCAACTGCAAAACAAAATAACATGCTTTGTTTAAATCCCCCGAGCCACAACTGCAGAGGGACACAAATAATCCAGTTTCCAACTCAACATGTTCATGATCTGAGTAAACAGAGATCAGTGCACAAAAAATAAGTTTGTATCGGACCATAAATCCTATGGGCTCTATTCTTCAGCTGCAACATATACGGCTCTCACAACACACACACATATATATATACACACACACACACACACATATGAATACAATCTGGTGTATTTACACAGGCCATGTACAACGTCAAGCAGGCCTCACCGTTCTGGGATTATCTTTCGCCCACTAAAATTCAACTCCAGTCAAAAACAAAGTGCAATCTCATGCCCCCGTTTTATTAATAGTTCAAGGGTAGCCGTCGTTTGCTGAAGACGGGGGCTTATAGCTAAAACCTTTTTTTCGAGTAAACAATTATGAAAACAAACCATCTTGCAACGAAAGAAATAGGACCCTGTGCCACTCCCGGCCGTGGGCACAAGAAGAAGTATGCCTGCGAGATTAAGGCAGTTACCGAAAAAAATAAAATAAAAAAGGACCAACTTCAGATCACTGTGAACTGCAGGCAGGCAAAACTGAACCGGATTAGAGAGGGAAGCGGGCAGACGGAACTGGGCCCAGCCTGAGCAGTCATGGCTGAAATGGCCCCAAGTAGGAACCCAGCAACAACAGGGAAATAAATAGAGGGGGCTGCAGAGAGCAGAGCCCGTTTGTCATGCAAGGCTTCCTCCCCTACAAAAAAGGCATTTTATTTTAAACGGCTTAAGTCCTCTGTCCCTGATAATCTCCAATATCCCCAGAAATAGCGAACAAAAGACTGCCCCACTAGCAGCTCTGCCCATCCCATCAGGTTGCAAATAGCCCAAACCCAGCAGAACCGCCGCTTCAAACTCGGCAGCGCGGAATCGAACCCAACACCATAGCAAGGACTATAAAAATGGAGAGGGTACATGCAATGAACAATATAAACCATGATCACGGACTCTCTGCTCCCAGTTTATTAAATCCCCTTCCCCAGCTCGAGAAGGCCTTTCGTATATTTCTCTCCATTTTCAGCCACGAAAACAGATCCAAAGGGAACAAGTCAACTTTGGTCGGGCTCAGCGCGCTGTCCGGGAGCGGACAGCCGGGGCTCCCAGCTCCCCGGGACCCGCCTGGGACCCAGAGACACCCCGCTCGGAGCTTACCTTCACGATGCGGTCCTGAAATCTTCAAAAATCGCAATCCATCGGAGAGAAACCATCGCCAAGATTTCCAGGAAAAGAGAAAAACTCCGGCACCAAACACAACACACACGCCACACAAATCCTCGGGCTCCCGGCTTCCTTACTTCATGTTCGCAGCCGTATAGATTCCATTTTAAAGATTTAAAAAACTTGAAGATTAAAAAAAATTATCTACAACACTTTCCCCCCCGGTGCTTGCGGCTCGTTATCCTTTAATCTTCACCTCGAAAAGTCTCTTCCCCCGAACATAAACGGCAGAGGGTGCGGGCCATGGGAGCTGCGCTGGCTCCCTCCCGGTTACACTGTTGCAGCGGCGGTGCTCCGGCTCCCTGCGGCCCGCCCGCCTGCGCCCAGCGCCGGTTACAATGTTGCGGGCGGCCCGCTCCCAGCAGCAGGTTCCTGGTTATTTGCACTCGCTCCGTCAAACGGGACTATGGCAGCGGTGGCTCTGGGTAGCACTCAGCCGAGCCCTGCTCTTCGTCCCACCCGACCGCCGGGACCCTATCCGCCGCACTGCCCGTCCGGGTCACTTCGGGGGCACCGTGGAAATGTGGAGCTCTACGCCGAGTAGGATCCCCCGATTGTTGGGCTTCAACAAATCGAACAGAAAGTGTTGATCAAGGCAGCCATTTTCAACCCAGAGAGAAAGTAGTTCTCCTGGGAGCCGCTCTCCGACGGGATCTGCGATCGGGAACTAGAGGCGCAGGTTCCGTAAATGGGCCCGAATGCACAGGCGACCCCTTGGAATGACGTTTCACCTCCCGTAGCGACCACGCGCCTTACCGGTTTTATTTTCTATGCAACGAGCGGAGGATTACACGATGGCTCGGCGCTGCTGAGCCCTTGAGAGCCGCAAATCTATCCGCCTTGCGTTAACCCCTTCATCGCTCGAGAGCTGCGAGCACACCACGTGGTGTACCGGGGGGCTTCCTCCCCACTCTGGGCGCTGTGTGGGGGGCGGGGGGCTCTGACTAGGTTTGCCCGAGGCAGCAAAAGTTGGGGAGGAAGCACACTGCGGAAGTAAACACTGCAATGCTCACAAGGCGCAAATGAAATGAAATCCAGTGATACTACATGTTCTCAAAGTTTCCCTCCAGGTGCCCTGGCTGACAGTAGGATAAACAGAAGCCGACGTGGTGCTGAGGTTGTTATAGGGACTCTGTTAGTGCAGCCTGAGATTATTACTTCCGCCATATAACAAAACACCACATTGGTACGAAGTAAGAACAACAGGCAAAGAAAAGTTGCTATTTTCTTTTTCGCAAGTCCCATACTGTGCTATAAAACAACAAACTAATCCCACTGCCTTCTGAGCATCCGTCTCCATAACTTAATAAACACATACGAAACTGCCGGCAGAAGGACTCGAGGTCAGTACGGGAGGGCAGTGGCCAGGGGGAGTGGAATGCTAGGATGCATCGGAAGGGGGATCACCAGTAGGAAGAGGAAGGTCATAGTACCCTTGTACACCCAGGAGTCCAGTTCTGGAGGCCATAACTCAGGAAGGATGTGGGGAGGATAGAGAGGTTTCAGAGGAGAGCGACAAAAATGGTAAAAGGGTTAAGCCACCTATCCTATGAAGACAGGTTGAGAGATTTGAACATGTACTCCCTGGAGCAGAGGAGGGAGAGGGGGGACATGATCGAGACCTTCAAGTACCTTAAGGGTATAAACAGGGTGCCGGGGGGAGCATCTTCAAGATGAAAGGAAGTCAGAGGACGAGGGGGCATGGCCTGCAGGTGGAGGGAGGACAGTTCAGGGGTAACATTAGAAAATACTATTACTCAGAGAGAGTCATAGAAAAGTGGAACAGACTCCCAGAAGCCGTCCTTGGAGAGGAAACAGTGGAGGGATTCAAAAGGGCAAGGGACAACCACATGGGAGTGTTAAAGGGGCGGAGGCACAGGTCCAAGCAGATAGCTGGGCAAATGGGCAGACTTGGTGGGCCTAGTTCGGTCCTTTTCTGCCGTCACACTTCTATGAATCTATGAAAGGTCTATCCAGTCTACCCATGACATGATGCGTACCACTTAGGGGATCATGACCATGCCCCCCCCCCAACCAACCACCACGACCTCTTCTACCACCAGTTCCTCCTTGACCAGCCCTCCTACCTCTATCCCAACCTCAATGAAAGCCCACTACACTGCTCAGTGCATGAGGCAGCTTGTTCCGGGTATGGGTTAAATCTGGACTAGGACCGGACCAAAAGAGGAAAAAATATGTAAGGGGTTGTCCAGCCAGACCAGTCAGTCCAATTTTTACTATTTCAATCAATCTTTTCTGGCTGATCCAGATTTCACCTAAGGTGATGGATATGGGTGAAATCTGCGCTTGGGCCTGACCAAACTGAAAAAGGCACGGTCCAGCGGCTCTTCTGATGTAATCCCTATGTTTAAACAGGCACTTCCTGAGGGAGAAAGGCTGGTCAAGTCCCAAGGTATGGGTGAAATCCGACTGCTGGACTCAGACCTGACCAGAACAGTAAAAAGTCTGTTCTGGCACTCTGGATTTCATCCATACCCTCTATTTAGATTAACAAACTGGCTGGGCCAGCCAGTCCATTTATTTTACCATTTTGGTCCGATCCCACTCTGGCGATCTGGATTTTACTTAGTTCCTCTTGTTTGGCAATCCACCATCCTTTCTATTAAGTCGTACTTCCTAAATTCTCTGAAACCTACCCCCACTAGTTTCTTGCTGCTGGCACTCCAAGTATTAGTGTTGCTGCTGGATGTCAACAGCTGGCCTGAGACCCTTTATTAATAACCTGTATGTATTTATTTTTGTAATTCATAATTTATTGGGGTATCAACAGTTCAACATACAGCAGTGACCACCTGAAAAATGATAGCGCAACCTGGTTAGGGTATAGCCCCTTGGATGTACAACACTAGACGTGGTCATATGAACTGTATGAATTACAGAGAAGAACAGTAGAAATGTATATATGTAGCATTTGGGATCATCAAACATTAGAATAAACAAGAAATATAAATTCAGGTACCTTGTAACGTTTAAAAGTGCGAGACAAGTTGTCCTTATGTGTGAGGGGTGGGACAGAGCATGCTGCCTAAAAAGCAGCTTTAATGCTGTAGGATAAGATTATTCCCACCCCTAACCCATGTGATCTGTGCAGAGCTATTCCTCTCTGGGGTCTGGTTTTGTATGTTGGGTGACATAATGTCCCTGCAGGATTTTACAGTACTCCGAGGCTAGGTAGGGGACACAGATTCGGTCAAATTCATCCAACTTATTGCACGTGGCATAATGTACCTTTTCTAAACTTTACGTCATCCCCAGGAAGTCACTCTGAGATGGAGGGGCTGTCTCCCTCCAGTGTCAAAGTATAATACATTCAGCTGTGACCAGGGCGCCTTGGATCCATTTCTTAACTGAGGATGGGTTCTGCATATTCAAATGGACATCATCCAGTCAGCCAAGCATTGTCAGCCAGGGGGTGAATGTCAAATTAGGGTGGACAGATGTCCTGCATACTCAAGTGATATCATCCCAGTATGGGGCTGGTGCCAGACACTGCCAGAGAAGGTGTGTGATATTCCCTGTCACTGCTGAGTGTCTCCAGTTGGCATCTGAAGGCAGTAGTCCCCACCTCTGGATCTGCTGAGGGGTCTTATGCCAACATTGTAGTACTGTATCTTAAATTGTGTAAAGCGGTTCCTTGTGTCTCTGACCGCTTGTCGCAGTGCCATCCGGCACATATTCCACACCTGTTGTATTGTGTCCACTCCCAGTTCGGCACTCCATATCACTCTTAGAGCTTCTGTGGTACTCGGTCCTAAGGCAGATAAGTCTTTACATGTAAAACTGGCCTTGGAGGAGAGTGTACCTCTCTGTATGCAGAATGTCTAGGGTGTTAGACCCCTCAGACTTGTGGCTCCCAAACGTTGTGCCACTGCATGTCACAGCTGCAGACATTGCCAGTGTTGGCACTTCCCTGGTCCAAACTCACCCTGGAGTTAGCCAAAAGCTTTCAAATGTCCCATCACCCCATCAATGAGGCGAGACAGCCAATTAATCCCTCTCATAGCCGACGCTGGCCAGGTGATGGTGAAATTCCCATTCTAAGAACCTGATTTTCCCACAGTGGGAAGAGGGCTGATCTCCGGAGATGCTGGTTTGTCTGCTTAGCCAGATAGGTCCAGACCTTAATCATGGGGCTGATCGTTGGATGAGATGCTAGCCCCAGGGGAAGCTTCTCAAACATCACCGCCCGTAGTAGGCTGCCCCCTAACAGGTACTCCTCATAGTCAGCCTACTTGGACGGCCGGTCTGGTGGTTATTAAAGGAGGTTTTGAGTCAGTTGCTTAAGCAGCTGTGCTGTGTGCTCCAGTGCAAAATCTGACAGGTTAAGCCGTTCTTTATCCAACTTGTGTGATCTGCTTCTGGCTGATGTGCAGGGTACCCTTGCCCCACAAAAAATGTATCATTTTCTTGCGTGGCAGCTTAAACATCTCTGGTTTGAGCCTGATGGGGAGGCTGTCAAGGAGGAACTGTATTCTCAGTGCCACCATCATTCTGAATGCATGAGCTCAGCCCCAGTGATAGAGGTGTAGGCAGCGCCATCTTGCAAGGGCTTTGCCCAGGCCTGAGAGGACAGGGAGTGGATTTAGCTTCCCCAGGTTGGCAATATTCCAAGAGAAATGTACCCCCAGGTACTTCAGTTTGTCTTCTGCTACATGAAGGCCCCATGGCAAGGCTTGTAGGCTTCTTATCTTTTTACCACAGACTAGTATGTGAGATTTGGCCACGTTGGCTTTGTAGCCTGACAGTCTGTCACAGTGTTGCAATAACTTTAGGGTAACAGGTACCAACTGTTCTGGTTGTGTTACGGTGAACATAACATTGCCTGTATAAGACAGAGCTTTGTGTTCTCCTCTTAACTGGATGCCATGAATGTCTAGATGCCGCTGTACCATTTATAGTGGTGGCTCCAGAACAGCCACAAAAAGAAGGGGAGCAGGGGCAGCCCTGGGTTATCCTTCTACCGAGCAGGAAGGACACCGAGGGGGTGGAGTCAGTAACAACTGAGGTTGACTCTTCATTTGTACAACATGCAGACCTGGCCAATGAAAGCCTCCCCAAATCCAAAGGTGTGCAGCACGTGAAATAGGTAAGCCCACTCCACACTGTTGAATGCTTTCTGTCCATCAAGGGGAGATAAGCACCGCAGAGGTAAGGCTTTGGGTCGCTTGAGTTTCAGGATGCTAAGCCGATGGTGTTGTCCATACCCTGATATTGTAGAACGAGGTCCACCTGGTCTCCGTGATACCCAAGATGACTTCTTTGACTCTCGTGGCGATCATCTTGACATGTGCTTTGCAGTTTGCTGTGATCAGTGATATGGGTGGTAGCTGCCGCAAAGAAGAGGGTCCTTGCACAGTTTTGGTATAAGAGATATCAATGCAGTCCTCATGGATTAGGGGAGTTTGCCCAGCCAGCCAGCCTCCATTAGTTTATCTGACAGCGGACTAAGTAGCACCTGTCTGAAAGAGTACAGGAACTCAGCCAGGAGGCCATCTCCACCTGGAGCCTTTCCTGTGGGCATCAAGCTAAGGGCCATTGCCAGCTCCTGGGCAGTGAAAGGTTTGTCCAGCACTTCTCTCATAGCTGGGGAAAGTCTCGTTATCTCTAGTGGGAAGGTAAAGGCTGTGAGGTCTCCAAGAAGGCATCATTGATGTCCCATGGGCTAATTTTGGTCTCGTTTGATGCCTGGAGTCCTGATATCCTAGTGTGTTCTGAATGATTCCTGAGCTGATAAACAAGCAATCTCCCTGGGTGCTCCCCAGACTCCCAAAGGGGTTAGAGCTGAAATAGAGCAAATTCTACCATTGGATGTAAGTGAAGGTTGGCCTTGTATCTCATACCAACAGTTTCAGCCTGAAGCTGTGGAAAGTGACCAGGATCATCCCTGTATTTTTCCTCAAGCTCTTTGAGGGTCTGGAGTTGTTCTTCCAGGTCTTTAGTCCATTGACGTCTTTGATGGGATGCATAGCTGAAGCTTAGTCCTCTGATATATGCTTTCAGTGCATCCCAGTGGGTGCTGCTGAGGTGTCTCCCAGGTGACTGGTTTTGAGAAAAGTGGTGACATCCTCCTGAAGCATCTTACAGAATGTCAGGTCAAGGGGAAGGGGATGCTAGAGAGCACACTAGCTGTGAAGACACCCTTTCCACAGCACCACAATCCTGAGAGAGATATTCTACTTTATTAGTTATTTAGAGAGATTTAAGTCAAGTTCACTTAGCAGAGATCACCTCAGCAGGACGTATTGTACAGATCAGTACCAATTGTTCAATGAGGAGTACTAAAGGCACATACATTGCATTGAAAAATTTATCCCAAACTCCTGCGCAGCAGGCTGAGACCACTAATACACTGACTATCAGTCTGGAAACGGAGCCACCATGGCATTCGTTGATGGCGTCCATAATGGCGATTGACTCCAAGATTGCCACGATTCTACAAAGATTCGGAGAGCAAGACACCAAAATTGAAGTGGCGACCAAGGCAGTGACCTCAGCAGAAGCATTGGCAGTCCAGGCGATGATGGCCACTAGTAAACTTACACAAGAAAACTCCCAAATTCGCTACCGATTGAAGGCCCTCAAAAACACCAATACGTCCAGCGATGTTAGACTGGTTGGTCTTCCAGAGGGGTGCACGGGTGAAAGCCTTCTTACCTTTTTGCAGTCCTGTTTACCCAGGGCTCTTGGACTGTCGGCTGATACAGTGACTTTCCGCTTTGTCAAAGCTTAGTGGATCTCGCCGCATTCAGTGGCTCAACAGGAGGAAAGACCAAGGTCAGTGTTGTTGGTTACAGTCTTGGTGGTGATGCGGGACAATCTGCTGCAGGCTTCCCATGATGCCCAAAATTTCAACTATCGTGGTAACACCTTACATCTTTTTCCAGATCTATCCTATGTAACCAGGGCATGGAGAAAGAAGTTTGATGGGGTGAGGGCCCAAGTGAAGAGTTTGGGGTTCTCCCACTCTCTCCTTATGCCCGCTAGACCCTGGATTTATTACGCTGGCCAGACCTACCAGTTAACTGACCCGATGGAATCAGAGAAGAGAGTGGATCGTACACTGTAGGAATTTGTGAATACCAAACCTGAGACCAATGAGAATTCCTCAGACAGTGAAGCTACCTGAATTAAGGACTGCACTTGAGTCTGTTGTGCTCTGTTGCTTCGAAGCTAACGGCTAGCATAAGAACACTGCAGTGATTTATATTTGATGTTCCTTTTTTGGTCCCTGCATTAGTGTTTTGTGGGAGGTGGGGGGCTGCATCGAACAACCAAAGGTACACAAATATTTTATGGTGATTCAATGCCGAATATGCTATTCTGTAAACTGGTTAGTGCACCTAGACTGTTTATGGAGCTTTGCCTTTTATTGGGGAATCGCACATTAGTGCGTAGAGTGTTGGCGGCCATGTTGCTAGGGATGCCATGCGGCGACGGGCCACCTCTATATCATAACGCTGTGTATAGGCTGTTGGGGGATCTTTAAATATAAAAAGTTTATAAAATGCATGAACAATACTTCTCGGGCCTTTGTAATATATTGTTCTGATACTAAAGAAAAGTTATTCTCAGTTATTAGCCCAGGAGGTTGAGAATCAGGCTTATATTCAGTACTTAAATCTCTGTAAAGTTTAATACTAAAGGAGGATGGCTGTGGGACGATGTTTAAAATGTTTGGAATATCAACATACTTAACCTGAGAGTATATCCCGTCACAGATACAGGAATAAGACCATATAATGGTATAAAAAAATTCTCTTTTAATATAATTATTCACTCTCACACTTGCAGCATGTAGCATTTAAATAATCAATTCTTTTTTTTTTTTTTGCTTAAAACTTGGGATACCCCCATATCGTAAGCCTGATGTCTATACTGATAATCCTAATGTACATTAAGATGTATCCTGTACTCTCAGACAGATTTCTGACATGTGATGTATAAATTGTGTTTTATCTGAAATACAATAAACATAAATTTCAAAAAAAAAAAAAGAATGTCAGGCCAAGAAGCACAGAGGTGTTAAACCTCCATTGCTTCCTGGGTGGGGGAGCCATCCACCGATGCCACCCACACAAATGAGACTGAGGTGTGATCTGATATGATCACCCTGCCAACCTTGGCTTCAGTCACTTCGGGTACCCATTTCTGAGGGACCAACCACATATCACAGGGTTTTATTTAACTCTAAAAATTGATTAGCATTTTGCTCATAAAAGTGCTAAAACATTGTGAAAATGCATAGCTCCTGCCTCACTGTGTTTAACAAACACAGCACTTCTAGAAAACCTATATAAATACTTTCTCTACAGTTAGTATTGTCCCAAGAAAAAACTGCTAATCAATTATTTAAAACCCTGTATCAGTGTGAGAGAACAGCTGATGCGATGTGGAAGAGAAGGTATAATCCCTTCCTCTTGGGTACACCAGTCTCCAGATATCTGTGAGGCTGGTTTCCACCAACAGGTTAGCCAGGGCTTGTGAAGCCAGGGACCTAGATCCCGTCAGGACTGTACTTTTTCTGTTCAGGAAATCATCCATGCTTGTATTGGTATCTCCGCCCAGTATGACCTTCCCTCTTTTGTGTGTCAACAGTGTTTATGCTAGTAATGTGAAGAAAATGGCATCCATGCAGTTCGCTGCATAGATGTTCCTCAGAGTGACCGCTTGACTGCTCAATAAGCCTTGTACAAAGACATGCCGCCACTTCGCGTTAGCTATAGTCTTTGACACTTGGAAAGCAATGTTCTTATGAATGAAGATGGTTAGCCCTCTTCTTCTTGAATTGTGTGTGCTGCTAAATACCTGGGATACCCAGCCCATCTTGAGTTTACTGATTTCAGTCAATGTAAGATGCATCTCCTGTAAAATGGTAATTCCTGCTCACTCCCTCCCTCCACAAATAGTCCAATATTTTTTGCCTTTTTACAGGGGAATATGTACCTTTCACATTTCAGGAACTTCTAATTTTAGGGGTTCATTGGACATTTGGAGGGTGATAAAAAACAGAGGGGGTCATCTTTTTACCGTGGGGGGGGGAGCCACCTGAAACATGGAGTATAGGCAAAATCCCACCGTCAGGATTTTGGGTTTCAGGAAAGTGGCATTGGGCTACAGTGTGTCGGGCGAACAAGTATCCGGATCTCATGGTAGATCCACTTCAAGGTATTTCCCTCTTTCAGGGTATATCCCTGATACAGGGTATATCCCTGCTTCAGCATTGAGGGAGTGGGGGGGGTGAAGGCCTCCGAAACATGGAGTACAGGCAAAATCCCACTGTCAGGATTTTGGGTTTCAGGAATGTGGCATCGGGCTACAGTGTGTCAGGCGAACAAGTGTCAGGATTTCATAGTAGATCCTATTCAGGGTATATCCGATACAGGGTGTATCCCTGCTTTGGCCTATATCCCTGATACAGGGTGTATCCCTGCTTTGGGGTATATCCCTGACACAGGGTGTATCCCTGTTTCGGGGTATATCCCTGATACAGGGTGTATCCCTGCTTCGAGATATATCCCTGTTTCAGGGTATATCCCTGATACAGGGTGTATCCCTGCTTCGAGGTATATCCCTGTTTCAGGGTATATCCCTGATACAGGGTGTATCCCTGCTTTGGGGTATATCCCTGATACAGGGTGTATCCCTGCTTCATTATCCCCGATACAAGGTGTATCCCTGCTTCGGGGTATATCCCTGATACAGGGTGTATCCCTTCTTCAAGGTATCTCGCTGATACAGGGTGTATCCCTGCTTCAAGGTATATCGCTGATACAGGGTGTATCCCTGTTTCGGGGTATATCCCTGATACAGGGTGTATCCCTGCTTCGAGATATATCCCTGTTTCAGGGTATATCCCTGATACAGGGTGTATCCCTGTTTCAGGGTATATCCCTGATACAGGGTGTATCCCTGCTTTGGGGTATATCCCTGATACAGGGTGTATCCCTGCTTCAGCCTATATCCCCGATACAAGGTGTATCCCTGCTTCGGGGTATATTCCTGATACAGGGTGTATCCCTGCTTCAAGGTATCTCGCTGATACAGGGTGTATCCCTGCTTCAAGGTATATCGCTGATACAGGGTGTATCCCTGTTTCGGGGTATATCCCTGATACAGGGTGTATCCCTGCTTCGAGATATATCCCTGTTTCAGGGTATATCCCTGATACAGGGTGTATCCCTGCTTCGAGGTATATCCCTGTTTCAGGGTATATCCCTGATACAGGGTGTATCCCTGCTTTGGGGTATATCCCTGATACAGGGTGTATCCCTGCTTCAGCCTATATCCCCAATACACGGTGTATCCCTGCTTCGGGGTATATCCCTGATACAGGGTGTATCCCTGCTTCAAGGTATATCGCTGATACAGGGTGTATCCCTGCTTCAAGGTATATCGCTGATACAGGGTGTATCCCTTCCTCAAGGTATATTGCTGATACAGGGTGTACCCTGTTTCGGGGTATATCCCTGATATAGGGTGTATCCCTACTTTGGCATATATCCCTGATAAAGGGAGTATCCCCCGATGCAAGGTGTGTGTGCCCCTGCTTTGGGGTATATCCCTGATACAGGTTGTGTCCCTGCTTTGGCGTGCATCCCTATACAGGGTGTATCCCAACTGCTGTGTATATCCTCGATACAGGGTGTATCCCTGCCTCATGATATACCCGATACAGGGTGCATCCCTGCTTCAGGGTATATCCCTGAGACTGATGGACAGTGCATGTACTGTGAGCATACAGGGGGCATGACGCAGTGGGGGGGGTAAGCTGCTCTGTTATATGAAGACTGCACTGCTCTGACATTGTACTTTGCCTTCTTACAAAGTCCATTTCTTACAGAAGTAAAATGTTTAATCTTCTTACTTGTTAATGGAATAATATTTTCCTGTATTTATTCCACAGAAAGAAGTATTGAGCAAGCATACTGATTTAATATCTGACAGCACAGCACTTCACGATGCCATATTGATGAATGCGGGTCCCGTGCCCAATAACACTTTTAACTTAGGGTTGCATGCTGTTCAGTTCCTGTCAGACAAGAACAGTAGCGGCTCTAGCCACAAATGGATACCAGGGCACAGCTGGGGCACAACCGATGGCAGCCAGGGCACTGATATATTGTTACTATGGGGGAAGCTTTGCACCATATGGGGCACCAACTGGGGCACAGCATTTGTTTACTGGGGCACGTGCCCTGGCGGGCCCTGGTGTAGAGCCGCCACTGGACAAGAAAATCTAACACTCATACATAACGAATACAGAAGTGCCTTGCTATAATGAACAGAATCAGAGCCATAACATGTTTGTTATAGCTCCCTG
Source organism: Neoceratodus forsteri (assembly GCA_016271365.2). Taxonomy (NCBI): domain Eukaryota; kingdom Metazoa; phylum Chordata; order Ceratodontiformes; family Ceratodontidae; genus Neoceratodus; species Neoceratodus forsteri. Next base: position 10,729,665 of record JADMNL010000036.1, read on the forward strand.
TTCATTACATCAAGGGACTCTGAAAAACACAGTCAGGGCACATACAGTGAAGCCGCCAGGATTAAACCCAGTTCTGCAGCATGCTGCATCAGAGTTACTGCAGTAAACAATGTAATTTCAATGGGAATTAGTCCTTTTTGTCATGCAGGAAACTATGACACTGCTAGGATGCCTGGCAAGACACTGTGAGGGTTTCCCCCAATTCATGACTTCCGGCTGGAGAACAACAAATAGTGCAGAACATCTTTCTGGACTTCCTACAAAAAAAACCCTAAAAAGGCTAAAACAAAAGACAGTATTATAAGATATCTACATTGTGAAACTAACAGACTACCACTACATAAGGTAATCAATCTAAATTAAACGTTACAACTGCTCAGTTAAACCACTAGCCCTTTATCCTGGCCTTACCATCAGAAGACTGGGACCAAGCATGGTACAACAGAAAAATCTCCAGTAAAGAAGTACTTGGAAACTGATACAATATAATATTTATTATGATTATTATTATTCCCCTCATAAATTGGAAAAGTTAGATTATCTGCCTAATGATGGATGTTGCAGATGTGCTCGCCCTCATGCAGATTTGACTCATGTGCCCTGGAGGTGTCCTATGATTAAACAACACTGGGCACAGAGCAACAGAATATGTTCTACAGTCATCAAAAGTAACCTTCTTTTCACCCCTGCCTTGTTCCTATTAGGTATCTTTTCTAAAGACAGCAAAATTAATAAGGAACAAAAACAATGGGTGTTGGCACTTTGTTAGGAGCCAAAAGACTTTTATTAGCAAAATGGAAAAATAAATTGATCCCTCTATTGAAGAGTAGTCAAAGTACATGGGTGTAACAGCTAACTATGACAGAATTAATCATATGCTACTCAAAAAAATGGACACATTTTCTAGAATATGGTCCCCTTCTTGTAGCTGCAAATATAATTAACCTTCAGATTTGCTACAGTTGCTTTTGGTTTAGGGAATTCATTATAGATTCTGTCAGTAGGTTGTTACTGTATTTATTATCATTTACATGACTATTATTTTATATCTGATCTAAATTATGTTATTATTTTTTTGATTGTATTATGATTGTATTTTTTTATTCAGTTCAATAGGTGGGGATCCATTACTTCATTAAAGAGCTCCTGACGTTTTGAGAAAAATTAAGAACATATAATATTTGGACACAAAGCAGCTTATATTTCACATTAGCCCTGTATTTCTTATCCCCATTATTAATTACCTAGGCCTTATGTATGAAAACAGGAGAGTTGTTCCTTGAGGGTTCATCAGCTCCTATTGCTTCTTCCCAACCTGATGTCATAACACTCTGCTTGTGACATCACCGTTGTTCCCAATGGCAACAGACTGTGATGTCACAACAGAGCATTGTGTGATTTCAAGTAGGGAATAAGCTATAGAGGAGGATGAACTCCAATAGATAAAGATCTTGTTTTTGTGGGAATTAAAGTGATTTTATCATCTTTCTTTACAGAGGCATGACTTACCATGTTTCATAAGCAGACTATCTTCCTTTACACACAACCTAATTGGTAAAGAACAAGTAGATTTCTTATGAGGAAGATAGGATGCCAATAATATAAGAAGATTACTCTCCACCATCTGGGGTACAAAAAACTAAAATCTGAAGCCATGGCTTTATCTATTGACATAATCAAGGTCTTTGATTCATTGGAATATAATTTTCTTAAATAAACTCTTAAGGCATACAGGATTGGACAGATATTTAGTACATAGATATCTGTACTTTATGCAAATGCTACTGCTTCGATCATTACCAATGGTATTATGGCTTCTTGATTTAAACTTCATAGAGACACTAAGCAAGGATGTCCCTTTTCACCTTAAATGTTTTTACTAACTATTGAACCCCTGATTCACTCAATAGAAATAAACACAAATATTAATGTCATCATGGTGGGAGATATTAAAAATAAAACATTTGCAATTCTGGTTACTATGTCTTCCACATTATCATCATTTCATTCTTTAAAAATAGAAGTGCAACAATTTGGGGAACTCTCTCGACTCCCAGTGAACTGGAATCAGTCTGAAGCCTTAATTCTAAACCCGTTACCTGGTAGGATAGTAGATATTAGAAAAGAAATAAAAGTATACTGATCAGAAAAGCACCTGAAATACCTAGGACTGAACATTTCAAATGATTTATCTAAATTTATGTCTGTTAATCTAGAACCCTTGTTAATGAAAATAGAATTAGAATTACAATGATTATTGTTCCTAAAATATTCTATCTCTTAAATGCCCTCCCCCCTTCATATTGGCAATGGCTGGCTTAAAAGCTCAGAACAAATAATTAGGAATTTCCTGTGGGCCACAAAATCCCCTAGAATCAGTACTTCTAAATTAAGAACCTCTTGGGAAAATGGAGGACTGGGACTCCCTTGGTGGAGTAAATATCAACAAGTGTTCTTAATAAAACAGGCTAAATCCTCTGTGGGTGACTTCTGAACATAATCTAATATCCCCAAATAGATTTTATATTCATCAAGCCACCCACCATTATGAAGTCCCATCTGACTACATATGGCACACTAAAAGCCATAATACCACTTAAAGAAATATTGGGATGGGACAGTTTTTTCATTACAACTTACTCCTCTATGGAATAATCCTAGCTCAGTTAGAGAAATTAAACTTTGATGCTATCATATGGAAAAATGTCAAAATCCGTAGTGTTTAAGATGTTATGGATCCAGTATCTGGTAACATGCTATCCTTCAAAAACATTAGGGAAATATGTGGAATGCATAGGTTTCAATTTTGTAATTATCTACATATTAGAAACATGTACACCAGGGTTACAGATAAGGTGAGTACCTACCTATTTTACTCACCTCGTTTTACGAAATGCTCTTCAGACTTTTTTTTAATAAGTACCAATACTCACCCAACACTTGAAAATGCTCCATGCTCCATACAACAGTGCTTCATAGCATAACTGGTGATTCAAAGGGGAGCAGTTTTGTCTAGATTAACAGCACTCATGTGCATCTCAATTTTGTTTTATTCACTATATTTGAAAACTGGTGAGTAAATTACTCTTACCTGCCAACATTATCTGGAGCATTGATGCACACAATGTACTGTTTTCTTAAGATAATAACATTTTCTTAGATAAAAGAGGGAACAAATTCTTCCAAGTTGTTGCACTTAAGAAGGTATCAAGTATGGTACGCACAATCATCACCGATCCCCCAATGCATCTTATATCAGATGCTAAGTCTTATTGGGAGACAGACTTAAATATTTCCATAAGTGAAGAAATGTGGGAGGAACTTTGAACAAATGCTTTTAAAGCTAGCGAAGATATTCAAGGAAAATTAACTCAAATTAATATACTTCACTATTATCACTATAGTACCACAAAATTAGAGTCTTGGGGCCAGATATTCAAAACTTTGTCCCGGTGCTAAATTAGCTTGGAATCAATAGCCCACTATTTTCAAAAGGGATAGCCCTGGTGCTAAACCTGCTGAATACAGCATGCTAAGGAAGCGGGGCAAACTGGGCTGGGAGTGCAGAGCAAAAATTGCCCAGGAATAAGACAGCTCCAAATATAGCAACCAGGAAGTGCAAACCACAACAGCATCCCAGTTCACAGCGACGTGAAGGAAGCAGAGGTGAACTATGTGGCCAATGTGTGTGCTAGCAAAGGAGTGGAGTCAGTAAAGCTGCAAGCAGCAGCGCATGTGAAATTACATTGTGCAGAAATGTACAATGTTTCTGAAATGTCTGGGTGGCGCAAACTCATTTGCGCAGGTTTAGCGCGGAACCAAGACATTTGCCTGGAGTAATCACATTTGCCCGGGGCAAAACTTTGCTATATTCAAAAGTGACATGCAAATGAGCCTGCTTAGGTGGTCTGTGGGAAAACATCCACATTAGCATCTCATTATGACCTGATTTGCATGCAGTTTGCCCAGTGCTATTGCAGGGTCTCACAGCTCCACCTGTAGGTCACTCTGGAAGTACAGGGGCTGACTGTGTCTGCCCACAGCTCCACCTGTAGGTCAGTCTGGAAGTACAGGGGCTGACTGTGTCTGCCCACAGCTCCACCTGTAAGTCAGTCTGGCAGTGCATGGTGGTAGCTGCAGGCTACATTTGTACAGTACAGCATAGAATATTGTGCCCCAGGGGACTACACAGCACAGGCACAGGTGGTGGTGCTGCATGCAGTTGTCAAACTAGTTCATGCTACAGTGCACAGCAGACACTACAGTAGCAAGGGGGCCAGTAGTGTGAGGGACACAGCAATGCCTATGGTGTGTAGGGCAGTGATGACCACTGCACTGTACACAACGATAGGCCGAACTTGCAGTTGTTTACTGACAGTGGACATTACTGTTATGCTGTTGTGCGACCCACAGATGCTGCACCACTGGCATGGGATGCTCACAGTGACATATACATGGCTGGCTGTGTGTGCTGTGGTGTCTCTACAGATGTGCGGTATGTGGCTGGGGGGGCACATACCATCAGACAGGCACACTGGTGTTGGGGTATTCCCAACACTGGCCCATTTGCACTGTGTGGCTTGTCCCAGCCCTGTGACCACACCCAGTCTGTGGTGCAGCCTGGCCACTTGTACACCCTCCCCTCAACACCCTCCATGTCCACAGTGCTGCATGTATGTGCTGGTATCTGCTGGTGTCCACCAAAGGGTGGTCTACAGGTGTGTGCTGTATGGCCACACTGCCATGGTGTCCACTGGGAGCTGGATCACCACTTACTGCCTGGCATGGCTGGGACCAGTGGCAGATGATGGCCTCATAGGGATGTCATCCATGAGCAGCATGTTTCCTCTGTCTGGCTTATTTCTATCTGTCATACTTACTGGTTAGGGTCACGCAAAGACACACAAAAGTCGCTCAAAACCACAAAGTCATGCAAAGCTGGTTTGCCCAGAGTTAAGACTACCTTTTCCTGGGAAGTAATTTGCACTGTGCAAAGTGTTGCGCTAAGTCACACAAAAACACTTTGCACAGCACTATTCACTGAATATAGCATTGCACCTGTATTCATGTTCATACCCCATCAGTTTGCCCCTTACATACATTATAATTTTGCCTGGCGCTAATGCAGTTTGCGCACGCTATTTGACCTTTTGAATATAGCGGACCTGCGCTAACCCAGTGCTAACCCTGCACAAATGGTTTGTGCCCAGCACAAAGTTTTGAACATCTGTCCCTCTGGGTCGTCTCCAGCATAGACAATGCTGGGGATGTAACCACCTCCAGCTACAGATCATGTCTCTGAGTCTCAAAAAAGCAATTTTAAGGAACTGGAAAACAGATTCTAACTCCATCATAGAAGAATGGTGGTCTCATATGAGCATATCTGCAGTAAATAAGAGAATTATACCGTAATGAGAAATCTGAAGTTTTTAGGAAACTATGGTTACCCTTTTTACATTACAATGCTAATAACCAATGATGTTATTATTAAATGAATAGTGCTCTTTTTAACCTAATTTATAACATGTTGTTTGACCTTGAATAACTATTTGCATTATATAGTAACGTCTTGATTTATTTTAGAACTATAGGTATATTATTTATTAATCAATACCCATTAATATCCTACAATATTATAATTATTAAATGCAAAGTTGTGGTTTTGTTTATTGTTCTCATTTATTGTAGTGTTAGCTGTATAGTTGTAGTTATTTATTACTTTGGTATTGTTTAGTAATTGCATTTTGTTTACATTTTTTACAGTAAAATAATAATGGAAAAAATGAAACCTGAGTAGCACTTGACCAGCGACTACTGTACTATTCGTTGTTCTTGTTGGAGATTTGCCCAATGGAGAACTGTTCAATGCAGCATGCATTATGGATCATTGGACATGAAATTACAATCTGGAGCATGTATCCAACACTGTGATGCACCTGTCCCCCATTGAGATGTCTTCCCAAAACAAGACAGACCACAGTAGTGGGATGTAAATGCAATCTTCTCTTTATTTAGATTCCAAACTCTTAGTGATGTCATGTAGAACATGAACTCTGAGAAAGATATTGCACTTCACTGAGCAGTAAGAAGATCACGGAGTTAAACACTCTTGGTGTTCATAGCAAACTAACTACAAAATATATTCTGACTCCTGTGCAATTCTAGATTTGCTTAGGTATTTTGATATGTATGTTTCATTCTTTTCATATCACTATATATTGCAACCCCTGTGAAATTACAGGGAACGTACATGAACCCCTCACTGCCAGGTGGAAGCACAACATACTGCTGGTATACCATTGGGTTGAGGCTGGAACTCCCCCTTCATGTGCCCTCCAACCCCAGTGACATCTCTTCAGAATCCAAGATTGGCATTTTTAAAACAAAGCTTCAACATCACCTCACTGCTGAAAGGAGCTGCAACTGCTTCCCCTAAGCCTCCTCCTAGCACTTGCAATAGCTGCTCCATCTTGCACTTTACTCGCCATCTCCCTCTCCACACTTCCTCCTCCACAGCTCCCTACCATTACCACCCTCCCACCACCACCCCCTTTCCACCTATTCTTCGCTTCCTATTCTACCCCTCCTCCCACCCTTCCTTATGTACACCCCTTTGTCCACCCTGCTATGACAAGGCTGTTTGGCTGCATTCCACTACTTGTGCGTTTTTGCCTCACATTGTGATGTTTATTTGATGTATGTGAGGAACTGTATACTTGAGCATTTATAACTTCATAATTGTCAATTACTTTGTTATCTCTATTATCAATGTTAATCTGTTTGTTTAACTCTGACATGGAACCGCTGTAAAAGAGCTCTTAGCTCAAAGGTATTTGTAATCCGAGACTTTAATAAATAAAATAAATAAACCCCTTTGTGTGCTCCAGTGTACCACTGTGGCAGCCCACTAGTGACTTGCTGGGAGATGCAGAAACTAAAGCAGTAGTGTGCTCCCCCACCCCTTTGTGTGCCCCCACCCCTCTGTGTGCCCCCCAACCTCTTTGTGCACTGGACCGCACCACTGGGCCGGCCCACTGGGGATGGCTCCTGCTGGGTGAGCCTGGAACTGAAGCAGTTGTGCACTCCCCACTCACCGTGGCTAGAATTCCTTCACCATTATCTACAACAGCTTCTAAAGTGATTGGCACCACCTGCAGTGGGATTGCAGGTTTGGTGGAGAACAGGGATGCCAGGTGCCAGGGGCGCCTCATGTCACCTAACACAAGCAATTTTTTTAATATTGTTTCTTCCCCTGCCCAAGACAGCCCCCATACCCCAAACATCCCAGCTCCAACACCCCAACATCCACCAGGAATTACCTCCAGCCTCTTCCCTAGAGCTTGCCCTCCTAGTAGGGTTCCCCAACCCCCACTGGTGACTGAATCCAGTTTGGCTGGCTGCCCAACTAGTCAGGTGCAGGGCCTGTGGGTAACAGATGTTATCCTGATGGCTAGGAGGTTTACTTGTTCTGCTGGAAGCACAGCATGCAATGTTGTCATGATGCATGTCTTGTGCTCCCACATAATGTACATCCCTGACTGCTGCATCCCCCTGCCTTCTGGCAGTCCAACGTGTCTGAAGGCTCCGGTAGCAGCCAAGATTGGTGGTATCTTGGAGGGCCATCATCACTGATATCACCCCCCTCCTGCACTGCGGTATAAGAACCACACGACTGCCAACTGGTCACTCCTGGACACTGAGGGAGTTGGCTGAGCAACACAGCATTTTCCACTGCTATATGGAGTAAGTGCTCTTGACTGCCACCTATTGGCTGAGAGATTCTCTACATAATGTGCAGTGTACACTTATATTCTGTATTCTGTGATCAGACAGAAATACCTAAGGGCAATGAAGTCCATTTACAAGGCATTTAAGAGGGCTATAGCTACCCAGCTCGGTAAAGTGTATTTATTCTAGCAGTATAACATTAGTGATTTTTGCAAAAAGGGAATGTAAAGATTGAAATAATTGAAAGAAATAACCTAATAGGAAATATTTCTGTCTAGAGGTCCAGATGACTCAAGGATGGAATGTAATTGTTTGGAGAAATAGTATATGCATAGACAAAGTTAAGGTACAAATACATTCTGTTGAAACTCCTACTAAAATAGAACAATAACAGGTGCTGCAGTACTTCAAAATATAGTTTATCAGCAAAAACTTTTTAGATATGAGAAGTTATGTGTGAAAAACATAATTGTGCAATTCTTCTTTTGAACAGCTGCAGAACTAATGATAGTTTGAAAGTTGTTTTTTTTTTCACTTTTACATCTATGGTGCGTCAGATGATGACAATACACAGGGATTACAGCAGGAGCTTTTGAAAGCAATTGGGAACCTATGCTCTGTGTGGGCGAGGGTTTATATCATAAAGGATTGAGAGTCGTGTATACGGGAAAAAAGCGATCATTTAGGTGACTGTGCAGAAGCACAGAGTGCTGGTGTAGGAGAGCAAGGCGGCACTAAATGAAAACAATATAACTGCAGGATTTCAAACTTGTTATAGTTTTTCAACAGATACTGAACACAATGGGCCTGATGAAGTGGCGATGTTAGCCATTAAATGTTGCCCTGGTCATGTTATGTTACAATAAACCTGTTAAGGATAAAGAAAACCAGTCTCTGTGGTGTTCATCCAACCATTTCTATTACCTGCCCAACCTGGCTTTTTCTGCCATTGCTAGGAACCCAGCATTCACAGGGCTCTGCATACCCTCTCCCTTGGAGGAGAGCAGTCCTCCTGCTCCTGGTTGACCCTCCAATGCCTCGAGTTCACTCCTGAACCAGGGCTATCACTGCACTAGTGGGCCAGCCAAAACAATCAGAGCTGAGTCTTAGTGCTACCCCACAGCCAGTGCTCTTACACCATAATATACAATGCCTCATACTGACAGCGGGTGGGACTGGGATCAGTGCTCTGTCTGTCAGTGCCCTATCTTAACTGAAGTGACCCCCTGCTGGAAGTCGCTGAGACTGGAGTAGCTCCCCCACAGTTAGTGCTCCTTTGCCATTATATAGAGTGGCTCCTGCTGAGAGAGGCTTGGACTCGAGTAGCTGCAAGCTGCCCCACAGTCAGCGGCCCAGCACTACTACCTACCGTAGCGCCTGCTGGGAGAGGCTGGGACTCGAGTAGCTGTGAACTCCCCAACAGCCAGTGCTCTTACTCCATTATCAGTGGTCAGGGGCACCAGACGTCAAGCCTTGATGGATAGAGTCCAGGACTGTCTCCTGCTACAGCTAGTTAAGGCTCTACCAGGCAGGCTGCCATTCCTGATCTGGTGGTCAGCAACTCAAGAGGTGACAGGAGCTGCGAGCATATGGGAGCCACTAGGGAACAACGACCACAACTCCATTTGGTTTGAACTGGCCCTTGAGACCAGAAAATCCCAATCGAGAGCTGAGGTGCTTGAGTTCACAAAGGTGGACTTCAACAGATTGAGGGAGTTGGTCCGGGACAAGTGAGTTGGGGTAGACAGCATAGGCAGTATGGAAGAGAGATGGGGGCAATAAAGGGGACCATTCTTGAGGCATCTAAGTGACACATGAGAACGGTAACCAAAAGTAACAAGTACAAGAGACCAGTATGGTTATTAGTAAGGGTCAGGGAAGCAGTGAGGGCCAAAAATAAGGCCTTCATCAGGTACAAAGAAAAACAGGTGGAGGAAGTATGGAGAGAATACATATTAAGAAATAATGGGGCAAGAACACTGAGATTCAAATTGCGGAGGGGCTCAAGAGCAGAGAAAAAACAATTCTTCTAGTATATTAGGAGAAAAAAAGAAGAAAGGAGGGGGAATTGTTAAGCTATCTGAGGGGGCAGGGTGATAGAGGAGGATGTACAAAAGGCTGCCATCCTTACTGACTGTGTTCTGATTCTTAATGAGTGGCATCAAAGTGGCTGCAAAGGGGGTGCAAGACATGAGGCAGCCAATATTTACATCCAAAAGAGTCCAGAAAGGGTTAGCAGCCCTCAAGATAGATAAGACCCTGGGACCGGATGGGATATATCCGAGGGTTCTCAAGGAACTGGTAGTGGAACTGGCTGAATCCCTGGTAGGACTATTCAATAGCTCATTACGGACAGGGGTACTTCCAAAAAACTGGAAGGTGGTGGACACAGTTCTGCTCCATACAGGGGTGGGGTGTGGGGGAACAAGGAACAAGCAGGGAGCAACAGATCTGTCAGTCTTACCTCTGGAGTACAGGAGAGGATGGAGTCACTGGTCAAAGAGGATAGGTTTTTGGCAGGGAGGTCTTGTCAGACTAACCTGATAGTTTTCTTTGACTGGGTGGCAAGGGCACAGGAGGGGGGAACCGCCACTGATTTACTCTACTTTGACTTCAGCAAGGCTTTTAATTCAATGGCTCGCAGATGACAGCTGAAGAAGATGAAGGATCTGTGTGTGGCTGGGGACACAGGAAGACAGTTGAAATTCAATGCCAAAAAGCGCAGTGTGATGCACCTAGGGAAGAAGAACCCCAGGACAGAGTACTGGATGGGTGGGTATGACTTAGCACTACAGCTGAAGAACAGGACCTAGGAGTTTATCATTAGTGACTCCTTCAAACAATCAAGCTAGTGCAACGAGGCCTCTAGTAAAGCAAATAGAATGCTGGGATGTATCGGGAGGGGTACTTGACATCAGAAGAAAAGAGGTAATACTACTTCTTTATAGATCTTTGGTGAAGCCAACTTGGAGTACTATGCCCAGTTCTGGAGTCCTCACTAAAGGAAAGATAAAGAGAGGCTGAAGACAGTTTAGTGAAGGGTGACAAAGAAAGTCAGGGCCAACAGAGCAGGTTTTACCAGGATTGCCTTACAGCACTGAACCTGTACTCGCTGGAGACCAGATGTGAGAGGGGAGATACCATAGGGACGTTCAAGTTCATCTAAGGAACATACAAGGTCAACTACAGGGAATGTTTTAGCAGGGAAAATGGTTCAGGGTCACGAGGGCACAAGTAGAAACTGACAGGAGGGAGGTTCAAAAGGGATATGGGAAGGTATTACTTTACAGAAAGGGTGGCAGAATTGTGGAACAGTCTACCAGTCAAGATGGTGGGCACCAAAACCATTAATGGTTTCAAGCACGGCTGGGACAGAGTGAAGGATATAGTGGTTACTCAGGGCTTCAGTAACAGGGAGGGGAATGGAGTGTGGCTAGGGAGGGCTAGAATCCTGTATGGACAAGTCCTGGAGTTAGATGGGTAACCATGGGCAGACTGGATGGACCATTGGTCTTCTTCCTGCCATTACTGTCTACAATTCTATGTTTCTACAGTGTCTCCTGCTGAGTCAGGCTGAGACTGGAATAGCTGTGAGCTCACCCACAGTCAGTGCTCTTATGCCATTACCTACAGTGGCTCCAGCTGAGAGAGGCTGGAACTGGATTAGCTGTGAGCCTCCCTCCCACAACTATAGCCAATACTCCTACACCACTACCTACAGTGACTCCAGCTGGGAGAAGCTTGTACTGAAGTAGCTGTGAGCTCCCCCACCGACACTGCTCCTTTACCACTACCTACGATGACTCTTGCTAGGAAAGGCTGGGACTGGATTAACTGTGAGTCCCCCCCACCACCACCATCACAGCCAGCGCTCCTACAGTGACTCCTGCTGGGAATATCTATAAATTCACAGATGGTGGCTGTTAATCTCCACTACTGTGTCCATAAAAAAAATCCAGCCCCAATGATGCAAAACTGGTTCATATCAATTCTTCTTTTCCTCTCTGGGAGCAGGTGGAAGTGTTGATTCATTTTGCACCACCTGTCAAAGAAGCCCCCCCCAATCATAATTCACATCCTTGGAACTAGACTGTAACTCAGGTAGCAGTGCAGCAATCGAAACATTTGATCAGTAGTAGTGACTGTAAACTGGCTGTTAGCTAAGCCTGTGTTTTTCAAGAGCTGTTTATTTGGCTTCAGTAAGAGATATTGCAAGTATAGCCTAGGCTTGGCACAGCTCTGTCCCCCTATTCCATATACTGTATTTGTTGAAAAAGCTTTTCTTCCTGCCTTCCGACCTTTCCTGCCTTATCAAGGAGGGGGATTATAGGTGCTCCATCTGTCACTTTATTGTGTTCTGGGATTTGAAGATTAATAGCTACAGGCTGTGCCGGCCCAAAAAAAATGCCCAAAAGGAATGGCTTGTGAAAATTAATTGTAGTTGTGGGACTGTTACTGCATGGAACAGTTATTGTTTTCCAAGCTCCATTCTCAGAATCAAACAGTAACATTTCCAGTATAAATGGTCAACTTGCCAGTTGCTGTACCTATCAGACAAATCTTTTGGAACTGAAATGTAACAGTTTAGGTCACTGATCTCTTACCTGTTACACTTGGATCTATTATTCTTTGTACCCCCTTGTTCCCCTTCTTGTGGGGGTGGGGTGGGGGTGATGGTAGCGGTGTTGCACCTGGAAACAAGCCTCCCACTTATCAATTTTCAAACAAATAAACAATTCACTGTGTCAGGGTAGCCAACCTAATTTGTGGATTAAAACAAAACAAAACAGAACACAAAAACAGCTCTGGGCATCTTATTTAGTTATTTAGTTTTTGTTGACCAGGTAAGTGCACTAGACAAATAAAATGGTTATTTTCAGGCACGACCCAGGAGAATTATAATAGCAGGGTTACAATACACAGAACGAGGCAAAAACAGAATGTGCAAAGCATACAAAGAGTTTCCAAAAAACAGTAAAAAAAAAATTAAATAGAACAAATGGCTATAGAACAAAATACAGAATAGCCATAAACAGGCAGAAGAAAGAGCAAAAATGAACACACCATAGGTGGCCATGAAAAATTAAGTAGGTGGATTCAGGAACGGTAGCAACTGAGTGTGAACAGCAGACAGGAAGAGGGTGCCAGCCCTGCTGGCGCAGCGGCATAGCACCCATCTGCAACACCGACGTTTGAGGTTCAGGAACAGGCCCGGGAAGTCAGAGGGCCAGCCAGGGGAGAAGGATTGAGCATACCAGGGATGGCTCTCCTTCTCTGGGGGGGGGGGGTTGTGTGTCCAACGCAAGTCAGACCCCTGACGGAGGCTGGGAACTTTGCTGTGACTGGAGCTTGGATTTCCCAAGAGGCATGTTGGACGCCGGTGTCATTGCATGCCATGCCTTCTTCAGGGTAGCAGCAACAAGGAAAAAACATTGTGGCCGCCATTAATGATGAATGCTCCCCAGCCTTGATCGCCAGCCACGGCACTCCCCAAGCTGACCTATCTCATACTCTAATGGTTCTGGCCCGACCTCATGCCTCATCCTGGGGGGAAAGCCAGGGAGGCAATGTTAGTAGGTGCTCTACTAGCAACCTTCTCCCATTGTTACATTGACTCGCATCAGTGTGGGTGACTCTACTCTGAGGGGCAATCCATGCAGTATCGTTCTAGAGGTAAGTCCATGGGGGTGAGGAGGGGGTCTGGGGAAGGCAGGGCTGAGCATTTAGTGGTCCACAGAAAGAAAAAGCATACTGAATAAAAAAATAAGAAAAGCAGGTAGGACGAGAAGTGCAGCATGCATGTGCCAACCGAGATAACTGAAGTAGAACAAAAAACCAAAGGTTGACAAAAAAGCCAAAAAGAACAGAGTAAGACTGAGAGGAGAAAGCATCACTAGGATTAAGGGCAGGGAGATGTAAGAAAAAATCACTCACCGCAGTAATCTTCTTTCTTCCAAGGGGTCCTTTAGCATCAGTAACAATTGCAGTTAGCTGGCTAGGTGCAACTGCCCCGGAGTTATGCCTTTAAGAGAATTATTTAAATGAGCTTTTGGCATTAGCCAATCAAAAAAACAGGAGGGGAGTGAGCTGAGTGAGAGCAGCCTGAAGGGCTTCAGAATTTTTTTGAGGAAAATGGGCACATGCCCCGAAAATTAATCAATGGGATTCCAAAACATGCAAATGTCCAAAAACTGGAAGCGGAAAAACCACAACTCGAGTACGAAATTCACTAATGAAAAAAAAAAAGATTTGGTAAGAGAACTGATAACAGAGCCTTTCACCTGACAGGTGAACCGGGAAGAAAGGGTGGGAGCTTACTGATTCTAAAGGACCCCTAGGAAGAAAGAAAATTACTGCGGTGATTAATTTTTTCTTCTTACCCCAGGAGTCCTTTAGCATCAGTAACAACAGCAGACTACCAAGCAGTACCAAGTGGGAGGTGGGCAGAGAACCTACTTAGGAAAGAGGCTCTGCAGAAACCACCCTGCCAAATTTGGCATCAGATCTGGTCTACACATCCAAACTGTAGTGTTTCACAAAGGTGTGCACAGATTTCTAGGTAGCTGCTTTGCAGACATCCAGTAGGGTAATGTCCCTTGCTGCTGCAAGCGAGGCTGCCGCGCCCCTAGTAGAGTGGGCCCTGTGCCCCACTGGAGGTTGATGACCAGCCTTTTCATAGCAGAATCTAATACAAGATACCGACCAACGGGAAATAGTTCTCTTGGTTGCTGGTCTTCCTCTGCCTACATCCCCGTAGGTGAGGAACAACTGAGTGGAAGAGCCTCTGGACTGCCTAGTATGCTCTATGTAGTAAAAGAGGGCTCTTTTGACATCCCAACTGAGGAGCTTTGGCTCAGCAGGAGTGGATTTCTCAGTAAAGAAGACCAGCAGAGTAATGGACTGGTTTAGGAAGAACTCTGAAACCACCTTTTGCAGAAATTTCCTATTTGTCCTGAACTCAACTTTATCGTTGAGAGGAATATTTGGCTCAGTGCACAGGGCCTGTAGCTCTGAAATCCTCCTGGCAGAGGAAGTGGCCCCCATGAAGACTGTCTTCCAAGTCACAAACTTGATAGTGCAGTGGACACAGGCTCAAAGGGTGGTTTCATGAGCCTGTCTATGCAGAGGTTCAGGTTCCAGTGAGGAACTGGCTCCTTGACTGGAGGCTGGAGGTGCAAAAGGCCTTTGAAAAAACTGTTTAAATATGGTGTGGGAAAAAATTGAATTTTTCTCTTCACTGAAAGGTAGGCTGAAATTGCAGTCAGGTGTAGCTTGAGGGAAGATGGTTTCAAGCCTGATGCCTGCAATTGTACCAGGTAATCCAGCAGCTGAGGGTCTGAAACTGAAAGGGAATTGACCTTTCACTCTTGCACCAGAGGAAATTTTTTTTCCATTTGGCTGCATAAGTCTTAGTGTTCGTTTTTTTAGCCAGTCTCAGGATCTTAAGGACCTGTTCAGAGTACTAAGAGGATGGAAACTCTTAACTCCTCAAGAACCAGGCCTTGAGGTAATGAGTGTGTGTGTCTGGATAAAGCACTCCTGTCCGAGGAAGGGTCAGCAGGGAGTGAGTTGGTGACAGGCAAATTAGCCTGCTGCAGGACAAGGAAGAAGGAGAGGGTACCTAGTTTGCCTGGGCCAAACCGGAGCCTCCAGTATCATCGAAGCAGGCTGTTGTCTGAGTTTCAGTAATGCCCTGAGTATCAGGGGAAATGGAGGGATTGCAAAAGGAACCTCCCTGACCAGTCCAAGATCAAGGCATCCCAAGGAGCGTTCCTGGGACTGGGGGCCTGCAACAGTACTGAGGAAGCTGTAAGTTGAGAGGAGAGGCAAACAGATCCACTTCGGTGTGCCCCACTGCCTGAACACTGTGGCTAGTCCATTCGCTCTGGCCTTGACTGATGCGACTTAGAGCATCTGCCAGAGTATTGTGTTTGCCTGGGGGAAGAATAGCTGAAAGGCTGACTCCCAGGAAGAAGGCGAGAGACAAGATTTTCAAAGTCTCTGAACAGAACAGTCCTGATCTAGTACCACTCCGCTTGTGTATGTAAAACATTGCAGTGGTGTTGTCTGTTTGAATTTGTACACTGTTCTTTTTATGCCAGAAGCCAATATTTTGAGACTAGAAAGATTGCTCCAAGTTCCAAAAGGTTTATGTGTAACCGCGACTCTTGGGAGAGTCTAGGTGCCAGTTACTGAGGCACTGTACAGATGTGCTCCCCACCCCAGGAGGGAGGCGTCTGTGGTGATCACCTTTGTGGAAGCGGAGTTTGGAAGGGTATCCCTGCTGCCAAATTTGCAGGAGTCTTCCACCAAAGCAGAGTCTGAAGGAACTGCTCCGTCCCAGGTATCAGCTTTGAAAAATTGTTGCTTCTTTAAGACCACTGAGCTCTGAGGTAGGCTTGCAGGGTCACATCCTGTACCTAATCCTGGGACCACTGCCGGCATTGAAGCCATGTGTCCCAATAGACTAATGAAGTGTCTGGCTGGTCTTGCTGTCCCTGGATGAAAGAATCTGCCAGTAAGGGAAAAGTGAATTCTCACATGTGGAAGGAAGACATATCCTTTCTGGATGTCCAGCTAAGCTCATATGAAGGTGAATAGCTGGGAGAGTTCCAGGTGAGACTTTATTTAGATTTACCAGGGAACCCCGAGACTCCAGAATGTGCCCTGTAAAGGAAAAAGAAGTCTTTGACCTGGCAAGGAGATTGTGACCCTATGAGCCAATTGGCAAAAAGGGGTAGACAGAGATGCCCAGCTTCCTGAGGTGTGCTGCTACCACTGCCAAGCACTTGTAAAGACTCTTGGGGCCAAGGATAGGCTAAAGGGCAGCAGTAGGCCCACAGGGAGTTTCAACCTGAAAAACTGCTTATGAGACATCCTTATGGGTATGTGGAAAAAAAGGGTCCCTTTAGGACCAGGGAGGCTAGCCCTACTGTAAAGGACTGCATCACTAATAACAGGGTGACTATCTTGAATTTGGGTTTTTACAGTCACATAGGTCGCCACTCACCAATTGTCATTTGTGTCAGAAAATACCTGGAGTAGATGCCCTTGCCCCTTTTCGTGGGCCGTAAATCTCTCCACCACTCACAGAGCTAGAAGGTTTTTTAGCTCTAAGTCCAACAATAACACCTGTGTTGGGGATAGAGGCTTAGACACCTGAGTACCTTTTTTTTTTTTTTAAAGAGATGTTGATATATGTCCTCCCTGGGAATCAAACCTGTGACCTAGACTGCGAAGCTGCTGGTTGGGTAGAGGTGGCCACCTTCGGCCCCTCCATCTGAAAGCACCCCTGTACTGAGAGAAGCCAGACTGGGAACAGGAAATGTAAGGCCTGGAAAATATAATCTCTGCCTCTACTGTCCTGGGGAGGAATTTCTGCAGGGCAGGAGGTGCATGATTCGATCACAGGGAAAGTCCATGGCCTTAAACTGGGAGTCTTGAGGGTAGACTGTAGTTCTAGGCCAGGCAAAACACCTCAGAGGGATGGCATGGGCTGTACCTCTGGAGGCGGCATCCTTGTTGTCATCTGCCCTGAGGAATTGGTACTACATAGCTTCCAGCGCAGGTTTTGTCATGTCCACCAGCTCCTGCACCATCCAGTAGGTAGTGGCCAGGACAGAATTTCACAGAGCTTTCTGACATTTGGCCGTGAAAAGCGTTGTAGGAAAAAGCTTTGACAAGCATCTGTGGTTGGCTATAGAACCTATTTTTGTGGCGTTCTTGTCCGGGGATAAGGAGGACAAGGGGACCCCAGCTGTCTCGAAAGGTGCCTGTTCCACCAAACTCTCATGGCTGGGTGTACAGACAGGCACTCAGCATTACTGTTAAACAATTTATACATCTATGTACGTATGTATGTATTTATTTATTATCATTTCCAGCCTGCTTGCCAACCCCTGCCACAGAAGTGGGGGTTTGAAGCACCTTCATACTAACATACTAACATACTAAAATGCCAGCAGAATAGGCCTAACGGTCTTTCGTGTCTGCTCGTTTGGTCAGCCCCCACCCTGGGTGCTGACCTTGCTGTCCCCCTCGCCTTCTGTGGCTTCTCCCTTCCCAGTTCCGGATATTCTTGCTGCATTGGATTTTGCTTCCAGAACCCTTCCCCTGTACCTATCCCACCCCCTCTTGAACCCCTCCACTGTCTCTGCCTCCACCAGCCCCCTAGGCAGTGCATTCCATGGCTCCACCACCCTCTCAGTGAAGTAGCACCTCCTCCTTTCTCCCCTGAATCTTCCCCCCTCCAGCTTCCACCCATGCCCTCTAGTGGCCCCTTCCTCCTTCCTTCGAAGCACCCTGACTGTTCATCCCCTATTTACCCTCTTCATGTACCTGAAGACCTCTATCATGTCCCCCCGGTCCCTTCTCTCTTCCAATGTGTACATATTTAGCTCTTCGAGCCTCATGGTATCTTTATTTATATTTTTCATTATAGATAGGCATGACCAGTCTTTTAGGAGGTGGGAGACTTTTTCCTCTCCCTGTAATCCTTAATCCTCATCTTCACCTTGGATGGGCTCCGTTTTTTTTTTTTATAATTCAAAGTTTATTGTTGAGAGATCAAAAAAATTCGAACATAACAAAAAAGATACAAGATACAACCAATCAGTGTTACTTGAAATTGTATGACTGATTATACATTTAAAGAAAAGAACTATAATAAAGGGCCTACAACTTAAATACACGTTAAGACTATAAAGCATTTCATAATATTCATAAGGACTACTGTTATGTAAAACGTTAAACTAATCTGTTTTACAAAAAATAGACTTTAAAAAAAGGATTCCATATGTCTATACATTTCTCTATATGATCACTACAGGTAAACACCACTCTTTCGTAGTTTAATCTAGTAGTGATATCTTCTAACTATTCAGAGAGTGTGTGTGTGGGGGGGGAGGGGGTTGTTTCCATCTTCTGAGGATTAGATTCTTAGCAGATATCAAGGCGACTAACACCCATAAAATCTTAGTCTGAGGCCATCGTGTAAGTTCAGAAGTGATTCCAGTAGCGTAGCAAATTCCCAGAGGGCTTTGGTGCAAGGCAATGTTACAGGGCCCCTCCCCAGTTTTAAATAAACATCAAAATTATGATTTGGGCACCTCAACCCTCGTGGGCCTGGGTGCCACTGCACCCCCTGCACCCTTGTAGCTACACCCCTGTGTGATTCCCAGCATTACTATTTTTCTAGAAGTCACAACAGTGTTGCCCAGAATTTTTTCACATGCTCCGAAAATTTCATCCCAAACGTTTTATATTAATGGACAAGACCATGGAATGTGTGAGATGGACCCAATATCATTCAAGCAGCTCCAGCACTTGTTATTAGTTAGGCCCAACTTGACTAGTTTTTCTGGTGTGAGATATCACTGATGTACTACTTTCTAGTGTGTTAGCCTTCCCTTTGCTTCTTTACATGCCTTAAGGATGTTCCACCAACACATGTCCCATTCCTCTAATGAGATGCTAATACTTACTTCCCTTTCCCATTTTTGAATTAAAGTCTGAACTGGGTCATCCTTTGAATCCATAACCAAGTTATACAAGTTTGTTTGCATCCTTGACTAGTAGTGAATAACTTATCCAAGATATGCAGAGGGGGTAGCCTAACTGAGCTATTTAGCTTTTACTTCAAAATTTGTCTAAGTTGAAGGTAATTATATAATTTTGTCCTGGACAAACTATATATTTTTGCTAGGTCAGCGAATGTCATCAAGGTGTCTGTGTTTTGATCCATTAAGTCTGAATAGGGGGGCCCAGGGTGTCTAACATGTTTTGGATAAATGCAAGCATGGGGGAGGGATCCTCCTGATTATCAGAGGAAGTTTCAAAGAGAGGGTGGTGGACACATAAGGTTCTAGAGTCTAGAATCTAGACCCTCCAAATTTATGTCAGGGGCATCATAAAAAATACTCATCATCTACAGCACCCTCACAGTCGCTGGACCAAGAACTGTGGAAGAGAAAACTACTCACTGTAGCGTAGTAATCTTCTTTCTTCCAAGGGGTCCTTTAGCATCAGTAACTTTTTTGCACTTAGCTGGCTAGGTGCAACTGCCCCGGAGGTGTGCCTTTAAAAGATATTTAAATGAGCTTAGGGCCAAGCCAATCAAAAGATAGGAAGGGGTGTAAGCTGAGTGAGAGCTGTTGAAGGCTTTAGAAATGTTTCGAGGAAAAACGAGGGCAAATACCCCAAAAAAGAATCAACAGGATTAAAAAAAAATGCAAATGTCCACAAAAGTAGAAATAGAAACAACAGCAACACGAGATAAAAACTCATCAATAAGCAACTCCAAATTTGGTAAAAGGTGACATAAAGAGCCCTTTTCCGACAGGAGAACCAGGGAGGAAGGGTGGGAGCTTACTGATGCTAAAGGACCCCTTGGAAGAAAGAAGATTACTGCAGTGAGTAATTTTTTCTTCTTATCCCAGGAGTGCTTCAGCATCAGTAAGATTTTTGCAGACAACTGAGCAGTACCAAGTGGGAGGTGGGCAGAGAATCTACTTAGGAAAGAGGCTCTGCAGAACCACCCTGCCAAATCTGGCATCAGATCTGGTCTGCACATCCAAACTGTAGTGTTTCACAAAAGTGTGCACTGATTTCCAGGTAGCTGCTTTGCAGACATCCAGTAGGGGAATGTCCTTTGCTGCTGCAAGTGAGGCTGCAGTGCCCCTGGTGGAGTGAGTCCTGAGCCCCACAGGAGGTTGTGACCAGCTTTCTTACAGCACAATCCACTACAAGAGACCAACCAACGAGAAATAGTTCTCCTGGTAGCTGGTCTTCCTCTGCCTACATCCCCGTAGGTGAGGAACAACTTGAGTGGAAGAGCCTCTGGACTGTCTAGTATGCTCTAGGTAGCGAAAGATGGCTCTTTTGACATCCAAGCTGTGGAGCTTTTGCTCGCCAGGAGTGGATGGCTCAGTAAAGAAGACAGGCAGAGTAATGGACTGGTTCAAGTGAAACTCTGAAACCACCTTTGGCAGAAGTTTCCTATTTGTCCTGAGCTCAACGTTATCATTGTGAGGATGATGTAATTGGCTCCAGTGTACAGGGCCTGTAGCTCTGAAATCTTCCTCATAGACGAATGGCCACCAGAAAGACTGTCTTCCAAAGTTACAAACTTGATGTGGGCCGTGGACATAGGCTTTGAAGGCTGGATTCATGAGCCTGTCTATGCAAAGGTTCAGGCTCCAAGGAGGAACAGGCTCCCTGGTTGGAGGCTGGAGGTGCAAGAGGCCTTTGAAAAACTGTTTAAAAATGTTATGGAAAAAAAAAATTTTTTTTTCTTTCCCACCGAAAGGTAGGCTGAAATTGCCACCAGGTGTAGCTTGAGGGAAGATGGTTTCAAGCCTGACGCCTGTAGGTGTACCAGGTAGTCTAGCAGCCGATAGGGGTTCGACCTTTTCGCTCTTGCACCAGAGGGAAAACCTTTTCCATTTGGCTGCATAAGTCTTCTTAGTGTTCGTTTTTTTTAGCCATCCTCAGTATCTTAAGGACCTGTTCAGAGTACTGTGAGGATGGAAACTCTAACTCCTCAAGAACCAGGCCTTGAGGTGAAGAGTGTATGTCTGGTTACTGCACTTCTGTCTGAGGAAGGGTCAGCAGGGAGTGAGCTGGAGGCAGGCGAATGGGCCTGCTGCAGGACATTGAGAGAAGGAGAGGGTACCAGAGCTTGCCTAGGCCAGTCCACAACCACCAGGATCATCGATGCAGGCTGCTGTCTGCGTTTCAGCAAAACCCTGAATATCAGGGGAAAAGGGAGGAAATGCATATAGGAACCTCCCTGACCAGTCCAGGATCAGGGCATCCAGACGAAGTGTTCCCGGAACTGGAGGCCTGCAACAGTACTGAGGACGTTGAAAATTGAGAGGAGAGGCAAACAGATCCACATCTGGTGTGTCCCACCGCCTGAACACTGTGGCTCGTACTTGCTTGTTCAGTGTCCATTCACTCTGGCCCTGACTCATGCGGCTTAGATCATCTGCCAGAGTATTGAGTTTGCCTGGGAGGTGAATAGCCAAGAGGCTGACTCCCAGGGAGAATGCTAGAGACCAGAGCTTCAAAGCTTCTAAACAGAGTATTCCTGATCTGGTACCACCCTGCTTGATTATGCAGAACATTGCAGCGGTGTTGTCCGTTCGAATTTGAACCGCCTGCCCTTCTATGCTGGGAGCGAAAGCTCTGAGAGCTAGGAAGACTGCTCTGAGTTCCAAAAGATTTATGTGCAACTGTGACTCTTCGGGAGTCCAGTTGCTGTTTACTGGGGCACTGTCCAAATGAGCTCCCCAGCCCAAAAGGGAGGCATCTGTGGAGATCACCTGAGTACACAATGGGGGGGGGTGAGTTAATAACAACAAAAAAAATCGAAAGAGACCTAGGAGTAATTATATCAGATGACCTAAAGGTGGGCAAGCAATGCGAGAAGGCAGTAAGGACGGCTGGGGGGATACTGGGATGCATAGGGAGAGGCATCAACAGTAGAAAACAGGAAGTTGTTAACCCTCTCTATAGACAGTTAGTAAGACCCCATTTGAAGTACTGCATGCAATTCTGGAGATCCCATCTCCGCAAAGACATAGACAGAGTGGAGGCTGGTCAGAGGAGGGCAACCGAAAAAGAAGACATACGAGGAGAGACTGAAGCGGCTTAATATGTATACCCTTGAGGAAAGGAGGGAGAGGGGGGGACATGGTAGAAACTTTCAAGTATCTCAAGGGAATTAACAAGGTACAATAGGGTAGTATCTTTCAGAGTAAGAGATGTGCAAGAACAAGGGGGCACAATTTGAAGATAGAAGAGGGACGGCTCAGAGGTAATGTTAGAAAATACAGGTTACTCACCTGTAACAGGAGTTCTAGGAATGATATATGTTGTTCATCCACACTTTCTGGCAGGTATCCTTGCCACTTTAAATCTTGCCGGAAGGTCTTCAAGCTGGCTCCTCCCACCCACCCGGGTGGTAAAACTCTCGGCTCCGCCCCATGATGCCAGATCTGGCCGCTGGAAGCTCAGGTTGTGCGTTGAAGCCAGGGAGGTCGGGTGGGTCGTGTGGATGAACAACATATACCATTCCTAGAACTCCTGTTACAGGTGAGTAACCTGTATTTCTAGGGACATGGATATGTTGTTTATCCACACTTTCTGGCAGACTCCTAGCAGTTCTCCGGGAGGAGGGAGGCAAGGCGCACACCCCCTACTTGGGAAATAGAGACTGGAGAACCGAGGCCCCAAAACCAGCATCCCGGCGTGACTCAAGGTCGATGTGGTAGTGGGTTATAAAGGTATGTGCCGACTTCCAGGTAGCAGCCCTGCAGATATCCTGGATAGGGACATCCCTGGAAGCAGCTACCGATGCAGTGGTATGGCAGGTAGAATGAGCTCTTATCCCTCTGGGAGGCTCCATGCCCGCCAACCTATAGCAGAGATCTATGCAGGAGATGACCCACCTGCTTATCGTCCACTTGGCTGCAGGTCTGCCAGGTGTGGCTTCAGCGTAGGTGACAAACAGCTGGCGAACCTCTCCCCGAACTTCAGCCGTGCGCTCCTTATAGTAAGCAAGCGCCCTTCTAGGGTCCAGAGTATGGAGCCTATATTCGGCCTCCGAGGTGTGACTGGGGTAGAACACCGGCAGAGTCAACACCTGGTTAAGGTGAAACTCCGACACCACCTTCGGAAGGAATTTCGGGTGGGGGCGCAGGACAACCTTGTCCCTGTGGAAGACCAGGTAAGGAGACTCGATGGAAAGCGCCTGGAGCTCTCCCATCCTTCTGGCTGACGTGATAGCCACCAAGAAGGTGGTCTTCCATGACAGGTAAGAGATGTCACACCTGTGCTTTGGTTCAAATGACTTGCCCATGAGCTTTGCCAATACCAACAGTAGATCCCACGGAGGTGGAGGTTCATGCACCGGAGGGGATATGTGATCCAGGCCTCTGAAAAAGCACCCGACCACCTTCTCCTGCGCCACCGACTGATTCCCGGCCCGCGCCTGGTAAGCAGAGATGGCTGCCAGGTGCACCTTTAGGGTCGTCGACCTAAGCCCTTGCTGAGAAAGGAACCATAGGTAGTCCAAGATGCTTGCTAAGGAACAGGAGGAAGGGTCCAGGCCCTTGCCCTGACACCAAATGGAGAATCTCTTCCATTTGAAGGCATAGCATTTTCTGGTCGACTCCTTACGGGACGCCTCAACTACATTGAGGACCTCGTTGGTAAGACCCAAGGCCTGGAACTCTAGCCGCTCAGAAGCCAGGTGCAGGGATTGAAGGTCCGGATGGAACACCTTCCCCTGATTGACTGATAACAGGTCCGGGCGAGCTGGAAGCTGCCTCGGGAGCCTGGAGCTGAGGCTGAGGAGATCTGGATACCAGCATTGGCGGGGCCAGTCTGGGGCTACCAGAATCACCTGCGCCTAGTCCATCCTCACCTTGAGAAGCACCTTGTGGATCAAGGGAAATGGGGGATAGGTGTAGAAGAGGCCTGGGGTCCACAGCCTCGAGAAGGCATCTCCTTGCAGCGAACCCTGCTGAGGGGGGCGGGCATGAAACAGTCTCAGCTTCGCATTCTCCCTTGAGGCAAACAGGTCCATCTGAGGTGTGCCCCAGTGGGAGAACAGATCTTGTACTACCTCTGGCAGGAGAGACCACTCGTGGGACACAGCCCCTATCCGGCTTAGGGCATCGGCCAGGGTGTTGGAGGCTCCTGCCACATGGATGGCTAGGAGATCCGCCTCCAGGCTGCGCACGAGTGACCAAACGCGGAGAGCTTCCTTGCACAGAGGCATGGAGCGCGTCCCGCCCTGGCGGTTTAGGTAGTACATGGTCGTGGTATTGTCCGTCTGGACCTGAACCACTTGACCCCGTAGAAACGGAGCAAAGGCGGTGAGGGCTAGACGGACCGCCCGAAGCTCCAGCAGGTTGATATGGCATCGGGACTCCCGAGGGGACCAGAGGCCGTGCGCTCTGTGCTCCCCCAGACGGGCACCCCAACCCATCAGAGAGGCATCGGTCGATAGAGAGACCGTCGGCTCTGGGTGGACAAACGGGATGCCCTCCTGCAAATGGGCTGGAATGGTCCACCACTGGAGAGCGTTCCACATCCCCTGGGTCACCATCACTAGCTGGTCCAATGGATCGCAGCGCTGTGACCACTGGCTGGCCAATCCCCACTGAAGGGGACGCATGTGCCAGCGGGGCCCAACGGACCACGCTGGTGCAGGCCGCCATGAGACCCAGGAGCGCGGGAAGTCCGGCAGGCGATGATTGCCCAACCAGAAATGATTGGGCAAAGGAGGAAAGAACCTCGGCCCTGTTCGCCAGGAGCCGTGCTCTGGCTCGAAGAGAGTCGAGCTCTGCCCCGATGAAAAGAATCACCTGCTTCGGTCCGAGTTCCGACTTGGCCTCGTTGATGAGAAGGCCGATCTGAGAGCAAACCTGGAGGGCCAGATCTCTGGACCGCTCCACCTCCTGTCTGGAGGGGGCTGCTATCAGCCAATCGTCCAGGTAAGGGTACACCCGGACCCCTCGGCGCTGCAGGAATGCTGTCACCACTGCCATGCATTTGGTGAAGACCCTGGGAGCAAGAGAAAGGCCGAAGGGCATGGCTCGTAACTCGTAAAGGGATCCCTCCGCTCAAAAGCGAAGGAACCTCTGGTGAGACTGACGGATAAGGACGTGAAAGAACGCGTCCTGTAGGTCCAGAGAACAGAACCACACACCTCGTTCCAGGATGGTATTATCTGAGCCAGAGTGACCATCCTGAAGGTCCGAGACCTTAGGAACTTGTTTAGGTCGTGCAGGTCGAGAATGGGGCGCCAGCCCCCCATCCGTTTTGGGACCAGGAAGTACCTGGACACAAACCCCGGGTCTGAGGGAGGGTCCACCACCTCTCTGATCACCTCTTTCTCGAGGAGCAGAGCGATGTCGGCTAGGCGAGCCGACAGCGAGGCTGCAGACCCCGAGGCCCCCCGGTGGCGGCGCTCGGAAGGCGGGGGCCTGCTCGAACTCTAGAGGCAGGCCTTTCCTACCACTTCCAGCACCCACTGGTCTGTGGTGATAGCGACCAGGCGGAAAGGAAGTGGTGGCGTCCCAGGGGAACCAGGTGGAGTACCGAGGTTGGGGGCGACACCCTCAATCCGTCACTGGGCAGGCTTGGAGGAGAGACGGCCGAGGGACCTCCTGGGCCTTGCCTCCCTGCTTCCTGGAAGAGGAAGCCCATGAGCTTACTTTGGGATGCCAGGTGTGAGCCTGCTGGCCCTGATGCTGCTGGGCTGGACGTGCCCGTGGGCAGGCAGGCCGAAAGGGCTTGGGTTGCGGTCTGCGGCCCTTGTCCCTCTGGCGGAGGAGACCGAGTCCAGAGTGGCATTGGACTTTTCGATCCTCTGGAGGTGACCTTCCACTCCAGGGCCGAAGAGGTCGGTCCCCAAGAAGGGGACATCCGCCAACTTGCTGGTATCCACTGTGAAGGTGGATATCCTCAGCCATGCCCGACGGCATAGCCACCGCGACGCAACTGACCTGGCACGAGCTGTCATGTCCAGAGAGCTCTGAAGTTGCTGCTTGGCCACTGCCCTGCCCTGGTCCCACACCTGCTTGACTGTGGTCTGCAGATCAGCCGGAGATGAGGGACTACCTCGTCCAGGGAGCCCAACAGGGTGTGAGAGAAGTGTGCCATCAACCGCGGCCGGCCTAGCTGTGAGGCCAAGGGAGACGCAGCGTAGACTTTGTGCCCGGTGTAGTCCAACTTCTTGGACTCCTTGTCGGGAGGCTTGTCCACATCCCTGGTGCTTCTGGCACGCCGGAAGACACTGTCGGTAACCAACCCCTCGGCTGAGGGGTGTTCCGAAAAACCGGACAGGGAACTGGTAGGGACCGCGTACTTCCTCGCCATCCTGGCCGAAGGCGCAGGGCAGGAAGCAGGACGCTGCCAGAGCTCCAAGGCTGGGCCGACAATGGCCTCGGCCACCGGAAAGGCCTCTGTGGGTGAATCCCCTCGGTCCAATATCTCCGTTAGGGGATACTTGGCCCACTTGGATAAGGGCTCTAGCTGCATCCCGGTGGACTCCGAGATGAGCCTAAGCAAACCCATGAAGGACAATGGGCTATCGTCCAGCGACTGACCTCGAGGACTCCAGGTGGACCTGCCTGGAGAACAGGGAGGAATCATCGTCGGACTCGGACGAGTCCGCAAAGAGCTGCCTGCCACCTGAGCCACCCTCCACCTGCCGAGGGCAGTCGGGAGTGAGGGTGACAGACAGTCTATGGGGCAGGCCCTGGCCCAACCGAGAATTCTTGGTCGGGGCCCCAAATTTCAGCTGTGGAGACAGAGGTTCCACCAGAATCGGTGGGGCAGCCCGTTTCGGTCGAGCAACAGGCCCGGGGGCAGGCGCCTCGGCTAGGGCAAGGGGTTGCTTCGGCCGCTCCAGTGACAGCCACTTGAAGGCCGGGGAAGGCGACAACATCGGCTTGCTCCCGGACAGAAGGCTATGCCAGCTATGAGGTCCCCAGCGCCTGGCGCAACTGCGCCAGTTTCCTCCTCGTCCGAGGAGGAAGATCAGGACGAAGCGGCAACGCCGCTTACTACGGTACTGAGAACGAGACCGCCTATGTCGGCGGGATCGGCTGGACCTTGAAGATGTCCAAGACCGAGACCGAGAACCTCGGCGTTTCCGAGGAGGGTTCTGGGGCAGGGCGGGGGAGACCCGCTCTCCCCTCGGCTCGGCAGTTTCGACCGTGGACTCCGGAACCGGAGGCACAGACAAGTCCACGGTAACCTCGATCTCCGCTGGGGGAACCGGGGAGTGAGGGTTTTCGGCTTCACCGGTAGACAACCCGTCCGACGGGTCAAGAAAAATCTCGACTACATCGGCGGGTGTCTCGGTCCAACTGACCTGATGGGGCAGCCGTGAGGCCAGTGCGGTCGAAGCAAGGATCGACCGGCAGTCGGTCGACTAACTCGGGGAGGGACTTCTCCCGCCTCCCAGAGCATCGACAGAGGGACTTACCTTTAGAGTCCTTCTTCTTGGAGCGAGAGGAGTCCTGATGGCCCCTCTCCTTGGTGGAAAGGGACGACAGAGGCGCCTTAAAGAAAGCTGAATAGGAGGATCCCAAGGAGGAGGCGGGATAAGGCCGCGGCCGAGGAAGACGAACATGCGGCCTGCGCCGCCGCCTCCTCCTCAAGGGCGATCATCTGCTCGAGCTGTTCCGCCGAGCCAGCCGCCGCGGACACCGCCAAACGGGCCTCCTTCGACTTCACCAGCGGGCAACGTTTCTCGGGGCGCCCAAGTTGTAAACGGGCGGCGCGGTCCTCCAGGACGCAGACCGAGAAGGAAGAGCACAGGTCGCAGGCCTGCGGGTCATGCTCAAGGCCTAAGCAGTAGACGCACGTGGAGTGCGGATCCATCCGAGACATCTTCTGCCCGCATGGGCACCTCCGAAAACCGGGAGTCGATTTGTCCATCACAGCCGCGAGGGAAATAAATGACCGAAGTCTTGAAAACCTTAAACTTTATTTCGGGTAAACCGAAGAATTAGGAACCAGTCTTATACGCGAGAGCGCTAAGGAGGGAACCCTGAGCTTCCACGTAAGGAAGATCTGGCGCCACGGGACGGAGCCGAGAGTTTTACCACCCGTGTGGGTGGGAGGAGCCAGCTTGAAGACCTTCCGGCAAGATTTAAAGGGGCAAGGATACCTGCCAGAAAGTGTGGATTAACAACATATCCATGTCCCTAGAAGTATTTTTTTCACAGAGAGAGAGTTGTGGATGCATGGAACAGCCTTCCTGAGGAGGTTGTGGAGTCAGGAACAGTGGGAGAATTCAGGAATGTATGGGACAGGCATAAGGCAATTCTAGTGGGGGGCAGGAGGAAGTAAGCTGTTGATTAACTAGAATCTGCAGCTTATCCATCAGGTAGGGAAATAGGCAGACTGGGTGGGCCAAGCAGTCCTTATCTGCCGTCAAATTCTATGTTTTTATTGTGGGAAGGGGAGCTTGAAAGGGAACCCCTGCCTGCAAATTTGCAGGGTTCTTCCACCGCAGCAAGTTTTGGAGGAACTGCTCAAACACAGGTATCAACTTTGAAAATTTGTTGCTTCTCCGAGACCAGTGAGCTCTGAGGTAGGCTTGCAGGAGTCTTATCCTGTACCTGATCCCTAGGACTACTGCAGTCATAGAGGCCATATGTCCCAGAGTTTGAGGAAATGTCTGGCTGGTCTTGGCTGTCCCTGGGTGAAAGAATCTGCCACTGAAAGAAATTCCTCAATTCTTTCCTGTGGGAGGAAGCATATCCCTGCTAAATGTCCAGCTGGGCCCCTATGAAGGTGAGCAGCTGGGTGGGTTCCGGGTGAGATTTCTTTACATTTACCAGGAAACCCAGAGACTCCAGAGTGCATTCTGTGAAGAAAAGGGATTCCTTGACCTGGCAAGGAGACTTTGCTACTATGAGCCAGTCATCCAGACAGGGGTAGAGAGCGACACACAGTCTCCTGAGATGTGCTGCTACCACTGCGAGGCATTTAGTAAAGACTCTTGGGGCTGAGGACAGACCGAAGGGCACTGTGGTGAACCGATAGTGACCTGAAGGAAGTTTGAACCTGAGAAACTTCCTGTGAGATCTCCTTATGGGTATGTGGAAGTAGGCATCCTTTAAGTATAGGGAGGCTAGC
Organism: Neoceratodus forsteri; assembly: GCA_016271365.2. Lineage (NCBI taxonomy): Eukaryota > Metazoa > Chordata > Ceratodontiformes > Ceratodontidae > Neoceratodus > Neoceratodus forsteri. The sequence continues at coordinate 10,759,059 of JADMNL010000036.1, forward strand.
CAATCTCCCTGCTGTAAGGACTGTATGACCAGTGACAGCATTACCATTTTGAATTTTTTTTTTTTCAGATGTTTGTTTTAATATCCAAGATAGGTCGCCACTCACCTGTTTTCTTTTGTGTCAGAAAATACCTGGAGTAGAGGCCCTTGCCCTTCTCATGGGCAGGGACCCTCTCCACTGCTCGTAAAGCCAGAAGGTTTTGTACCTCCAATTCCAACAGCGGTATCTGTGTTGGGGACAGAGGTCTTGACACCTGGGTATGCTCGAGGTCTGGCATCTGCTTTAACTGTAATGGCAGACCCTCCTCCACTATCTCCAGCACCCACTTGTCCGACATGATGAGGGACCATTGCTGAAGATCGTGGGAGAGTCTGCCTCCAACCAGAAGTGGGGAGGCAACCTGGACACTCACATCACGACTTAGACTGGGAGGCAGATGGCTGGGTAGAGGTGGCTCTTCTTTGGCCCCTTCTGCCCCTGCCTCTGAAAGACCCCCTGTACTGGCCAAAGTCAGATTGTGGGTAGGGACTGTAAGGACTGGGAACAAAACTTCTGCCCCTACCACCCCGAGATCTCTGAGGGGTGGCAGACTTAGGCTTGGATGAGTGGCTCTGCAAGGAGGACTTGTACTCATCGACTTTATTCATGTAGTCAGTGGTTCTGTAATCAAACAACATATTTTGATTCACAGGGAAAATCCATGGCCTTGCTCCGAGTGTCTGTGGTCAGACTGGTTGTTCTAAGCCAGGCGAAGCATCTCAGAGAGCTGGCATGGGTCATCGCCCTAGAGGCTGCATCATTGTTGTCATCTGCCATGTGGAATTGGTACACAGTAGCTTCCAGGGCAGTTTTTGACGTATCCACCAGTTCCTGCACCACAGAATCTGATACATTGCGGGCAATAATCTGGACAGATTTCCAAAGGGCTTTCTGATATTTGGCTGTGAACGCCATGTAGGAAGAAAGTCTGAGAAGCAGGAAGCTGTGGCATACATTTTCTTTGCTATAAAGTCAATTCTGTTGAAATCCTTGTCTGGGGAGGGGGGACAAGGAGACTCCAGCTTTCTCACAAGCTGCCTGCTGCACTACACTCTCGTGGCTAGGGTGTGCAGACAGGAACTCGGTATCATTTTTAGACAATTTATATTTTCTCTTAAGCCGCTTATCAACTCCTGATACTGAAGTGGGGTGTTGAAGCACCTTCATGGTATTTTTTCTAAATGCATTATAGACAGGGACGACTAGGGTCTTTGAGGATGAAAGGCCTCTCATCTCCATATAATCTTCGTCTTCATTAACATCCTGGTTGGGCTCCTGCGTAGGGAGGTCCAGGGTGTCCAGCTTATTTTGTATAAATGTAAACACAGAGGAAGGATCCTCATGGTCACATGGGGAACCCTCAAGAAGAGGGTCTGGGGACTCCTGAACCTCAAGGCACTCAAAATCCATGTCAAGAGCATCATAAAATTGATCATCTGCGTCACCCTCACATTCTACAGAAGAGAGGACTGTGGAAGAGTGCTTGCCAGCCCCAGTAAATAGAGGACCCATCTTTTGAAGGGTCTGAAACAGTTGCCATGTTTTTCCATTTCTTGCACTGACGAAGAACCTGTGCAGACTTGGTCTGTAAGTGTTTTGTTTTTTTCGGTATGCTTTAAGCTGTCTGTTGTCTCGCTATTGGCTTTCCCAGGAGCAATGGGAGCATTTCTGCCTTGACAGAGTTTCTTTTTAGCCACTTCATCAGAGGCTTGATCAAGCTTCCTTTTTTCGTCACTCTTACTATTTTTAAATTTATAAGGAACTTCATCTTTGGAAGCTTTATTTTTTGGCTGAGATCTGGAGGGTTCCTCAGCATCTCTGCTTTTAGTATTAGTACTTTTGGATGGCCCCTCATAGGAAGCCTTTGATTTATCCTCAGCCATAATAATCAAAGGTTTGTCTGCTACCTTTGCCAATTTAAGCAAATCAAACCAGTTCTGGACCTACAAACTAAGTGCAGGTTTCTGTGAAAATGCCACCGGCCAGTCCTGCCCCAGTTAATAAACTCTGTCTATTACTAGTGACTTTTTTTTGGGGGGGGTTGTAGAACTGGGATTTATACCAGTGCCAATCTTAACAGAAACCCAGTAATACTGGTCAACTGTGCACAGGTGGCTGCTGGAGCTTTACGGACAGTCCAGACACAGATGATACCAAGGTCCAGTATAACAAAAAAGGTTTCCTCGTAATTGCCAATCTAGAGAGAAAACCCCCAGGCACTGTTTAATTTGAAATCCACTGCAGGTGCCTTGCTGTAAACCCCGTGAGGTCTGAGGTTAAAAAAAAAAAAAAAAAAAAGGTAACTGTCCCTAATTCGTCAGTTCCCACAAGAATTTGCCCAAAAATGAAGGGAACTGTCAAAAATAACCACCTGCAATAAAATGAGGTTTTAAAATGAAAGTCGAGGTAAAAATAAAGTCAAAATAGCACTGCCATGCTAAAAATAAAAAATTAGCGCAGCACTAATAAAAAAAAGTAAAACTTTCATGGCACACTAATAGAATTAATTTATGAGGAAAACTTTACCCAGATAAGCACTCGGAGGCTGTCAACAAGAAAAGTGGAGACACCTCAGGGGCAATGTTGCTCAGTCCAGTGGAGAAAAAATTCTGAAGCCTTCAACAGCTCTCACCCCTTCCTGTCTTTTGATTGGCTTGACCCTAAGCTCATTTAAATACCTCTTAAAGGCACACCTCCGTGGCAGTTGCACCTAGCCAGCTAAGTGCAAAAAAGTTACTGATGCTAAAGGACTTCTGGGATAAGAACATTATGTTCTTTGTACACTATTTAGATGGGGAGGCTGATCACATGTGGTAGGGATGTCACTTAATAATGGTTTTGCAAAATACTGCAAAATCCGAAGTCAAAGTATTGACATTGGACAATTGTGGATACTACAATAACCATGATTCACAATACAGCATAGTTTTAGTCTTTTATATCCAATGCCCTTAAAGATCTTTATAGGTGTCATGCTCCACCCAGTAAACAGAGTAATGTAGAGTAAAATAAGCAGGTGCCAGCAACTATGGGAAGAGGTATAACCAACTTCTATCTGCTGGAATAGATGAATAAGCGCTCCTATTAAGCGGCCAAAATAACATTTGTAAGACTTATAATACAAAATACAGTCGACAGATGGATAGGTAAAATATCATATGCATCTTATCTAAACTGGGCGTTAGAATAGTGGTGTATATAGAGGCTGAGAGTTCCCAGCGTCAGATGATGAATGAATGAACATGTAGATACTGAAGTAAAAGCATGTAATAATAATAATCTTTATTTGATTAGGTGCCTTTTAGGTTTGTCAAAGCTTCACATAGAAATTAATAAAATCCAAAAGCAGAAAGCAACACTATAAACCAATCAATAAAAAACATTATTCAGTATAATCAGTTAGAATAGGCTTGGTGTCATAGATAAGTTTTAAGTGCCTGTTTAAATCCCCCATGGTCGTTGCACTCCCGAAGCTGACGGGAAGAGAATTCAAGAGCTGGGGCCACGTACATGAATGCACGAGCCCCTGAGGATTTTAAAGATACCCTTGGAATCTCCAGCAACTCCTCATCAGCTGAGCGGAGTCATCGCTGGGGGCTATAAGGTGACAGAAGCTGTTTCAAGTAGTCCAGGCCAAGTCCATGTAGGGCTTTACATGTCAGTAATCTGACTTTAAAAGTGATCCGCCACTGAATCGGCAGCCAGCGCAGTCTGTGCAGCAGCGGTGTGATGTGACATATCCGGGAAGTCTCCGTCAACAACTGGGCTGCAGCGTTCTTCACCAGCTGCAGATGGCAGATATCAACCCCTGGTAGCCCTAGGTAAACGGAGTTGCAATAATCGAGGCGCAAGGTCACAAAGGCGTGGATCAGCATGGGAAGGTCACCGGACAGAACAAGTTGCTTGATCCTAGCAATGTTCCTAAGATGGTAAAAGGATGACCCGACTGCCGACACCTGCGATTGCAGTGTCAGCCCATCATCAAGCATCACCCCTAGGTCCCATACCCGTTCAGAGGTAAGGAGCTGGGAGCCCCCCGAGAAAAAGTCCCATAGGTTGACCAGGCCCCAACCTCCCTATCCGGCGACCCGGATCCACAACCATCACCTCAGTCTTGCCCGAGGTCAACTTCAGCCAGCTGGAATTCATCCAATCCTGGATTTCAGCAAGGCAGTTTTTAAATACCGAGAGTGCACTATCCTGGTCAGGTGCAAAAGACAGGCAGAGCTGGGTAGCATCAGCATAGCAGTGAAACCTCAACCCATACCGTCTTACAATGTCTCCAAGGGGCAGCGTGTACACGCCAAACAGCATGGGGAAAACACTGAGCCCTGAGGGACCCCACATGACAGAGAGAGAGAGAGAGAGAGGGTCAGAGGAATAAATCCCAACACCACTCTGAGTTCTGCCAGTGGGAAGGACTTAAACCACCTGAGGACAGTAGGCCACAGATGAACCTCAGGCTCAAGCAGCACCCCATGGTCCACGGTGTCAAAGGCTGAGGAGAGATCAAGGAGCATCAGGATGGAGCGACTTTTCTGATCTCTCGCAATCAGATCACTGAGCACCCGAACCAGCAGTCTTGGTACTGTGCCTCTTTCGAAAACCGGATTGGAGAGGTTCGTAGATGTTATGGCTGGTCAAATGGTTCTCCAGCTGTACAGCCACTACCTTCTCAATCACCTTCCCCACAAAGGGGAATTTAGAGATTGGTCTGTAGTTAGCAAGAGAGTCTGTGTCCAGAAAAAGCTTTCTTCAGGAGGGCTGTCACCACCGCCTCCTTCAGGGAGCTAGGAAACTCACCTGAAACAAGGGAGCACTAGACTATCTGTGCCAGGACCAGGCCTATTATGTCACAACAACCCATGATCAGGCAAGTTGGGCCCGGATCCAAACTACAGCACGCCAGGCGCATACCCTGGACAATCCACATGACATCCGAATGCTGACCAGTCAAAAGGTACTCCAGGAAAAATGAGGGACAGTGGCTGGGCACCGATCAATCACATCCCCCACAGAGTGTGTCGAACGGATCTCCGCCCTGATGTCAGCTACCTTATCCGCAAAGAACTGAGCAAGCTTATTGCACTCCAACTGCAAAAAAGCTCTTTGAAACTGCAGGCAGGCTGGGCTGCACAGCCTGTCTACAGATCAAAAGAGCGGAGCCGGTCGGTTCCGAGCGGCAGCAATCTCCCCAGACAGGAACTCTGCCTTCTTACTGGAGATTGTTGATTGGTAGACTTGACAGTGTTCTAACAATCTAAGATGGTTGGCCTCCAGGGCAGATTTCCACCAGTGACGCTCTAACCTTCATCCTAGTTGCCGCAACTCTCTCAAGGTCCCATCAAACTAAGGGGACTGAGGGCGAAGGGAGAGAGAGAGGATGAATGCAGACAGGAGCGATAGAATCCAGGGCTGTGGTAATGACCTTATTATAGGCCAGAACCAAAGCCTCTGGATTCCCGCTAGCCACAGGAAACTCCAATAGATCAAGTACTGCTGCCAGGCCTTCAGGGCTCACATCCTGTAAAGGGCGGTATCTGATCGTCTCCACAGGGGTAGGCCTATGAATGGAGGGGGGCACAAAAACTGAACCCCACAGTGTAGTGATCGGACCATTTGATAGGTTTCATCCCCAAATCGGAGGCTTCGATCACCAGGAGAAAAACCAGATCAAGAGAGTGACCATGTTTATGAGTAGCAGAGGTAACAATCTGTGTAAGGCCAGTGATGTCATCAACTGGAGGAAGTGTTGTCAAATTGTGAGAGTTCAGTCATCGACCCAGGCATTGAAGTCACCCAGAACTATCCACCTATAAATCCAAATGGCATTTGACTCAGTGGCATCACGAGTAGGTAAACTTATTTTTTTTTAAATTGTTTTTATTTTTCAAAGATTCTGTATATTTTAAAACAGAAATACAAAACACTGTAAATTAATATTGCCTGACAGTACATCAAATAATTTCTAATCATTATATCCAAAGATTCATACACGTAAACGATGAGTGTTTACAACAGTATATCGATTTAATATTCTGTCACTCCATCTTTCGCAGGTCTCCACCTCTTCACAGTCATGGAACAAAATCTGATCTCGTAGGGGTATATACATCACCCACCTTCTCCACGTTAATTCAAAAGTTCTTGTTTTTTATTAACTAATGAGGTTAAGCGTTCCACATTGTAAATCTGCATCGTTACATCATGCCATTGATTTAATGTCAGTGGAGCTGGGGATAGCCAGTTCTTAGTGATAATTTTATTTGCTGATAATATACATATCACCATTAGTTTCTTAACTTGGGGGATCTACAACTTCTTGGAAAGTCGAGAACAAAAAGAGCTAGGGATTAATCTGGAATGGTAATGCAAGAATGTCAGAGCGCCTGGAAGAAGGACCTCAGGAGCGGCCAAAGGCCCAGGCATTTCAAAATATATGGCCATGCGTAGCTCAAGTGGAACCACATTTTCTCCAACATTCTGCCCGCATTTAGCTTATAATATTGGGGTTCTAAAGTACCTCAGCGTAAGCTTCCAGGAAAACTCTTTCCATCCTGGAGAGGACATACCAAAATGTAATAATCTTAAGTGAGTTTCCCAGGAGTCCTCCCTCAGCCCGATCCCCATGTGTCCTTTAGTTTCTGCAATTTATCTTCCCTTAGTGAGATAAGGGCTTGGTAAAGATAGGATATGATATGTGTCAGAGAAGATTTACTCTCCATGGCGGAGCTAATGTAGTCCACAATTAAAGGGGGTGGGGACCCATTTGTTTCCTGTCCTCCAAGTGTTTTTGATGAAGTCATGTGCTTGTAATACCCTAAATCTATCCCTTGGCTGAAGTTCATACCTCAAAGAAAGGGTCTCAAAGGGAATCGTTTCCCTTCCCTGAAGGAAACTGGTAACCAAATGAAGGCCCACTTTCTCCCATCTCCGGAAGCAGTGGTCCAATTTTGCTGGTAGAAAGGCTTGATGGTATGGGAGAGTGTACAAGTACCTAAGATTAGGTAGGTTGCTAAGGTCCATCAACTTTCTCCAGACCAAGAGGGTTCTCCGTGTGAAAGGGTTATCTGTTATGTCCGTCAGACGAGGGTCTCGGAATCTGCAGGAGGGTCTTATTAAGGTTCGTATGTCTTCCTCCCTTAGTTCCAGGTCCCCCATTTTGCCAGATACCAGGGTGTAATCAGTATATCACTGCTCTAAGTTGAGCTGCCATACAGTAAAGATTAAGGTCCGGGAGGGCCAGTTCTCCCTACTCTTTTGATAGCTGTAGGGTGCGTGTATCTAGTCCGGGGTTTCTGGAAATTCCAGATATATCTGGAAATGTTTCTATTTAGGTCTCTCAGGGCCTTTGGTTGGAGTGGTATGGGGTGGGATTGGGCTAAATATAGAAACCAGGGTAATATATTTATCCTTATGGAGTCGACTCATTTTATCAGTGGCAGAGGGATAGACCTCCATCTCTCCATGTCCATGCGACCTGCTTCAGTAGTGGGAGGTAATTGAGCTTATAAAGTCATGTATGATCTTCTGCATGATGGACCCCTAGATATTTCCAGGTGGGTTAAGTCCCATCTGAAGGGGTATGCAGTCTGTGCATCTGGGGTTGGGAAGTAATTTATTCGTAAAGCTTCTGTCTTTGTAGCATTTATTTTATATCTGGCTAGGGCACTAAATTCAGACAGTAGGTGCCATATCTGTGGTAGGGAATTTTCTGGGTCCAAAATTGAAAGTAGTAAATCTTCGGCACACAATGCCAGTTTGTGGAGCCCCCACCCCTCCTATTTCTGCTCTCTGCCTAATAGCTTGAGCTAGGGGTTCTAGGTAAATTGCAAAGAGGGGAGATAAAGGGCATCCCTGCCTGGTGACTCACCATAGGGGGATGGGGTATGAGATAGCTCCATTTATTTTAATATATGCTTTGGGGCTCTCGTAGAGGGGCATGATCAGATACAGAAATTCCCCGAAAAGCCCATTTTTCGTAATGTGGCTATTAGAAAGGACCATGCCACCCAGTAAAAGGCCTTCTCGCCATCTAGACTTAATAAGAGAAAGGGAGACTGACCGGTGTTAATAAGCGATGGGAGTAGGGTCTCCAGCCTCCTGGCCAGCACCATTGTAAAGATTTTATAAACTACGTTTAATACTGAAATCGGTCTATAAGTATAGTGTAGCTGATCTTTACCTGGTTTTAAGATACTAGTGATGGTGGTATGTCTCCGGAGCCCACTCGCCCTTCATTACTCCTTGGCACGTCCTCAGGAGGACTGGTGTTAAAATCTTTGAATCCTTTATAGAATTCACTAGTGTAACCATCTGGGCTGGGGCTCTTATTGGTTTTTAGGTATCCAATGACCCTCTCCACTTCACCAGCTGTGACTGGTGCATCTAAGCTCTCTCTGCTCTTGTGTCAAGATGGGTAAATTCAATTTGGTCGAAAAAGCCTGCATTTTCAAGGGGTCTGACTCTCTCTCTCTGGTATATAACAGGCCTGATAATATTGTTTAAAGATCTGCGCTATTTCTATAGGCGAGTTCTCCACTTTCCCATTTAAGAAGCATCTAATTTGTGTTATGGAGAACTAGACAGTCTTTTGTCTTAACCAGTGTGCTTGCCAGCGGGTGACCAGAGGGCCACCCTCATAGTATTTTGTCTCAAATGTTGTAAAGCTTGTTCTGTCCTAGTGTCCAACAACTGTTGGATCTTTTAGTTAGCTTGAGCAATGGTAAGACCGTTTCATCACCGGAAGCATGTTGGTCCTGCAGTAACTTAAATTGATTCTGCAGGTCATTTAACAGTGCTGCCTGGCATTTTATAATATGACGCAAATTTTATAATATCCTCCTAACTACCACTTCTAATGTGTCCCATATAGTGCTTGCTTTATTTCCTCCGAATGATTTTCCTGCACTATCTGTGGTATTCGGTTTGCTAATAGGTTCCTAAATTCTGGAAGATTCAGTAAGAAATTATTAAATTTCCACAGCATAGTTTTTTTTATGTTGCTTCCAGAGTAATGAAATTAATAGAGCTGGTCTGACAAAACTGATGGGAGAATAAGACAGTCTGTGATCGAGTCTAAGTGCTCCTTGGAGACATGAAAATAATCTATTCGGGCATAGGTCCTATGGGGAGGGGAGTAGTGGGTGTATCCTCTAGTCCGGGCAAGGGTGCCGGAAGATGGTAAAAACTGAGGGGGCTGAGAATCAAAAGGGCACTTGTAAGGGAACAAAGGGCACTGTTTCTATACTAGTTTTTGCCATACAGAAATAAAAAGTGGAGGGGCTACCGCCCCTTCCGCCCCCCCGGTTCCGGCACCTATGAGTCCGGGGCTTTAAGGTTCACCAAACGTCAGACCATAAAATTCTCTCACCTATGCATGTGCAGCTCTCTGGGCTCTCATTCTCTTGGGGGGGGTGTTGGGGTTAGTGGTGTCTAAATAGCTGTAGGTCATATTAGTCTCCACCTACCAACAAAAGTCCCTACTGAAGTTGGGTTATTTTCTGGAAGACAGTGCAAACTACCCCAGTGTCTGACCCTGGGGGTATGTAAATACTTGCCAGAGTAATCATGGCCCCTTCCTACTGTCCCACTACAATCGCCAACCATCCCTCCGGGTCCCCGCAAGTATTGTGGAACTGGACTGGGGTATATCTGGGTATCAGTACGGCTGTCCCTCTCCTTTTAGCCCCCTTGTATGAAGACACAACCACATGAGTGAAACCAAAGTTTTGTAGTTTGGAATGTTTAGACTGCCCCAGATGGGTCTCCTGCAAAAAAGCAAACGTTGGTTTTTGCTTCTTAATTGAAGCCAATATTTTGTATCTTTTAACCGGGTTAGTAATCCCGTTAACATTTTGTGAATACACTGTCAGCCTCCATCTAATTACTCAAATTATCGTAGGTCAAGCTGCTGTTCTGGTTCTTCATCTGTAGCATCCCCCCTTGTATGCCATAATCTACCTGGTTCCTCTCTCGCCTCCAGAATTCCCAAGTGTTTCTCCTTTTATTATTATTCATCTTTATATATAACTTCTGTATAACATGACTGTGATTCTTTTACTAATAGCAATACATCAGGCTCAACTGTATCTAACACATTAAGAAACAGAACTATACAAAACATGTAACATCACACATAACTACAATAGAACTTCTAAGGCAGGAGGGCTGATAACTATGCCCTCTAACTAAACTTGTGGTACCTCAAACGTAGGGCGCCAACAAGATGGGGGGTAGTGTGGTAGAACATGCCACCAGGCCCCCTTGGTCTTGGCAGCTGCCTGACCATAACTGTAATGATGTAAGTACTAACGACAACCACCCGAGCCCACCCACAGGATCTCCTTCTCGTAGAGGTCACATCAGTGGGTGTTCGTACAATCCAGCATAGTTCTAATAATTATTCTTTATGTTAGAGTAGGTTTTCTCTTTTACATCATTTAGGACCTGTCATTATGTTTACAGTCCACCGGTTTAAATGTCTGATCTGTATTCTTGCCTCTTCCCATTCCTTGTTAATGAGAAACAATATGTCCACCTTTATCTCAAAGTTTTGTGCGTCTTATAAACCAGCCCCCTCCCCTTGCACTTTGTTTTCTTGCCCATCAGAGAAATACTGAGGGTCTCCGTAAAACTTTTGAACATTTCATCAGTCTTTTAAGTTTTAAATTGGTATATAGCTGGTGAAAGTCAACACTGAAAGAAAAGTAAATGCCTATTTGTTACGGGAGGGGATAGATAGAGTCAATGGAGTATTTTTTTTATAACATCATGGGGAGCAAGGTGCAGTCATGATAGGAACTTTGTTCAGAGCCTTCTCAGTTTCCATAGTTCCCCATGTAAATTTGTTTCCTTCCATTATGGATCAAACATCTGATGTATATAGTCTCTCCCATTGCTCCATCTTAGCCTGGTTTAGTAAAAGTTTGATTTAAGCTGAAAGCGGGGGATGCAGCAATTTGAAAAGTAAAGTTCTATCTGGGCCTTCCGGTAGTAGCTCCGCGACTCGCCCTTCAGAAATTGGCCCACTTAAAACGCATGAAAATGAATGTTACGGATCTCATATTTTTTTTTCAGGCGTCTCCCGACGCTTCCAATTTTCTCAAGATACCTTTATCTTACAAAGCTTGCAGCATACTTCTGATGTCCTGGAGGGTAGCTGGTGCCTTACGTTTGGCAGAGTTCTCGTGCTGGTGGTGTTCTCCAGGGGTCCAGTGGGATTTCTGAGGTCTGGGCCATTGCTCTCACATGGCTGGTAAAGGGAGTGACCATCCTTTTTCTTTCAGTGCCATTTCTGCCTCTTTAGGGGTGTTATAGGTTACAGTTCCCGAATCCCAGAATACCTTCAATTTTGCTGGGCAGGGCATTTGAGAGCTTGATGTGCCCATTCTATCCTGAAGTGGAAGGTAGGTGGGAAGTAGAGTACGTCCCACAGCAGGTCTTCTAGGAATTCGGCCATCCTTCCTTAGTCTCCTCCAGGAGACCATAAATTGATAATAAATGTTCTCTCTTCTAGATATTGCCTTCAAGTCTGTTAGCTTTGACTGTATGGATTCCTACTGTTCTATGATGTAGTCTATCACTGTGTGCATTTGCGCCGTTTCAGAGTCCAGTGAAGCTATGCGGCCTTCTGAATTTTCCAACCATGCTTCTACCATTTTAACTGCTGTTGTAAGGCTTCACATTCGTCTCTGGTTTCACTGAAACGATTTAATCTCCATCGAAGCATTTGAATCTGGAGAATGATAAATGCTCCAGCTCCATATCTGTGTCTGGGTCCATGCTCTTGAGCTTGCAGGGGAGGGCTGGCAGTTGCACTGTGTTTCTTTGCACTCCCTCTGCATCAGACACCAGTGGCTTTTCCTCTAGACCTAGATTGTTTTTTGCTTACCAGCAGGTCTAGAAGCCATTTTCATTATTTTTTTTTATTGTTTTTAGCTGGGCTAGGACTGGTTTTAGCAGGATTGTTGCTAAGCGTCTAGGTAAAACAGAAATAAAATGAGCAATTAAGATCAAAGTCTGAAGATTGAAACAGCCTGCCTCTCCCAGAGTGTGTTTCCGTGATCCCAGGATGGCATCCAGAAAGCAAGATCCAGGTAGTAGTACCATGCTTCCATCGTAAGCAATCATCAGGTCCAAGAGTGGGAAGAGGATTTAGTTGCAGTCTGGAGAAAAGTCACTATGTCAGGGAATAGTATCTCTCAAAATATGTATTGACAACTGCGGTCTCTCAAATTAGACCTGATAAATAACACATCTCCAAAGTTAAACATTGTAAAATAACAGAACATGCGATATTACCATCTCCAGTGCTGATCATTTTTCACACAGCAAAAATAAAAATTACATACACACAAAGATTATAATTATGGTAGGTATCTTCACCATTCATCACAACTGGGTACATGGCCAGAGGTCATGACCCCATAGGAGCTTTTTTTTTGGTAGGTGGAGCTGACACACCATCAGCACTACCGAGGCCAAAGCATTGTGTGGCGCTCAAGGGTTGGCCGATAGGCGCTGGCGACTCCACCTGCCTGCCAGTTCTGAGTCACCAGAGAGGTAAAAGGAAGGGAGTGGAGGGTGGGACAAGGAAGTCACAGGGACAGGAAAAAGGAAAAGACATAAAACTAAAAAGAGAAATAACAACAGAGGACAGAAAGAAAGAAGTCAGAAACTAAAGGGATTGGGAGGGGCCCCAATCTCTGGAAATAGAGGCGAGAGGGAGGGTGGGATAAAGAATTTAGAAGGTAGGAAGAGAGGGGAAATGGTTAAACACATCCCAGATCCTGGTCCGTCTCCAGACTGTATAGGAACTGCAAGGAGTAGCCAAAGGCTTCTTGCCAGAATTCAAGGCACAGAATGCCTGGCAAAAACTCCATCTGAGCAGAATCGGCTATTCTAGAATAAGGACAGGGCACAGAAAATTAACACCCTCTTAAGGAAAGATTTTTGGTAAAAAAGGAAAAGGAGGAGTTTTTTTTTTTTTGTAATAAAGGATAGTACAAAGGACAAGGAAAAATAAGATGGACGGGAACAAACAGGAGGAGAGAATGGAGGGCAACTGCCAACTCCCACGCCACAGGGGAGGCTAGCAGCACTGGAGAGAGTGCCCACCATGCGACCACTCTCCCAAGACCATTATCCCCCCATGTGCCCCTGTTCACCACTCCTAACAAAGAAAGGAGGGGATGAGGCTGGGCACAGAGAAGGAGGTGGACCCAGAGACTGAGGCCCCAGGGGGATGGACGGCGGGATTGTGATGAATGGTGAAGATACACAGAAAGATCATAATTACAGTAGGTACGTAATTTTCATATCTTATCTGTGTCAATCTTCACCATTCATCACATTTGGGTGAGTGCCGAGCCCCCCCGAAGGGGTTTTCTTTTACACCCTAAGGGACAAAGGCCCTTAGCTCCCAGTGGGTGACACACCAAGAGGAAGCACCTTCAGGGCCTGGAGAGGCCCGAGAGGGAGACGGGGACCCCCCGGAGAGTGAGAAGTTGCCCTGACAAACGCCCGTCTCGCTCACGGGAGAAGATGGGATTCTCTGGTGGCCGGAGTTAATCACCATATGCCAGGCCAAGGGTGACAACCGGGAAAGACACAGCCATGCCATCTGCCTAGGGCAGATCGCTGTCCCTACGACCCTGGTAGCTACCTTGTTGGCATCATAGGATGCCCTCGCTTGGTGCCTTGCTAGCTCCAGGCCGCCCTCGCTTGGTGCCTTGCTAGCTCCAGGCCACGCGCAGAGTGTGCAATGGCTTATCTGGTTTGCTCCGTGTCAGGCAACGAGGCTAGGAGTTGACCTAGCCTGGACCACAAGAGCCTGTCATAGGCTGCATAGTGGGCCTGATGTGCAGAAATGGAAAGCAACAACCGTGCTGAGTAGAAAGCCCTCCTACCCCCAGAAGTCAAAATCCAAGGAATCTTGATCTGGGGGTCGGTCACGGTGAAGGGCGTGAAGCCCATCGGGAGTGTCCAACTGCATCAATCCGGACTGTGGATGAAGCATGGAACCTGGAGACTCTCGGGGGGGGTGCAATACCGCTGGCAGAGATCCCTAGGGGCAGGAACTTCGGAGAAGGGCCTCTGGCAGAAGCGCAACGACGCCTCCCGAAAGGCAACAGGCCGGGGGGGGGACCACAAGGGTGGCCTTGCTGAAATCACCTAGAAAGGCAAGCGCCGAGTGCTCTGGATTGCTTACAGTGGCAGGGGTGAGGTGCAAGTACTCCAACATCCTCACAAGGAAACGCTGATACTCAGTGAGATCAGCGGCAGGAGAGATGTGGACAGAAGGCTCCTCTCCGCCAGAAGAGGTGAATGAAGAGTTGGAGGGCACGGACTGCTCAGAAGGTGGCTGCTCAGGGGGAGGTTGAAAAACCTGACTGTCCATTGCCCTAACGTAAGCTGGGAACAGAGCAGCCACAGCCCTGAACTGCTCCCAGGAGAGGGCCTGCTAGGACCAAGGATACCTGGGAGGCAGGAGAATGTAGCAGAGGATGGGGACAGAGCCGAGAAAAGATGTCGGCTGACCTCCGCCTGGGCTAAGGAGTGGACCAAGAGCACCGAAGAAGCTGCTCGGAAGACTCCACAGCCGACAGCTGAACAACCATTTCAGTACTGCCTTGGCTGCGCCCAGAAGAATCCCCCGTGAGGCGACCGGGGCCATATAGGTCCAGAATGACGGTCCCCTACCTCAAAAGAATGGGGCTCTCTCAAAGAGACCGAGGAGGAAGAGTGGAGATCCGCACTACGGCTTCTTCCAGAGCCCTGGTGGGCCCCAGGAAAAGGTCGCCGTGCAGACCCCATGCCCCTCAACCCCTCGAGTCTGAAAGAGCCCTCCTCCTCGACAGGGCCAGCCTAGGTAGCTGACAGCCCTGGCCAGCACCTGAAGAAGCTATCCAGGGCACAGTACCCTCCCCTCCCGTAGGAGCCCTGATCGGCCCCAAAGTTGGGCGATCCAGGCACACCACAGGCGGGGGTACCATTGCTGAGGGGTCAGTGAACCCACCAAGACCAGGCTGCAGAGCAATGGTGGCCTGCACCACTGTCCGCTGGTCTGCACCCCTGACCCCAGTCTCGGCAGCCACCGACCCCACCTCAGAAGGGGGCTGGCTCCGGCTTGTCGAGGACACTACAGGGCTGCCAAGACCAACAGTCAACCCCAAGGAGTCTGACTCAGAGCCCGACTCCGCCTGTGACGAGGTAGAGGCCGAGGCCCTATGCCAGACTGTAGAAGGGCACCCGGTGCCATCCTTGCCAAATGGGGTGCCAGAAACAGAGACTACGCCCGAGCCAGTGCCCCACACCGCACTGAGAGCGGTATCCGCAGAGGACACGGCCCGGCCCGAACAACAGTCTCAGAGTCAGAAAAAGTCACGGCACCGTCCGGCTCCACAAATGGCGCCGAGGGTAGGGGTGGCACAGACTTCGGAATCCGAAGCCCCCATGGCACCGAGTCCTGAGCCGGACACGGCGCTGTGCTCAACCTCAGCGCCAAGGCGAGAAGAGGACAAAGACGGCACCGAAGAGACTCTCACAGCGCCGCTAGCAGTCTTGGCGTCCATGGTGCCGCGTGACAAGCCGACGCCTCCATCACAGCCCACGGCACCGTGAAGGGCACTGACCGACGGCACCAACCCGGGCCTTGCGAACCACCAGTCCGACACCGGGGGAGCCTTCACCCCCGAAGGGGCGACTGCCTTGGCGGCACCTCCCGCCTGCCCCCCCAAAAGAAGCGGGATGGGCCTCCTGCACTCTGAAAGGAGCCTTGGCAACGGCCAGGCTACTAGAAGCCGAGACTCCCTCCTCCTCGGTCCGTGTAGAACCGGGAGGTGACCCGGACCGAGAATCACAGTGGCTTGGCCCGGCTGCGCGCACTGCACCCCCGAAGTCAGCAGAGCTCACCCCACTTTCCACATGGGTTGTTCGATGACCCGGCGTCCATGGAGAAACAGGCGCCGATGAATCCATGTCATGAAGCTGGCCAAGACACACAAGGCAATGGTCGCTGGTTTGGCGATGGAAAATTTATAGCCGCAAGGACACCGCCGCATGGGGGGCCGCCCCACCTTGAAGTCTTGCCTCCAACCCAGACATGACCTATGAGGAAAAAAAAAACACCAAAACACAGACTGACATCGCCAAGAATAAAAATAAATGGAAAGATCTCACCAAGCGACGTCGAGTAAGGCAACAAGAACAGTCAGAAAAGGAGCCGACGGACTGCAGCATGAAGGAATAATATGGCTGAAAAGATGAAACTGCGTGGCGGTAGCCTCAAGTTCTGCAGATCTTCCGCAGGCGACCTCGACAGCAGGAGGCGAAGAACTGGCAGGGCAGGCGGTCGTCAGTGCCTAATGGCCAACCTGCAAGCACCACGCAATGCATCAGCCGTGGTGGCGCTCATGGTGTGTCAGCTCCACCTACTAAAAAGCCTCATGGGCTGTTGACCTCTGGCCATGTACCTAATTGTGAAGAATGGTGAAGATTGACACAGATAAGATCTCAGCTGTGCCAGTGCTGGGGTGTACAGGGTAGAAAACAGATTAGGTAAATATTTTAGCAAGAATTGCTGTGCTTTGAGCCGAATGGAACTGTTTATCCCTTAGAGAGGTTGCAACTTGCAGAGTGGCATGGTATTTCAGTCGAAACAATGCCTGCAGCATACAATTTCTTTTAATATATCTCTACTCCTGGTGTTGTACAAACACCAGGGCTAAAAATCATTGTAGATAAAAGTAAGTGACCCTTCCCACCAAATTTCTTTTATTTCCTGAACCTTGGCTTGGTTCAAGAGTCGGAATATGATGGGTTGCATTTTTCCCCGGGATAGGTACTGGTCTAAGTGATTATGGGACCATACTTTAATGTAGCTAGGACGGTCCTGCAATCTTTTCTAGAAGCTTCTGCACAAACAGAATAATGCCCTTGCCTTCTGAGTGCTTTGGAAGACCGATAATGAGTAGATAATTTCTTCTACACAGCGTATAGGAGAGCCATCACCAGCAGAAAACAGGAAGTTGTTATCCCCTGTACAGACAGTTGGTGAGACCCCATCTGGAGTACTGCGTCCAGTTCTGGAGACCCCATCTCCGAAGGGACGTAGACAGGATGGAGGCAGTCCAGTGGAGGCAACTAAAATGGTGCAGGGTCTGCAAGAGAAGCCATCGAGGAGAGGCTAAAGGAGCTTAATATGTATACCCTTGAGGAAATGAGGGAGTGGGGGACATGATAGAAACTTCTAAGTACCTCAGTGGAATCAACAAAGTCCAAGAGGGTAGCATCTTTCAGAAAAGAGATGTGCAAGAACAAGGGGACACAATTTGAAGATAGAGGGGGGACGGCCCAGGAACAATGTGAGGAAGTATTTTTCACAGAGAGGGTGGTGGACACATGGAACAGCCTTCCTGAGGAGGCTGTGGGGTCTAAAACTGTGGAAGAATTCAAGAATGCAGGGACAGACATAAGGCAATTTTATGGGGTAGGAAGAAATAGGCCATTTGTTAAATAGGATCTGCAGCTTATCCTATAGGTAGGAAATGGGCAGACTAGGTGGGCCAAGCAGTCCTTATTTGCCGTCAAAATCTATGTTTCTAGGTCGATTCTTTCCTCCAACTCATTTTACAGCACAGTTCAAAAATCTCACATTTTGTTTTACATGTTTTATCTTCTAGAGGAGAAATACTGGCTTCAAAGTCAGAGATTTTCTGTCTTGAGGACTGCAGAGTGGGCTTCACCGCTTTGAAATCTGCCATCAATTCAAACAAAACTTCCTTTATAGTGTTGAGATCTCTTGAGAAACGTTTCATTAGAAGGTCAGCCTCTGGATCTGGGAAGGAAGGAAGGTGGGGACAGGCATCCTTGAGACACTCAGAAGGCAGAGAGCAAGCTGGAAGATTTTTCCAGCTGTGTAGAAGTGTCCATATCTGATGTCTTCGACAGCATTGCTATATAAAAAGTATACCAAGCGGTAGGAAAGAAGTTCCTCTAATAAGCACAGCACATGAAGAAAGTGAAAAATGTAAGGTGGTATAACTAAAATACTGATAAGACGATGCCCCAGGGAGCTAGCTCGAGAGCTGTCACTTTTCAGCTTGCCATCAAGTGACCTCCAGCAAGCTTATTTTAAAAGTAAGGAAAAAAAAATATATGGAAAATAAGTCTTAAGATCAGTTGACATGGCTCAGGTTACTACAGTGCAAATGCAGTCATGTAAACAGATCACAGTAAGTACTTCACTGAACTGCTCCCTGTGGCACTGCAAACATGTTCCGGAGTGAACGGTGCAAGACACTGTGTGGACAGGCTGCACTGCTTGCTCTAGCACACAGCGTATGCTCCTGGATTCACAGCCCCTCTCTCGTGTGGTTTGCATCAGCACTGAGAGGCACTATGTAAACATGAACCAAGACCGGCATGAGAGGTCAGGGCAGCACAGGAGCAATCCCAGATGCAGCCATGTAACTACTGCTGTAACAATGCATTTTCAGTTTTTTCAAACTGCGTCAGGGGGCTCCCTTAAGTACTACCCTACTATTGGTGTGGTACTCAAACCAGTTGGTGCAGGGTATCAGTAAAATTTGTTTTTAACATCTGTAGTTCAAGTTGGGGGGAAGACTTTTCTTGGGAAAAGAAAACAATGTTTTTTTGTTGGTACCCCAATTACAAAATGCAGATCAATCTTAGAATTTAAAGAAACAGTGGAGAACCACAAATGGAAATTCCTACCGTAACTCTTGATTTTCTTGGACAAAGTCTCCACCACTCATTCACACTAATGGGATCTACACCGGGGGCGCTAGGACGCGAGCAGGAGAAAACATTTCAAGAAAGGGTGCCAGAGATAGAGCACCGAGAGCCTTGGCATATGCAGTAAAGACCATCTCAGCGTCGACCCTCCAACCGCCTCAGTACCTTTTTTCCGAGGAGGTGCAGTGTAACTAACCTAACAAAACAGGACACAAGAGAGTCCGAATGACCCATGTAAGAAGACTCAACAATAGAGTCTTCACAGCCCAGCCATTGAAGGAGTGAAGACCAAAAACCGAGACGTAAGCTCCAGGGGTTGGAGGGTGGGCGTCTGAATGAGTGGTGGAGACTTCGTCCAAGAAGATCAAGAATTACAGTAGTATGTAATTTCATATCTTCCTGGACAAAGTCTCCACCACTCATTCACACTAATGGAAGAGTACCGAGCTAATACCCTCCCCCCCCCAAAGATAGGCGGCAGCAAAAACTGAGTTCACATACTTAGGACAGCAGTCTGTTAAGAATAGTCCTGCCAAACGACAGATGTCATCTGGCATGGACATCCAAGGCATAGTGCTCAACGAAAGTATGCACTGAGCTCCAGTTAGCCGCATTTCAAATATCTGCAATGGGCACGCTGCAGATTTCCACCATAGATGCAGCAACTGCTCTAGTAGAGTGAGCATACACTTTGCTTTCCGGCTTAACCTGTGCCATAGAATAGCAGTGGTGGAGGCATGCTACCAGCCACGCTGAAATGCACCCAATAGTGACAGGTAGACCCAGCCGAGTCTTGCTGAAGGAAACAAACAGTTGTTGAGCCTTGCAAATTTCTTTTGTTCTATCTAGATAAAATCGCAGGGCTTGCAACATCAAAAGAATGAAGGGTTCGTTCCCCTTCATTCTGAAAGTTCGCAAAGTAGGTAGGCAGGCAGGACTAAAGGTTGGTTTAGATGGAATTCTGAGACAACCTTAGGGAGAAACTTAGGATGAGTCCTAAATACAGGTTACTCACCTGTAACAGGAGTTCTAGGAATGGTATATGTTGTTCATCCACACTGTCTGGCAGGTTCCTTGCCGCTTTAAATCTTGCCTGAAGGTCTTCAAGCTGGCTCCTCCCACCCACCCAGGTGGAAAAGTCTCGGCTCCGCCCCATGACGCCAGATCTAGCCCCGGAAGCCAGGTAGGCGCGTTGAAGCCGGGAGGTTATAATGTAGGATGAACAATATATATCATTTTGTGAACTCCTGGGTTACAGGTGAGTAAATACAGGTTACCTACCTGTAACAGGAGTTCTAGGAATGGTATATGTTGTTCATCCACACTTATTGGCAGGTTCCTTGCCGCTTAAATCTTGCCGGAAGGTCTTCAAGCTGGCTCCTCCCACCCACCGGTGGTAAAACTCGGCCCGCCCCATGACGCCAGATCTGGCCCGCTGGAAGCTCAGGTTGTGCGTCGAAGCCGGGGAGGTCGGGTGGGTCGTGTGGATGAACAACATATACCATTCCTAGAACTCCTGTTACAGGTGAGTAACCTGTATTTCTAGGGACATGGATATGTTGTTCATACACACTTATTGGCAGACTCCTAGCAGTTCTCCGGGAGGAGGGAGGCAAGGCGCACACCCCCTACTTAGGGAATAAAGACTGGAGAACCGAGGCCCCAAAACCAGCATCCCGGCGTGACTCAAGGTCGATGTGGTAATGGGTAATAAAGGTGTGTGCTGACTTCAGGTAGCAGCCCTGCAGATTTCCTGGATAGGGACGCCCTGGAAGCAGCCACCGATGCAGCAGTATGACGGGTAGAATGAGTCTTATCCTCTGGGAGGCTCCATGCCCGCCAACTTATAGCAGCGATCTATGCAGGAGGAGACCCACCTGCCTATCGTCCGCTTGGCTGCAGGTCTGCCAGGTGCGGCTTCAGCGTAGGTGACAAACAGCTGCGAATCCTCTCCCGATTTCAGCCGCAGCTTCCTTATAATAAGCGAGCCCTTCTAGGGTCCAGAGTATGGAGCCTATATTCGGCCTCCGAGGTGCGATTGGGGTAGAACACGGCAGAGTCAGCACCTGGTTAGGTGAAACTCCACACCACCTCCGGAAGGAATTTCGGTGGGCGCAGAACAACCTTGTCCCTGTGGAAGACCAGGTAAGGAGACTTGATGCAAAGCGCCTGGAGCTCTCCCATCCTTCTGGCTGACGTGATAGCCACCAAGAAGGGTCTTCCACGACAGGTGAGAGAGATCACACCTGTGCATTGGTTCGAATGGCTTGCCCATGAGCTTTGCCAATACCAGCAGTAAATCCACACGGAGGTGGAGGTTCTCGCACTGGAGGGGAAATGTGATCAAGGCCTTTGAAAAAGTGCCTGACCACCTTTTCTGCGCCACCGACTGCCCCCGCCCGCGCCGGCAAGCAGAGATGGCTGCCAGGTGCACCTTTAGGGCGCCGACCCAAGCCCTTGACTAGAAAGGGACCATAAATAGTCCAAAATGCTTGCCACAGAACAGGAGGAAGGTCCAAGCCCTTGCTCTGACACCAAATGGAGAATCTCTTCCATTTGAAGGCATAACATTTTCTGGCCGACTCACAGGGACGCCTCAACAACACTGAGGACCTCGTCGGAAAGACCCAAGGCCTGGAACTCTAGCCGCTCAGGAACCAGACCGTCAGGTGCAGGGATTGAAGGTCCGGATGGAACACCTTCCCCTGACTGACTGAGAGCAGGTTCGGGCGAGCTGGAAGCTGCCTCGGGAGCCTGGAGCTGAGGCTGAGGAGATCTGGGTACCAGAACTGGCGGGGCCAGTCTGGGGCTATCAGAATCACCTGCGCCTTGTCCCTCCTTGCCTTTGAGAAGCACCTTGTGAATCAAGGGAAATGGGGGAAAGGCGTAAAGAGGCCCGGGTCCACAGCCTCGAGAAGGCATCCCCCTGCAGCGAGCCCTGCTGAGGCGGGCTAAAACAGCCTCAGCTCTCGCTCTCCCTGGAGGCGCAAACAGGTCCACCTGAGGTGTGCCCCAGTGGGAGAATAGATCTTGTACTACCTCCGGCAGGAGAGACCACTCGTGAGATGCAGCCCCTATCCGGCTCAGGGCATCGGCCAGGGTATTGGAGGCTCCTGCCATATGAATGGCTAGGAGATCCGCCTCCAGGCTGTGCACGAGTGACCAAATGCGGAGAGCTTCCTTGCATAGAAGCATGGAGCGCGTCCCGCCCTGGCGGTTCAGGCAGTACATGGTCGTGGTATTGTCCATCTGGACTCGGACCACTTGACCCCGGAGAAACGGAGCAAAGGCAGTGAGAGCTAGGCGGACCGCTCGGAGCTCCAGCAGGTTGATGTGGCATCGGGACTCCCGCGGGGACCAGAGGCCGTGCACTCGGTGTTCCCCCAGATGGGCACCCCAACCCATCAGAGAGGCATCGGTCGATAGAGAGACCGTCGGCTCGGGGCGGACAAACGGGATGCCCTCCTGCAGATGGAATGGAACGGTCCACCACTGGAGAGCGTTCCACATCTCTTGGGTCACTATCACTAGCTGGTCCAAAGGATCGCAGCGTTGTGACCACTGGCTGGCCAGTCCCCACTGAAGGGGGTGTATGTGCCAGCGCGCCCAACGGACCACGCTGGTACAGGTCGCCATGAGACCCAGAAAGCGAGGAAGTCCTGGGTAGGGTACGATTGCCCAACCAGAAATGATTGGGCAAAGGAGGTAAGAACCTCGGCCCTGTCCGCCGGGAGCCGTGCTCTGGCTCGAAGAGAGTCGAGCTCTGCCCCGATGAACAGGATCACCTGCTTCGGCTCGAGTTCCGACTTGGCCTCGTTGATGAGAAGGCCAACTTGAGAGCAAACCTGGAGGGCCAGATCTCTGGACCACTCCACCTCCCGTCTGGAGGAGGCTGCTATCAGCCAATCGTCCAGGTAAGGGTACACCCGGACCCCTCGGCGCCGCAGGAATGCTGTCACCACTGCCATGCATTTGGTGAAGACCCTGGGAGCTGGAGATAAGCCGAAGGGCATGGCTCGGAACTCGAAGAGGGATCCCTCCGCTCGAAAGCGGAGGAATCTCCGATGTGACGGACGGATAGGGACGTGAAAAAAAGCGTCCTGTAGGTCCAGACAGCAGAACCACACGCCGTGTTCCAGAGATGGTATTATCTGCGCCAGAGTGACCATCCTGAAGGTTCGAGACCTTAGGAACTTGTTCAGGTCGTGTAGGTCGAGAATGGGGCGCCAGCCCCCCGTCCATTTCGGAACCAGGAAATACCTGGACACGAACCCGTGGTCTGAAGGGGGTCCTCCACCTCCATGATCACCTCCTTTTGGAGGAGGAGGCGATGTCGGCTCAGCGAGCCGCCAGTGAGGCTCGCGGACCGAGGCCCCCCGAGGTGCGACGGCTCTGAAGGGCGGGGCCTGCTCGAATTCCAGAGGTAGGCCTTTTCCCACCACCTCCAGTATCCACCTGTCCGTGGTAACAGCGGACCAGGCGGAAAGGAAGTGTCTAAGCCGTCCCCACAGGGGAACCAGGGGTGAGGTGACAGGGATGGGGGCGACACCCCTCAGCCCGTCACTGGGCAGGCTTGGAGGGGACCGGCCGAGGACCTCCGGGCCTTTACCTCCCTGCTTCCTGTTGGAGGAAGCCGACTGCTTGGGTTTGGGATACAGGTCGAGCCTGGCCCCTGGACGCTGCTGGGCGGGCACGCCCGTGCGCAGAAGGACGAAGGGGCTTAGGCTGTGGCTTGCGGCCTTGTCCTTCTGAGCGGAAGAGACCGAGTCCAAGGTAGCACTGGACTCTCGATCCTTTGCAGGTGACCTTCCACCCCAGGGCGAAGAGGTCAGTCCCAAAAGGAACATCCGCCAACTTGTGCTGGGTATCCGAGGTAAGGTGGATATCCTCAGCCAAGCCCGGACTGACCATGGCCACTGCGGCCGCCACAGACCTGACACGAGTCCCGATGTCTAGCATGATCTGGAGCTGCTGTTTGGCCACCGCCCTGCCTGGTCCCGCACCTGCCTGACCGTAGTCTGCAGATCTCGGGAAGATGAGGGACAACCTCATCCAGGGAGCCCAACAGGGCGTGAGAAAAATGTGCCATGAGGACGGCCGAACTGGCCTGACGAAGGCCGAGAGAGGACGCAGCATAGACTTTCCGCCCGGCATAATCCAATTTCTTGGATTCCTTGTCGGGAGGTTTGTCCACATCCCTGGCGTTCCCGGCACGCCGGAAAACGCTGTCGGTAACCAACCCCTCGGCCGAGGGGTGTTCCGAAAAACCGGACAGGGAATCGGTAGGGACTGCATACTTCCTGGCCAACCTGGCCGAAGGCACAGGGCAGGAAGCAGGACGCTGCCAAAGTTCCAAGGCCGGACCCACTATGGCCTCGGCCACCGAGAAAGCCTCCGTAGGAGAATCCCCTCGGTCCAGAATCTCCGTGAGGGGATACCTGGCCCGTTTAGAAAGCGGGTTCGAGCTTCATCCCGGTGGACTCTGAGATGAGTCGAAAGCAACCTAAGAAGACGAAGGGTGATCGTCCATTGACTGCCCTCCGAGGACTCCAAGTCCATGCGCTGGAAGAGGAGGAACCATCATCGGACTCAGAAGAGTCCTCAAAGAGCTGCCTGGGCCTGAGCCACCCTCCACCTGCCGAGGGCTTATCAGGAGTGAGGGTGACAGACAGCCTATGGGGCAAACCCAAGGCCGACCGAGAATTTTGGTCGGAGCCCCAACTAATGGCTGTGGGCGGAGGTTCCACCAGAATCGGTGGGGCAGCTGGAATTGGCGAACAACGGTCTGAGAACAGGCTCCTCGACTACAACGAGGGGTTGTTTCGGCTGCTCGGTGACAACCATAATGGCAGGAGAAGGCGACTGGGTGCGGCTTATTCGGTCGAAGAAACTGTTGCCACATGAGTTCCTCAAGTACCTTGACGCGGCTTGCTGAAGCCTCCCTAAATCCGAAGAACAGCGGGCGCGCCACTTGCCCAGCAGATGCCGAGACCACCTATGGTGGCGGGATCGGTTGGCGGACGATGAGGATGTCAAGACCGAGAGTCTCGACTGAAGCAGAGGCGAGGGAGAAGTGTCGAATCAGCACTCCCTAAGCCGGGCAGTCACTGAAGGCTCCAGGGCCGGAGGCACAGGCAGGCAGCCAGGATCCTCAACTCCACCGGGGAACCCGAGAGGGATTCTCAGCTTCTCCAGCCCAACCGTTACTGTGGTCGAAAATCTCGACACGTCGATGGAGTCTCGGTCAACTGGCCTGATGGGGACACCGTGAAGCCAGTGGCCGAAGCTGAAGGTGGGCAGTGGGCACAGCCGACAAGGGAGGATCTTTCCTGCTCCCAAGAGCGTCGAGAGCTTACTTTTCTCTTTTGGACCTGGAAAAAGGTCCAAAGAGATTGGACCCTCACCTTTGGTGAGAGGTCAGACAAAGCTCCTTAAAAGAAGCCGATGCGGGCACCGAGAGAGGCGGGACAAATGCCGCGGCGAGCAGAGCGGCCAGCACCGCCTCCGAGAGGCGATCATCTGCCTCGAGCTGATCCGCCGAGCCCGCCACGGACACCGCCAATCGAAGCCTCTTTAGATTTCACGGTGGAATTCTTTTCAGGCGCCCCAGTTATATCAGGCAGCACGGTCTTCAGGGCGTAGGCGAAAAGGAAGAGCACAAATTCGCATGAGCCTCGCGGGTCGTGCTCAAGGCCCAGGCAGTAGAGCCTTAGATGGAGTGCGGATCAGTCCTGAGTTATCTCTGCCACATAGGGGCACCTCAAAACCGGTCCGGTTGTCCATGAGCGAGGAGAGACCACCAGTCTTTTTAACAACTTTTTGATTTGATTTCGAAGAATGGGAACCAGTCTTAAGCACCAGGCGTTAGGAGAGAACCTGAGCTTCCAAGCGGTAGAGAAGATCTGGCGTCATGGGGAGAGCCGAGTTTACCACCGGGTGGGTGGGAGGAGCCAACTTGAAGACCTTCCGGCCAAGATTTAAAGCGACAAGAACCTGCCAATAAGTGTGGATGAACAACATATCCATGTCCCTAGAACCTGTATTTCTAGGGACATGAATATGTTCATCCACTGTCTAACATAACTCTAGCAGTTCTCCGGGAGGAGGGAGGCAAGCGCACACCCCTACTTGGGAAATAAAGACTGAGAACCGAGGCCCCAAACCAGCATCCCGGCATGACTCAAGGTCGATATGGTAGTGGGTGATGAAGGTGTGTGCCAACTCCAGGTAGCAACCCTGCAGATTTCCTGGATAGGGACATCCTGGAAGCAGCCACCGATGCAGCGGTATGGCGGGTAGAATGAGCTCTTCCCTCTGGGAGGCTCCATGCCCGCCAACCCATAGCTAGAGATCTATGCAGGAGGTGACCCACCTGCCTATCGTCCACTTGGCTGCAGCGTGGGTGACAAACAGCTGGTGAACCTCTCCAGAACTTCAGCCGCTCGCCCCTTGCAATAAGCGGCGTCTTCTAGGGTCCAGCATGGAGCCTATATTCAGCCTCCGAGGTGTGATTGGGTGAGAACACCGGCAGAGTCAACACCTGGTTAAGGTGAAACTCCGACACCACCTTGGAAGGAATTTCGGTGGGGCACAGGACAACCTTGTCCCTGTGGAAGGCCAGATAGGAGACCGATGGAAAGCGCCTGAGCTCTCATCCTTCTGGCTGTGCAGATAGCCACCAAGAAGGCGGTCTTCCATGACAGGTGAGAGATGTCACACCTGTGCATTGGTTCGAATGGCTTGCCCATGAGCTTAGCCAATACCAGCAGTAGATCCCACGGAGGTGGAGGTTCTCGCACGGAGGGATATGTGATCAAGGCCTTTGAAAAGCACCCACCACCTTCTCCTACCACCGACTGCTTCCGCCCGCGCCGGTAATCAGAGATGGCCGTCAGGTGCACCTTAAGGGTCGTCGACCGAAGCCCTAGCTGAGAAAGGGACCACAGGTAGTCCAGAATGCTTGCCAAGGAACAGGAGGAAGGGTCCAGGCCCTTGCCCTGACACCAAATAGAGAATTTCTTCCATTTGAAGGCGTAGCATTTTCTGGTCGACTCCTTACAGGACGCCTCAACGATGTTGAGGACCTCGTCGAAAAGACCCAAGGCCAGGAACTCTAACCGCTCAAGAACCAGGCCGACAGGTGCAGGGATTGAAGTCCAGATGGAATACCTTCCCCTGACTGACTGAGATCAGGTCCGGCGAATGGAAGCCACGGGAGCCTGGAGCTGAGACTGAGGAGATCTGGATACCAGAACTGGCGGGCCAGTCTGGGGCTACCAGAATCACCTGCGCCTTGTCCCTCCTCACCTTGAGAAGCACCTTGTGGATCAAGGGAAATGGGAGAAAGGCGTAGAAGAGGCCCGGGGTCCACGGCCTCAAGAAGGCATCCCCCTGCAGCGAGCCCTGCTGAGGGGGGCGGGCATGAAACAATCTCAGCTTCGCATTCTCCCTGGAGGCAAACAGGTCCGCCTGAGGCGTGCCCCAGTGGGAGAAGAGTTCTTGTACTACCTCCGGCAGGAGAGACCACTCGTGAGACGCAGCCCCTATCCGGCTTAGGGCATCGGCCAGGGTGTTGGGAGGCCCCTGCCACATGAATGGCGAGGAGATCCGCTTCCAGGCTACACACGAGTGACCAAATGTGGAGAGCTTCCCTGCACGGAGGCATGGAGCGTGTCCCGCCCTGGCAGTTTAGGTAGTACATGGTTGTGGTATTGTCTGTCTGGACCTGAACCACTTGACCCCGTAGAAACGGAGCGAAGGCGGTGAGGGCTAGATGAACCGCTCAAAGCTCCAGCAGGTTGATATGGCATCGGGACTCCCGAGAGGACCAGAGGCCGTGCGCTCTGTGCTCCCCCAGATGGGCATCCCAACCCATCAGAGAGGCGTCGGTTGATAGCAAGACCGTCGGCTCGGGGCGGACAAACGGGATGCCCTCCTGCAGATGTGCTGGAATGGTCCACCACTGTAGAGCATTCCACATCCCCTGGGTCACTGTCACTAGCTGATCCAGCGGATCGAAGTGCTGTGACCATTGGCTGGCCAGCCCCCATTGAAGGGGACACGTGTACCAGCGGGCCCAATGGACCACGCTGGTGCAGGCCGCCATGAGGCCCAGGAAGTCCCGTGCAGGGCGCGATTGCCCAACCTGAAATGATTGGGCAAAGGAGGAAAGAACCTCTGCCCTGTCCGCGGGAGCCGTGCTCTGGCTCGAGAGAGTCGAGCTCTGCTCCGATGAATTGTATCACCTGCTTTGGCACAAGTTCGATTTGGCCTCGTGATAAGGAGGCCAACCTGAGGCAAACCTGGAGGGCCAGATCTCTGGACTGCTCCACCTCCGCTCTGGAGGGGCTGCAATCAGCCAGTCGTCCAGGTATGGGTACACCCAGACCCTTCGGTGCCGCAGGAATGCTGTCACCACTGCCATGAATTTGGTGAAGACCCTGGGAGCTAGGGAAAGGCCGAAGGGCATGGCCCGGAACTCGTAAAGGGATCCCTCCACTCTGAAGCGGAGGAATCTCTGGTGGGACGGACGGATTGGGATGTGAAAGAACGCGTCCTGAAGGTCCAGAGAACAGAACCACACACCTTGTTCCAAGGATGGGATTATATGAGCCAGAGTGACCATCCTGAAGGTCCAAGACCTTAGGAACCTGTTCAGGTCGTGCAGGTCGAGAATGGGGCGCCAGCCCCCCGTCCATTTTGGGACCAGGAAGTACCTGGACACAAACCCCGGGTCTGGAGGAGGATCCGTCACCTTCCTGATCACCTCTTTTTCGAGGAGTAGGGCAATATCGCTCGGCGAGCCGACAGGAGAAGCTGCGGACCCCATAGCCCCCGAGACGGCGTGGAAGGCGAGGCGGCCTGCTCGAACCCAGGGCAGGCCCTTTCTACCACCTACACCCAACGGTCCGTGGTGATAGCGGACCAGGCGGAAAGGAAGTGGTAGAGCCATCCCCCCATGGGGGGAACCCAGGGGGAGTGATGAGGCTGAGGGCGACACCCCTCAACCTGTCACTGGGCAGGCTTAGAGGAGGGACCAACCGAGGGACCTCCTGGGCCTTTACCTCTCTGCTTCCTGTTGGAGGAAGCCGCGGGCTTGGGTTTGGGATACCATGCGCGAGCCTGCTGGCCCTGGTGCTGGTGGGCAGGACATGCCGCAGGCGCAGAAGGACGAAGGACTTGCTGCTGCTGTCGGCCTTTGTCCTTCTGGGCGGAGGTGACAGAGTCCAGAGTGGCATTGGACTTTCGATCCGCTGGAGATGACCTTCCACTCCAGGGTCAAGAGGTCGGGTCCCCAAGAAGGGACATCTGCCAGTTTGTGCTGGGTATCCGCCGTGAAGGTGGATATCCTCAGCCATGCTCTGCGGCGCATGGCCACCGCGGCTGCAACCGATCTGGCACAGGAGTCTCTGATGTCCAGAGCCATTTGGAGCTGCTGCTTAGCCACTGCCCTACCCTGGTCCCACACCTGCTGGACCGTGGTCTGCAGGTCAGCCGGGAGATGAGGGATCACCTCATCCAGGGAGCCCATGAGGGCGTGGGAGAAGTGTGCCATCTGCATGACCAAGCTGGCCTGGCGGAGGCCAAGGAGGACGCAGCGTACACCTGCGCCCAGCGAGTACAGCTTTTGGACTCCTTTGTCGGGGGCTTGTCCCATCCCTAGCGTCCCCGAATGCCGGAAAACGCTGTTGGTGACCAACCTCGGCAGAGGGTGTTCAAAAACGGGCAAAGAGCCAGTAGGGACCCGATACTTCCTGGCCATCCTGGCCAAAGGCGCAGGACAGAAAGCAGGCCGCTGTCAGAGCTCCAAGGCTGGGCCAACAATGGCTTCAGCCACCGGAAAGGCCTCCGTGGGTGAAGCCCCTCGGTCCAGTATCTCTGTCAGGGGATACTTGGCCCGCTTGGATACGGGCTCGAGCTGCATCCCGGTGGACTCCAAGATGAGCCATGAAGGACGATGGGCTTTTGTCCATCGACTGGCCCCCGGAGGACTCCAGGTCAATTGGCCTGGAAAACAGGGAGGAGTCGTCATCTGACTCAGAGGAGTCCGCGAAGAGCTGCCTGGGGCCTGAGCCACACTCCACCTGCCGAGGACGGTCGGGAGTGAGGGTGACAGACAACCTGTGGGGCAGGCCCTGACCTGACCGAGAGTCCTTGGTAGGCGCCCCCGATTTTGGTTGTGGAGGAGGAGATTCCACCACAATCGGTGGGGCAGCTGGTTTCGGCCGAACAACCGGCCCAGGCTTGGGCACCTCTGCTACAGCGAGGGGTTGTTTCGGCCGCTTGGGTGACAGCCACTTGATGGCCGGGGAAGGTGACGGCTTGTTCCCGGACAGAAGTAACGACTGCCACATCAGGTCCTCATAGCGTTGACGCACTTCACGCTGCTTCTCCTCTTCCGGAGAGGAAGATGAGGACAAGTGGCGGCGCCGCTACCGTGCCAAGACCACTGATGCTGGCTGGACCGAGACGATGTCCAGACTGAGATCCTCGGCGCTTTCTAAGGACGGGTTCGGGAAGGGCGGGGACACCCTTCCTCAGCTCAGAAGCCTTAACCGGGACCGCGGCACCGGGGCGCAGGCAGGTCTCGGTCTCCACCGGGAACCGTGAAGAAGGGCTGTCGGTCAATCAGTCGACAGCCTGAGCTCGACGGGTCGAGAGAAACTCGACCGATCGACGGGTGTCTCGCCAGCTGGCCTGACGGGATGTCATGAAGCCAGCGGCCTTAACGCAACCTCGACTGAAGTCGACTGTCCGGGGAAGGGGACCTCTCCCGCGAACACCGACGATGGGACTTACCCTTTGAGTCCTTCTTTTTGGACTGAGTGGAATGTCCCGACGCTCCTCTCCCTTCGTGTGGAAAGGGATTGGCAAAGCCCTGAAAGAAGCTGGAATACGAGGTACCCAGAGAGAGGGATAAATGCCACGTCCGGGAAGAGGATGATGGGCCTGAGCCACCTCCTCTCAAGGGGATCATCTGCTCGAGTTGCTCAGCTGAGCCAGCCATGTAACCGCCCAACGGGCCTCCTTCAACTTAACCGTGGGTAGCGCTCGCCCAAGCTGTAAATCAGCAGCTGTCCTCCAGTAACGCTGGTCAAAATGAACGGGCATGACTCGTGAGGCTCATGTGGTCGTGTTCTAGGCTGAGGCAGTAGACGATGTGAAGTGTGGGTCCATCCTGACATCTTTTGCCCACAAGGGCACCCCGAAACCGAGTCGACGGTCCATCGCAGCTGCTAGAGAAAGATGACCGAAGTCTTGAAAATTTTAAAATAAGTTTCAAGTAATCAAGAATTAGATCCAGTCTACACGAGAGCGTTATGAGGAAACCTGAGCTTCCAAGCGGTAAGGAAAATCTGGCGTCATGAGGCGGAGCCAAGAGTTTTACCACCCGGGTGGGTAGGAGGAGCCAGCTTGAAGACCTTCCGGCAAGATTTAAAGCGGCAAGGAACCTGCCAGACAGTGTGGATGAACAACATATCCATGACCCTAGAAGAACTACTTTGTCCTTGTGAAATACAGTGCACGGGGGGTCTGTGACCAGTGCATGTATTTCAGAAACTCTACGGGCCGAAGTGATGGCCACCAGGAAGGCCGTTTTCCAAGTGAGGAACTTCAACTCGCAGGCAGCTAGAGGCTCGAAAGGTTTCCGAGTGAGCATGTTTAGCACAAGGTTAATGTCCCAGGCTGTGACTGGATGTCTGACAGGAGGTCTAGTATGCAGAATACCCTTAAGAAACCTCAACTACAGGTAACTGAGCCAGAGATGAGGAATGTACCGGCTCATAAGCTGAAATGGCACGGAGATGAACTCTGACTGTAAAGTACTGCAGATCTGAAATTGAGAGGTCTAAAAGGTACTCCAAGACTATTTGGTGGGTAGGAAAAAGGGTTCAAAGAGGATTTTGCACACAGGAGAGAGCGAGAGAAATGCTTCCATTTGGCTGTATAGGTTTTTCTGATGGCTGGCTTACGCGCAGCCAAAAGAACATCTGAAACCCTATGAGAAACATTGGACCTATTCACCTCTCTCTCTTCAGGAGCCAAGCGTGAAGGTGAAGAGACTTAAGATTGGGATGGACCACAGGACCCTGGGTCAGGATGTTCGTTTGAAAAGGAAGTGATTGGGGGTGGGGGTTCTGAGACTGTTGAGCAGCAGGAACCATATCTGTCGAGGCCAGAAGGGAGCAATGAGAATCATTTTGTTCCCGGACACTCGAATTTAAGAAGTACCCTCTGAATTAGGGGAAGAGGAGAAAAAGCGTATAGAAAGTGTTTTGTCCACTGCAGCCTGAACGTTTGAACATATCCCGACAGAAAATGCCAGGTCCTGGATTTCTGGAGCAGAATAGAGGCAGTTTTGCATTGAGTGGAGATGCAAAAAGGTCCAGGTCTGGAGTTCCCCACTCTCTGAAGAGTGACTGAGCAACGGTTGAGTCAAGAGACCACTCATGAGGATCTGTCTCCATTCTGCTGAGACGGTCTGCCAGTTAGTTTTGTACTTCTGGAAGGTAAACCGCGTGAATTAGAGCCTTGGGCTCCAGGCACCATTCCCACACTCTCATAGCTTCCCTGCATAATGGGTAAGAGTGTGCACCACCCTGCTTGTTGATGTAATACATCACTGCTTTGTTGTCCGTTTGAAGGAGAATGTTCTTGTGACAGAGTATGTCATTCAAGGCTCGGACTGCATAGAGGACGGCTCTCATTTCCAGGATGTTTATGTGAAGCTGGGACTCCTCCCAAGTCCACGTACCTTGGGTGTGGAGATTCTGGCAGTGAGCTCCCCATCCCATCAGGAACGCGTCCGTGGTAATGGAGATCTGATGATCCAGAGGTGCAAAGGGATATCCTTCCAGAAGGTTGTCCTCCTACGACATCCAGGTGAGTGGCCTCTTTAGAGGTTCTGTCACCTTGATAGGAAAAGGACTCAGGGTGAGTGGGTGGGGACCACTGAGTACTGAGCATCCACTGAGAGGTTCTCATGTGGAGACGTGCTAGGGGTACACAGAACACAGAGGATGCCATGAGACATTGCATCGAGATAGCTTGAACTGAGCTGTTTTCTCTGATGTATTGGGCCATCTGTAGGATATCGCCCCTTCTGTCCTCTGGGAGAAAAGCCTTTGCACAGGAGGTGTCCAGAAGAGTTCCCGTAAAGAGGAGTTTCCGTGAGGGATGCAACTGTGATTTGTTGAGATTTAGCAAGACTCACATTGATATGAGGAAGTCTGAAGCCGTAGCTACAACGTCCAGATATGGAAACACTTGAATTCCGATTTTCCGGAGATGCGCCGCAAGAATTGCACAACACTTTGTAAAACTGAAGGCCAGGATAAGCTCCTATGGGCAGGACTGTGAAATGATTATGTTGACCCAACGCCACAAACCGTAGGCATTTGTGGTGCTTTGAGTATAGCTTTGGTAGGCATCCTGCATGTCCAGGGAGGCTAGCCAATCGTGTGGATGAAGCAAAGGTAGAAGGGTACCTAGAGATATCATCTTGAACTTTTCCTTGTGAAGGAACTTGTTTAACTTTCTGAGATCCAGAATGGGGTGCATGCCGGCAGTTTTCTTTGGGACCAGAAAGTAGTGGGAGTACAATACTGCGTTTTGTTGATCCAGCAGAACTATTTCTACTGCCCTGTTGTTCAGAAGGCCTTGTACCTTGGAAGCAAGAAGGTCCGACTGTACTGCCGACAGCCTGGGCTATCATTTGGGGGGATGATCAGGAGGGGTTTCCGAAAGATTGAGCGAGTACCCCTCACAGATTATCCGGAGGACCCATGTGTCTGATGTTACAGATTTCCACTGGCTGTAGAACTGAGTCAGACATCCTCCCACCACTGAGGAAGAGTCCCCCTCGGGCAGCTGAGGCGGGACCTGGGCCAGAAACTCAGAAGGTGGCACTGGGCGCTTTAAGGCCTTGTGCCTTCTGCTGTTTTCTTTGTGGACCGAGGGTTGTGGTTTTGTTAAACCTTCTCTGCCAGAAAGGACTGACTGTTGTGAAATTGACGCTTGTTGGCACCCCGAGGAGGTGGATGTGGAGTCGAGCAGTCTTAATGGCAGACCTAGTCTTCGTGGTGGCCTCAAGGCTTGCTCTACCTGGGGCCCGAGCAGATACATACTGAAGGGTAAAGCTAAGACCTGCTGCTGGGCATCATTCGTGAAGCCTGAAGTACGCAGCCAAGAGTGGAGACGGGTGCAAATGGGAAGCAGTATCAAAAGCGTCCATTGCAGCTTTAACCTGTTGGTTGTTGGACTCTATACCCCTGGTTGTGGTCTGAAGTAGATCTGAATTAGATTCCGACTCAGGCAGAACTTCTACCATTTGTTTAACCGAATGCCAAAGGACATACTCATATTGAGAAAAATAGCCCTGGTAGCTGGCAATACGCATACCCAGGGTGGAGGCAGCTGAGACTCTTACCTAAGGTGTCTATCTTGCGAGGTTGTTCATAGGCCGGGCTGTAGATGCCTGAGGGAGGATGGCCTTATTCTCTGCTAAGATGACAAAAGAATCAGCAAAGGCTGGTGAGGCCAATATAGGTCGATCCTTGGGAGGAGCATACTTCCTATCTATGGACTTGGCCACAGAAGGGATGAGAGCAGGATTGTTCCATACCATCAGAGAGAGGGTCTCGAAAGATGGCTGTACCGGAGGAGTTAAATCCATAGGATCTCCTGGACATGTAGGTATTGGAGTCTTAAAAGCTTCCCAGGATCGATTTCTGTTTTCTGGAGAGAAAGAGTGGTATTTAAAATTTTCAGCACAGACTTAAAGTAAAGGTCTTTGACCACAGGCTCTGCAGCAGGATTGATCCCTGCTCCTTCAACATCACCCAGCTGAAGATCTGGGTCAGGCTCAAAATCATCTCCTGACAGTCCAGGGGGACTGTATGGACAGGAAGGAGTGAAAATCAGTAGGAAAAATAGAGGAAGGAATTGAGTCGAAAAGCCCTGGAGGCTGGCAGGCGCTGCTCCAAGCCTTGACGCCAAACACAAGGAAGTTGGTTCCATGGAAAACGGCCCTGCACACGGTGCCGACAGAGCCCTTGGTGCCGCAGACAGCGCCGACAGGCCCCCGGCACCACGGATGGCGCCGAGGATGGTGCCAAGACTCCCTGGACAGTGCTAAGTGTGTCCCTGGTGCCACGGACAGCACAGAGAGTCCCAAGGCTCAAAAAACTGCAATTTGAGGAAAAAGGAGAAAAACTGGCAGGAGATAGAGGCATCGGTGTGGACCCCTGCGCCGCAGCCATATGAGGGGGGAAAATACCCAAGCGTAGAGTCGACGGCACCAAAGAAGGCACTGTGTGACTAGGAAGGTCCAACCGCCCTACCCGCTCCCTCAAACGTCTCAAAGGCCTCGGAGTGACTGGATCAGGCAGCTGGACCAACCTCTGAGCCCACTGCTCCATAAGAGCAGCCCACTGGTGAAACTGCTCATCGGAAGCCCCTCCAATAGGCAGGGATGGGCTCCGATGTAGAGGAGACTGGCCACCAGAGACAGAACCCAGCGACTCTGGCAGAGGAGACTGGCGCCTAGCCCCAATGACCAACAGTTGACGCTCAGACATACCAGAAGGTGACCTTGAGTGATGCCTTCTCTTTTTCGACTTGTGTGCCGGAAGAGAGCTCGAGGCCGAACGGTGCAGAGAATGGTAAAGTTTCCTTTTATGCTTAAATCCAAGTTATCCTCCATTCTCCTTAACAGTGTCTGTATTGCTTTTTGTTAATTCTACCAGATGTCGCATCTGTTGCTGAAGACAAGAAGGCACCTTCTAACTCTGTGTGGACTGCTGATTGCTCAGTATTCAGGGTTTGACATACTGATGAGATTCCTGGTACTAATTACTTGGTGGACTTAAGTGTTTCATGTTTAGCCTGTTACACAGTACTTCTGGTAAGTAGTTTGTTGTACCAATTCAGCCCAATTCCTGTTGATACTGAGGCATGGGGGCTGGGGTCATGGGAGCACAATGAGGGCAAGGACAATGGCTGCCAAGCGGACCGTGCAAGGCAGGTTTTGTTTTTTTAGCTTTTGTTGACCGGGTAAGTGCACTAGACAAATCCTGCCTATTTTCAGGCATGACCCGGGGAAGGGGATACAGATGAATGCCAACTGACCTTGAACCAGATTAAGCTGTAGGTGGTATTTTTTTTAGTGAATGAGGGAAATTTGGCCAGGACACCGGGGAAATTCCCCTACTCTTTTCGATAAGTGCCATGGGATCTTTAACATCCACCTGAACTACCACCAATCCAGGCAGATGGGACCTCGGTTTAACATCTCATCCGAAAGATGGCACCTCAGAAGCGCAGCACCCCTCTCATGCTGCACTACAGTATCAGTACTGGGATATTAACCCAAGTGCCAGATGTGGGAACTGAACTCACAGCCCTCTGATCTCCCAGCCTCTCACTTTCCCCCTTTTATTTATATAGCGCTCTATCCAAAGGCTCAGAATGCTTTACAATAGAAATACAAAAAACCCAAAAATTAAAAACATCAATTAAATAAAGCTAAAAGCTCTATCAACCCCCTTCCCCCCAAAAACAGGAATTAAACATCAATTAAGTGAAGCCTAAAGCTCTGTCAAACAAATATTTTTAAAGAGGCTTTAAAAGTCTCCACTGAGCTGACTGCACGCATGTGGTGTGGCAAAGAATTCCAGAGCACCAGTGCAGCAACACCAAATGCCCTGTTGCCGAATTTCCTAAGGTGTGAAGTAGGCACCACAAGCAGGTTGGTCTCGGCAGGCGTAAAAGTGGAAAGGCAGATGGGAACCAGGAAATCTTTAAAGTAGTCGGGTCCCAAATCACGAGGGCCTTGTAGTCCACAAGCAGATCTTGAAGGTGATGCTCGAACTCAAAGGCACCTGTCAACATCCTGGCTGTAGCATTCTGAACTAGCTGCAGTTGACGAACAAACCTCCAGACAACCCTAGGTATAAAGTGTTGCAGTAATCAAGTCGGTTGGTGACAAAAGAAAAATTACTCACCTTAGTAATGTTTCTTCTAATGGAGTCTTGCTATATTATGTTGCAGTTTGTCCCACCATTAGAACTGCTCCGGAGGTGAAAGAGTTAACTCTCATTCTAAGAATGGAACTTGGAGCGAGGTCAAGTTAGAGAAGCTCTGTCTGGGTTATTTCAAACCCAAACTGTCAGATCTTTACGAGCAAAACTCACTAAGGTCTGTGTGGAAGCTGTAACCTACACTCAGCCAACTGGCTACCTGACTCTTAACACATATTCCTGGTCCCAACACAAAGACTCAAGTCAGGGACCAGAAGTAATAATATAATATAAGTAATAATATAAGATAAAATAAAAACACCACACCCCAAAACCCCAAGAAGGGGTGGAAAACATAATGGGCATAACTAGCGCCCACACTAGGCTGCCCACCCCATACCCAAGTAGAAGTTCTGAGAGGGGCAGGCTGGGGAGGTCATAATATAGCAAGACTCCATTAGAAGAAACAACATTACTAAGGTGAGTAATTTTTTCTTCAAACAACATGAAGTCTTGCTATATTATGACAATTGCAGACTACACAGCAGTACCTCCATGGAGGAGGGACAGAACCTACTTAGGGAATAGGCTCTGAAGCACAGCTGTGCCAAACCTGAGCATCCTCCTGGCCTGACATCCAGGGAGTAATGCTTGGTGAAAGTGTGTACCGCTTTCCAGGTAGCTGCTTGACATATCTCTAAGATAGGGATGTCTCTGGCAGCAGCTAGAGACGCGCAGTACCTCTGGTAGAATGAGCCTCAGGCCAGAGGGAGAACTTTCCCAGTTTCTGATAACAAAATGGATACAAGAGACAATCCACCTGGCAATTGATCTCTTAGTGGCAGGTCTCCTTTTCCGACCTCACCATAAGTGAGAAAAAGTTGGAGGATTTGAACCTGTGACCCTTGGTACGTTCTATATAGTAACTTAAGGCCTCTAACATCTAAATGTGCAATCTCCTCTAGCCAGAGGAGAATGTTCAGTGAAAACACTGGAAGGAGATAGATTGATTAAGATGGATATCTGAAACCACCTTAGGCAAAACTTCCTATTAGTCCTGAGGACTACCTTATCCCTGTGCAAGAAATAAAGTCAGTTTCTACTGACAAGGCTTGCAACTCACTTATGCGCCTGGCAGAAGTGATAGCCACTAGGAAAACAGTTTTCCAAGTTATACTTAAGCTCTGCAGAAGACAGAGATTAAAAGGGGTTGCATTAACTGGGCAATGCAAATATTAAGAACGCAGGTAGGCCAGATCCCTAAAAAGGTGGATTAGTATGAAGTAATCCTTTAAAAACTTGAAAATACAGGGTGAGCGGAAAGAGAGGAGGCTTTCCTGCTGACAAAAGCAGAGACAGCTGCCAAATGTACTTCAGGGTAGCTGGTCTCAGGCCCAAAGAATTAAGATGGACCATATAGTCCAAAACAATGGGCAAATCAGCAGATTCTGGGAAATATGTTTCCAGAACACCAAATGGAAAACCTTTTCCACTTAGAATTATAAGTAGCCCTAGTGGAAGGCTTCCTAGAATCCTTTAGGATTTCAAGAACACCCTGAGAAAGGTGTAGGTCAGCAAATTCTAACTCCCTCAAGAGCCAGGCCTTGAGGTTGAGGGATTTGAGGTTGGATACCAAACCTCCCTGGGCACAGGTTAACAGGTTGTGATTCCTGGGGAGACACAGGGAAGATGGACTGATAGTGACAGAAGGAGGGGTACCAGGGCTGCCTGGCCTAATCTGGGGCAATCAGAATCACCCTGCAAGGCTGGATCTGATTTGACTAGCACCTGAATAGGAGAGGAAGGGGAAGGCATAAAGAAACTTCCTTCCCAATCTAGGAGAAAGGCATCCAGGGGACTGAGCCCAACACTGGGGGCCTGCAACAGAACAGTGGAAGTTGGTGACTGTCTGGGGCTGCAAAAGATCTATCTGAGGGTGCCCCATCTGGCAAAACTATCCCTAGTACTTGAGGACCCAGAGACCATTCGTGATGGCCCTGGGAAATCCTGCTGAGAGCATCTGCTAGACATTGTCCTTTCCTGGAAGGTGAACTGCTATGAGGGAAGTGTTCAGGAATAGGCCAGAGACCACAACTTCATTGCCTCGGTGCACAAGGTCAAGACAGAGTGCCCCTGCTTGTTGATGTACCACATTGTTGTGGTGTTGTCTGTTCTGACTTGTACCACTTTGTTCTGAACAGACGAGAAAACACTTGAAGTGCTAAAAAGACAGCTCTGAGTTCCAGCAAATTGATGTGAGCAGAGATTCCTGAGGGGACCACACCCCTGAGTGGAGAGGGTCGCCCATGGGCTCCCCACCCCAGGAGGGAAGCATCCGGAGTGAGGGTCAAGGAGGAGACAGAGAAGTGAAGGGACCCCCAGTCTTAAATTGCTCTGATCCTGCCACCACTGGAGGGCCTGGATCAGGGTCGGGCCACTGGGACCAACTTGGAAAGGGGGTCTCTCCTCTGAGACCAAAAGGCTCTCAAGTGAAACTGAATGTCCCTCATCTGAAATCTTGCTCCTTGCACTACAGCTGTGGACGCAGCCATGTGCCCCAGGAGCTGCAAAGTGTCCTGCTGGTCGAGAGACCTGCAGAGGAGGAGGCCAGAGCCACCAAGTCTTACCTCTCTAAGGGTAGGAAGGCTCTGGCCTGCTTTGTGTCCAATTCTGCACCTATGAAGGTGAGCACCTGAACTGGTTCCAGAACTGACTTTGGAAGATTGAGCAAGAAGCACAGGAAGGTGAGCAGTTGCTGGGTAACTTGCAGGTGAGATTTTACCTGTTCTGGGGACTGGCCTACAATGAGCCAGTCGGTCCAGATAAGGAAAGACAAGCAATCCTTTGCCTTCTTAAATGAGCAACTGCTACTGCCAGACATTTTGTGAATACCTTGGGGCAGAGGTGAGGCCGAAGGGCATTGTTTGAACTGGTAGTGACCTGAGGGCAGTTCGAATCTGAGGTACTTTCGTTGGAGCTTGATTAGGACGTGAAAATAGGCATCCTTGAGGTCCAGGGAGGCTAGCCAGTCCCCTGGCCTTAGAGAGGGTAAAATCATTGCCAGAGTTACCATTCTGAACTTTGGTTTCAACAGGTGTTTGTTCAGATATCTCAGGTCTAAAATGGGCCGCCATTCTCCTGTCTTTTTTGGGGTAAGGAAATATCTGGAGTACAGACCCTTGCCCTGGTGTAGGGGAGAAACCCTTTCTACAGCTCTGAGAGCCAGGAGGGTTGAGACTTCTGTTTCTAAAGTAAAGGTCTCTAAAGAGTTTGCAGGTGGAAAGATCTGATTCTCATCTTTGGGAACTTTTGAAGCTGAGAACCAGACCCTGGCTTACTACTTCCAGGACCCACTTGTCTGAAGTTAGAGACACCCAGTTCTGAACGGCAAGCCAACCTGCCCCTACAGGTAAAGGAGAATCGGCCCTGGGCACCCCATCAGGGTGTCTGTTTGGCAGGTGCTTAGGCTGAGGGTGGGAGCAGGCCTGCCCACACCCCTGCCTGCCTCTCCTCTGAAGAACCCCTCTGAGCATAAGCAGAGGAGGCCTGGGTTTGGTAAAAAGGCCTGTGAAAAGGCCTACCTCTACCCCTGGGGGTCTGCCTCTGAGGAGTGACTTGCCGCTCCTTAGCCTGAGCACTCTTATAGGTAGTCCTATATTCATCCATTTTCTTCATATAATTCTCAGTCTGCTCCCCCAAACAGAGAATTTCCAACCACAGGAAAATCCATAGCCTTAGTCTGGGTATCCTGTGACAAGCTAGTACACCTGAGCCAGGACAACCTACGAAAAGCTACAGACGTAGCCATGACTCTGGAGGATACATCATTAAAATCCACAGCAGCATGAAACTGCACCTTAGATGCCTCAATGCCGTCAGCAGCCACCTGTTCCAGCTCATTAGCAAGCTGGCCAGAGGCCTGTTTGGCCAAAGCCA
Organism: Neoceratodus forsteri; assembly: GCA_016271365.2. Lineage (NCBI taxonomy): Eukaryota > Metazoa > Chordata > Ceratodontiformes > Ceratodontidae > Neoceratodus > Neoceratodus forsteri. The sequence continues at coordinate 10,799,813 of JADMNL010000036.1, forward strand.
TGACAGTGTCCCATCTAGAGTTCTGATACCTTGCTACATAAGCCATGTAATTTGCTTGCCTGAGTCCCAAGGACGCTGCCATGTATTGTTTTTTAGCCATGGCATCAATCTTCCTGGAATCCTTGTCAGGAGGATGTGAAGCCAAGGGAATATTAGCTTTATCACAGGCTGCAGCCTGAACCACACCAACGTGACTGCATTGCTGTAAAAGGAATTCTGTATCAGGACCTGACAGAGTGTACCTCCTGTCCATCTTTTGTCCACAGGAGGCACAGAATTAGAGTTTTAAAATTTTATTGTTTGTTTCTAAATGATTTATGCAAGGAATAGACAACCTCCTAGACTCTGGAATATCCATCATTTCTACAAAATCAGGTTCCTCTTGCTCATCCACAGCTTCCTCCAATGGGAGCTGGAGGGTTTCAGCAACTTTTTTGTAAAACATAAAGTGAGAGGGGGACTCAGAAAGCGAAGGGGGAGATTCAAAAGGTCTGTCTGGGGAGATGTCCGGTTCCATGGGCACACCTAGACCCTCCAAGTCACATTCATACTGTTCATAATCATCCTCCCCCTCCTCTGGTTCATAAAACTCTTCAACATCATATTCCTGAACCGGTGGAACCGACCGAACCGACCTTTACCAGACAGTGGCGGTTCGGACGGGCGCGCCGAGAAAAGTGACTGGACAATCTGAATAGCTCTTGCCACTCTGCAGCAGTTGGAGAAGAATTTGGGCTCCACACCTGCTGATTTTCTTGCTTTTACTGGAACTGGCCCTCCGAGCCAGCTTTAGTTTGCCTGAGGAAGTCTCGCCCTGGTCAGAGGGCACTCCTCCGGTTCGGTTGGCACCAAACCGGCTGGCCATCCGGTCAGCGGACTTTTGGCCTCTGTTCCTGAGCCTGCCAACTCTCTTATCCAGGGTGGCTAAGGGAAATTTTACAAATCTGGCAGTCTGAATTGAGGGGTCAAACCTCAGACAATATACACATGTGGTGTGTGGGTCAGCCCTGCAAAGACTTCCCACAGACATCACAGTGTTGAAACCCAGTGGGCACGGTTTTTCTTTTGGGTTCTCAGACATAATGCCAGCTCTAACCAAAAATCCTTGCCCTTTAAACGGCAGTGCCAGGCAAGACACCCTTATCGGTTCCTTAATCAGTCACATGGTCTTGGAAAAACATAAAGAAATCTGTTTTTTAGAACCGATAAGAACCGGGAACCGCATCTAAAATGAAAATTACGCACCTACCGTAATTCTTGATCTTCTGGACGAGTCTCCCACCACTCATTCACACTAGTGGGATCTGCGCCGGAGGCACTAGGACCCATCGGGAGCAAACTTTTGCTGGAGGGTCGGCGCGAGAGATGGCGCCATGAAGCAGTGGCTCACCGCGGTAATGAGACCATCTTGGCGACTTACCCTCCAACCACCCTCAGTACATTTTTACCAAGGAGGTGCAGAGTAACTAATGTAAAGAGTAACCTAACCTTACAAAGCGGACATAAGATAGTCCGGACGACCCGTGTAAGAAGGGTCAGCAAAGAAATCTTCACGGCCTAAAGATTTGAGGGAGTGAAGACCAACACAGCGGTGAGCTCGGGGGATGGAGGGTGGGCGTGTGAATGAGTGGTGGAGACTCGTCCAAGAAGATCAAGAATTACGGTAGTGCGTAATTTTCATATCTTCCTGGACATAAGTCTCCACCACTCATTCCACTAGTGGGAAGTACCAAGCTGATAATCCCCAAAAGGGCGGCAGGGGGCTAGAGCTCACCGTCTAGGACAGAAGTCCATTAGGATAGTTCTGCCGAAGGCGGAATGACGCCTGGCATGAACATCCAGTGCATAATGCTTAACGAAGGTATGCACTGAGCTCCAGGTGGCGGCATTGCAGATATCTGCAATTGGAACATTGCGAATTTCCGCTAGGGATGCCGCGACCGCCCTAGTAGAGTGAGCGTACACTCTACCTTCCAATTTAACCTGTGCCATGGAATAGCAATGTTGAAGACATGCCACTAACCATGATGAGATGCATCTGATAGCGACAGGCTGACCCAGCGGGTCTCGCTGAAGGAAACAAACAATTGCTGAGTCTTGCGAAAATTCTTGGTTCTATCTAAGTAGAACATAGAGCTCTCTAACATCCAAGGAATGAAGAGACCGTTCTCCTTCATTTTGGAAGTTCGCAGTAAGAGGAAGCACCAGAGGTTGGTTTAGATGGAATTCTGACACAACCTTGGAAGAAATTTAGGATGAGTACGAAGAACTACTTTGTCCTTATGGAACACAGTATACGGAGGGTCCGTAACCAGGGCATGTATCTCAGAGACCCTCGGGCTGAGGTAATGGCCACTAGGAACTGTCTTCCAGGTAGAAATTTTAGCTCACAGGTAGCTAGAGGTTCGAAGGCTTGCGGTGAGCATGTCTAGCACAAGGTTAATGTCCCAGGCTGCGACGGACGTCTAACAGGGTCTGGTATGCAGAATTCCTTAAGAAATCTCTTTACCATAGGTAACTGAGCCAGAGACAAGGAAGAAACCGGCTCATGGAAGCGAAATGGCACTAAGGTGAACTTTAACCTGGAGTACTGGAGACCTGAGTTTGATAGGTCCAAAGGTACTCAGAAGCTTGTCTGGAGGACAGGAAAAGGGATTCAAGAGGACTTTGCACACCAGAGAAAAAGCGTTTCCACTTAGAAGCGTAAGTTTTGGGTAGCTGGCTTCGAGCAGCCAGAAGGACGTCTGAGACTCCGAGGAGCGTTGAACGGTTCACTTCTACCTCTTCAGGAGCCAAGCATGAAGGTGAAGTGACCTCAGGTTGGGATGGACCAACGAACCCTGAGTCAAAGATTGATTTGTAAGGGAAGTGGTCTCGGAGAGGCTGCCGACATACTGTTGAGGGGAAACCATAGTTGCCGAGGCCAGGAGGAGCAATGAGAATCATCTTGGTCCCTGAGACTCGAACTTGAGGAGAACTCTCTGAATTAAAGAAGCGGTGGAAAGGCGTAAAGCGTTTGTCCACCGAGCCTGAGCATCCTGACAGAAAATGCCAGGCCCTGGTTTCTGGAGCAGAAGAGAGCAGTTTGCGTTGAGTGGGGATGCAAAAGGTCCAGGTCTGGAGTCCCCCACTCTTCGAACAGTGACCGAGCTACGGCTGGGTCGAGAGACCACTCGTGAGGGTCTGCCTCCGTCCTGCTGAGGTGATCTGCTAAGTCGTTTTGTACACCCGGCAGATATACCGCTTGAATTAGAGACTTGTGCTCCAAGCACCACTCCCACACTCTCATTGCTTCCCTGCAAAGGGGATAAGAGTGAGCACCGCCTTGCTTGTTGATGTAATACATCACAGCTTTGTTGTCCGTTTGAAGGAGAATGTTCTTGTGACAAAGAACATCCTTCAACGCTCGGATCGCATAGAGGACCGCTCTCATCTCCAGAACATTTATGTGGAGCTGAGTTTCGAGCTGAGTCCATACACCTTGAGTGTGGAGAGAGAGACAGTGAGCTCCCCATCCCATTAGCGATGCGTCTGTGGTGATGGAGATCTGATGATCCAGAGGAGCAAAGGGGAATCCTTCCAGGAGATTGCTCTCTTGAGACCACCAGGTGAGAGACCTTCGTAGGGGCTCCGTCACCTTGATGGGATAAGACTGGGGGTGAGAGGTCGGTGACCACTGAGCGGAGAGCATCCACTGGGTGGTCATGTGTAACCGAGCTACGGGTACAGTGAACACTGAGGACGCCATGAGACCCAACATACGTTGCATCGAGAGAGCTGTGACCGATCGGTTCTCCCCGATGTAACGGGCCATCTGAAGGATGTTGAGTCTTCTGTCCTCTGGAAGGAAAGCCTTCGCGGAAGAGGTGTCCAGAAGAGTCCCTATGAAAAGGAGCCTCTGGGAGGGCTGCAGTTGTGACTTCTTCAGATTTTAGCAGAACTCCCATGGACGTAAGAAGGCGAGAGGCCGTTTGAACGGCTTCCAGAGTCCCTTGGCTGGAAGGACTCGCTAGGAGCCAATCGTCTAGGTAGGGAAACACTCCGAGTCCGAGCTTCCTGAGATGCGCTGCGAGAACTGCACAACACTTTGTAAAAACTCGCGGCGCCGAGGATAGCCCAAAAGGCAGGACTCTGAACTGATAATGCTGACCCAGAGCTACAAACCTCAGGAATTTGCGATGGGTCGGGTGGATGAGGATATGCTGGTAAGCGTCCTGCATATCCAGAGAGGCCAGCCAGTCGTGCTGATGCAGCAAAGGTAACAGGGTACCTAGGAAATCATTTTGAATTTCTCCTGGGAGGAATTTGTTCAACTTTCTGAGGTCTAGAATGGGGCGCATCCCCCCAGATTTCTTTGGAACCAGAAAGTAATGGGAGTAGAACCCTGTGTTTGGCTGATGCGGGGGCACCAGTTCTATTGCCCTGTTGTTTAGAAGGCCCTGGATCTTGGAGGTGAGGAGGTCTGACTGAGAGGTCGACAACCTGGGTTGTCGTTTGGGAGGGCAATCGGGGTTTTCCAAAAGATTGAGAGAATAACCTCGTGAATTATCCGAAGGACCCATTTGTCCGAGGTTATAGACTTCCACTGATTGTAGAAGTACATCAGACGACCTCCACGAGGAGAAAGTTCCATCTCGGGCAGTGTGGATGGAACTGGGACGGCAATTCATAAGGTAGCGCTGGGGCTTTAGGCCTGCGCTTTCTGCTCGCCTTCTTTGAGGTTGGGCAGGTTGGCTTTTATGGAAGCTTCCTCTGCCTCGAAAGGACTGGCGACTATGAAACTGACGTTTGCCTACATGCCCCCGAGAGGGGGTAGGCGGGGGTCTAGCCAACTTAATGGCCGACCTAGTCTTCTGAGTGGCCTCTAGGGCTTGCTCTACCTGAGGCCCAAAAAGATAGGAGCCATCAAAGGGCAACGCCATTACCTGCTGCTGAGCATCATTCGTAAAGCCAGAAGTACGCAGCCAGGAATGGCGTCGAGTACAAATACCTGCGGCTGCTGAACGAGAAGCAGTGTCGAAGCGCCCATGGCGCTTTGACCTGTTGGTTATTGGACTCAATACCTCTGATAGCAGTTAGAAGGAGCTCTGACTTGGGTCGAATCTGGAAGAGCTTCAACCATTCGTTTCATAGAGTGCCACAGGATATACTCATACTGAGAAAAATAGCCTTGATAGCTGGCAATACGCATACTTAAAGTGGAGGCAGCAAAGACTCTCTTACCTAATGTATCAATTTCTGAGACTCTTTGTTAATAAATTCGAGCTGTAGTAACAGGAAAAACGACCTTGTCATTCTCTGCCAGGACTACAATAGGATCCATAAAGGCTTGGGATGCCAAAATGGGGCGATCCTTGGGAGCTGAATATTTCTTATCAATGGATTTAGCCACTGAAGGAATAAGAGCAGGATTATTCCATACCATTTGAGACAGCGTCTCGAAGGAGGTTGAATCGGAGGAGTCAAATCCGTAGGGATCTCGAGCATAAAGATACTGGAGTCTTAATATTTTCCCAGGATTCGATGTCCGTAGTCTGGAGAAAGAGTGGATCTCAGGTTCCTCAACAGAGACTTAAAGGATAGGTCCTCGACCACAGGCTCTGTAGCAGTGAAGGATCCTGTTTCCTCCACTTCATCCCACCGAAGGTCTGGGTCAGGCTCAACATCATCTCCTGATAGTCCAGGAAGGACTGCTTGGACAGGAAAGAGTGAAAGATAGGAGAAGAAGAAAGAGCAGATAGGGGAGAGTCCCGAGGGCCCAGGCGCAGGCGAAAGGTGTGCAGAGCGCGTGAGGCTGCAGCGCGAGCCCAGGCACATAAGCGGCACCGCGTCACGCCCAGGACCGTGAGACCCTGACACAGAGACGCCGACCAAGCGCGCACAGACGCCAGAAGGCCCTGGCGCAGCCAGCAGCCGACAAGCGTAGCGACCCAGCGAGGCGCCGAGGACACCCTGGAACCTGGAAAGGAAGAGAAGGAAAAACCAGGAGATAAGGGCATCGGTGTGGCCCCTGCGCCGCAGCCATGTGAGGAAACACCTAAGCGAAGTCGCTGGCACTGAAGGGCGCGCAGCGACTAGGAAGGTCAACCGCCTGCCTGATCGCCCGGCGAGCCGAAGGCTCCGGGGCAACCGAGCCAGGCAGAAGAACCAACCTCGAGCCCATCGCTCCATAGAGGCGGCCCACTGATGAAACTGCTCATCTGAGTCCTACCTATAGGTGGGGTGGGGCTCCGATGTCGAAGCGGCGAGCGAGTTGGCGACTCGGAAGGAGGAGACCGGCAACAAATGCGATAACCAACCGTCGGCCAGCGCAGGCGTATCAGAGAGGCGACCTCGGTGATGCCTTCTCTTTTTGACCTGTGGGCTGAAGAAGAGCTCGAGACTGAGCAGTGCCGAGAATCGACCGTTTATTTTTATGCGGTGAGGACCGCCCATCCCCGAGGCATCGGACTGACCGTTGTCGGAACCCGCTGAGAAGGGGCTGACGGACCCAGCCCGACTGACTGAACAGCTTTCATACGAAGTCTCCCTACCGTCGCCTGACCTGCTCATGGTCGACTCCGTCCAGTAGGCCGAGACTTCTTTACTATAAGTTAAATTCTAAAATATAACAGAAATAGAATAAAATTAAGCGATACTACTATCGAGATAGAATTACAAAAAAATAAACTGAAAACTATGCGCTAGTTTGAAGTTTGACTCCCGACAGGCGAGCGGCGTTGTCACTGAAAGCGCGCTCGACGGGCGGAAAAAGGAACTGAGGCAGTTGGAGGTAAATTAAGCCAGATGGTCATTACCGCGCGGGGCCGCACAAAGCGCCATCGCGCCCGACCCTCCAGCAAAGAGTTTGCTCCCGATGGGTCCTAGTGCCTCCGGCGCAGATCCCACTAGTGTGAATGAGTGGTGGAGACTTATGTCCAGGAAGATCCTTCAATTTCAAGTTTTAAAACAAGCTGATCGGTTCAAAACCGAACCGATAACATTTACAAGTTCCACACAGAAAATAAACTGTAATTACTTACGATACCACAGACAGAGCTTGAACCGATCGGTTTTGCGGTTAAAATAATAATGTTCTCGGTTGATTTGAACCGAAAAACACTGTTTAAACCGAGAAATGAACCGAGCAGCAGGAGAAATCTCCGAGCTGACTGTTCAGTGAGGCGGAGTAAAGAATCTGACAGTTTGGGTTTGAAATAACCCAGACAGAGCTTTCTAACTGAGTTCGCGCCCAAGTTCCATTCTTAGAATGGAGTTAACTCTTTCACCTCCGGAGCAGTTCTAATGGTGGGACAAACTGCAATTGTCATAATATAGCAAGACTTCATGTTGTTTGAACCATAGATGACTGTAGCCAGGAGTCAAGAATGGCCGGATCCTGGCGACATTCCAGAGATGGATTAAAAACAGACCGAACAAATACGTCACCTGTTGTTCAAGGTTAAATCAGTCGTCCAGAAAAATGCCAACATCTCTAACCGCACTCATCACTGACAGGAGCTGCCCGCCAACAATTGGGGCAAGCAACCTCCCATCCATGGAAATACCCCCACGACCGGGCTCAGTCACCGTAATCTCTGTCTTGCCAGCGCCGAGACATAGCCAGTTGGCAGACATCCAGTCATTTGTCTCAGCCAAACACCGACTTAGCACAACTGCGGCGGAAAGGTTATCTGGGGCACAAAACAGGTACAACTGGGTGTCATCCACACAGCAGTGAAACCCCAAGTTGTACTGCCTAATGATCTCCCCATGCAGCAGCATGTAAATGGAGAACAACAAGGGGGCCAAAACAGAACCCTGTGGAACACAAGGCAGCGTGAAAAGTCTGGAGGAAAAATTTCCAAAGACTACGCGCTGCAATTTTCTGGTTAAATATGAGCTAAATCAATCAACACAAAACTGCGTCAGTAGCGCCCACATATGTCCGCAGGGTTCCAACAGCACCAAGATAGTACGTTGCTCTCAGTCCCTCGCCATGAAGAGATCATGTGCCACCCTGACCAGAGCCATCACAGTGCCATGCCAGGGCCGAAAGCCTGACTGGAGAGGTTCAAAGATAAGACATTCTCCAAGCGTTCAACCAGCTGGTCAACCACAACCTTCTCAATAACCTTCCCCAAAAAGGGGAGATTAGAGATAGGCCTGCAGTTCGAGAGAACATCAGGATCCAAAGATGGATTTTTTTAGGAGGGTCTCACCACAGCCTCTTTCAAGACTGTGGGAAAAGCACGCCTCCTAAGGACCCAGAAATTCCATGCAGCTGATAAATCACGTGGTACCTCGGTCCAGAGCACAATTGGTGGGGCAAGCTGGTGACCACACGAGGACCTCAACTACTGAAACCGCCAAAACTCACTCCAGCTCAACAGGACGCCCCCACCAACAGATCGATCCTCCGCAGAAGCTGGACCAAAGATCATTTGGGGCAGTGAAGATTCTATGGAGTCTAGAGCACTGCCTCACTCCACCTCCTGACTGAAGCAGAGATTTTGATTCCAAATGTATTTAAAATAAGAGTTTTAGCAGGAAAGACCTGCTGAGCTGTAAACAACTCGCTTCCAGGGGTGTCCTGGGGGAAGGGCATACACGGGGAAGCACAAAATACTGGAGCAGAAAGGGATGGTGTGGCAGCTAGGTGCAGAGATGGACTGTGTGGGTCTGAACAGTGTCTTCAGGGAGCATGGGGAGGACAGAGCAGACAGAGGGAGGAAGGGAGATTAGTCCAGAGAAGGGGAAGTCTGCAAGAGAAAGCAGACCGACCAGCTCAGGTTTTGGCCTGGGGAGGAAAAGGAGTGAGGGACAGCAGAGCTGCTTCATTGAGAACAGGAAGCTGCCGAGACAGAGGAGAGCGCTAATCTAGAACATGGATATGAGGGTGGCACAGGAAAGGTGACATCCTTCGGGGGGGGGGAGGAGAGTAGTAGTGGGAGCAGTAATGGATGCATGGAGGGCAGTCAATGGCAAAGTGGCAGAAGGAATGCATCAGAGTGGCAGACTTGTAAACCTCTCGCATGTCAAGGCAGCAGGGCTGATGGTGAGCTACCATCACCATCTGAGTGCAGCTGCAAATCTGGGAAACAGTTATGGTGTCATCTAAGTAGTCACCCCACAGCAAGTAGTCCAGGATCATCAAAGCATCTCCAGCCCTCGTGCTGTGTCCAATTAGACAAGACACTGGTATGGGAACAATTGAGAGAAGGGAATGTGAGAACTTCAGGAATGCAAGAAAAAGATGAATTAAAAGTGACACTTTCTCCTGAGTACACAGTTTATTTACATACAAAAGGCAAACCTGTGAGAAATTCCACTGGATTACGACTTGCACCCCTCCCCAACCCAGTACATTGTTTCAACACTATATATATATACATAATATATATATTTATATATAACAGTATACTACAGGGCGCCTGCAACTGCTACAATCATTTCATACATTTGTAATCCAACTAAAAACAGCAAATCCCTTTACCTAATTAAGAGCACTTTTTCACTATACAAATTTAAAAATGTGATAAGGCATTTATTTTTGAGGGCTAGAAATTAGCATTTGACCATGGCATTTTTATTTTAATTAAATCTCACACTGATCAACAGCATCTCAAGTAACACAGCAACATCCGTGGGTACATTCTGTACATACTTCCAGTAAAATTACATTGCTCTCGTCCAGCTGTACCCAAGGAAACGGAACAGTAGTGACTGCAACAGTGCAACCAGCTAATTTCAAGGCCTCATGTTTCTGCAGCTCAGAAGTCCCTCACGATCAGTTCTACTCCAGCACAGACCGGTCACTGCTGTAAATCTCTCCCAGAATGCAGCACTGCAGTGGGCAGCACCGCTCCCTCATTCTCACTGTACAGATCTCAATGAAAGAAAGAATTACACTGATCACTACAGTAGCTCCCTGTTAGGAACACCAGCTGGTTCTTCCCAATCTAATACACACTCCATGATACAACAGTACCAATGCTCTGCTACACATTACTTGAGACAGGGACTCAAGTGAGGTGAGGCCAAAGATGTCATAAGAAAGAAACCATTTCATTAAATAGCATTACTGCAAAAGAAAGACGCCTCCCTACACTTATATTTTCTAGAATACTATTTGTTTAAAATGTTTTCTTTTATGTAATCCTTTTCTTCTGAAGGATTTTAATGCATCTAAATAGTTACAGTACAGTGTGAGCCCTGAGGCCTTTTTAGCCAAAGGCCAACCGGGCAGCTAGCAGCAGTTAGTACAGAACAACTGTGTGAGTGGCAAGAACCTGTCCTTTTCTGCAGGACTACAACATCCTGACTGAGGACAGCCAATACCATCCACCTGCCTGTAGGAGTAGACACACAATGTGGGACTGTTTTAAAGATTTGTTTTCCTATTAAAAATTATTTATTTATTTATTTTTTGAACATGAATGGTTGGACCTTCTTGCTCTATAGATCATTTTTACATTGCTTTATGTCTACTGACCTTTATGCTAATGATTATCCTCAGTCCTTGAGATTTAACATGAGGGGGCAAATTCCAGAATGCAGAGTTTGTTTTGTTTTCTAGTTTATCAAATCAGCTTTCCAATGCAGCTGGGTTTTCCACCCACCTACCAGCAAGAGAAGGCTGTCTTCCAGGTAAGAAATTTTAGCTCACAGGTAGCTAGGGGTTCGAAAGGCTTCCGGAGTGAGCATGTCTAGCACGAGGTTAATGTCCTGTGCTGCACCGGATCGCCCAACAGGGGTCTGGTATGCAGAATTCTTTAAGAAAATCTTTACCATAGGTAACTGAGCCAGAGACAAGGAAGAAACCGCTCTGGTACGTAAATGGCACTAAGGTGAACTTTAACTGTGAGTACTGGAGACCTGAGTTGATAGGTCCAAAAGGTACCCAGAAGCTTGTTCGAGGACAGGAAAAGGGATTCCAAGAGGACTTTGCACCAGAGAGAAAAACGCTTCCCACTTAGAAGTGTAAGTTTTTCTATAGCTGCCTTCCGGGCAGCCAGAAGGATGTCTGACCTCTACGAGACGTTGAACCGGTTCACTTCTACCCCTTCAGGAGCCAAGCATGAAGGTGAAGTGACCTCAGGTTGGGATGGACCAATCTAACCCCGAGTCAAAAGGCTGACGGCAAGGAAGGGTCTCGGAGAGGCTATTTTACATACTGTTGGCAGAGGAAACTATAGCGAGGCCAGGAGGAAGCAATGAGAATCATCTGGTCCCTGAGACTCGAATTTGAGAAGTACCTCTGAATTAGAGGAAGTGGTGGAAAGGCGAAGAAAGCTGCTTTTGTCCACCGCAGTCTGAACGCATCCTGACAGAAAACGCAGGCCCTGGATTTCTGGAGCAGAAGAGAGGCAGTTTTATGCTGAGGATGCAAAAGGTCCAGGTCTGGAGTCCCACTTTCAACAGTGACCGAGCTACGGCTGGGTCGAGAGACCATCTTGAGGGTCTGCCTTTCTGCTGCTGCTGTGGATCTGCTAAGTCTTTTGTACACCCGGCAGATATACCGCTTGAATTAGAGACTTGTGCTCCAAGCACCACTCCCGCACTCCTCATTGCTTCTGCAAAGGGGATAAGAGTGAGTCCTGCCTTGCTTGTTGATGTAATACATCACAGCTTTGTTGTCCGCTTGAAGGAGAATGTCTTGTGACAAAGAACATCTTTCAACGCCGGATCGCATAGAGGGACCGCCTCTCATCTGGTGATTATTTATGTGGAGCTGAGTTTGAGCTGAGTCCATACACCTTGATGTGGAGAGAGACAGTGAGCTCCCCATCCCATTAGCGATGCTGTCGTGGTGGTGATGGAGATCTGATGATCCAGAGGAGCAAAGAGGATCCTTCCAGGAGATTGTTTCTTGAGACCACCAGGTGAGACCCCTAGGGGTCTGGCCACCTTTGATGGGATAAGACTGGGGTGAGAGGCTGTGACCACTGAGCGGAGAGCATCCACTGGTGGTCATGTGTAACCGAGCCACGGGTACAGTGAACACTGAGACGCCAGAGGTTCCAACATATGCTGCATCGAGGAGAGCTGACCGATCGGTTCTCCCCGGCGTAACGGGCTATCTGAAGGATGTTGAGTCTTCTGTCCTCTGGAAGGAAAGCCTTCATGAAGAGGTGTCCAGAAGAGTCCCTATGAAAAGTGAGCTCTGGGAGGGCTGCAGTTGTGACTTTTCAGATTTAGCAGAACCCCATGGACGAAGAAGGCGAGAGAGGTCAGTTTGAACGGCTTCCAGAGTCCCTTGGCTGGAAGGACTCGCTAGGAGCCAATCGCTCTGTAGGGGAAACACCCGAGTCCGAAGCTTCCGGAGATGCGCTACAGAACTGCACAACACTTTGTAAAACCGCGCGCCGAAGGATAGCCCAAAAGGCAGGACTTGAACTGATAATGCTGACCCAGCTACAAACCTCAGGAATTTGCGTAGGGGTCGGTGGATGGGGATATGCTGGAGTCTTCCTGCATATCCAGGGAGGCCAGCCAGTCGTGTTGATGCAGCAAAGGTAACAGGGTACCTAGGAAATCATTTTGAATTCTCCCTGGGGGGAATTTTGTTCAACTTTTCTGAGGTCTAGAATGGGGCGCATCCCCAGATTTCTTTGAACCAGAAAGTAGGGAGAGAACTTGTGTTTCGCTGATGCGGGGCACCAGTTCTATTGCCCTGTTGTTTAGAAGGCCCTGGATCTGGAGGTGAGGAGGTTCGATTGAGAGGTCGACAACCTGGGTGTCGCTTGGGAGGCTATTGGGGTTTTCTGAAGATTGAGAGAATAACCTCGTGAATTATCCGGCGACCCATTTGTCTGAGGTTATAGACTTCACTGATTGTAGAAGTACATCAGACTACCTCCTTAATTGGAGGAGAAAGTTCCACCTCGGGCAGTGGGATGGAACTTGGGCCGCAATTATATGGTAGTGCTGGGGCTTTAGGCCCCGCGCTTTCTGCTGCGTGCCTTCTTTGAGGTTGGGGCTGTTGGTTTTTTATGGAAGCTTCCTCTGCCTCAGGAAAAGACTGGCGACTATGAAACTGACGCTTGCTCACATGCCCCCGGTAGGGGTAGGCGGTTCTAGCCAACTTAATGGCCGACTCCGTTTCTGAGTGGCCTCTAGGGCTTGCTCTACCTGAGGCTCTCAAAAGATAGGAGCCATCAAGGGGCAACACCATTACCTTGCTGCTGAGCATCATTCGTGAAGCCAGAAGCACGCAGCCAGGAATGGCGCTTTAGTACAAATACCCGCGGTTGCTGAACCAGAAGCAGTGTCGAAAGCGCCCATGGCGGCTTTGACCTGTTGGTTATTGGACTCAATACCTCTGATAACGGTAAGGAAGGAGCTCTGACTTGAGTCGGAATTGGAAGAGCTTCAACCATTCGTTTACAGAGTTCCCAGGATACTCATACTGAGAAAATAGCCTTGATAGCTGGCAATATCGATACCTTAAAGTGGAGGCAAAAGACTCTCTATGTAATGTATCAATTTTACGAGACTCTTGTTAATAGGCTCTGAGCTGTAGTAGCTTGAGGAAGAACGACCTTGTCTTTCCTCTGCCAGGACTACAATAGATCCGCAACGGCTTGATGCCAAAATGGGACGCATCCTTGGGAGCTGAATATTTTTATCAATGGATTTAGCCACTGAAGGAATAAGAGCAGGATTGTTCTATACCATTTGAGACAGCTGCCTCAAGGAGGGTTGAATCGGAGGTGTCAACCGTAGTGATCTCCTGCATGAAGATACTGAGTCTTAATATTTCCCCAGGATCGATGTCCGTAGTCTGGAGAGAAAGAGGATCTCAGGTTCTCAACAGAGACTTAAAGACAGGTCCTATCATTATGGCTCTGTAGCAGTGAAGGATCCTGTTTCTCCACTTCATCACCCAAATCAAGGTTGGGTAGGCTCAACATCATTCTGATAGTCCAGGAAGACTGCTTGACAGGAAAGGGAGGAAGATAGGAGAAGGAGCAGATAGGGGAGTCCCTGAGGCTCCCGGCGCCGAGGAGGCGGTAAGGAGCCTAAACGGCTGCTGGAGCACGGCGCCGGTGAAGAAGCACCCGGCACCGCAAGCGGTGCACCGCTGCGGCCCGCGGCATCGTGAGACTCGCCACGCGGACGCGCCAGGACCCAGCGGTTGCGGACGGTGTCAAGAGGCTCGCTATGGCGCCGCGCTGTTTAGCGACTTCCCCGCTGGAGGCGCGAGGTACACCCCCTGGAACCTGGAAAGGAAGAGAAGGAAACACCAGATAAGGGCACAGGTGGCCCTCAGCGCCGCAGCCATGTGAGGGGGAAACACCAATCGGAGTCGCTGGCACTGAAGGAGGCGCCGCGATTAGGAAGGTTCAACCGCCTTGCCTGATCGCCCGGACGAGCCCGGGCTCCGGGGCAACCGAGCCAGGCAGAAGAACCAACTCCGAGCCCATCGCTCATAGAGCGTGCCCACTGATGAAACTGCTCATCTGAGTCCTACCTATAGGTGGGGTGGGGCTCGATGTCGAAGCGGCGAACGCGAGTTGGCGACTCCGAGAGGAGGAGACCGGCAACAAATGCGATAACCAACCGTCGGCCAGCGCAGGTCGTATCAGAGGGCGACCTCGAGTGATGCCTTCTCTTTTTTGACCTGTGGGCTGAAGAAGAGCTCGAGACTGAACGGTGCCGAGAATGCGACCGTTTATTTTTATGCCGGCGGGGGGACCGCCCATCCCCGGCATCGGACTGACCGTTGTCGGAACCCCGCTGAGAAGGGGGCTGACCGGACCCAGCCCGACTGACTGAACAGCTTTCATACGAAGTCTCCCTACCGACGCCTGACCTGCTCATGGTCGACTCCGTCCAGTAGGCCGAGACTTCTTTACTATAAGTTAAATTCTAAAATATAACAGAAATAGAATAAAATTAAGCGATACTACTATCGAGATAGAATTACAAAAAAATAAACTGAAAACTATGCGCTAGCTTGAAGTTCGACTCCCAACAGGCGAGCGACGTTGTCACTGAAGCGCACTCGACGGCGGGAAAAAAGGAACTGAGGCAGTTGGAGGGTCGTCGCCAAGATGGTCATTACCGCGCGAGCCACCGCTCGCGGCGCCATCTCTCGCGCCGAACCTCCAGCAAAAAGTTTGCTCCCGATGGGTCCTAGTGCCTCCGGCGCAGATCCCACTAGTGTGAATGAGTGGTGGAGACTTATGTCCAGGAAGATCCTTCAATTTCAAGTTTTAAAACAAGCTGATCGGTTCAAAACCGAACCGATAACATTTACAAGTTCCACACAGAAAATAAACTGTAATTACTTACGATACCACAGACAGAGCTTGAACCGATCGGTTTTGCGTTAAAATAATAATGTTCTCGTTGATTTGAACCAGAAAACACTGTTTAAACCGAGAAATGAACCGAGCAGCAGGAGAAATCTCCGGAGTGACTGTTCAGTGAGGCGGAGTAAAGAATCTGACAGTTTGGTTTGAAATAACCCAGACAGAGTTTCTAACTGAGCTTCGCGCCCAAGTTCCATTCTTAGAATGGAGTTAACTCTTTCACCTCGGAGCAGTTCTAATGGTGGGACAAACTGCAATTGTCATAATATAGCAAGACTTCATGTTGTTTGAACCATAGATGACTGTAGCCAGGAGTCAAGAATGGCCGGATCCTGGCGACATTCCAGAGATGGATTAAAAACAGACCGAACAAATACGTCACCTGTTGTTCAAGGTTAAATCAGTCGTCCAGAAAAATGCCAACATCTCTAACCGCACTCATCACTGACAGGAGCTGCCCGCCAACAATTGGGGCAAGCAACCTCCCATCCATGGAAATACCCCCACGACCGGGCTCAGTCACCGTAATCTTGTCTTGCCAGCCGACAGCCAGTTGGCAGACATCCAGTCATTTGTCTCAGCCAAACACCGACTTAGCACAACTGCGGCGAAAGGTTATCTGGGGCACAAAACAGGTACAACTGGGTGTCATCCACACAGCAGTGAAACCCCAAGTTGTACTGCCTAATGGTCTCCCATGCAGCAGCATGTAGTAGAGGAACAACAGGGGCCAAAACAGAACCCTGTGGAACACAAGGCAGCGTGAAAAGTCTGGAGGAAAAATTTCCAAAGACTCACGCGCTGCAATTTTCTGGTTAAATATGAGCTAAATCAATCAACACAAAACATCGCCAGTAGCGCCCACATATGTCCGCAGGGTTCCAACAGCACCAAGATAGTACGTTGCCTCAGTCCCTCGCCATGAAGAGATCATGTGCCACCCTGACCAGAGCCATCACAGTGCCATGCCAGGGCCGAAAGCCTGACTGGAGAGGTTCAAAGATAAGACATTCTCCAAGCGTCAACCAGCTGGTCAACCACAACCTTCTCAATAACCTTCCCCAAAAGGGAGATTAGAGATAGGCCTGCAGTTCGGAGAACATCAGGATCCAAAGATGGATTTTTAGAGGGTCTCACCACAGCCTCTTTCAAGACTGTGGGAAAAGCACGCCTCCTAAGGACCCAGAAATTCCATGCAGCTGATAAATCACGTGGTACCTCGGTCCAGAGCACAATTGGTGGGACGCAAGCTGGTGACCACACGAGGACCTCAACTACTGAAACCGCCAAAACTCACTCCAGCTCAACAGGACGCCTCCCCACCAACAGATCGATCCTCCGCAGAAGCTGGACCAAAGATCATTTGGGGCAGTGGAAGATTCTATGGAGTCTAGAGCACTGCCTCACTCCACCTCCTGACTGAAGCAGATTTTGATTCCAAATGTATTTAAAATAAAGAGTTTTAGCAGGAAAGACCTGCTGAGCTGTAAGCAACTCGTTTCCAGGGGTGTCCTGGGGGAAGGGCATACACGGGGAAGCACAAAATACTGGAGCAGAAAGGGATGGTGTGGCAGCTAGGTGCAGAGATGGACTGTGTGGGTCTGAACAGTGTCTTCAGGGAGCATGGGGAGGACAGAGCAGACAGAGGGAGGAAGGGAGATTAGTCCAGAGAAGGGGAAGTCTGCAAGAGAAAGCAGACCGACCAGCTCAGGTTTTGGCCTGGGGAGGAAAAGGAGTGAGGGACAGCAGAGCTGCTTCATTGAGAACAGGAAGCTGCCGAGACAGAGGAGAGCTAATCTAGAACATGGATATGAGGTGGCACAGGAAGGTGACATCCTTGGGGGAGGAGGTAGTGGGAGCAGTAATGGATGCATGGAGGGCAGTCAATGGCAAAGTGGCAGAAGGAATGCATCAGAGTGGCAGACTTGTAAACCTCCTGCATGTCAAGGCAGCAGGGCTGATGGTGAGCTACCATCACCATCTGAGTGCAGCTGCAAATCTGGGAAACAGTTATGGTGTCATCTAAGTAGTCACCCCACAGCAAGTAGTCCAGGATCATCAAAGCATCTCCAGCCCTCGTGTTGTGTCCAATTAGACAAGACACTGGTATGGGAACAATTGAGAGAAGGGAATGTGAGAACTTCAGGAATGCAAGAAAAGATGAATTAAAAGTGACACTTTCTCCTGAGTACACAGTTTATTTACATACAAAAGGCAAACCTGTGAGAAATTCCACTGGATTACGACTTGCACCCTCCCCAACCCAGTACATTGTTTCAACACTATATATATATACAT
Source organism: Neoceratodus forsteri (assembly GCA_016271365.2). Classification (NCBI taxonomy): domain Eukaryota; kingdom Metazoa; phylum Chordata; order Ceratodontiformes; family Ceratodontidae; genus Neoceratodus; species Neoceratodus forsteri. The sequence continues at coordinate 10,817,410 of JADMNL010000036.1, forward strand.
AATATATATATTTATATATAACAGTATACTACAGGGCGCCTGCAACTGCTACAATCATTTCATACATTTGTAATCCAACTAAAAACAGCAAATCCCTTTACCTAATTAAGAGCACTTTTTCACTATACAAATTTAAAAATGTGATAAGGCATTTATTTTTGAGGGCTAGAAATTAGCATTTGACCATGGCATTTTTATTTTAATTAAATCTCACACTGATCAACAGCATCTCAAGTAACACAGCAACATCCGTGGGTACATTCTGTACATACTTCCAGTAAAATTACATTGCTCTCGTCCAGCTGTACCCAAGGAAACGGAACAGTAGTGACTGCAACAGTGCAACCAGCTAATTTCAAGGCCTCATGTTTCTGCAGCTCAGAAGTCCCTCACGATCAGTTCTACTCCAGCACAGACCGGTCACTGCTGTAAATCTCCCAGAATGCAGCACTGCAGTGGGCAGCACCGCTCCCTCATTCTCACTGTACAGATCTCAATGAAAGAAAGAATTACACTGATCACTACAGTAGCTCCCTGTTAGGAACACCAGCTGGTTCTTCCCAATCTAATACACACTCCATGATACAACGGTACCCAATGCTCTGCTACACATTACTTGAGACAGGGACTCAAGTGAGGTGAGGCCAAAGATGTCATAAGAAAGAAACCATTTCATTAAATAGCATTACTGCAAAAGAAAGACGCCTCCCTACACTTATATTTTCTAGAATACTATTTGTTTAAAATGTTTTCTTTTATGTAATCCTTTTCTTCTGAAGGATTTTAATGCATCTAAATAGTTACAGTACAGTGTGAGCCCTGAGGCCTTTTTAGCCAAAGGCCAACCGGGCAGCTAGCAGCAGTTAGTACAGAACAACTGTGTGAGTGGCAAGAACCTGTCCTTTTCTGCAGGACTACAACATCCTGACTGAGGACAGCCAATACCATCCACCTGCCTGTAGGAGTAGACACACAATGTGGGACTGTTTTAAAGATTTGTTTTCCTATTAAAAATTATTTATTTATTTATTTTTTGAACATGAATGGTTGGACCTTCTTGCTCTATAGATCATTTTTACATTGCTTTATGTCTACTGACCTTTATGCTAATGATTATCCTCAGTCCTTGAGATTTAACATGAGGGGGCAAATTCCAGAATGCAGAGTTTGTTTTGTTTTTCTAGTTTATCAAATCAGCTTTCCAATGCAGCTGGGTTTTCCACCCACCTACCAGCAAGAAAAATGTTACCTAGCACAGCTAAAAAAAAATTAAAAAAAAAAAACCACACACTACATAGTTTTCATAAACTGCTACACAGAACTGTTTATGTATAGCAGCAACCTGCTACACATCCCAGATTAATAAGAGGTTGTATAAAACTGCTTCAAAATGCTACAGACGTTTTTACTACTGCTAGTCAAAATTTGTTTTGCAACACTGTTAACTGCTACATAAACACTTTTTAAAAACATATTCCCTGCCTACCAGCGCAGTACGGTGCACCGGTCACTGGAATGGCTTTTTCCTTTAAAAAAAAAAAAAAAAAAGAAGATCATGACTGCATTACAGGTGTCAATCAGCCCCCCTAGTGACAAGGAGTCTCCCCACCACAACATTTTAATACTGTTCAGGAGACTGGATATCTTCAGAAATAACCTGCGAACAAACACTGAGCCCCTCTTCAGGTCACACGCTAAGTGGGGCAAACACACACACACATACGCTAAGCTGGAGCAAACACAGCCTAGTTCCCATCTCCCAAACACAATGGGCTGGGGCAGTCCCAGTCTAGTTTAGCTCCCTCCCACCCTTTCAAAAAAAAAACACAGAATTATTCAGACATGCCACTAGGAGGCACAATTATCGTTCGCAGACTAGATTATGCAGTCCTGTTTATCGCAATACCTCTAGACGGAGAATCCCAGAATCTATTACATTGCTGAGGGAGAAGCCAAGCCTGCCCAGGCCAGCTGAGGGAGGTTGTATTTACAAAATGGAAACTCACTCTGCTACTCAAAAATAAAACATTTAGACTACAGTAACTTTACAGAATAACCCTACTGCATTTTATAAACTAAAAAAATGCATTCTGCTGCCTATAATAAAACAGGACTTGGCAGTGGGCTGTGAAACCCAACCAACGATCTTTAAAATATGTACATTTATCAAGGATCCACTGGAACTGCAGCACACTGATTAAGCAGCACCACTGGAACTTAACTCAGAAATGTGCAAGAACTGCCACCCGATCCAACCCTGCAACTTTACTTTTACACCAGCAGCCCCTTGTTTTACTCTTGCCACCAGTTTTATTAATGTACAGTTTGTCATGCTTCTGAAAAACACCCCAGCAAATGGATCAGGCTCTTCCGTTATGTAAAGCTCAGTTTAAATGTAGTACAGAGACTCCCCCTGGGCATCACACACCGGCAGCGTTCTCTTAAGATGCAGCAGCAATACCCACAAGGTATTCCTGGTCATGCTGATCTGTGCATCAAAATACTGTTGTGCATTTTTTAATACTGTACTGATCTTCCCTCTACTCCATTCCAGCATCTGAATACCTGGGACTGGTTTGTCACACAATAATTATCTAAAGTACCACACTCTTGCAAATGGAATCTGCTAGATGTGTGTGCATGTGTGGTGTGGACGGGGGGGGGGTGTCCAATTCTGCCAACTTTCATTGGAAGAGCCCCCGTTTGTTAGACCCGGCATTCTGGATCACACTGTGGCGCTCCAATCATGTGGTCAGCTTTTTCTTGTGCAGAATTTGGAGAATATGGGGTTTTGTTAACGCAGGATTCCTTTTTTAGCAGAACACTTGAAAAACGTGTGTGCCTATGATAAGGCAGGTTGACAAAAAGAAAAATCAACCCAAGCAGAAGCTACAGCAGTCAAACCTTGAGCCATGCTGTACTGAAAGTCAGTGTACGGTACTATTCCAGGGCCAAACAATGTATCTGGGTACAGGCTGTACTCTAAATCCAAATAATGCACTGCAAAATACATGGCTCAGCCAAAGAAAGAACATACCCCCTTCCAAACAGCAGTCAGACCAAAGTGTTGTCTGGGACCGTACACAATGCCGAGATGGTGGTTTTAACCGTCTGTAAAAATCCTTTTGTGGAGAGTAAATGCAGGTGGCGGTGGGAAGAGCAACAACAGTTTTGCATGGCAAAAATGGCAACTGCTTATAGTAGCTAATGGAGGAGACTACTGAACTGCATTTTTAGTTAGTAGCCACACACACCCCATTTAGATCACGGGAACCCCCCCCCCCACCGACCATGAAGGATCCTGTTACACTATGTGCTAGCAGCAGTGGGGGCTACCCTTGCAGCATGCTTTCTCACCTTCCTACATACCAAGGAACTGCTTTTCTCTTACACCAAATTCATGGAATTTCAATCCCAACCTGTAAAGCAGTCCCACTGTTCCATCCCTGCTGCTCCGAATGCAGCCACAGCCACACATACAGTGCCGAGAATAAATACGTAAATTAAAATACATACACATACACACACACACACACACACACACACACACACACACACACCCCCACCCCCACCCCACTCCCCATTAACCTCCACTGATATGCCATCACAATGAAGTGCTCCCAAAATAGAGCAGCAACGACACTCCTGCAAGCCTCTCCAGCCACACCAGTCTGCATGTTCCTTTCTAGCCCCACGTGCACGCAGAACAGAGGGATTTACAGCAGCGATCTACTTGTGTCGGGACCAACAGTGGGGGGGAGTCTGCATGTTACAGTCTCATGATATTGGACTGAATGAAGTCGCTGCCTCTACATCACCACACATTTCTTCTCCTCGGGAGGGGCGTTGACATCTGCTTTTTCAATCTCCAAAATTATCCTTTTAAAAATTTCTACTGTTGTCTGTAAAAAACAAACAAAAAAAAAACAATCAAGTTATTCAGACATTTTGTGTCACTCTGGCAGTTGGCTCACCTCTGATCACAAAAGTGAGAACCCAAGTAATCTACAAAAAAACAATACAGCAGAATTTCAAAACTGCAATGTAATTTAATGAAAACAGTGAGCGCTACACCAGAACTTAAGCAGCATCCAACCCCCCCCACACACACACAAACTGGAAGTGGGTGGTTCCAACATCAGCTCCAGACACAAGTCAACAAGTTTCTTGGGATACGGTGGTGGGTTTCGAGAAGGCTCTACACAGGGACTCTGGCAGGGTTAGAGAGGGCATCCCTACAAAGAGACTGGGGTGAGATGAGAGATGGCAGCCCTACAGATGCACTTAGGCAAGATGAGAGAGGGTGGTCGTACACAGGAACTTGGACAGGGTGAGAGAGAAGGCAGCCCTATACAATGACTTGGGTGTCCCTATACAGGGAATTGGGAGGGGTAAGAGAGGGTGGCCTTACATAGGGACTTGGGCAGGGTGAGGGAGGGCAGCCCTACATAGGGCCTTGTGCAGATGAGAAGAAGAGGTGCTGCAGGATGACTTCGTGGTAGTCTTCGGTCCGTCGGTCTGTCAGTCTGTCCCTCACGGTACACACTGGATGTGGATTTCTAGAAAGGGGGACGGAGAAAAAAAAAAAAAGCCTTGAAGGCTCTGCAGGGGGAGCCCATGAGGTTAAAAGGTGTCAGAAGGCTGGGAGATTGTGTGGAGGGAGGGCAGGCCCAATCAAATTTAAGATGCCAGAGCAGGGAGGCTGTATTTGTGTGTGATGGGGATGGGGATGCCAGTCAGAGAGGTGTCAGGGTTTGTCCCCCCACATTTTTTCCCCTCTGATCACCGGATAGGTGACCTCTCAAGATCGTCCTGGTTGTCTCCCACCCAGTCTGATACCCGGGCAGTTGCCTTACCTCTACCAGGTGAGAGACCTCCCTGACTTACCCCCCAAGGTGGGGATGCCACTCCCTACAGTCACCCCAGAAATCCAGTATCATCCAGGCAGTGGTGGCACACGGAGGATTGGGACCCAGGTGGGCAGGGTTCGGTGATGGGCGTGGGGGACAGGGAGCGCCGTCACGTAGCACCTCTCTGGGGCATTTCCTTGTTCTGGTGGTTCCACACCCCTCCCGAGCATGTTCCTGCCGATGTCTGCCATGCGTCTACCTTTCTCTTGCGTGCAAGCTCACGGCCGTGCCTCCCTTCGGGAGAGCACCAGTGCGATTCCTGCAACCCTCCCTCCCTAGGAGAAGGCGAGCTGTCGGCGAACACTTGAGCCTTCTCCTCCCCAGCCAACCCCCGATGGCCCATGCTCGTTCTTGAACACGGGTCGCCAGCGTGGTGCAGGGTGTGGCGTCCGGCGCCTCAACCCTCAGTGCCACCGGGACAGCTCTGAGGTGTCAGGGTCGAGAGGCTGTGTGCATGTATGGGCAGCCGAGGTTCGGAAGGGTCAGGGTTGAACAAGCCTGAATCTTCTGAAGCAGGTTGGGGGGGGAGGCAGCGCTCAATGTCCCACCAGATGCTGTCCTCATCCAGGAAGGGTAGGCTGCTTCCCTCGATGTGCTAGTAGCACCTTAGTGTTCAGAAGAATTCTGAGGGAGAGGGAAAAAAAAGTCAGAATGTTTGGTGGGGTGTGCGTTTGCACCCTTCCAGTGGTGCCTTAGTCTTAATACCAACATCTACAATGGTTTGAGATCTCAACAGCTAAGGGGAACTAAGGGGCAAATCTCCTCTATCCAATCTCTGGTGGCTAAATATCCAAGCCAGACAGATGAGCAAAAGAATAACTCACACAAAGAAAAAGTGGTGCCAGGGCTGGAGGTTGTGGGGGATGCAGTCAAGGTAAGAAGCGGCAGGGCTGGAGGTTGTGGGGGATGCAGTTGAGGTAAAAAGCGGCAGGGCTGGAGGTTGTGGGGGATGCAGTCCAGGTAAGAAACGGCAGGTCTGGAGGTTGTGGGGGATGCAGTCGAGGTAAGAAGCAGCAGGGTCAGAGGTTGTGGGGGATGCAGTTGAGGCAAGAAGTGTCAGAGCTGGAGGTTTGGGGGGGAGCAGTCAAGGGAAGAAGGGTCAGGGTTGGATGTTTTGGGGGATGCAGTCAAGGTCGAGGTTGTGGGAGATGCAGTCAAGGAAATAAGCGTCTGGGCTGGTGGCTGTGGGGGATGCACCAGGGCTGGAAGCTGTGGGGGATACAGATAAGGTAAAAGTGCCAAAATGGGGCCAGACTGAGGGTGCACGCGCGTGTCTAAAATCTGAACTTTTTTAACTGGAGCTTCTTTTGTGCACTGTACCTCTGGAGGGGAATATAAGAAGGTTTTGGAGATGAAGGTGAGTACAGTCCCCAAAATCTGCTCATGTCTATCCAAACAAATCATGCACACTGGACATGCTCCAATCACAGCAACTAAGTTCATACCATCACTTACTGCATGTTCACCGTTTTATTTACTTAAGACAGTCACCAATGTAATGCTGCTTTTATGGTTCCACAGTTACGAGGATCTGAATCAGGAAGAGGTCAAGAAAGTTGCTCAGGGTCACACCAAGTGGTTTTAATGGGATGTGAACAAAGATCTTCATGTTCACAGCTCTGTGCTCCAAGCCTTCAACAAAGAGGCTATAATGGCCACCAAAACGGTAACTGCATGGGTCAGGCACTGAATCTAGGCCTACTGCTTGAAGCAGCCATGCAAACGGACATGCCCGCAATCCTCCGCTACTGACCTGATTCTCTTTGGCTGAAGATTCCATGAAGGTAGCTCCCCAGGAGTCGGCCAGCTTCTTCCCTTCCTCAGGTTTGATGACCCTATTTTAAAAAAATCAGATTTTTATTTTTAGCATCTGCACCATTACGATAACACCATTTCAAGGTTTAACAACTGGTATCAGTTATACAGAAACATAGACTTTGACGGCAGATAAGGACCGCTTGGCACACCTAGTCTGCCCATTTCCCTACCTAATGGATAAGCTGCAGATCCTAGTTAACCAACAGCCTACTTTCTCCTGCACCCCGCTATAACTGCCTTATGTCCGTCCCATGCATTCTTGAATTACCTCACCATTTTTGACCCCACGACCTTCTCAGTTAGGCCATTCCATGCATTCATCATACCCTCCGTGAAAAAAAAAAAAATACTCCCTCATGTTGCCCCGAGCTGACCCCCTCTATCTTCAAACTGTGGCCCCTTGTTCTTACACATCTTTTTCTGAAAGATGCTACCCTCTTGGACTCTGTTGATTCCCCTGAGGTACTTGAAAATTTCTATCATGTCCCCCCTTTCCCTCCTTTCCTTGAGGGTATACACATTAAGTTCCTTTAGTCTCTCTTCACATGATTTCTGGTGCAGACCCTGCACAATTTTAGTTGCCCTCCTCTGTCAAGGGTTCAGCAACAGTTCTCTCCATATCCAGTTATTTAACAGCTGGCCTCTTTACAGATGGTATCTCTGTTAAGGACGCAGGTTTGGAACATATGGAGATGCTCACAAAATACACTCACACACCTGTCAGTTTAAAGGACACAGTAATACACAGTTGAACAATCAGCCCATGTTACAGATACTGTTTTGGTAACTGAGTGATATTTACATGTTTTAAAGGTGTATGTGTGCTAGCTGAGAGGGCAAATAATATCAGGCGTAGCTATGATTTAGCCACCGGACGTCATGCCTGCCCAGGCAGTTAACTACCTGGCAAGGCTCACGCAAATTAAGTCTGACTGGGATATATACCTCAGGATCACAGTGGAGTTGAAGGAACTACTGGCGGTGCCACTTGCAATAATCTTTCTGGAGTCTGCACGGATGTGATACCGGAGGACTTGCAAGTGGTCCATGTGGTCCCATCTTTGAGTAGTGGGCAAGGCTGGACCAGGGCAAGTATAGCACAGGACACTCAGTCGGACAGCATTGCTGGGCAAGGTCCTAGAGGCCATCATGGACAGAATAATGGAGAACTTGGTTGTGGTTCTTGCCCCCTCTTAGTGTGGCTTTGAGTGACTTATAAAAACAAAAAATGTTGATGTCAACCACTTTTTCTGGCAACATAGTCGACTTTGCTGCACCCTTTCTGTAAAGAGCTTCCTTACATGCCCCCCACCCTCGTGCAACAAGAATAATGAGCAGTATTGGGGCATAAGCTATACCAAGAACATGTTCACCATGGAGAAAAGGAGGTGCAGAAGGGACAGGATCTCAGCCTTTTGCATACTCAGGGTATGAACAAGAGAGAATGGTCGGACATGTCTGAGTTGGGGTCCTCCAGCAGGATACAGGGTCATGCCCTGAAGGTGGGGTGGTAAATTCAGGGGTAAGATTAGGAACTACTTTTTCTCCCAGAGGGCGATGAAGCTATGGAACAGCCTACCGGAAGAGGCAGCGGACATGAAGTACAGGCCTTCAGGGTAAGCCTTCTGCTTACAAGGGAATCCCTGGCCATCCTGGGTAGTAAGGTGGGTACAGAATCCTTATAAATTGGGAGAGGTTTGTACTTCTGCACAACATACTTTCTTTTTACATTTTTTATTTTATTTATTAAACTCTAGAATTACAAATACCTTTGAGCAAGGACTGCTCATTTACAAAGGTTCCACATCAAAACTTCTTTTATCCCTGCTTATGAAGCGGAAGGAGGCATCTTAGGTCTAGGGTCCCTCAGCTTTAAGGAGCATCTTTCATGACCTCTCTGAAATTGCCCCCAGAAGCACCCACAGATGCTCAGCCCTGTCCGGGTTGCAAGTTGAAGTAGTAATCAACATTTTCTGATAGTTGTATCTTGGAAGGAGAGGAATCATATTTTGGCTCAGTGGAGCCGAGAGCCGATCCATTCCACTTCCATATTCTAAGCGCCGCAACCACGTTAGCACATTTTGTGACAATAGTCTGGAGTTCGCGACTACACCCCCTAGACTTCAATGAGTTTTTTTTTTTTATATTCTAAAGGCCCAACTTGAACTCATGAAGGACACTGCTCAACTAAGGACCTTCGTAACTGAGCAGTGGCCTTGATTTGTCCAGACAATAGATGGGAGCCCATCTTTGTGGGGGTCTTTGTTAAGACAATAACTCCACGAAACCTATGTTACTATGTGTGTTAATATTTTTTCTACCAAGATGTTTCTTGCTCTAGTCACGTCCAGCTGCACCCCCAACCCGGTCACATTCTCATGGATGTAATTCACGACTAACCAGCTCTGTTGCCAGCGACAGCCTGCAGGGAGTGCTGGTTTAAACGGCCAGTGGCAACTCCTTTCCTCTGGTAGTTCCAGATTGCTGCCGACTGCTTTCCACCAATCAGCAGTCCTACAGCAGGAACAGTGACACACCCCCGAGGAAGGAGTGGTGTCCCTGGGATGCTCAATCCTTCCTCCCTCATCCAGCCCCAATGGTACACATTCCTGAACGATCACCGGTGTAGCAAGAGGTAGCACTACCTCTACGTGTATTAAGTTTTAAACAGATCATAATGGGACAAATAAATGAGCAACAATCACTGAGAAGCAACATAAAATGGCTGAAGGGAAGAACTTTGGATTATACATCTACACCGTTAAGACATGTTTACTTCTGGCCACCAACTCTGCCAAAAAGGTATAAACAGTTTCAGACTCTGCTCCACATCAATACAGACATTTCAACAGATCTGTCACACAATAGGAAACCTTTAGAGATGGACTACTGAACAGGATGCAAATTTGAGGGACAGAAGACACCTCACCTCTCCATATGAAGATCTTTTTTGTTACCAACAAGAACTGTTGGAACCCTGAAATAAAAAAAATAAATAAAAAGTTAAAAATATTCGGAAACCAAGACAGTGTTACTACATCAAACAGCACAAAAGGTGTTTAGTCATCACTTACTCGAAACAGGCAGTTTGTGGATAAAGAATATTTTATGCATCTTGTCTCTACACAGCGCTATCTCAGACCAATCACAGAAACCCTTTACCAAAGCGACTCTCCATTTATTTACAAAATTATTTGACCAGGGTAGTCCAGCTGCGATATACCACCTTGATCATCTTCAAGGGTATCTCACAGCCATAATACATTGGACTGTAAGCCACCAGCATCAGGACCTCATGGGAAGCTTTTGTATTATGGGTCCTCCTCCCACATAGACATGCTCATTGTCTGCTCACAGTATTGCCTTTACAATGTGGGCAGACCCAACCACTTCAGTTCTTTTCCTTCAGCTGATGAGAAGAATTAATGTCAAACTAGTAAAAGTGTTTTTCCAGAGAAGGAATTTATTTTTCTCTGGTAGCTACACCAAGAATTTTCTATCACTAATGTATGCTGTCCCCAAATAGTGTTTTTTTGCCACAGTTGCTGCAGAGACACAATTTATCATAAGGATGCTCACAAGCTGTGCGTGTGTTTCGACCCATCCCACAACATGAAAAACTTTGAAATTTGCCAGGATTTCAGACAAGCTACATGGAGAAACAGGCTAAACATTTTGGATCTTTTTGGAGAAAAATTGACAAAACTACTGCAGTGTCGAATCCACTGAAGACAAAGGCAAAGCAGAAATCAACTGGAAAGAGGGAGGGGGCTCAAAATCACCATATAAATTAATACCCCGCTCACAAACCAGTTCCACTGCCTGGTCAGTCTTGTCACTGCTGAAGAGTCAAGGGAGTCTGATCACTCGGTGGTGACATCGGTGATCCAGATCCCCACTCTCTAAATGGGATGCAAGTCAACAGAATCATCATGTATACCAATGCCATTCCAACAAGCACATCAAAGTGGATGTCCCCAATGTGCAAAAGCTTCCCACGAGGTCCTAACTCAACTGTTTATAGTCAAATGTATTATGACTATGACAACAGTTCTCAGACTGTCACAGTGAGCCTCCCCAAATCCATGGAAAAGATTCTGAGCCTCCTCCAAAAACTGAAAGAATCTTGGGCCTCCCCAAAGAAAAATAACATACTGTACTTTGCGCAGTACACCATGAATAAATTGAAACCCCTTTGAGTACTTGGCTCACATTCAGTTCTTTCGTCTTCTACTGACATGGGACCTTTGAAAACGAGCTCCTGTGCTCAAAGGCATTATCTGAATAACAAATAAAAAATTAAATGTTATTCAGCTTACTGTAACCCCCCCCCAAAACAGGCCAGCCTACTTGCTCCGCTATTTTTATTCTTGAACCATTGTTACCCCTTGTTGCAGTACCTTCATGGGTCAGACTACTTTCTCCGTTTCCTTTCTATATGAAATAACCTTCCTACACATACTTGCCTCTCCCTGTCCTTCCCTGCTTCTAAGCAACTTCTCAGGGATTACTTTGCTCCTTCCTGCAGGATTCCTGCTCTTAGCACTTCTATGTTCAGCCCTTGTATTTGGGCTGTTCTGCCATCGGGCTGCAAATTGATTAATTACCACCTTTCATTATTACTTTACTGTTCATATTTGATTGCAGTATTGTTCATTGTGTATTTCTTGATTGTTTTGCAGTTACCGTTTGACATGTACTGACTCCCTACCCTTCCCCAAGTGCCCCTAAAATGAGCCTTGGCTCATTCACCTTTCCTTGTCACCTATTATTAAATAAATACATAAGATTCACCTACTATTATCCTCTTTCAGTTTGCTTCATCTCTTCATACAAAATATATAAAACTCAAAATTGAAATACAGTACTTTTTCAGACTTGCTTGAGCCTCACCATTTGAGAACCCCTGCTCTATGAAGATACCCTCAAAGGAGATTTACTGTTACTGGTAAGTGGCGAACCTTTTTTCCAATGGGGATACTACTACTACCCAATGTTACAGAAGGGACTGTCAGCACTGGGAGGTCAAAGGACAGGTTCAATCTTACAGTGAGTCAGTGGCTGTGGTGGGATTCAAATCTGGGGCCTTTTGCACACATTTATGCAGCTGTTCAGAGGCACCCACCTTGTTCACTCGTGATGCAAGGTTCATGAGACAGGAGCAATGTCTCAGATGGCAGACAGGAAATGATAAACGCTCCCTTGCATTTCAGTGTACCCCTACAGAACTCATGGACCACAGGCTGGAATATCAGACAAGAAATCACAGGGCAATGAGCCCCCAAAAAAATGAACACAGACCTTTACAGCGAAGCATTTCCCCCATCAGGGTAACTGCTGTCTCTCAATGAGTGCCAGGCTCAGCTGTGGCATTTGGAGTCCTTCATGTCTAGGTCAGGAGTTCAAATCCAGCTCAAGCAGACGTGACCAGAAGGTATTACCTAGCAGGGCAGTGTCAGAAACCTGCCACTTTCAAGATCCCCCCCTCAATAGAAAACAGCCCAGTTTTCAACTCCCCCTCAAAAACAGTAACATGACAGGTTTCCTGTAAAAACCCTTTGTGGGCCCAGTGTACACAGCCTGCTGCTTAACCACCCATTGCGCAAGCCATCAGATCACCATCAGCAGCTTCCTGTCTGACCCTGAAATAGAGAGGCTGCTTAGTGACAGAGCTTCAGTCAGGCACATGGCAACAATTACAACACAAGCCAAGATTTTGTTTGGATACTTACTGCACTTTTCCCACCATGTCCAATAACTTGTCATGGATCACTTGTACCACTTCAAAACTACGGGACAAAAAATGAGAAGGGGAGTCATAACTAGTAACAGATCTCAGAACAACCCCACAGCAATGATGGCTCAACCCTCCCCCTCCTCCCCAGGGTGTGACACTGCAACCCTCCTACCCTGGAGGTGCGACACTGCAACCCTCCTGCCCAGAAGTGACAGCACGACCCTCCTGCTCCAGAGGTGTCTCAGCAGTCCTCCTATCCCACCCTCTTACCTCAGCAAAGGTGCTCAGAATTCAAAGAACGTAAATCTCCTTTCATCTGACTCATTAGAGATGACCTCCGCTATGAACCTATGTGAAGGCCTTGCCAAAGGTGGTGAGCTACAGGAGATTTGGTGGATGGAAATCTAGCACCACAAGGTGTGCCAGACCTAAAAGCCAACCCTTCAGCGGGAGGGGTTCCGAGGTTTGTAGCAGGCTGGAGATCTGTGTTCCTGCAAAAGGCAGCAGCACAGAGCCGACTCAACGGTAGCATGTCGCTCTACCTCGCAGGGTGCCCATGGTTCAGGAATGAGCCCCGTCTCCCACACAGGAGGGAGGGACAGGAGACTACTCAACCACGAGTACTCCCATGCCACACACACACCACAAAAAACAGAGCCATGCCATGCTGTCTGGGCTTGGGGACACCATCAGTAGCTGAAGTGGGGGACAACCTTGAGGATAACAATCAAAAAAAGTTAACAGCATAAATAGATCAAAACCAAACTGTTTCACGTGGTCCGAGTATGGGCCCCCTAAAGGGACACTACATGAGATGGAGTCAAGCAGAATCTGTGAGGACAACAGGGGTGAGTGTGACAAGGAATATGAAAAGGAAGAGAGAAGATGATTTGGAACAATCGTAGAAGGGAAAACAAGTCTTTAAAAAAAAAAAAAAACGGGGGAAAATGTCAGACTTGTCGTGGAAGATGGCCTTCTTGGTGGACAAGTGCACCTTTAAAGTTGAAGGCTGTAGTGTACTAGGTATTGCAGAATTACAGGCAACCAGAGAAACAGATAAGGGAGTAAAGGAGTATTTTACTACCAGTTTTGCATGATTTACTCACTTTCTGATTTGAGGAATTTGTTTCCCACTCTGTATATTTACAGTATGTTGGTACATATGCACAAAATTGGCAGCAGCAGCATTCAGGGCTATTAGCCATGGATCCACATATTAACAGACTGTCAGCAGCAGAGGTGGGGTCAGAAAACAGCAGCGGTATCAGCTGTGTACACGCAGGAGACTGAGGAGTTGTGCACTGGATGGCAAGAAGGGCAGTTTCATTTATTTATTTAAATTTTGATAACCAGGTGAGCCCACCGAGACCAGAGGTCCCTTTTTCAGGGGCGAACCGGGATTAGTTACATAAAAACATACTTTCACACATTGGACAGCATACAGTGGTTGCAACTGTTACATACATTGGAATGACAGTAATTACAAATTACAGTATCAGTTACACCTTTGATACAATACAATGGGGTAGCATTAGACACGGTAGATACTATCGTAAAAATGAGCGTGGAGTACCATGGTCACAGGTAAGACCTGTGTAGGAGGGGAAGATATGCTGGGGCTAGCGACTGCAGCCACCGAGGCAGAGTTCCAGGAGGTAAACTTTGAGGCCCAGCTTGAAGCTTTGGAGAGATGGCTTGTTGACCACGTAAGCTGGGAGGGTGTCCCATAGGTGTGGGGCAGAGTATTTAAAGGAACACCTGCCAGAGTTGGTGTAGACCAGAGGGATGGCCAGGGGACAGCCGGCTGAGGACCTCGTGTCACGGACATGTACCCTAGGGTTGAGCAGGCCCCGCAAGTGAGGAGGGGGGCCTGCGGTGGAGAATTTGTAGGTCAGGCAGGTGGAGGAGTAGGCCAATGGAGATCGGCAAGGACCTCACAGTGATGTCTCCGGGGTCACTGTTTGTAAAGCGTGCCACTCGATAGTAAAGCACAGAGAGAGTACGTAGTTCCCCTTCCCTAAGGGACTGGAGGAGGGGGGGCCCCGTAGAGGATGATGGGGAGAAGAGGTCAATTGGTGATAGCTCACCAATCCTCATCAGAAAGCGAGTGTCCCAGGCAGTAGAAGAGACCAATCCTCCGGTGGATGGTCTTAGTTAAAGTGTCAATATGAGGGTTGTAGTACAGCTCCTGGTCAAGGAGGATTCCAAGGTAACTGATCGTGCCAAGGACCTCAACTCTCTTCCCCTGGGCTGTGGAGTTTGAGCAGGTCAGATCTGACGGCCCCCAGACGCCTGGTTCTAAACAGGACTGCTTTAGTCTTTTCCTCATTCAGAACTAGAAGGTTGGTGGAGAACCAGGCTTCAAGTGCTGAGAGGCTAGCTTGCAGTTTGGCAGTGATAACACTAGGTTGAGGGTCACTGTGGTAAACAACGGTGTCATCTGCATATATAAAATGTTAAAAATAGGGTCACCTCACTACACAACAGTGGGAAAGTATCTCAATATTCCTCACTGGTATCAGAGGAGGAGAATCAGTGGTTGCAGACATCCAGTGGAACTGACACCTTTTTTTTTCCCTCTCGAAAGGGGACACCCAAGTTGGGTCTGTGTACACAGACCTAAGGCATTTGACACTGTTAATCATTCCATCCTCAGTAGGTCCCTCCTCTCTTTGGGAGTATCTCAGGACGCCTTCTCTTGGTTTACCGACTACCTATGGAGCAGGTCCCAGCAAGTCTGTATTAACAATACCCGCTCCTGCAGTCTCCCTTTGAGGTCTGGGGTTCCCCAAAGTTCTATCTTTGGACCTCCTCTTTTCAGTTTGTTCTTGAACGCTCTTCCCAAGGCCTGCTCTGGAAAACTCCTATTCTATGCTGCTGATGCTGTTCTCTTCAGCAGCCACCCTGACCCCCAGCATGCCCTCCAAAATGTTTTCTCTGAAGCTGAAACCTGGTTCTCTGCCCACAAACTTGTACTCAACTACAAGAAAACTAAGGTCATGGTCCTCTCCCACCACCGAATAAACATCATGGTGCCTCACTGCAAATCTGTAACCTTCATAACTCCTACCTGGTTCAAATTAACTCATTTAAATACCTTGGAATCACTCTCTACTTAGCCCTTTCTTTCCATGAACATATCCATCTTCCTAGTGCTGCCATATACACTAGAATAAGGCTCCTTTACCTACAGGCGCTGTCTGCCCCTCATTCGCTTCCGCCTTGCTGTCTCATCCTCCATCCTCTCCCTAGTGAACTATGGGATTACTATCTATGGAGCCGCTGATCATACCGCCCTCCATAGGATAAACGTGTCACTGAATAAAGCCTCTCCGCTTGTCACGGGCTGTACTAGGTGCACCCATACTTGCAACCTCTACAGTCTGTCCAATTGGCTGAATTTTGATGGGAGGCTAAAATATCAAACCTGTCTGATAGCCAAAAAAAATCTCAATAGGCCCCCCCCACCAAAAATCTCCTTCAAACTATCCCTTTGCCAAGACCCACTAGAAGCTCTTCTAAAGCCTCCTTGTATGTTCCCCACTGTATGGCCTCCTTTGGGAAGTAAGCTTTCAATTATAAGGCTCTGATGACCTCAAGGTAGGGAAACAGTGTGACAAGGCATCAGGTAAAGCAAATAGGATGCTGGGATGTATAGGCAGGGGCATCACCAGCAGGAAAAGGGAGGTCATAATTCCGCTATACAAGACACTAGTGAGGCCCCACCTGGAGTACAGTGTACAGTTCTGGAGACCATACCTCAATGAAGGACATAGACAGGGTAGAGAAGGTTCAGAGGAGGGCAACAAAGATGGTGCATGGGTTGCATCACAAGTCCTATGAAGACAGGTTGAAGGAACTGAACATGTACTCTGGAGGAGAGGAGGAGAGAGGGATATGATAGAGACACAAGTATCTTACAGGGAGGAACAGGGTGTAGGAAAACACTATTTTAAGCGAAAAAGATGTTTCAGGACTAGAGGGCATGGGATGAAGTTGGAGGAGGACGATTCAGAGGAAACATGAGAAAGAATTTCTTCACAGAGCGGGTGGTGGATAAGTGGAACACCCTGCCAGAGGAAGTGGTGGGGGCTGAAACAATCACGGGATTTAAGAATGCATGGGATAGACATAAAGGAATTCTAGAGGTCAGGGGTAAGGGGAAATAGACTTCTAGGAAAACAAACTGAACTTACAAGCTCAAATGGGCAGACTAGGTGGGCCATAGGCCCTTATCTGCCGACACTGTCTATGTATCTATGTATCCCGTTTGGCTAAACTCCCTACCGGCTGCTTCCTCAGCTGTATCCAAACTCAGCCCTTCCTAATCTCTCCTTCGGGAACATATAATTTCCTCCAGCTCTTGTGATTGCTTCTAACCTTGCTCCCTGCCTACCTCTATTCACCATCACTAATCATTAATTCAGCTCTCTCTTGCCTCACTCTCCCTTCCCTATCCTCCCTCCCACACTTCCTCCTCTCCTCAGTTCTCACCACACCTATTACTCTCCCCTTGTCCCTGCCTCACTGAAGGCACTGAGGGTGGACAAGGCACCAGGCCCAGATGGCATCCATCCACCCACCCCAGGGTACTGAAGGAGCAGGCAGAGGTCTTTGCGGGACCTCTGGCAGGCCTATTTAATGCCTCACTACACTCAGGGTGTGTACCTCAGGACTGGAGGATGGCTCATGTGGTGCCCCTCCACAAGAGTGGCCCCAAGGATGAACTGGGGAACTACAGACCGGTGAGCCTCACATCCATCGTGACTAAGCTGCTGGAGACTATCCTGAAGGAGAGGCTGGTGGCCCTCCTAGAGGCCAAAGGACTACAGGACAGCATGGCTTCATATGTGGCAGATCCTGCCAAACCAACCTGGTAGAGTTCTGTGTCTGGGTAACTAGGCAACTGGACAGGGGCCATGCAGTGGATGTCCTGTATCTGGACTTCAGTAAGGCATTTGACTCTGTGCCACATGGGAGGCTGGGAAGTAAGTTAGAAGGCACAGGGGCGGGTGCAAAGATGGTGAGATGGGTAGGGAACTGGCTTCAGGGAAGGCAACAGAGGGGTGGTGGTGGGTGGGGAGCTCTCACACCCAAGGGCAGTGACGAGCGGTGTTCCACAGGGTTCGGTGTTGGGACCAGTGTTTGGGATATTCATATCAGACATATCATTGGACATCAAGAGCAAGATCAGTCTGTTTGCTGATGATACCAAGGTAGGAGTGGTGGTGGATGACCTAGGGGGATGGCAGGGGTTGCAGGATGATCTGGCAAAGCTTGAAACCTGGTCAGACACCTGGCAACTGGGGTTTAATGCCAAAAAGTGCAAGGTGCTGCATTTTGGGGTGAAGAATCCAAGGAGGAGTTACTAGCTGGGGGGAGTGCAGCTAGCCCAGACAGAGGAGGAGGATCTGGGGGTGCTCATTACAGGGTCAATGAACAACTCGGCACAATGTAGGAAGGCAGCTGCAAAGGCCAACAAAATGCTGGGTTGCACTGCAAGGGGTATATCCTCAAGGAGGGAGGATGTGATTCTGCCACTGTATAGGTAATTAGACCGCACCTGGAGTACGGCGTGCAGTACTGGCGCCCATATCTGAAGAGGGACATTAATTTAATGGAGGGGGTGAGGCGCAGGGCGACAAAGATGATAAAGGGTCTGCGGGACTTATACGAGAAGAGGTTGAGGGAGTTGAACATGTACTCGCTGGAGGAGAAAAGGGACATGATTGAAACCTTTAAGTACATGACAAGAATAAACAAGACAGGTACAGAGGGCTGTTCAAAGTAAGGGAAGGGAGGGACACCAGGGGCCATGACATGAGACTGGAGATAGCAAGGTTCAGGAGGGAGATGAGGAGACCCTTTTTTTTTTTTTTTTTTTTAAACACACACACACAGAGCTGGGTGGAATAGTTACAGCAGAAGTGGTATCCAGTAGAACAGTGGACTGCTTCAAAAGGGGATGGGACAGGACAAGAGGGAGGGTCAATGGAGGGGAAGGGAAGGGCAGCTGCAGTATAAGGGGTGCTAGCAGCACAATCAAGCAGACTTGATAGACCTCTAGGCCTTTATCTGTTAGCAAATTTTATGTTCGTATCTGATCTCAATCTTGTTCTTGCCTGTTCTGATTGATGATATAATGTATGATGTATTACCTGACTGTGGACAGTTTGTTTTTTTATCCTGTATATTAGTGTTTTGTTTTATCTGTACCAAACATGACTCATTTCCTGTATTCATGGTCTTGTACCTCCCCAACGTGGAACCTTTGCAGAATCTGACTCAAAGGTTTGCAATTCCGATTCATTTAATAAACAAACAAAATAATACCAGGTGAAAGCAGCTAGCAGTATATATTTCCCAGGCCTTAAAATTACCTGGACACCTGCAGTCAACCCTGCCCCTATCAGGTTTCTTTTTCTGAGGGGATACCAGTAAGAAAACCCTTTCAATTTAGATGAATAAGCTTTTCTAGTAGAAGGTTTCTTTGAATCCTTAAGCACCTTTAGGACTTCTTCGGAAAGACACAGTCCTGGCAATTCTAACTCCTCAAGAACCATGTCCTCAGGCGTAGTGCGTCTTGGGGTTTGGAAACGTTATTCTGCCCTCAACAATGTCAACAGGTTGTGTCTGAGTGGCAGGCTCACTGGATTGTTGTCTGACAGGACCAGAAGCAGAGTACCAGGTCTGTGTGGCCCATTCTGGAGCTTTCACGCTCACTGCTGCAGGTTCCCTCTTGAGTTTCAGGAGTACTTTCTGAATTAGTGGAAATGGTGGAAAGGCATACAGAAACTTCCCAGACCAGTCCAGTGTGAGGGTGTCCTCTGGAACAGTTTCTCTGGCTGGTGGTCTGCAACAAAACAATGGGAGCTGGTAGTCCTCCCAAGATGCAAACGGTGGCCCACTCGAGAGCGACACGACAGTAAAACCCGAAAACAGACCATTATAGCGACAGTCGCTGTAATGGTCTGTTTTCACCAACGTGGCTTCTCCCGATGATCTGCCCCCTCCCTGGAACAATTCCGACCTGGAGTTGATTATATTGAAATGAATTTTATTTATTTCAGTTTCAGAATTGTAACCTTTGAGCCAAAATGGCTCTTTTACAAAGGCTCCAAGTCAGTACAAGAACAGACAAAACAGTACAATTTACATTATAAGTCGAGAACATACAATAGCCAAGTGACAAGACTATTTTACAAGCAAGATAAATGTGGAATATAATCTCAAATACAAATACTTTTATAACAGAAATCTCTCTAGTCTATAAGTCTAGTTACCAAGGGCAGGTTGCTTGTAGTTAACAGCCAAAATCGGCTTTGTCAAGGAAAAGGGGAGGAGGTATGGAGAGTATTGGCATGGGTACAGAGGAGGCATATCATATAAAGTTATTAGGGAATAGGAGAAGGGGATATGGTGATGAGGGAGAACAAGCTGATAAGTGCTGTATTCATGGGGGCAGCCTAGGGGAAGTATAAGCCGAGGGGAGGGGGTGAGGACTAGGGGCGAGAAGGGTAAGAAGGTGGGGGATAAGGGTTGGAACGCTAGGGCAGGGGATGAATTCCTATCATTGTGCTCAGCAGTTGCACCCTTGGGATTCTACCAGGAGGCAATGGAGTTCTTTTTTGAATTGGTAAGAGTTTCTTAAGGTGAACAAGGGAGGGGGGTAGGTGGTTCATCCAGAGAGGGCCTCGACAGGAGAGGGACTTCTGGGTGAAGGAGTTTCGTTTATAAGATACATGCAGTACCCCTCTAGCAGAGCTTCGGGCTGTTTTAGTGTTGGGGTTACATGGGAAAAGCTTCAAAGTTGATTCTGGGACCAGTCCTAGGAGGTTTTTTTTTTTCCTATGATACATGCCTGGTACTGGGACCTTAGAAGTAACGGGAGCCAGCCAAGTGAGAATACCGATTAGCTCCCAGAGCAAGTAGGCAGGTTTTGTTGAGCAGGAGTTTAACCCTTTTGAGAGGAGTTTCGGCGGCCGCACTACAGACAGTCTATAGTCAACGATGAAAGTATTGAGTTTTTGGTGACAAGGTGAAATGTGGGGGATGCGGGGAGCAGAGCCCCCCACACACACACACGCTGCCGCCATGGGAGGTCGGCAGTTCCTGCTCCACTACAAGTAATGCTTCTCTCCAGATACAAACAGGTATGTATTGGGAGTGCCCCACCTTCTGAACCCTGTGGCCAGAACCTGCTGGTTCATCGTCTATCTGTGATTTTCCTGGCCGATTCTGCTTAGGGAATCTGCCAGGACATTGTCTTTACCTGGTAGGTACACTACAAATATTTACTTCTACGAAATATGCCAGGTCCCAGGTCCTCACTGCATTTGTACATAGTGTTGAGATCTTGTTCCTCACTGCTTGTTTATGTAATACATTGTTGTGGTGGTGTTTGTCCTGATTTGGACAGTCTGACCCTGTAGCTGGGAGGAGAAAGACTGCATTGTTAGCAATACTGTTCCGAGCTCCAGGATGGTTACATGTTCTAGTGACTCCTGTGGGCTCCATGTACCACTCACTGTGAGGTCCTGCAGGTGGGCACCCCACCCCAGAGGTGAGGCATATGTAATAAGTGTACTTGTCGATTGCTGAAGGAAGAGAATGCCCTCTCTAAGGCTGCTTTCTTCCTTCCACCATTCTAATGGTTCCACTAATGGTTTTGTCACTCGCACTAGCTTTGAATGTGGATCCCATATTTGGGACCAGTTGTTCCTTAAGTGGTACTGGGTTTCTCTCATTTGGAACCTGGCCCACAGAACCACAGCTGTGGATGTGGCCCTGTGACCCAGTAACTGTAGGAAGTCTCTTGCAAGTCTTGGCTGACCTGCTGCTGTGATCAAAGCTGCAACTCTGGCATGCAGGAGGAAATCTTTCCCATGCAGGGTGTCTTTGTTCCCATGAAGTCCAGTAACTGAACAGACTCTAGCTGGGACTTCTACAGGTTAGGCAAGAATCCCAGGTTTCCCAACGTGCTCTTTACCAACTGAACTGAGCACCCTGTCTCTTGTTCAGTCTTCCCCAAGACCAGCCTGTCATCCAGGTGGGAGAAACCACCATGCCGTTTTCTCAGATGTGCTTTCACCACAGCCAGGCACTTTCTGAAATCCCTTGGAGTGGAGGTGAGACTAAATGGGAGAGCTGTGGTATTGGCAGTTCCCCAGCTTGAATCAGAGGTATTTTCTAGGAGACTGTGACTGGGATATAAAAATAGGCATCTTTCAGATTCAGGGATCCCAGCCAGTGACCAGTCTGTAAAGATCGTATCACTCTCCTTAGTGGGACCGTCTTGAATTTCTCTTTCTCAAATGCTTATTCAGAAACCTGAGGTCTAACGGGCCGCCACTCCCCATTTTTCTTGTGGGTCAAGAAGTATCTTGAGAATAGGCCACTGCCACACTAGGAGATAGGGGCTTTTTCTATAGCTTTTGATAGTAAACATTTTTTTTACTTTAAATTTCAGCAGACTATTCTGTGGCCAAGTGAACTGGAAAACATGTTTTTCTGCAGGTTTGGGAAGTGTCTGAACTGCAGACATAATCCCATCCACCATTCCAGTATCCAGTTGTGTGCGATAACTTCCACCCATTCCTGCAAGTACGTGCCGGTCTTCCTCCCACTAGCAATGGTTGAGTGACCCGAGCAAAAAACTGTCAGGGGTTTTGTTTTGGCTGGGGCTTAGGAGCTGGAGCTGCAGCAGTATGCCTGGAGCTTTTTCCCCTTCCCCTACAGTAACCTCTGTGGCTGGTACTCATAGGGGGGGCATACGAGACATAGGCTCTTGGGATGTATCCCCTGCCTCAGCCTCCCCTTCCGTATGACCTGTAGGAAGTAGAGACACTGTCCTTCTCATTGTTACTTCTGAAAGTGGGTTTGTATTCATTTTATCATGTAGGCCTCTGTTTTGTCACCAAATAATGAATCTCCCTCAAAGGAAAAATCCATGGCCTTGTTTTGAGTATCCTGGGAAAGGACGGTAGTCCTCAGCCAAGAAAATCTTAAGGATACTGTATAAGCCAAAACTCTGGCAGCAGTGTCATTAGTGCCTACTGCAGTGCGGAAGAAAAATGTACTCACCGCAGTAATCTTCTTTCTTCCAAGGCGTCCTTTAGCATCAATAACTTTTTTGCACTTAGGTGGCTAGGTGCAACTGCCCCGGAGGTGTGCCTTTAAGAGCCATTTAAATGAGTTTAGGGCCAAGCCAATCAAAAGATAGGAGGGGTGCGAGCCGAGTGAGAACTGTTGAAGGCTTCAGAATTTTTTCAGAGGAAAAACGAGGGCAAATGCCCCCGTAAAAGAATTAACAGGATTCAAACAATCATGAAAATGTCTTCAAAAGTGGAAAGAGAAACCACACAAGCTAAAAACTCATCAATAAGAAACTCTAAATTTGGTAAAAAGTGACATAAACAGCCCTTCTCCAACAGGTGAACCAGGAAGGAAGGGTGGGAGCTTACTGATGCTAAAGAACCCCTTAGAAGAAAGAACATTACTGTGGTCAGCAATTTTTTCTTCTTAACCCAGGAGTCCTTTAGCATCAGTAACTTTTTTGCAGACTACTCAGCAGTACCAAGTGAGAGATGGGCAGAGAACCTACTTAGGAAAGAGGCTCTGCAGAACCGCCCTGTCAACTTTGGCATCAGATCTGGTCTGCACATCCAAACTGTGGTGTTTCACAAAGGTGTGCACAGATTTCCAGGTAGCTGCTTTGCAGACATCCAGTAGGGGAATGTCCCTTGCTCCTGCAAACGAGGCTGCAGTGTCCTGGTGGAGAGGGCCCTGAGCCCCACTGGAGGTTGGTGACCAACTTTCTCATAGCAGAATCTAATACAAGAGACCAATCAACGAGAAAATAGTTCTCTTGGTAGCTGGTCATCCTCTGCCTACATCCCCGTAGGTGAGAAACAGCTGAGTGGAAGAGCCTCTGGAATGTCAAGTTTGTGAAAGATGGCTCTTTTGACATCAAAGCTGTGGAGCTTTTGTTCGCCAGGAGTGGATGACTCAGTAAAGAAGACAGGCACAGTAATGGACTGGTTCAAGTGAAACTCAAACTACCTTTGGCAGAAATTTCCCATTTGTCCTGAGCTCAACTTTATCGTTGTGAGGGATGATGTAATTCAGCTCAGTGCACAGGGCCTGGCTCCCAGGAAGACGGTCTTCCAAGTTACAAAACTGATGTGGGCCGTGGACATAGGCTCAAACGGTGGATTCATGAGCCCATCTATGCAAAGGTTCAGGCTCCAAAGAGGAACGGCCCCTGGTTGGAGGCTGGAGTGCAAGAGGCCTTTGAAAAACTGTTTAAAATGTAAGGGGGACGATTTCTTCTTTCCCACCAAATTGCCACCAGGTATAGCCTGAGTGAAGATGGTTTCAAGCCCGACATCTGTAGGTGTACCAGGTAGTCTGGCAGCTGAGGGTCTGACGCTGATAGGGGTTTGACCTTTTCGCTCTTGCATCACAGCGCAAACCTTTTCCATTTGGCTGCATAAGTCTTCTTAGTGTTCATTTTTTTAGCCATTCTCAGTATCTTAAGGACCTGTTCAGAGTACTGTGAGGATGGAAACTATCAAGAACCAGGCCTTGAAGTGACGAGTGTACATCTGGGTACTGCACCCCTGTCTGAGGAAGAGTCAAGCAGGGAGCGAGTTGGAGGAAGGCGAATGGGCCTGTTGCAGGACACTGCAAAGAGAGGGTACCAGGCTTGCCTGGGCCAGTCCGGAGCCACTAGGATCATCGATGCCGGCTGCTGTCCGAGTTTCAGCAAAAACCTGAATATCACGGGAAAGGGAGAAAATGTGTACAGGAACTTCCCTGACCAGTCCAGGATCAGGGCATCCAGAGGTAGTGTACCTGGAACTGGGGGCCTGCAACAGTACTGAGGAAGCGGAAAACAGAGGAAAGGCAAACAGATCAACGTCTGGTGTGCCCCACCGCCTGAACACTATAGCTAGTACTTGCTTGTTTAGTGTCCATTCACTCTGGCCTGGACTAATGCGGCTTAGAGCATCCGCCAGAGTACTGAGTTTGCCTGGGAGGTGAACAGCCGAGGGGCTGACTCCCAGGGAGAATGCCAGAGACCATAGCTTCCAAACAGAGTATTCCTGATCTGGTATCACCCTGCTTGTTTATGTAGAACACTGCAGTGGTGTTGTCCATTTGAATTTGAACCGCATGCTCTTCTATGCTGGGAGAGAAAGCTTTGAGAGCTAGTAAGACTGCTCAGATTTCCAAAAGATTTATGTGCAACTGTGACTCTTCTGGAGTCCAGCTGCCACTTACTAAGGCACTGTCCAAATGAGCTCCCCAGCCCAAAAGGGAGGCATCTGTGGTGATCACCTCTATGGGAAAAGGAGCTTGAAAGGGAACCCCTGCCTGCAAATTTGCAGGGTTCTTCCACCACAGCAAGTTTTAGAGGAACTGCTCAGACACAGGTATCAACTTTGAAAATCTGTTGCTTCTCTGAGACCAGTGAGATCTGAGGTAGGCTTGCAGGAGTCTCATCCTGTACCTGACTCCTGGGACTACTGCAGTCATAGAGAACATATGTCCCAGAAGTTTGAGGAAATGTCTGGCTGGTCTTGGCTGTCCCTGGGTGAAAGAATCTGTCACTGAAAGGAAACTCTGAATTCTGTCCTGTGGGAGGAAAGCATAACCCTTCTGAGTGTCCAGCTGGGCCCATATGAAGGTGAGCAGCTGGACGGGTTCCAGGTGAGATTTCTTCAGATTTACCAGGAAACCCAGAGACTCCAGAGTGCATTCTATGAGGGAAAGAGATTCCCTGACCTGGCAAGGAGACTTTGCTACAATTTATTTATTTAGTTTTTGTTGACCAGGTAAGTGCACTAGACAAATCCTGCCTATTTTCAGGCACAACCCGGGGGAGGGAATACAGATGAATGCCAACTGACCTTGAACCAGATTAAGCTGTTGGTTGTATTTTTAGTGAATGAGGGAAATTTGGCCAGGACACCGAGGAAATTCCCCTACTGGCTGCCTCGTTGGCGCCAGTGGGACGCTGTGCTGACGTCACGCTGCGGGATGGCAGCAGTTCGGCAGAGTATGTTGGAGACGGAGGTTGACCAGAGTGCTATCCATGATACTGGTGACTATCGCAGATGTACTGGAGCTTACCTGTGGCAATTATGGAGGATTCCTGCTTGGAAACAGCACCGAGGTACAATGAGCGTGCTCGGAGGTGGCTGGCGATATTCCAGCAAGCGGAGCGAGTCGAGGGACGTATAAGCGGAGACCCCATTTTCCAGTTTGTCAGTGCCCTGCAATAAGGTCTCTGGAGGTGGAGCCGTTCCGGAAAGCACACAGGCGGACCAAACTATACCGGAAAACACAGTGACAGGGATGGATTTGGAAGCGGACCATGGGTGTCACAGTTACTGCCGCTTTGGACTAAGAGAAAAGGCCCCACAGGAGGTTTCTATGGACTGGTCAGAGGATACTGCTTTGCTAGGAGCGGGATGGCGGAAAACAGACACCGGACAATGGATTCCTGATTCAGCGTGGACGGACTTTTCCATGGACTCATCGGGAGATAAGCATGCCACCGATTCCACTTTACTGGGCCCAGGTACTAGTGACACATATTCTAATACAGCTGTATTCACTGAGGGTGGGGAGGGTGTTTTGGTTTCTTTGAAACCAGCCACCTCCTTTACTATTTCGGGGGTCAAGAGTGATACTGTTGAACAGCCATCACAGGCAGGGGGTACGGACTCTCATGATAGGCCTCCAATGTCGGAACTATTTAAAAATAAATTAGAACAAGCCCCGAGATGTAATGCAGTCAGAATCAGATACAAGGGTGGCCTCACTGAGCATCCGACTAGGTACTATGTGTTTAAACAACTGCTGAAGTTTTCTATGGGATTTTCTGCTGCAGACCTATATGCATTGATACATATTTCAGGTGAGGATTCCTTTGATATCAGTTTTCAGTCCCACGTCTTGTTAGATAAATTCTGGGATAAGTATACCACTCTTAAATCCACTCGATATGGACTCCTTTTTGTTATACCCCTCACTAAACCCCAAATCAGTTATGTGACCATTATGTTTCAAATGAGGGGTTAATGTTAGTGATATTTATCACTGGTTGCAATCTAAATGCAGAAATTTTAAGTCCCCAGAGGCTTTATTAGACTGGAAGGTATCTGGACTGGGAGTTGGAAGTTTAAAGTGAGACTCTTTTTAGTCAATTCTGAGATTATTCATCTGCCTAATAGTTTCTTTTTAGGAAAGATAGGGAGTTTGTTTTGGGGGCAGCCAGGGCCTGTTATAAATGTGGGGCCAGAACTCATTTAAGCAGTGTATGTGACATGTTAAAATGCCCTTTATGCGGCAGTTTTGGGCATTCTGTAGATATTGCACTAATATTTTCAGTGCAACCTCTGTGATGAAAAAGGTCATACTTTTCACCAGTGTCCCTGGGCCCGCAGGAATTGCTGACAGGTGGGATCAGGACGAGTTGTTACGAAAAGCCCAGTCCAAGAGACGTGAGCCTGTTGACAAGACTGCCTCTGTGGTTTCCCCTGTTTTGGTGACTGAACCTAGACCAACTACAACCCCAGCAGGGCCTGCTGCTAAAGAACCTCAGACCTCTGTAGATGGCCATATTGCTTCTCAACCTCCTGCTCCTAGTAAACCTGTGGACTCTACCATGCCCCCCGTTTGAAATCGTCAAAAGTAGGAGGTTGACTAGGGCATCCTCAACAAGTTCTCGTACCCCCTTACATACAGACAATTTTTTTCCCCTTCAAGATGATCCTAGAGAATCTGATCTAGAATCTGACTCCTCCCACATATCAGAGCTCATTACGGAAGATGATGAAACTAAATCAACAGAATTGGCTAAAGAAAAAAAGGAAGAAAGGAAAAAGAGGAAAGTTAGCCAAAAACAGTTCCTAACGTTCTCTTTTTCATGTCCGCACTGAAGATAGCCTCTACAATGTCTGCAGTTTGAAAGCATTCCAAAGACAATTACCCATTTTAATGTATTTAGGGACTTTGAAATTGGATATCATTCTTCTGCAAGAGACACGGGTCCAATCTCTTTTGAAGTCTCCAGATACAACGGAAATGGATTTGGGGCCCTTCCTTCTGGACATTTGGTTCAGACGTGGGAGATGGGCTGGGGGTATTATTTGGCAGCACAGTATTTAAAATCTCAAGGGTTACAGACTTACACCCTGGTCGAGTGCTCATCTTGGATTTCTCCTTCGGAGAATTCTCCTTTAGACTGGTGAATTTGTATGCCCCACAAAGTCATCTCGGATAGAGATTTTCGAAGCGCTTAAACCTTATCTCTTTACTAGAAAACATATTATTTGGGGGGGCGACTAATTGTTCTCTAGATACTCATTTGAATAGACCACAGACAAAGAAAATATATTGTGACTCTCACTATCTTCACAAATTAACACAGGCTGTTGGTCTTACAGATGTCTATAGACTTTTGCACCCACGGGGCGGAGACATATTTTAGACATACCTTTTCCACCCGCATTGATATGTTTTTAGTCTCCAAGTACATTTTTCCAAAAGATTGTTCAGTTCGTCCTACTGAATTTTCAGACCACTATATATTGTTAGGTACTCTTTTTTTAGGTCATATACCCCCCATTTTTTCCTCTCTCCATAGCAGATGGAGGTTAAATACTTCCTTTCTGCAGGATGAACATTATTATTCCATGCTGGAAGGGTTTTCTTTGCTAAATACTCTACTATGGGTCTTTTGAGAATTTGTATGACTGGTGGTTCCAAGTGAAAATGGAGATAAAATCTATGTTTATTTCCTGGGGTAAATCAAAAGTTAACTCCGATTACCTCCGATATCTATTATACAGGAATAAATTGTACAAATTAATGTCCCTGCCACCTAAAGATCGTGCTTTCTGCCATTCTCAGATTCTAGAAACAAAGAAATTGATGAAAGAATTTCAATATGACAGGGCAAAATCTTTAGAACTGGAATTTAAATCACGGGATAAAGCATAGCCATCGTCTGACCCCTTTCAGGCTTGCAAAACTAGGATTACTAATACGTTATGACTGGCCTTATTAACCCTCAAGGGACTTGGTCACTACTGAGACTGGGATTTTATCTGTTGTTCAACAGTATGTGCAAGATTGTTTTTCAAATCCAGACACAGTGTCTCTAGAGACGTTCCCACTCCAAAAATTCCCTACTGTTCCTAAACTCCTGGACATTTTACAGTCCTTGGTACTGCCTATCACTTCCCATGAAGTGGCGGACGTGATAAAACGTTTGAAGCCTGGAACTGCTCCAGGTTTGGACGGTATACCGAATGAGTTTTATAAACTTTGTTCTCCATATATGGAATTTTTTTTACCTCCTGTTTTCAATTCGGTTTTGAATACTCCGACTGTCAAAACCTGGTCCACTTCTCTTATGACGTTTTTGTTTAAGAAAGGTGATAAACAGCACATATCTAATTGGAGGCCGATTAGTTTATTAAACACGGATTATAAAATATTAACTAGAATACTACATAACCGCCTTATACAGGCTGCGGAAATTTTAATTCACCCAGCCCAAACGTGTTCTATCCCCACTAGAACTATCCAACATAATCTATATTTGATAAGAGATATTTTTTCTATGGGGCCAACTATTTCTTCCGGTTCTGCTATTGTAGTAGCTTTGGACCAAGCCAGGGCTTTTGATGCGGTGTGCCATTCCTTTTTGTATTTTACCTTACTGCATTATGGTATTCCGGAGCTCTTTGTACGCTGGATAACCAATTTATACAGTCATGCTGTGACACTCCCACTAGTTAATGGACTTATGGGATCTGAGATTGCAATTAAGAAAGGGGTAAGACAAGGATGTCCTTTAAGTCCTTTGTTATATACTTTCAGTTTAGACCCAGTTATTAGGACTATTATCTCCGACTCCCAGATTTTGGGCCTTGCCCCTTCCCCTGGGTTGGATTCCGTTAAAATTACAGCTTTTGCCGATGATGTTACTCCATTATTGGCTAATGTTACCTCATTACAGAAGGCACTGGATATTTTTCTTTTTGGAATTTTGGTGGTTCTTTAAATAGAAGTAAAAGTTTGTAATACCCTACAAAGATCTCTTCACAGATAACTTAGCTTTTTGGTGTCCGGTAACACATCTCCCCAAAATATTGGGGATCTGGTTTGGGGTTGAGGATATGGCCCTCTATAATTGGGGAAAAAATTAGAGTTGGGTGAGGCAAAATAAACATATGGAAAACTTGGACTTTTGTAAATTGAAAAGAGTGGCACTTATTAAACAGTTTTTATTGCCTCAGTTCACATTTCTGAGCCATGTTTTCCTCCCCTCTTCGGTTGAGACTAGGTTGTATAGCATCTTTTTTCAGATGCTCTGGGAAATAGACTCAACCCATAAAACAGATTTTACATATCTTCCTAAGCGAAAGGGAGGTCTTACCATGATCAATCCAGTCATTTTTTTTCATGCTAATTTTTTATTTTCCTCCTTCTCCTTTATTTGGTCTCCTCCATCATTGACTTGGCATTTCTGGGTTCGGTCGATCTGGCATAAGTATTTTTTTAAGTGGTCTTTACTCCCACCTAAAATTGTTGCCTCTGATTCCTTACCCAAATATGGATTGGCTACTCTTCGGAAACTTTTTCAATGGAAAATTCCGATACAGCTACTATCGACATTATCACGGAAATCTTTTTATGCATATATTGTATCGAGGTCCAGCGGTTACATTGCTTTTCCTCAGTGTTCCCTACCAAAATGACTCTAACATTTTATAAACTGACTGATTTTAGACTTCCGGTAAAAACTTGGGATGTGATTTGGATGTCAGCTCATGGCAGATTAGGGGTTCGGGGAAATCTAAAATATAAACCTTTGGTTGAGAGATATTGTTTAAGATCCCAATGCGTTAACATTGAAGAGAGTCAACAACATTTTTTTCTAGATTGTCTTCACAGTCAGGCATTCTGGTCACAGGCAGCATTGTACTGGAAAATGCCACATCTTAAGTTATTGACCTATAATATTCTTATTTTGGGAGAGTACACAGGTGTGTGGAGACAATATCATCACAGCACCTTGAATGCTTTTTTGCTTTACTTCAATATTTTTATGGAAGGCCAGATGTAAATTTGTGCTACACCAGCAACATGTATCTTTTTCAAGTTATTATTGACTCAGTGCATAATGAATTACTTTCTTTATATGCAAGTGATCGTAAACGTTTTTCGACTGATAAATTGTCTGCCTTTTGGAAACGTTTTCCAGTATTGTAAATTCCTTTTCTTTTTTTTGTAATACCTTCTGATGTATGCATTCTGTATGATTATGCTTTTACTTTGTTTTTCAAACAAAAATTCTGTTGGTTTGTTTGTGATGTTGTGTTTTTCTCAATAAAAACTTCCCCTACTCTTTTCGATAAGTGTCATGGGATCTTTAACATCCACCCGAATTACCACCAATCCAGGCAGATGGGACCTCGTTTTAACGTCTCATCTGAAAGACGGGACCTCAGAAGTGCAGCACCCCTCTCATGCTGCACTACAGTATCAGTACTGGGATATTAACCCAAGTGCCAGATGTGGGAACTGAACCCACAGCCCTCTGATCTCCTGAGCCAGTCATCCAGATAGGGGTGGAGAGCAACACCCAGTCTCCTGAGATGTGCAGCTACCACTGCGAGTCACTTGGTAAAGACTCTTGGGGCCCGAGGACAGACCGAAGGGCATTGCGGTGAACTGAGTGACCCAAAGGAAGTGTGAATCTTAGAAACTTCCTATGAGATCTCCTTATGGGTATGTGGAAGTAGGCATCCTTTCAGTCTAGGGAGGCTAGCCAGTCTCTCTGCTGTAAGGACTGTATGACCAGTGACCATTTTGAATTTGGCTTTTTTCAGAGGTTTGTTTAAATATCTGACATCCAAGACAGGCCACCACTCCCCAGTTTTGTGTCAGAAAATACCTGGAGTAGAGGCCCTTGCCCTTCTCGTGGGCAGGGACCCTCTCCACTGCTTGTAAAGCCAGAAGGGTTTGTACCTCCATTTCAAACGGTAGCATCTGTGTTGGGGAAAGAGGTCTTGACACCAGAGTATGCTTGAGGTCTGGCAGCTGCTTGAACTGTAATGACAGACCCTTCTCCACTATCTCCAGCACCCACTTGTCTGACGTGATGAGGGACCAGTGCTGGAGATAGTGGGAGAGTCTGCATCCAACCGGAAGTGGGGAGGTGACCTGGAAACTCACATCAGGACTTAGAGGCAGATTGGCTGGGTAGAGGTGGCTCCTCTTTGGCCCCTTCTGCCCCTGCCTCTGAAAGACCCCCTGTACTGGCCAAAGTCAGACTGGGGATAGTGATAGTTAAGGACTGGGAACAAAATTTCTGCCCCTACCACCGCTGGGATGGGATCACTGAGGGGTGGCGGCTTAGGCTTGGATGAGTGGCTCTGCCTGGAGACCTTGTACTCATTGACTTTTTTCATGTAGTCAGTGGTTCTGTAATCAAACAACATTTGATCACAGGGAAAATCCATGGCCTTGTTCTGAGTGTCTGTGGTCAAACTGGCTGTTCTAAGCCAGGCGAAGCATCTCAAAGCGATGGCATCTATGTATCGCCCTAGAGGCTGCATCACTGTTGTCATCTGCCATGTGGAATTGGTACACAGTAGCATCCAGGGCAGTTTTTGACGTATCCACCAGCTCCTGCACCATAGAATCTGATTCACTGTGGGCAATAGTCTGGACAGATTTCCAAAGGGCTTTCTGATATTTGGCTGTGAATGCCATGTAAGAAGAAAGCCTGAGAAGCAAGGAGGCTGTGGCATACATTTTCTTTGCTATAAAGTCAATTTTCTTAGAATCCTTGTTAAGGAGAAGAGGGGGACAAGGAGACTCCGACTTTCTCACAAGCTGCCTGCTGCACTATACTCTCATGGCTAGGATGTGCAGACAGAAACTCTATACCATTTTTAGACAATTTTTATTTTCTCTCAAGCCGCTCATCAACCCAATACTGAAGTGGGGTACTGAAGCACCTTCATGGTATTTTTTCTAAGTGCATTATAGATAGGGATGACCAGGGTCTTTGAGGATGAAAGACCCTTCATCTCCCTATAATCGTCTGCATCGACATCCTGGTTGGGCTCCTGCATAGGGAGGTCCAGGGTGTCCAGCTTATTTTATATAAATGTAAACACAGAGGAAGGATCCTCGTGGTCACCCATGGGATCCCCAAGATGAGGGTCCAGGGATTCCTGGGGCTCAAGGCCCTCAAAATCCATATCAGGGGCATCATAAAATTGATCATCTGTGTCACCCTCAGTGTCTACAGAAGAGAGAACTGTGGAAGAGTGCTTGCCAGCCCCAGCAAATAGAGGACCCATCTTTTGAAGGGTCTGAAACAGTTGCCGTGCTTTTTCCATTTCTTGCACTGACAGAAGAACCTGCGCAGTTTGTAACCATTTTGTTTTTTTCTGTATGCTTTAAGCTGCCTGTTGTCTCACTATTGGCTTTCCCAGGAGCAAAAGGTGCATATCTATCTTGACAAGAGTTATTTTTTAGCCTCTTCATCAAAGGCTTGATCAAGCTTTCTTTTTTCGTCACTCTAATTTTTCAATTTGTGAGGAACTTCATCTTTGGAAGTTTTATTTTTTGACTGGGATCGGAAGGGTTTCTCAGCACCTCTGCTTTTGGTATTAGTACTTTTGAATGGCCCCTCGTCGCAAGCCTTTGATTTATCCTCAGCCATAATAATCAAAGGTTTGTCTGCTATGTTCGCCAATTTAAGCAACGCTAACCAGTCCTGGACCTACAAACCGAGTGCAAGTTTATGTGAAAGTGCTACCGGCCAGTCCCGCCCCAGTTAATAAACTCTGTCCATTACCAGTGCCTTTTTTTTGGTTGTAGAACTGGGATCTATACCAGTGCCAATCTTAACAGAAACCCAGTAATACTCAACTGCGCACAGGTGGCTGCTGGACCCTTACGGACAGTCCTGACACGATACCGTCCAGTAATAAGTAAAATAAAAATAAAAAAAGGTGGTTTTCGTATCGCCATTCTAGACAGAACCCCCCAGGCACTGTTTAAATTTAAAATCTACTGGTGGTGCTGTAGTAAACCCAGCGAGGTCCGAGGTAAAAATAAGGCAACTGTCCCTAATTCAACGGTTCCCACAAATATTTGCCCAAAATTAAACACCCTCGATAAAATTAGGGCTTTAAACTAAACAGTCAATGGTAAAACGCCGCCAAAATAGTGCGTCTGCAAAATAAAAAATGCGAGCGCTAATGAAAAGTAAAACTTTCACTCAGCACACTGAAGGAAATAATTTATGAGGAAAACTACCCAGGTAAGCACTAGGAGGCTGTCAACAAGGAAAGTTGGGAGACAACTCAGAGGCAATATTGCTCAGTCCAGCGGAGGAAAAAATTCTGAAGCATTTAACAGCTCTCACCCTCTCCTGTCTTGACTGGCTTGGCCCTAAACTCGTTTAAATATCTGTTAAAGGCACAGCTCCGGGGCGGTTGCACCTGGCCAGCTAAGTGCTAAAGTTACTGATGCTAAAGGACTCCTGGGGTAAGAACATTATATTTCGTGGCATCCAAGGCTGAGCTTGCTGTGGCAACCGAGCCCCGTGCCAAATCCTTATCTGCTCCTTCCGTCAGTGCCAGCACTGTGTTCCAAACTGCATTCTGGTACTGTGCTATATGTGCGAGTAAGCTGGCAGCCTGATACAAGGGAAGCTGTTGTACAAGCCTTTTAGGCCACAGTATCCTTTTTTTTTTTTTTTTTTTTTTAAAAGAGTCTTTCTCGGGGCTGTGCAGATTGAGTGATTTTTGCTCTCTCAAGCAGCAGCCTGGACTACTCCATGATGATCAGGATGGACATACAGATATTCCACTCCTGCTTGCCCACTTGATATTTTCTCTCAATGTTTTGTTGATGGCTGTAGCTGAAGTGGGTGCAGCCATGATTTTTGTTGTGGCCTCTAAGTGGTTTGTGTATGGTAAGGCAACATCCTTCTTGGTGGAGCTACTCCCAGCATATCCACAAGATATACATCCTCTTCATCCTCCTCCTCCTCCTCTGTCTTAAGATGGGGAATGTTGAGGGTTTCAACCATTTGTCTGACAAATGACGTAAAAGGATGAGTAAATTTGCTTTGGACGAGGTTCAAAATCTTGCTCAAGTGTGCTTCCTAACTCCATGGGTCATTTTCTCCATATGCCCATATTATTATTCTTCTTCCTCCTCTGCACGTGAGCAGACAGGTTGAGCCTCAATTTTGGGGGCATTGCCTGGAGAAATTGCAACATTTTTATATGTTCTCTGATAAGGGCATTATTTTATGCCATCTGCCTGCTCCTTCCTCTGTGCAGCAGGAGTGGTAGTGACACCCATCTTTACCAAGCCTTTCTGATGGCTGTGCAGATTTTTCTTGAAATCTTTTACAAAATTTGCTACTGTACGCGAGGACGACGCTGCTGCATGCTTTCCACCACTGTTGGGACCACCCTCAGGGCCTTTTTCATTATTTGTAGGTGACATGTATGCAGACTGAGAAGGCATGCTTCTTTTTAAATCTTTTTACCAATTTAAATGAGATTTTTGGGCAAAAAATATGACAGGACTTACAGTCTGTAAAGTCGTGCTATGGTTGTGTATGGGCTTCATAGCTCATTACCTTATGGCAGCACTAGCCTGTTTAAGGCACAAGCAGAATGTTTTTACCTTGCCCTGTTCAGGAGAAAGAGACCACAACTGGAACCAAACCCACTGCCAGCAACCATAACTTAAGCAAAACCCACTGCCAGCAAGTCCCTTCCACTTCCCGATCCACTGACCCTGTCCCTGCGCTCAGACATTTTGAGACATCTAAGCACAAGAACATGCCCCATACAAATCTATGGGGACAGTTTTTAATTTTTGGTCCCAGGTCCCCAAATCCTCCATTCGGAGGTCAGACCTGCCCTGCCTGTCGTCCCGCCCCTATGCCCAGGCTTACCCCCAGGTGGGGGCGCTGGGAAGGCCCTCCCCCAACAGACACTGCAGGCAGCTGTCTGGCTCACCCGGGGAGCAAGAAACCCCGTGTACGCTCAAATGAGTGGACGGCAGTAGAGCAGGTCGTCATTCCCAAGGGGCTGTTTTTTTTCAATGCTTGCTGGATCCTTGGGGGCGGGGACATGCAAGGATGTCCAGCATCCACCCCCCTAAGGTGACGGTGACAGCCACAGTGGACCCTCAGCCTACCCAAGGGGTCCATAAAGCACCAGACACTCTTCTCCCCTCTCCCAGGAGAAGGACAGCAGTCCCCAGGACACTCAATTCCCCCCAAGCCAGCCCAGACTCCTGGGTCCGTTCCTGAAACCGGGTCGTCTGTGTCTCAAGCGGAAATTCAACTGCTGTGCCGGTGGGCCGGCTTTATGGGGACAGTTTTCAATGCATAACTGTACATGTTTAGGCAACCCTGGAGAAAAAGGAAAGCTACCACTCAACTAATAGGGCCCCTACTGAGTGGAGCGGTGGCTTATTTTTCAAGGATGCCTAAACATGTATAATCAATGCTAATGAAAACTAGCAATTTAGACTCAGTATGGGTGCGCCCCTGTGCTCTCCCTGCTTAGATGTCACAAAACTGAGTGCAGGAGTGGGGGGCGGTGGACCGGAAAGCAGAATGGATTTGTTGGCTGTGGGTTCGGCTCCAGTTATGATCCCTCCCCTCCCAAACAGGACAAAGTAAAAACATTCTACTTTTGCCTGAAACAAGCAAGCACCACCAAAATCTTAGAAATTCAGTTTAAACAAAGCCTGTGACAGTCTGCCCTTGTCAGCTGAAAACAATCTGCACAATTTTTTGATGAGCCACAAAGTCTCTCCGACATACCAATTTAAGAGAACCCTGAAATAATAAAACGATTCCCAAAAACAATGCAATACAAGAGCCAGAGTGTAAACAAGCATTTGTCAATGCCAAATGTTGTCTTGCTGGCATTAGCATTGGTAGTGCAGGCGTTGAGAGACGCTTAATAGGAATGGCAGTGAGGTACAGAACAGACGTCAACCCCACCCCAACCCACAGGGAGCGACAGGCATTGGGGTGTGCCTTTGGGTCGTTGGCCGTAACGCTCATGCCATTTCACCTAACCCTACCCTGCAGACTCTGACAAGTCTCACATTGTGCCTTGGGGTCATCTGGCCTTACGCTCACCCCATTTCATAAGGAAGTATGTTGAGATGGGTGCAGCATAGGAGAACGGGGTTAACTTTCGGCCGAAGAGTCCAAAACACACCTGGATGGCTGTCAGTGGCTGCAGAGTAAGAGTGCAATGGCATGAGCATTACAGCAGACAATCCAAAGGCACACCCTGACACCTGTTAGTCTGTACAGGGTGGGATGGGATATTATGGTTGGAAACCCTAAGCCCTGGGTGTTTACTGGTATAGTACTCAGATTTTCAACATAGCCTTTTGTGACCCCACCTCATGAAAGCATGTGGGACCTCTGCTCATGAACAGTGTAGCTGTGATTTTTGTTAATGTGTCGAGCGTTGATTTCCCCACAGTGACTGTGACATTCATAAGGAGCTGTGAAGAGATGGCAATGTTGAAAATCTGGGGTAAAATACTAAAATTCTCGGGTTACGAGCATGCATGAAAACTGTGCAACACAAACTCGTAACAGTCTTTTCTTGGAATTCTCTGACCAAATTTTTTAACATAGGCATTTTAGGACCTCTGCTCATGAACACTGGCAGTATGATTTTCTTAATCTGTCCCAAACGTTGATTTCCCGCAGCGACTGCGCCAATGTGCGCCAGATGTGCAAAACCACATTTTGGGCAGGATGTGAAAAAGGACATATGTACTGTTCATAAGAAGGTGTGCGAAAATGCAAATGTTGAACATCTGGAGTGAAAATATTAAAAATTCTCAAACTTACGACTGTACGTGGACACTGCGCAACATACGCTTATAACAGTCATTTTGTGGAATTTTTTCACCAACTGTTTAACATAGGCATTTTGGGACCTCTGCTTATGAACAGGGTTACTGTGATTTTGTTACTCTGTCCAGAACACTGTTTTCCTACAGCAACTGCGTCACTGTGAGCTGGATGTGCTAACACACATTTGGGGCAGGATGTGGAAAATGACAGCAATACTGGTCATAAGGAGGTGTGAAAAAATGGCAATGCTGAAAATCTGGAGTAAAAATAAGTTGCAAGCATGCGTAGAAACTGCGCATTGCACGCTCGTAACACGGTAATTTTTTGAAAACTGTTCACCAAATTTGCATTGCAACATAGGCTTTTTGAGAGCCCACCTCATGAACAGTCACACTGTCGTTTCCTTAAATCGGTCCCTAAAGGTGATTCCGCCGCAGTGACCGCCAAAATCACCTTCGGGACCAAATAACGAGATGACAGCGACTGAATATACGCAGTGGGGGTCCCAAGAACTCATGTTGAAAATTTGGTGCCAAAATTCGCAAAAATGGCAGAGATATGCACCAAAGTTGAAAAAAACCCATTTATGCCATTATACAGCTTACTGACATTTCTTCAGTTCGCGGTCAGCTTTAAAGAGTGCAGACGTGTTCCCAGTCCACCAAAGATTGTTTTTCCTTTTTACAACTATTTTCCTGGCCCTCCGGCTCAGAACTCTCTCGTGCTGTGTTCCCCTACATCTTCAATTTCATCACGGTTACCCAGGTTGGGGGAGACAACCCAGGGGAAACCAGCATTGGGCGTGTGGCACTGGCAGAGCCGTCGCCTATCCGAGACGGAGGGTTATTTCTGGATTTTTTTTTTTTTTTTTTTTAACGCCCTCAACATTGGACGTGTAATGCCGCCCAGCCCGTGGCGTGGTTGGCTCCACCCGTCCGAGGAAGCAGCTGCCGTCTTCCCTCGCACATGAGCCCCTGGACGTGGTGCCGCTGTTTCTCCACAGGGGCCGCTGCTGTGCCGGGCTACCCTGGATCCCTCCCAAAGAGAGCAATCCTCGGCGCTCGATCCTCCCTCCTGCCGACCCATGGCAGTCGGGCTTATTCCCAAACCGGGTCGCCGGTGTGGCGTCCAGCACCTCAACCCTCAGAGCCACCCGGTCTGGCCCCACCAAGATTACTGCACCAGGCTCTGGAGGTTAAGTATGGGGTGGGGGTGTGGGGAGGTGGGGTGCGCAGAGGGTGGCAGCAGGAGGGGACACGACAGCGAGGGACAGTTTCCTCTGTTTCAGGCAACAAACAAAAATTTACCGTGTTTTTTTTTTATTTTTAAACGGGTTTGGCCACACTGGTGTGGGCTACCAGTGTGGCACACAATCAGGGTGGGACATTGGCAGGACAATGGGGAGAGGGATTAACATGCTGACATGGGGATTGGGCATCCCCGCCGGTAGGCATATCTGTGTTCAGAGGCATGATGCCGAGGAGGACTAGTCACCCCGGCAGACCACATCAGTAAAGGGCTCACATATGCAGGCGAGAGTTGGACATTCCCCCTCCCCCGGTTTCCTAGGGATCATGAGCAGCGGTGGTGAGCGCTGCCTGCCACGTTCTTGAAATGTTACACCAGGCAAGGCCAGCCTTGCAGCGAGGTCGCTCCCTCATTGCAACGGCTAAAACGTTTCAAGCTGGTGGCATGTTTTGCAACTGCTGTCACAGACAGCGTGCAGTCTAATTCGTACCACGGAGCCCAGCCCTAAAAGGCAGTGGTACCACTGGCCACAACACAACCGCGCCTCCAAAACCTGCTCTTCCACTTCAAGCAAGCCCAATATGTTGTCTGCGCTGTGCATGCAAGACAACATAAAAATGGCTCTTGCACAGAAAAAACTGTGCCAAAGGTCAAATTGTGACTCCTGTAACAGGAACCAATTAATTAAGGTGAATGGGCAGAGACAGAAATGGAAACTGAAAAGGCTCCATTCGCTGTAAACTGGATAGCTAAAAATAGTAAACTGATAACAGTAAAAAAATAAATATGGTTTACTAGCCAAATACTGAAAATAAAATAGCAATGGGAGCCAAGCAGGATATTCTAAAGCTCCTAGGAATCAAATGGGACCGGGGAAACTGCAATTTATAGAAAAAAAAAAAAACGAAATGCAGAGTAATCTATAAAACTAAACCTTTTGATATAAACCATAAAATAAAAACCCGACTGGAGAACCAGCTGTTACTGGAATTCACTACAGGGGACTGGTTTTCTTCGGTGGAGAAACAAATCTGAGCAACAGCCAGAGTGGAGTATGGATGCAGAGTTTGAATCTACATTACAAGTTCTTTGTCCAGTGTGCCACTCTCAGCAGAGATGACTGCACAAAGTGTAAACATTAAGTGATTCCTAGGGCCATAAACAGCCCAGATCTCAGCAGGACTTGCTGTCCATACGTCTCGATATTTACTCCGTCTTCCTCTGGATCTGTACTGCTGAGCAACACAAGTATATGTTACCCACAGGCTTTCTAGCCTGTGGGAGAACCTGTGGATTTCAATACCTTGACGATAATATCCTTAAACTCTGGGCCAATAGCAGGTCCCGCTGGAATGGAATATTTAATAGGGAAGCCTTGGAAGAACTGCTGGCTGAAGCAGGGCAGAGCCACGGAGCCCTTCACACCATAATAGAACACAGAGCTGACGACAGCTGCAGCAGATCACAGGACATGTACGCCAGGAAAACATGTCTATAGATAGGAAGGATACTGAACCTGCTGCCTCACAGGGCACGCTGAATGAGATATCAATGAGCCAACAGGCACATAAGCTGAAGCCAGCACTACTTTCACATGCTCCTGGCACCACATATGCGTTTTTCATTGCAGCCTCTGCCTTCTCGTTGGGGGGTGGGGTGGTTAATGGTCGCAGCTCCTTGAAGCGGCATGGCAGCTACCTCAAACACCTTCCACATCATGGCCGCCACTTTTTTTTTTTTTTTTTAACTTTGTTTATTAGTTTCAAGTAAAACATGAAAATGCAATACATTCTCTTACAAGGTTTTAGGAAGTACAAAGCTCATATGAATGCAGTATCCCCAGAAAGTTGATAATCATAACAACCCTCCCTATAGTCTGGTACACAAGGATTTAGAGGGATCCAACATTAATTTAATAAAACACATTTTAAATCCCAAAATGCTAGCCTCTTCAGTGGTTTTGGTAATGACCTGAATTAAGCAAAACTGAGCAAAGGATAACAAAACAAGCACAGAGCTCGCTATCAACCATTAAATATCGGTTACGTAAAAGGAAGAAAAAATGTGTGTCCCCTCCAAGTCTCCCCGCATCTCCCATCACCACCACAGAAAATTCAACATCCAAACATTAGAACAGTGATAACAGCTACTTAAGAGCTATATTTCTAAATAAAGAGTAACATTTCCCACCTGATGACTGAAAAAACAATTCCCCAGTTAACATTCACCTGCTAGGACATGATACAGCTATGAAGCCGGGGACTTGAAAAAGGCTGCTATCATAATAAGGATGGAGGAGCCCGACCCCCCCACCCACAGGGTATGCAAAAACCCACTCCACATATGCCCATCATAACATCTAGTGCCAGCGTTAGCACTGAAACATACACCCCCACCCAAACAACAAGGAGAGAAGAGGATAAGTCTGGGAACAAAAAAACACAGCACCAGGGGAAAAACTGACATCAGTCACCGGGTATTAAGTCCACAATCTCCTCAATCACGACCAGAGCTCTCCTCCACTTCACAGCATGGGGTAGCAGCTCTGGTGGCAAATTCTTCCTCTTTGTAGTCAATTTTCCAGTATCCTTCTGGTCTGAGAACTGCCAGGTTTTTCTGCCATATGTGATTTGCAGCCATGCCAGCAGCAAAAAGTGGAGCACGATGGCAAGGGCTCGCAGGCATCGACGAACTGAGCCAAATTTCTTTCTCTGAGCCCTGGTCTGAAAAGACAAGTCAGAAAAACTTTGATGTCAGCATCGTTAATCAATAGAAAGTATGTCGCTCTAGCCACTGATAGAGTCTCGGACGTGGGAGCCGGAGGTGTGCAGAACAGTGCATGGCTGCAATGGAGTTCTAAGGCCTCATGTGGGTTCACCCAGTAAGCTTTTATAAAAGAATGCCAGGGAAAATAATCAAAGTTGTAGGGATTTCTGCAGCCAACGCCTCACAAAGTCCAACAAGTTTGTGCCCTCCAGCACACCCACAAATCTTAAATTGCCACACCAATTTTCATTTTCCAGGGCTTCTAAACGTCCCCGCATCTGTATGTTTTTTTCTTTTCACCCCTCCTGATCGCCCTCATTGTTCCACTCCTTCAGGCATTGCTCATGTCCCTGGCACAGAGTCAGACCCTAGAGGTAACTCCTATCTTCCTCTCACCTTTGTTGGAGCACCTGTACCAGCGAGGTCTGCCCGTGGATCCTGGACTGGATGGCTTGAGGCGGCCGTCATCTAGGACTGCCGAGGCGTTTTTCCGTTTTCTTGTGGTCCTTTTCCATCCCAGAGGAGCGCTGGCTCGGGCAGGTTACATGCTTACGCCTCGCCTGCCAGAGTGCCTGACAGCATCCTCAGACTCAGAATGAGCCATGTGCCCAGTCGGTGCTCCGACCCCCAAGGACATCAGGTCTGTAAAAGCACCCTGGTAACCCACCCGAAGAAGGCGTCCCTCCTTCCCCTGCTCACACCCCGAGTCCGTATTCAAACCCAGGTCGCTGCAAGGT
Source organism: Neoceratodus forsteri (assembly GCA_016271365.2). Classification (NCBI taxonomy): domain Eukaryota; kingdom Metazoa; phylum Chordata; order Ceratodontiformes; family Ceratodontidae; genus Neoceratodus; species Neoceratodus forsteri. The sequence goes on from JADMNL010000036.1 coordinate 10,859,587, forward strand.
TTGATGTCCAGCGCATCAAACCTCAGTGCCATTGGGCGGCTGCATCTGTATGTTTTTGTGGTCAGAGCATTTACAGCCGCTTGGGTAGTTTAAGTGTTTGTCAGTTTCCCACTGTCTCAGCCAACTCTCATGGCAGCATCGTGAGTTTCAAGCTTACTGAGGTTCTTTCAATTTTAGAGTCCCCAGCTCTCATAGACTCCATCATGGCCTATTACAGGGGTTCCGACAATGAGCAGGGGACTTCACTGCAGTGCTGGTAGTAGCAGCCCGTCCTTGTTGTGCTGTTGCTCCTATGATTTGGAGGAGCCGCTTGTTAGTTCTTGGGTCTCCCATTGAAACCAGGTATCACTCGGTTCCTTAGCAGTTCGGGGATCTAAAGATGTTGAGCAAAATAAACTTTGAAGTGTTACTTTGATGTTTTCTGTGATACTGTAGAGCCATAAGGCAGACCTAGTAAGGAAACAACCTCCTCAAAGATGGCTCTTGGGGATCCTTATAGTTTATGGTACAGCCATCGAGCATGGCCTTTCCGATACTGGGGTTTTTCTTCATCTTGCTGGTGTACTTGTAAAAGGCAAGTGGGTTCCGAGGCCAACAATGAGGTAGGTCTGTACTTTAGCCATGGAAATTTTTGAGAAAAATCATGGTTCTACCATGGTCAAAATGACAGAAATCATGGGCACAGCGAGGGGATGTGTTTCACGGTGGCCCTCACAGATACTGAAGCCCCAAGCTCCAGTCCTGCACCAGGATGGAAAAACTGCTGCAAAGGTAAAGATATTGTGTCCAAATGCAGTTCAGCAGAGAAAGAAAGGAATCGTTTCTTCTGTCTGTGAAAAGAACTCTCTGAAACTTTAGGAACTAAAGAGTAAGATCTGAATAATCAAAAGAAAAATTCTAGCAAGGCAGGGAATGGCTGACCAGCTAGGACAGCTTGTAAGAAACAGAGTCTTGGAAGACTTTTCTCAAAATGGTTTTCACATATCCCAGGTGGCAAGGGAGGAGCGCACATTCTTTCTGACTGCCTACAGGACTTGAATACATACTGCGTTTTTATCCCACCATAATTTGTACTGGGGGGAGGAGTCCTTGACAAACAAAATAAAACCTGAATTTTTACCTGGCAATATCATTTGAATCTTACTCAAATATGCACTCAGCTGGTCCCACAACTCAACACAAACCACTGCATCAGGAAATGATTACATACAGAAAACTAGCCAGTGGCCCAAATATTATCAAAAATCCAGTTCACAAGAGACAGAGGCACAGCTGCGACTCTGCTAAACAGGTTATGAAATAATGTCATCCTCACCCTCATGGTATAGAAATTCTTTTTTTTTAAGTCTACTTTTTATTCCTCATCCTTCTCACTCTATGCCTCTTCTACATCCTTGTCCATTTCCATTCCACTTCCTGCTGGTCTCACAGGTCCTGCAGCCTTTTGCTTTAAACAGAGCTACCTGCCAGCCCTCCACCACACAGGGAAACTCCTCTTTGTGGCTCGAACATTCCTTATGTGCTTGGACTTTTGACACTCTGTCTTCATAACACCATGGGCGTGGGGATGTGGAGCTGGCCCACTGGGGCTAATGGTGTGGAGGGAGAGCTGGGGTCTTCTGCCAGTTAGGGCTTTAATGCAACACTGTCTGGGGTGTGTGTGTGTGTAGGAGAAGGGGGGAGATGCATTGGGCAACCAGTGAAGCTGCGCAGAGCTGTCACCCCCCCGGAACATTGGGAAGGATTTTCAAATGGCTTAGATCGACGCAGGCCCGGAATGCGCCATGGGGCATGCAGCAATCTAATGGGAGTTTCTATCCTGTGCAGCAATTGTTGCAAGTTAGATCAACTTTTTCTGGTCTAACATGTGGCAATCGGGGAGGCTTTTTTTTTTTTTTTTTTTTTTTTTTTTTTTTAAAAATAGAGCATGCACCAGATACTAGGTGCAAGCTGCCGTTAATCATGAAAACTGTCACAACTGCACCCGAAATTGTGGAATTGGGCGCAGCGACAGGGTGAGGCACTGCAAAAAAAAACAGTGTCATGGCGCAGGGCTCGGACCAGCCTTGCGCCACGCTTTGGAAATCCTGCCCACTGCCTCCCAGCATTCTATGACTCTACCACCCCACAGTAGGTGGGCAAGTATGAACATCAAACTCGGGCTGACCACATGAGAGCACAATGTGCTCTTCCAGTGCCACTGGCCAAGGCTAAGGGAAATCTGTTGAATATAATCAGCACTGTTGAAAAAACAAACACTTACCTCTTAACTGAGGTAACGGAGTAAACAAGAACATAACCGTGAATGTCCATCGAGTGGGACTGGGGGAAAATGGAGTACTCATCCTAAAAAACAAAGGCATGGATAACATTTGAAATTTCCTTCAGGTACACAGTGAACAGCCAGCATTCGGGTTCTAGCATCAGCTAGTTTTGTATCCTCCTGTGGTCCAAGTTAGGACATCCTTTAGCCTCTGCCTAGTCAGCAACCACGCCGATTCGTTTGCTGGCCCCTGCACCCCAAGTCACCACTCACACAGACCCCCCAACTCAGTGGGCCTCTTTGTGCACCTGAGGAATGCACTCTTCCATATAAAGCTACTGGCAGTGCAGGAGGAGGCAGCTAGGAAAGTTTCCAGAGACAAAGCCCTTGTTTGATGTGAGCAACATCCTCCAGACTAGCCTCTTCCTTTTCCATCAGGTTAACAATCCCCGCCCAGTGGCCTGCCCAGTGACAACAAGCGAAACCCAAAAGAGACCTTTACTGCTAAAGTTGCTGTAATGGTCCGGTTTCACCCTGATAAGCGTCTCCACAGTGTTCTGCCCTTCCCGAAACAACTCAGATCTGGAGTTGATAATACAGGATGCGAGGGCACAATCCCCTACAAAAACACAGTTTCTGGACGCACACAATAACGACGTTGGCACCATGCTGCCGCTGTAAGGGATATCAGCAGATTTGCTGTAGACGAACAGTGGTGCTTCCAACACCCTAACCCCATGACCCTTGGATAGAGATCCAGGTTTGCATGCAGACTCCAGTTCTGGAGCCTGATGTTGATTGGGGGCCACAGGAAAGGGAGATTACCTCCCAATATTAGTGCACCCCCTCCCCAAACAGACCACACAGCAGCACTAGCTGGACTGCCCTCCCAGCTGAAGGAACAGGTACAGTGATTCCGATACTCACTAAGGAACCACCTTTCTCTAAGATGGGACGCCAACTCAGCCTCTGCATTCGCTGAGTCGGTCTAGAAAATGCTAGCTGTGTCTTGTGTGTGTGTAGTGATGCTGCGATGTGCTGCAGAAGCTGAGAGCACAAAACATGTTGCACTTGGGAGTGAGAGCCAAAGGAAGATCCCCAGATCCCAGCAGCAAGATCCTGATATTTTATTCAACCAGCCACGTAATCCTAGCCAAGTAGAAAAATTACTCACCGCAGTAATCTTTTTTTCCAATGGGTCCTTTAGCATCAGTAACTTTAGCAGTTAGCTGGCTAGGTAACTGCCCTGGAGGTATGCCTTAAGATGTTTGTTTAAATGAGCTTAGGGCTCTTAGCCAAATGAGAGCTGTTGAAGGATTCAGAATTATTTCTCAAGGAAAACGAGGGCACATGCTCCAAAAAGAATTAACAGGATTCAAAAACATGCAAATGTCCACAAAAGTGGAAACAGAAACAATGACAACATGAGTAAAAACTCATCAATAAAACTCCAAATTTGGTAAGGGATGTGATAAAGAGCCCTTCTCAGACAGGTGAACCGGGAAGAAGGTGGGAGCTTACTGATGCTAAAGGACCCCTTGGAAGAAAGAAGATAACTGCAGTGGAGTAATTTTTCTTCTTACCCCAGGAGTCCTTTGGCATCAATAACTAACGAACTACCAAGCAGTACCAGTGGGAGGTGGGCAGAGAATCTACTTAGGAGAGAGGCTCTACAGGAGCCGCCCTACCAAGTGGCATCAGATCCGGTCTGCACATCAAACTGTAGTGTTTCACAAAGGTGTGCACAGATTTCCAGGTAGCTGCTTTGCAGCCATCCAGGAGGAATGTCCCTTGCTGCTGCAAGCGAGGCTGCAGTGCCCTGGTGGAGTGGGCCCAGAGTCCCACTGGAGGTTGGTGACAAGCTTTCTCATAGCAGAATCTGAAAGACCAACCAACAGGAAATAGTAATTTTGGTAGCTGGTCTTGCCTCATCCCAGCAGATAAGGAACAACTGAGTGGAAGAGCTTCTGGCTGTCTAGTATGCTCTAGGTAGTAAAAGATGGCTCTTTTGACATCCAAGCTGTGGAGCTTTGCTTGCTAGGAGTGGATTTCTCAGTTAAGAAGACCGGCAGATTAATGGACAGGTTTAAGTGGAACTCTGAAACCACCTTTAGCAGAAATTTCCTATTTGTCCTGGCTCAACTTTACCATTGTGAGGATGATACAATTTAGGTCAGTGCACAGGGCCTGTAGCTCTGAAATCCTCCCTGGCAGAGGAAAAGGCCACCAAGAAGACTGTCTTTCAAGTTACAAACTTGATGTGAGGCCATGGACGTGAGGCTCAAAGGGTGGTTTCATGAGCATGACTATGCAAAGGTTCAGGCTTCAAGGAGGAACAGGCTCCCTTATTGGAGGCTGGAGGTGCAAGAGGCCTTTGAAAAACTGTTTAAATATGGAGTGGGAAAATTTTTTTTCTCTTTCCCACCGGAAGGTAGGCTGAAATTGCCGCCAGGTGTACCTTGAGGGAGATGGTCTCAAGCCTGACGCCTGTAAGAGCACCAGGCAATCCAGCAGCTGAGGGTCAAACTGAAAGGGGTTTGACCTTTTTGTTCTTGCACCAGAGGAAAAACCTTTTCCATTTTGCAGTAGTCTTTTTTTTTTTTTTTTTTAGCCATCCTCAGTATCTTAAGGACCTGTTCAGGGACTGCGAGGATGAAAACTCTTAACTCCTCAAGAACCAGGACTAGGGGTGAAGACAGTATGTCTGGATACTACACTCCTGTCTGAGGAAGGGTCAACAGAGAGCGAGTTGGGTGCAGGCGAAAGGGCCTGCTGCAGGACATTGAGAGAAGGAGAGGGTATGAGGCTTGCTTGGGCCAATCCGGGCCACCAGGATCATTGATACAGGCAAGTTTCAGTAATGCCCGAGAATCAGGGTAAAGGAGGAAATGTATATAGGGACCTCCTGACCAGACCAAGATCAAGGCATCCAGGGAAGCGATCCGGGACTGGGGCCTGCAACAGAACTGAGAAACTGGAAGCTAAGGAAAGGCAACAGATTCACTTCTGGGTGCCCAACCGCCTGAACACCGTGGATTAGTACTTGTTTGTTCAGACTCCATTCCTCGGGCCCTGACTGATATGACTTAGAGCATCTGTCAGAGTATTGTGTTTGCCTGGGAGGTGAATAGCTGAAAGGCTAACTCCCAGGGAGAAGGCGAGAGACCAGATTTAGAGAGCCTCCGAACACAGAACTCCTGATCTGGTCTACTCTGCTTGTTTGTGAAAAACACTGCAGTGGTGTCGACCTTGTATAGTCTGTCCTTTTATGACAGGAGCCAATGGTTTGAGAAGAAAGACTGCTCCGAGTTCCAAAAGAATTATGTGTAACTGTGACTCTTGGAGAGTCTAGGTGCCACTTACTGAGGCACTGTCCAGATGTGCTCCCAACCACAGGAGGGAGCCGTCTGTGGAACTGCTCCGTCACAGGTCTCAGCTTTGAAAAACTGTTGCTTTCTGAGACCAGCAAGCTATAATGAAGCTTGCAGGTGTCACATCATGTATCTGAACTCTGGGACCACTGAAGGCATTGAAGCCATGTGTCCCAGGTAGCCCGAGGAAATGTCAAAGTTAGGCGATTTGCTCAGGACCCATATACTGAACCGGTGAGGGTTAATGATTCAAACCCAGTCAAGCACCTGCTGCTGGTCTCACTGGCCATGGATGAAGAAATCTGCCAATAAGAGACAGCTTGAATTCCCAGCTGTGGAAGGGAGGCATATCCTTCCTGGATGCTGGGAGGGTCCCAGGTGAGACTCTGTTTAGATTTACCAGGGAACCCCAAGACTCCAGAGTGAGCCCTGTAAGGGAAAAAAGAACTCCTTGACCCGACAAGGAGACTTTGGCACTATGCGCCAATTGGCAACTTAGGTGTAGCTAGAGACGCCTAGACTCCTGGGGTGTGCTGCTACCACTGCCAAGCACTTTGTAAAGACTCTTGGGGCTGAGGAACGCTGAAGGGCCGGAGAGGCCCTCTGTGAGACCTCATTATGGGTAATGAAAAAAGGGCCCTTTAGGACCAGGAGGCTATGCAGTCTCCTACTGAAAGGACTGTATGATTAGTAACAGAGTGACCATTTTGAATTTGGGATTTTAACAGCAAGATAGGTCACCACTCCCCAGTTGTCTTTATGTCAGAAAATACCTGGAGTGTAGGCCCTTTCTTCTTTTTGTGGGCCGGGACTCTCCACCATTCGAAAAGCGAGAAGGTTTTTAATTCCCACTCCAATACCAACACCTGTGTTCGGGATAGAAGCTTAGACACCTGGGTACACAGGAGGTCTGCCCACTAAAACAGCGTAAGAAATTAAGAGACAGGGTAAAAATAAAGTCAAAAATATTGCGGGTGTGCTAAAAATAGAAAATTAGTGCACTGCTAACGAAAAAGTAAAACTTTCACTCAGCCCACTATTAAAAATGAAATATGAGGAAAACTTTACCCAGATTAAGCACTAGGAAACAGTCAACAAGGAAAGTTGAGAGGCACCTCAGGGGCAACGTTGCTCAGTCCAGCAGAGAAAACATTCTGAAGCCTTCAGGCAGCTCTCACTCTGCTCACTCCCCTTCCTGTTTTTTGATTGGTTATGGCCCTAAGCTCACTTAAATAAAAATTCTCTTAAAGGCATACCTCCGGAGCAGTTGCACCTACCCAGCTAACTGCTAAAGTTACTGATGCTAAAGGACTCCTGGGGTAAGAACCTGGCCTTTAATCAATCATTTCAAAGACTCATGGGTCTTACAGACAAATCAGTTTTAAAGGAAGGTCCACTCAGCATGTTATTCCGTTTCCGTGTGTCGTTGCAGGCATGCACAATGATTGCCTCTGCATCCTCCTAATTTCATCAGGATTTAGATGTAAATGAAAGGTACTTAAATCTGAGTACAAAAGCCACTTGACTCCACTGCAAGGTCATGACCTTACTCATGTAAGGCATCCTGGAATTTTATGATATTTTGGTGCTAAAGCCTGCAGTAGTTATAATGTATAAGTCAGTCCTGTTGCTGTGCTCCACAGTCACTAAGTTTTTGTTGTATGCTGGCCATGAAACTTCAAGGCATAGTAAAACCCCTGTTTTCTGTAGTTTAAAGTGTATCTGCGTTAAAGAAAAAAAAAAAAAAAACATGCATTTAGAGAATACAGGGACTTCACAAGACATGTAACAGAACTGAATGAGAATATAACTTTTTCTGGCTTGTCATGTATGCATCAATTTCCATGATTCCTTACATGAGTGGGATTCATTACCTTTGGAATGGAGACAAGCAGGTTTTCACACCAGTGCAATAAAAAGTGAAGCAACCTCATTTAGATTTAAATTAGGATGACGTCAGGGGGATGCAAGAGAGGGAATCCTTGTTCATGCCTACAAACTACACAGAAAATAGAGTGAGGGGACTTCCCCTTTAATCTCTTCAGGTTATGTGCATTAATGTATTGGGTGGGGCTACAGCAGGCTTACAACTGTAGCATGAAGCACTACTGCAACAGCACACTCGGTACAAATGAACGTACCTGTCCTGCTGTATCCACTAGTTGCAGGTTAAACTCCTGTCCACCCACTGTTATTACTTTATTAAAAGCTGAAAGAAAAGAGAATAAGAATGTTTCTAGTTGTTACACTAACACAGGAGCAGAAAAAGTTCACTGCATCGGACAGCAAAATACACTTTTATAGGTAAACTTTAAACACCCAAATGAAACTGTATGAACCTCCACTCCACAAAGCTAGGTTTTTACCTCCACTCAAACAGCAGCACCCTCCTGCATCCAGGAAGGATATGCCTCCCTTCCACAGCTAGAATTCAAGCTGTCCCTTATTAGCAAAATAGGAAGGGAGTGAGCTAAGTGAGAGCTGCCTGAAGGCTTCAGAATTTTTTCTCCACTGACTATCAGTGGCTCAGTAGGTAGCACACTCGTCTCTGAGGCCAGGAGATCAGAGGGCTGTGGATTCAGTTCCCACATCTGGCACTTGGGTTAATATCCCAATACTGACACTATAGTGCAGCATGAGGGGTGCTGCACTTGTGAGGTGCCGTCTTTTGGATGAGACGTTAAACCCAGGTCCCATCTGCCTGGATTGGCAGTAGTTCAGGTGGATGTTAAAGATCCCATGGCACTTATCGAAAAGTGTAGGGGAATTTCCGAGGTGTCCTGGCCAAATTTCCCTCATTCACTAAAAATACCACCAACAGCTTAATCTGGTTCAAGGTCAGCTGGCATTCATCTGTATCCCCCTCCCCCGGGTCGCGCCTGAAAACAGGCAGGATTTGTCTAGTGCACTTACTCAGTCAACAAAAACTAAATATATATATAAAAAAAAAATACTGACAAAATTAAACAGTGCCCATTTCATTCACCGTGACAAGATGCAGTGTCTGGCTACTTTCAATAAATCTTTTTCGTGCTTAGAGGTGCTGGCTAACTCCAGCCCCCTACTCTCCCCACTTACAACCAACCATGTCCCCCAGGGCACTGCCTCCCCAAAGGCTTGGCTCCCTGTGGCGGAGCCATCCTCCCCACCCGAGTCAGGATCTGGTTGCCAGGGCCTGGGGTGATGGCACAGGTCAATGAAAGCGAGCAGGGCTTCCTACTACACTGCCCCACTTTTTCTATTTTCTGGTCACACCCCCACGGTCAGCATGCATGCAGTGGAATCGGCATGTGATCGAGAAGGCGCGCTTCGCATTTTCGAATGCCTGCACCTGGCCCTTAGAGAGGTGGCTGCCTGCCATGGCACCAAGCCTCTGCTGGGTGGCAGTCCAACAGCAGCATGTGTCGTCACGCTCCCCAAAGGAAGACAGCAGTCTCTGGACACTTTATCTCTTTCTTCCAGCTGGCCACCAAGCGACCCTGGTCCGTTCATGTACCCTGGTTCTTGGTGTTGCAGGAGGTAAGGCACCCAAGCGCCTCCCATGCCACCGGGCCAGCCTAGCGACACAAATTTGGACTCCAAATAAATGGGTGGTGTCATCAAACTATCAGCAAACAAGGTCAAGTTGATGCCCAGTTCATACTTTTTAATTTCTGAAAATCAAGAACTGCTAGCAATCAGTGTCTGGTTTCAAGGTGTGGGAAGCCAACACACACCACCTTAAATGCACACACACACACACACACACACACACACAGTGCAATGACAACCCAAGCCCATCCCCCACACTCACTGTTCTCAATGGTGGGGTCATAGGAATCGACAAATTGTCCTCAACAAACTGAATGGTGAGAGAGGATTTACCTGCAGAGAAGAAAAAGGTACAGTTTAGGGTTGAGGTACACAACTCACATGCCTGTATATCCAGAGCCAAGCTGACAAAGCTTTTTCATACTTTACTCCATTCCTTCTGGAAATAACCACCACAGAGAGCAATGAGCAAGTGATCACTATTCTCAGTTTCCTAAAAACCCACCTGTGCTGCCTGCTGTGCAACTGAAAAGTACAGTTACGTAGGAACTTACCGTAACAGTAGATCTTAGAGAGAGATTCCTTCAGTAGCTCATCACATATAGGACTGGTGCCACCTGGCGTCAGGCTGCACAGCAGACTTTTCTAGCAATACCTGACATCACGTGACTGACGTCAGCATGACTGTATATAGTGGGCAGTCCCCACGCCGCCCTCAGTTCTCATAGAGCCAGGAAGAGGCCTGACAGCAAGAGCAAACTGGATTTGGAGTTCATGCAAAACACAAATGAGGGGAAGAAGAGAGAAATATGACCTACTGAAGGAACCTCTCTCAAAGATCTACTGTTACGGTAAGTTCCTACGTAACTGTACTACCTTACTTTGAGAGGGTTCCTTCAGTAGGTCATCACACACAGGACAGAGACCCAAGCAGTCCCTCCAAGGAGAGACCGAGAGAAACTAGGGATGAGGAGAACTAACTCCAACAGAAAAAAATGGAATCCAGAATGGGCCCAGCCTAGGACAGAAGGCCCTGCAAGACAGCCACGCTGAAGCCAGCCCTCCGCCTAGAAGCGATGTCCAGACTGCAATGTTTGGTAAAGGTATGGACAGAACGCCACATCAGCGGCACAAATATTGGCCGCAGAAATGTTACTTAAGAAGCAGCGGAGGCGGCCATGCCCCTAGTAGAATAACCTTTAATGGGACCCAGCAGAGGTTTTTCGCACGTCTAGTAACAGAACCTAATACAGTTGCCTAACCATTTGGACAGGTCCTGCTTAGAAACCAGTTTGCCCTTCGATCTAGGGGCAAAGGAAATTAACAGCTGGTCACAGGTACGGAATTCTTTGGTCCAGTGAATGTAACACCGGAAAATTCGATGAACATCCATCGTATGAAGGAGTGCTTCACCTCTATTAGAGGGGAACGGGTAATACACAGGAAGTTCTACTGACTGATTCAGCACGGCTTCTGACACCACCTTGGGAAGAAACTTCGGATACATTCTGAAGACTGCCCGGTCCCTATGGAAAATCAGATAGGGCTCCTTGCAGACTAGAGCGTGAAGCTCCGAAATCCTTCGGGCGGATGTGATGGCCACGAGGAACAGTGCCTTCCAGGAAAGGAAGCACAAATCACAGCTCACAGCCAGCTCGAAGGGAGGAAAAGTGAGCTTTTCCGAGATTAAGTTCAAGTCCCAAGGAGGAGTTGGGCTGCGGATGGGGGAGGGGGTTCAGATGGAGAAACCCTTTCAGAAAGGTTTTTGAGACCTCCAACGGAGCCACGGGTTTACCATCCACAAGCTCGTGGTACGCTGAGACAGCTGAAATGTGGACCTTCAAGGAGGAGTACGAAAGACTGGAGTCTGACAAGTGAAGGAGGTACTCCCATGACCTGTGGGGCAGAACAAGAGAAGAGGTTCCAACCCTTAGCGGTCGCCCAGATGGAAAACCGTTTCCACTTCATGGCATAAGTGGAACGAGTAGAGGGTTTTCTGACCTCAATGAGGACTTGGGCAACCCAGGAGGAGACCCCAAAGTGAGAGATCGCTATATCTGCAGGAGCCATGCATGAAAATGCAGCGTCCTGAGCCCCGGATGTAACAATCGTCCCTGATCTTGAGTCAGGAGGCCGTGAGTCACTGGAAGTGGAAACTGTGGTTCCCTGGAGAGCTGTTGCAGCAGCAGGAACCAGATCTGTTTCGGCCAGAGAGGAGCGATAAGGATCATCTTTCCCCTCCCCGCTTGAAGCTTGAGAAGGACCCTCTGTAGAATGGGAAATGGAGGGAAGGCATACAAAGATTTCCCTGTCCAAGAGAGAGACAATGCATCGTTCCAAAAAGCACCATGCCCTGCAACAAGTGAGCAAAAGCTGGGGAGTTTTGTATTGGATTCGGAGGCAAAGAGGTCGCTTTCCGGACGCTCCCAAACGTAGGAAGATGGATTCTGCCACTTTCTGATGCAGTTCCCACTCGTGAGCTAGAGTCCAAGACCTGCTGAGACTGTCCGCCAGGACATTTAAAAACGCCCAGAACGTGCACGGCCACCAGGACCAGATGGTGCAAGACTGCACAGTTCCACACCCGCATCGCTTCCCGGCACAGGGGGTACGACCGGGTTCCTCCTTGTTTGCTGATATACCAAACCACCGACATGTTGCCCGTTTGGATTAGCAGTGATCCCTGGGAAGGAAGGACTGGAAGGCCTGTAAAGCGACAGTACTGCCCTCATCTCCAGAACACTGACATGCAAGGAAGTCTCCAAGCTGGACCATAGTCCCTGGGCTTGGTGCTCTCTACCCCATCTTCAAGGCATCCGTGGTGAGGGAAGCTAAGATTGCGAGGATCCATCCACCAATGCAACTCTTTCTGAACCACAGAGAAGACCAGTACTAAATGGTCCAGGTCGTCCAGGAGCTGATCCCACTGCACCCGCAAGGACCACTGAGTGACTCTCATGTGAAGCCTTGACAGGGGAACGGTCGTGATGGAGGCCACCATCAGACCCAGAAGGCACAGGACCTCCCGAGCCGGGATGGTCCTGAGAGAATCCACTTTGGAAGCCTGACAGAAAATGGTCTCCACCCTGTCTGGAGGAAGAAAGGCTCTGCACTGGACCGTATCCAAGACTGCCCCAATAAACTGTAGTCTCTGGGCAGGGATAAGGGAGGACCTGGGAACGCTGACTGTGATCCTAGTCTGTTGAAGAGGACCAGGGTGAAGGAAGGAGCCTCTAGCAAAGAATACCTGGACGGGGCTGAAATCAGCCAGTCATCCAAGTAAGAGAAAACCGCAATACCCCTGCGGCACAAACCGGCAAACCACCGCCAGGCACTTGGTAAAGACCTGTGGTGATGAAGACAGACCAAACGGGGAGTGCACAAACTGAAAGTGCTCCCCTGGAACCAAAAGTGCAGGAACAGGCGGTGGCTGGGGAAGATAGGGATGTGCAGGTAGGCATCCTGCATATCCAGAGCACAGAGCCAGTGGTTCGCCATAAGCAGTGGAAAGAGGCTCTGGAGGGACAGCATCGAAATTTTTTGTACTCTACAAACCGATTTAGCTGGCCTAAGCAGAGTATGGGTCTGAAGTCCCCTGACTTTTTTTTGGAACCAGGAAAAAGTGGGAGTAAAACCCCTTTCCCCTTTGCCAAAGGGGAACGTGCTCTATTGGTTTCTTGAGCAAGAGTGAGTTTACCTCTTCACGAACAAGGAGGGCCTGGTCCCACGAGTAGGAGGATTTCTTTGGTGGAGTTTCCAGAGGAATTTCCAGAAACTATGTTTTGTCCGACGGACACTAGCTAGCTGCAGGACCCATTCATTGGAGGTAATCGCCCTCCACTCCTGTGCGTGGTGGGCGAACCTCCTCCCCACCTGCTCCCCGTCGAGAGACTGAGGAGGCAGTGGGGATGGGAAGTCAAGAAGTGGCGGGGCGTTCAGGGGAGGACCCCCGAACGTCTCTGGTTTTTGGAGGCAGGAGGCTGTACCCGTGGCCTTACGCTTCCCTTGGTGGCGCACCGAGGCATTCTTTCTCTACCTCCAAGTCCTTTTCCGAAAGCCCGATCGGCACACTGACCGCACAGACCTAAGGGTAAGGCCCCCGTCCTGTAGGTCTGTGATAATGTCCTTGGTGTCCCCACCAAAGAGCACCGAGCCCCTAAAGGGGGCATCCTGAATCGCCGATTGGACCTCATTGGCAAGTCAGAGGCGAAGTCAGGAGAATGCTGGACGTCTAAGAGCAACGGCAGTTACCGAGTGTTGCCACGAATCGTAAGTAGTAAGTGGAGCGTGAGGCAAGACTTTGGAGAGGTGAAGATCCTTGGCAAGTTCCTCCTTTAAGGCGAGGGGTCCATGGACTGGACTCGTGCTTCTAGCCTGGCCAAGGCAGCTTTTTGGTGGACACCATGTGGGCCACATAATTCAGGGATCAGAGGGCGCATGTGGGTGACGAGTAAATCTCTCCCGAACTGGTCCATCTACCATTGTCCGGAGGAGAGGTGCTCATGTGTTTCGGCGCTGAGGAGCGGTCACGAGCCGCAGAGATGACCACAGAGTTAGCCTTGGGATGTGCCTTCAGGAACGGGGCATCCTTCGGCACCCGGTAAAGTCTGTCCGCACGTTTGGGGACAGCCAGGAGAGAATGAGGCATCTGTCAGACGATAGTGGAGAGGTCCTGATAAGGTGCAATCCAAGGAGGAATGGGGACTTGGGACTTTGCACTTCTTTGCATTGAATCTAAGCTGCCATACATCTGACCATTCCTCCAACCATGCCAAGTCCCTTTTCTTCTTTTCCACCCCACCTTGCGTATCAACCCTGTTGCAGATCTTTGTGTCATCTGCAAAGAGACTTACTTTCCCTTCCAGTCCCTCTGCAATGTCACTTATAAAGACATAAAAAAGGACCGGCCCCAGTACTGAACCCTGAGGTACCCCACTAGTAACCCTCCTTTCTTCACTGCGGACTCCATTTACTATTACCCGCTGCGTCCTGTTGTCCAGCCAGTGTTTTACCCAGGCTGGTTAATTTGTTTATTAATCTTTTGTGCAGGACTGTGTCAAATGCCTTGCTAAAATCTAGGTAGGCCATGTCCACAGCCCCACCCTGGTCTACTACTTTGGTCACACAGTCAAAGAAATCAATTAGATTTGTCTGACATGACTTTCCTACTGTGAATCCATGCTGCCTTGGGTCCTGTACCCACTGGCCTCTAGGTACTCAACAGTTCTTTGCTTCAGAAGTGATTCCATCATTTTCCCTACCACTGAGGTCAAACTGACAGATCTGTAGTTTCCGCTTCTGTCCTGCTCCCACTTTTGTGAAGATGAATCACATCCACCCTCCTCCAGTCCTCAGGTACCATACCACCCTCCCATGATTTATTAAAAAGGGTAGTCAGTGGTGTTACTAGTTCTTCCCTTAGTTTAGAATTCTGTGGTGAATCCCATCAGGCCCCATTGCTTTATCCACCTTCAGTTTTAAGAGTTCTTTCAGAACTCTTTCTTCTGTGAAAGGACCAATATCAACCCCCTTATCCACAGTACTTCTATTGACTGGATTAGGCATCTCCCCCTGCTTTTCCATTGTGAATACTGAGCAGAAGTATTCATTCAATATCCCTGCTTTTTCACGGTCACTCTCTGCCCAACCACCTTCCTCTTTATTCAGCCTCAGTACCCCTGCCTTACATCTTTCTTTGCTCCCTAATGTACCTATAAAAGGTTGAATCCCCCTTCTTAACAGAGTTGGCTATCTTTTCCTCGGCTGGGGCCTTTGCTATTCTGTGTGGGAGTGGGAGCCCAGTCTCCTGTCAGAGACCAACTCAGACTGGGCCCCCTGCCACCAAGACTGAATTAGAGTCTTGAAATCCAGAGCAACCGAGGTTGGGGGAGTTGGCAGAGGCTGGTGGGGACAGGACGTGGAATTACCGGTGAGGGTAATAACCCTGGAATCCCTGATAAGCAGAGTAGGGATTAAACCCAGGGTAAAACTGTCCGAAATGACTCCAGTCCAGAGGGGGACCAGCCAGGTAGTGGTCCCCAGGAAACCCCTGCGGGTAATTCGGGACAGTTCGCGGTCGAGTGTAAATCCCTGTCAGATCCGGCGTCAGGGGTACCCACATCGGCCCCACCGTAGTATATATCAGCTGGGGGTCTGGCATCGGGACAGCCCACGTCAGGGGAACCAATGTCGGAGGGACCGGCGTCAGGACCGGACAAAGGGGCCCTGGTGGCAGGACCTGATCCAGCATCGGGGCCAGAAGCTGAGGCCAGTTGGGACATCCGGCGGGGCGGAATCTGCTCTAAGGCAGAGGAGGGGCCTCCATGGTAAGGCCTGCTGGCAGAGGAGCCGCCTCCTCCTTGATCCCAAGAGGGGAACGCAAAGATGACCCCAAAGCAGCAACAATGTTGAGGGGTTCTCCGCTATCGTCACCAGAAGTATCCGCCCGGAGAGGGGAGGTCAGGGCAAAGGAAGGGGAGGAGGGCTCCTCCCTCTGGTTCTGCCGGAAGTCGGGTGAGGCACCGTTAGTCTAATGAGGGAACCGCACCCGCGGCGACCGTCAGGGGCGGCCATCTTAGCGGATGGAGTCTGGCTGGGAGGAGCCCCGACTGGCTTATCGACTGGTGGCAGGCGGTACCCACAACCTGGGTAGTCGACTTACCGACTGCAGCGCGATCCCCAGAGGAGCCGAGGGGCGACTTATCGGCTGTAGCGGTGCGGTCGGAGGGAGGAGCGACGACCGGCTGACGTTATGGTCTTACCAGACTTACCGTCCAATTCTCTGGGCGGCAGCTGGGTCTTGCTCGTCGAGGGCCACAAGTCATCCATGGGCGCTCCCGCTCCATGGGATTTCTCCTATGCTTCTTGGAAGGAGAAGATTTTCAGAGGATGCTCTTAATCGGTCCATCTTCTTTTCAATTGAAGCTAGGCGGGCTTTTAAAAGATGGGCCTCCAAAGCCTGCTGTCTCCTTTTCTTTGTGGCCTGATTGAAGGTCTGGCACTCAGGGCAAGAGAAACAGGATGGTCCAGGACCAAACAGAGGGCCTGCACTTGAGGTTACCGTCTTTGTTGCGGGATCTCGTGCCACAAAGAGAGCACTTCCTCTTGGGTGAAGACATCAAGGAATAAAGACACAAAAAGGAGAGGAAAAACCGTGCAAGCAACTTTCATGAGCGATCGCTAATGGAAGTCTGCAATGCAACTGACACGAGGAAATGGCGGAAAAGAACTGGAGGGTGAGCGTAGGGACCGCCCACTATATACAGTCACGCTTGACGTTAGTCATGTGGACGCTGGGTGGGCGGTCCCCATTAGGTATTGATAGAAAAGTCTCGCGTGCAGCCCGACGCCAGGTGGTGCCAGTCCTATATGTCATGACTTACTGAAGGAACCCTCAAAGTAAGATCACTTGCTTTCTCTACCCGGCTGGACAAGACTTACCTCCAGCCCACCTGCTCGGACTCCTGTACGGATGATCCCCACAGGGTATCCCCGGTTGCCACCGTGACACCCACGCGACTTAAGACACCACAGCAAGCCCTCTTCTCTCTCTGGGATCTGATGTGTGCGACAGGAGTTCTGGAGGTTGCCAGCAGGCAACAGGGGTGTTGAAGGAGGAGAGGGCATCATCATTATATGGCCCATATTATTTCCCCCCACAGAACCACCACATAATACCGATCAATATCTGGTCACTGGTGATCTCAAGGCCACTCACTTTCCCTCAAACGAGTCAGCACTGTGCCCCCCCAGGTCTAAGTGTGAAAACTAAACAGCATCACCACCCCCTCCCCCTTCAACCTGGGTCAAGGGAGTCTGGACACTGAACACAAACCCAGGGCTCACCCCCCACCACTACCTCTGGCCCCACTGAAACACCCAACCTTGTACCAACCCTGTAGTCACTGGTTTGTCGCAGTCCCTGTGGGATTCACTGTATTTATTTCTCCAGCCAGAACTTCTGTACGACTGATGCTATACAAAATCCAAAAAAAAAAAAAAAACCTCTAACAGACTTACCGTAATGCCTGTTAGTTCCAGCATTGCCACTGGGTTACACTGCTGTTTATGCATGCTCTCCTGCTGGGGGCCAATACACTCCAAAATGTTGACATCACCAACGCACCTAGCTTCACCCCATTCTAATTCCATTAAACACAATCTTCAGTCACAAATTTTTCAGAGCCGCACAACAAAACAACTATGCCAGGGTTAATTTATAAATTCCTGAAAAATCACAGCCCTATGTTGCAAGAATGTGTAGACAGCTCCAAACTCTCCATCATCATGTCCTTACTGTGCACTTTGTGTTTACTTGTAAATCTATAAAAATTACAAAAAAAATGTTCTTTGTGATGTACCGAATCATCTCCAAGGCCTTCTGCAATATAATCTCTGCACCAGCAGCTTTACTGGTAACTCCAAGTTAAACAGCAACACACTAAACAATATGTGCCTGAAACAAACTAACATCAACTTGCACGGCAAGAAATGTATGATACCCAATCAAATCTCAACTGCTGAATATTCTCTATACAGCAAGCCACTCTTTGGTGGGTTCCAATGACTATGCTGGAACAAAAAAAAAAAAATGAAATTTCATTAAGTGTTTGAATTTATTCCTTCCTGGTCATTCCACATTGTCACTGGGATAGTCAATACTGCTTGGATTTAAAGGGAAAGTCCCTGCAACCCATTTTCCATATACCTGTGTAGTCTGTAGGCATGAACAATGATTTCCTCTCTTCCATCCCAATTTTTTTTTTTTTAAATGCTCCTCCCACACACCCTGACCGGCCACTCCTTGGCGCCACCGCCTTCCTGCCTCCTCCGACCTCCTGCCACCTACTCCCAGCCCCAACTGTAGCCTACCTTGGGTAGCTCGGCGTATCCCATGCCAGGAGGGTCCCTCTCTTCTGAGGGAATGACCTTCTGAGACGACTTTGCATCCCAGGTGCTGCGAGGCTGGATCCGGGGCTTTGGGTGGCAGTAGCCAAGGCGCTCGTCATCCGGTCCGGAAGGGGGCGTAATTCCATTTTCTGTGCCCAGCTGCAGTTCTCGGCCCTGCGTGAAGTCGCGAGGGTATTCCTGAGGCAGGGGCAGCCGTCTCCAAGCTCGCCACAAGCCACCCACAGGTCCCAGGCACATCCACCCCGGGGCGTCCAATGGGCGGCTTGCAGAACCCCTCCTTGCCAGTCTCCCAGCTCCTGGTACCCGGGCTTGGGGCACGAACCCAGGTCGCCAGCGTGCCGAGCGAACCCCTTCGCTCGGCGCCATGGAGCCGGCCCATCCCCCTAATTTCCTCCCAATTTAAATATAAATGAGGTTGCTTGTCTCCATCCCAAAGGTCATGACCCCACTCATGCAAAGTATCACGTGAGTTAATGATGCGTACGTGCACAAGCCAGCAGATGTTATACTCTTATTCAGTTCTGTTACAGGTCTTAAGTCCCTGTATTCCCTAAAAGCATTTTTTTCTTTCAGATGCACTTTAAGCTACAGAAAACAGCAAGGCACTTACTACTTGAAAAGTTTCGTGGCCAGCGTAAGACAAGAACACAGGAAATGCAGTGGACAGAAACAACATTGACTAATACAGTGTAACTACTGCAGGCGTTAGCACCAAATCATCATATAACTCCAGGATGCCTTACATGACTCAGATCATGACCTTTGCAATGGAGTTAAGCAGGTTTTACACCAGACTTAAGTATCTTCATTTACATTTAAATCCTGATGAAGTTAGGAGGGTGCAGTAGGAGGCAATCATTGTTCATGCCTACAAACTACACAGGGACACAGAATAAAAGGCTGAGGGGGTCTTCCCTTTATTGAAGAGATCTACCAAGATAGGCACGTGTACCACGTACATCGATGCCTTACCTCCTCAGAATGCAGTCTATTTATACGTGCCTCATAAATGTTCTGTAGTTTTGCTGAAATTTTACTTGAGATGTCATCTTCACCGGGATACTTTCAGTTCCCGGACTTTAGATCTGCCCCAGCACTCAGCCAATTTTATGACATGACGGCAGGGAGAGCGCTGGGACGCGCTACATTATAGTCTATGGGGGTGCCTTTAACACCAATTTTATATGTTACAGTGATTAAGTGGCGATTAAACGGGGGCACTGGGTGACTAACAAGGGCCTTGTTAGTCACCCGGTGCCCTCGTTTAATCACCATGTAATCACTGTACCATATTAAATTGTTTTTTTTTTGTTAATTTCTTTTTATCCCCCCTAGCGTCCCTCTGGAGCCGCACCATCGGGAGTCACCCATCAAGCCTGTCTCTACCGGTGCCTTACCCGACAGTCCCTGGTCCCTCTGATACCCCCCCCCGGGTGGGGTCAGGGTTGGGGCGGACCCTCGAATCTTGCTGCTGTCAGGGTCCTGAGACTTCAGGCAGGCAACGGCATATCGAGACCTGGCTCGGCGCTCCATCTTTCCGGCTCCAGCGGGGGTGTTTCCGCGTTTTCTGTGCGATGTTGCCGGCCCGTACATCAAGGCGCAAGCGCCATCGGCAACATTCCTCCCCTCCTTCCGCGAAGGTAGTCCCTGGGGCTGACTGGTCCGGTGACTTCATCGCGACCAATCCTGCCTAAATGCCAGCTTGCTGTCGCACCCAGACTCCACCAGGGGTCGCCACTTGCCGGCTGTGGAACCCTCCTCCACCGGAGAAGGCGAAGCCATCGGACGCCTCCCAATCCTATCTCCCCAAGCTAACCTCCCAACGCCCGAGCTCACTCTCAAACCCGGGTTGCCGGGCGTGGTGCAAGGTGTGGTGTCCAGCGCCTTAACCCTCAGTGCCACCAGGCGGCCCGTTAAATTGGTTCTAAAGATACCCCCATAGACTATAATGTAGCACATCCCCATTCGCTCCCTGCCATCACGTCATAAAACTGGCAGAGCGCGGGGCGGACCTAAAGTTTAGGAAGTGAAAGTATCCCGGTGAAGATAAAATCACGAGTGAAATTACAACAAAACTACAGAGCATTTATGAGGCACATATGAACAGACTGTATTCTTAGGAGGCAAGGTACCGGATGTACATAGTACATAAACCTCAGAATTTAACTTGGCAATTCTCTTTAAGAAGTACTCCCGATTTATTCGGGAGAGAATATTCTTTCTGTTTTAGCTGCCTTTTTTTTTTTGTAATTTGCCTGGCTCCCACGGCTTTCAGAGGAGGCTTTGTGCCTCCTCCTACTCCATCCACCAGGGCGATCCCCATGGCATCCCATCCCCTAGTTTCATCCGCCGTAGGGCCAAGGGCGTTTCATTTTTCCCGTTTTTCTCCCACTCCCGAGACGCCTGCGCTTAGGACTGACGTCCAGGCTTGCTGGCGCACGCCGACAGCCATGCACGAAACAGCGTCTCCCCCTCCCCACTGACTTTTGTAGAACCACCGCTGACCTGAAAGCCCGTGCATCCACTGGCTTCAGGTGCTAGAAGCACCCCTGGTTTCCCACCCCAGAGGGAGGAGAGCATCCATTGGGATGCTCGATCCTCCCTCCCCCTTCCGACCCCCAACGCCCAAGTCCGCCTCGAACCCGGGTCACTGGCATAGCTGAGGTGTGCATCCAGCTCCTCAACCCTCAGCGCCACCGCGCCAGTAAGCTGCCTGTTCCTTTAATGTACAGCTCAGCGTGTCCAATCTGTAATGTTTCGTGAATGTGTTTAAGACCATGGTATTACTGAGGCCTCTGCCCTTTCTGCTGAAGAGGCTAAACAGCTCTGGTCAAATGTGCTGGTGGTTTCAATTCGTTTGCTGATGCATAAGCCTTGTTCTAGCTTCATGGAGCCATCTTACCAAGAAAGCCTTGGAAGCATTACTGGCCCTTTTCAGCTACTCCCGCAGTACAAAAAGGTGATCAGATATCAGAAATCACCGTGTTCATCTAAGTATATCTTAACTGCTCTGAACATCTAGCTGGCGCACCTGCTTCTCCTTAGCATTCACGAGCTTTGGACTAAAGGCAAGGAGGCTTACTTCTGATTAACATGAAACTCAGGGGGAACCTTAGGAAGTAAGGAGGGAACTGTATGCAACACTACCTGATGAAAGACCAAATTTGCACGAGAGCTCCTGCAGTTCTACACTAGCACAGAAAATTGCTAATAAATATGTCTTACTATACAGAATATCCTCTGAAACATGAAAGAGGCTGGAACAGAGGACTTCAGGGAGCACGAAAGATTGCATGAAGATCCCAAAGAGGGACTGCAGATCTAGAGACAGGTTTGGTTATGCTGACAGCTCTAATAACTGACCGAGTATGCACCTATAGGGTGCACCTCACAATGAATGCACCTACAGGGTGCACCTCACAATGAATGAGTACTGTATGCAAGGATGAAATTTTTACTCATAACATACAGAGGGACAGCCTTTTGCCTGCTTCTTCCTAAAGGAAATCCAAAATCTGAGAAAACAGATTTTACAGGTTGAACACCTGCCTGTCTAACCCACAGGAAAACAGGTCAATCACTCCGGGCAACCACACATTGTCATAAGCCACCAATCTAGAAAGCTTCCTTGATGACATTGGGGTATAACAATTTTCTGTCAAGATACCCTAGTGTGAGAAACCTCCACCTCACTCAAGGCTGCCAGCTGGATTTGGATGCAGAATCGGACAGCCAGCTGGACTGGGATGAAGAACTGAACCTGGTGCAGAAGACTGTGCTACTGAAGGAGACCCAAGGCTTTTTGAACTGTCACACTTACCAGGTTCAAGAGCAAACAGAGAAACATACAATTTGACAGAGCACTGCTCCTGGAGGCACTCTGCTGGTCACCCTCCCTCCCTTCTTGGAGTGAACTCCGTTTACCACCACCCTCTGTCACCTGTTCCCTACCAATTTCTTATCCAGTTTACCACCTTTGGACCCACTCCTAAGGTGTCCAGCTTGCTTACTAGTCTCCTTTATTGAACAGTGTCAAAAGCCTTACTGAAATCTAGGTAGGCCACGTCCATCGCTCCACCCTGATCTAAATCCTGTCACCCAGTCAAAGAAATCTATTAGATGGGTTTGACAGCACTTCCCGAAACCATGCTACCTCAGGTCCTGTAAGATATTCCACAATCCTTTACGAGTGATTCCATTAACTTTCCCACCACTGATGACAGGCTGACTGGCCTATAATTGCCAGGCTCCTAACTGCTACCACTTTTGTGTAGTAGGACTACAGCTGCCTTACTTTAGTCCCCCAGAACCACTCCTATTTCCAGTGAGCCGTTTTAGCAAGTCCCTTCTGGAGTCTCATCTCCCAAAAAAAAAATAACTAGTGTCCACCTCCCTCCCTCGAAAGCTTTTTTGTTACTGTTTTGTGGCCACTCCCCTTTTTTCTTTCTCTGAACCTGCCATCATGTTTAAAACTGGATGGTGATTTATAAAACATGGGAGAGAACTAAAGTTTTCTAGAAGTAACTGTTATGGATCCAACATCACTCACCCCATGTGGCCATTAAGATGGGTGGTCAAATAATTACACAAGCTACACTTTGACTGAATATATAATATACGTAATTTGACATAAAATGTCAGCACAATGACTGAAGACAACAGCATGGAAATCCATTGTGAGGACTACCCCAACAAAAACAGACTGTAATGTGAAAAGTGGAACTACATTCATCTCCTTTTCTTATCACTCGAACATGTAGCTTTATAACTGTGCAATAAAATTAATCTGGTTTTATACAGTACCCTGTGTAGTTGGAAATTATCCAAATGGGGGGGGTTAACTCCAAGGGTACAGAGGGAATATTTTAATGTTTTATTTTCACAGTTCTCCTTTGTTTCCCCATGGATACCCCCCCCCAAAGGGCATCCAGAGAACAATCCTAATTTCCCAGCGGTTGAAATTCGGTGCTGGAACCAGAGCCCAGTCAATGATAGAATACCTGCAGCAGGTAAAATACTGCATAATGTTTGGGGGGGGGGGCACCTTTCCCTAGCTCGTGGAGGTTCTGTCTGACATGATACATCACAGCAACATCCTCCTCAATACTGACTCCAGCCTTAAGCCCACACCGCCACCTATGATCACCCACATGGTGGTACTTCGGTGGACACTGGCAGCCCTAATTCCCACGAGGTGAGCGTCAGCTGGGACGCTGAACAAACCTCCCCACCAGTCCTCCAATGACCCAGGCTCATTCCTGAACCCAGGTCCCACCTGACAGGCTAGCTCATCATGTAGGTCTTGTTTCTATCCATTTCCACGGCACTATGGACCAGAGTAAGCTCACACAGTGAGCATCTGGCTCTAGTTAGGTTTGAACCTATGATCAGGGTGGTAAGGAGGTATGGCCCACTGTAAATCACTTGAACAAAGGGATCCACATCAGGTAGACTAGACAGACCTCATAGCTTTCTTCTGCTGGCTATTCTGTGCATTTGTACGCTCTCCTGATTCCCAAACCAGTGATAACCACTAGAAGACAATATAACGTGGGCACAGAGGCGCGCCGTGATGTACTTCTCGGCATTATGTGTAGGCCTTCACAATGACGAGCAAATACATGGCATATTTTTCGTTTAAAAAAAAATAAGGTTGAGAACTGCGGACACCGTATTTTCAGTTTGTGAAATGTTTAATTTTTAAATAACATTCTAATACAAGTTAAATAATGCCATTAGCCATTCTTTCAAGGTAAGGGGGTGCTGCGTTCTCCACTTCAGTAAGATCTGGCGCTTCGCCTCCAGAAATAGCCTCACATTATGAGAACCCCTTAATAACTCTTCGCGAAGCAACTGTAAAATGGGTTATAACATGAAACAGCAGGCGAGAGCTATTAGGTGGCGGTGGGGAGAAGATGCACTCCAACGACAGCCCATAATCAGGACGTATGGGAAGGAGTCAAGGTGTATTTCTATATTTCTGGGGGTAGGATATCAAGCTGCATGGAAGTTAGTATGTCAAGCTGCGGGGTGGGATGAAAAGCAGGGCTGCAGTTGAGCCCCTCGGGGCAGGTGAGGCCGGAGGGCGCGGTTGCTCACCGACTGATCAGTAGCCAACACGGCAATCTTTCGAAACTTGGGTTGGGGCATGGCGCGCGGCTGGCGGCACCACCGAGAAGCGGCGGCGAAACCCAACCAATAAGAAACGCGCCGAGCCAATAATAACAAACTATACTTAAAACAACAAAACGAAATCCCGCGACGGCAGCACAAAAAAACGGACAGAAACCAAAAGTAGTACAAGAGCCGAACTCTGCGGACGCCCGGGTCACGTGACCACAACAACTCTCCCCAGCTCAGTTAGCAGCTCGGCGCTCCGGTTGCCGGCCCTGCCCGAGGCTCCGCCGCTTTCGTCCCTACTTCCGTTTCCAGTCTCTCAAACCGGCTCCGTCACGCGCAACCCAAGACCGGCCACACTACAAGGCTTACTCACGCGCGCCGAAAAGCAGCCTGCCTGGCATGCCTACTGTCGCAAAGAAAGGTCTACGCTCACTGCGTGGTGCGTGCCGCGTCAGTGCAGCGCCTGCGCGGGTGTCATCACAAGGGGACGTTGGTGACACAGCTCCAGGGTGATTTGTTCCCACAGGCGGGGTTCTCAGGGCAGCACCCTTTAACTCCTCCTCCGCCTTACTCCTATTGGTGGATAGCACCCTCGCGCTCCGCCTACCACCTATCTCTATTGGTGGGTTTCGCCACCAGTCCCCAGGGCAGAAACCTGTAGCTGTTACTCACCACAAATCTGATTGTTGCAAGTCTGAGGAATTGGGGTTTTAACCCTTAGGCTGCTGACAGAATTAGAACATACAGGAATTTTGGAGCGATATATCAGTTTGTGCCATGCAAGGTTAAGTGTAGATGAGCATATTATGGAAATGCCACCCCACCCCAGCAATGTGCACTGCTTGCACCGGAAAGAGCCAGACTTCAAGGGCTCAAAGGAGGAAGTATAGCGCAGTGATCTAAGGCTCTGAGCTGCAAATTTGGTGATATCAAGCAGACCAGACCTGGGTTTGAATCCCACAGTTTCCACTTGCATACTGTGTGACCCTGAGCAAGTCATTTAATCTCGTGTTGCTCCTGTAAAAAAAGCTTTCAGCTTAGTGTGCTATACCTGGTTAAACAACTAAATAAATAAATCTTAACCAGGGACATTTTTTTGTGCTTTGTGTCACACTCAGTTGTGAGCATTTATTTTGTTGACCCGGTAAGCCCACTGGGCCTAGAAGTCCCTTTTTTAGGGGCGAGGGGGGGGATACAGATGGTAAGCAACTGAAATTGAACCAGATTAAGCTGCTGGAGTATTTTTTTTTTTTTTTTTTTAGTGAATAGGTGAAATTTGGCCAGGACACCGGGGAACTTCTCCTACTCTGTGTGGGGGCGCTGTTGGACCATGGATTCGTTCGTGGGACCCAGTCAGTCTGCTGGTGTACCTGCAGGAGAGCAGAGCTCCGTTCCTGCAGGTCCAGCTTTGGAGCCTTAAGTACTGAGGACGTCTGACCATTTTGTTGATATGCTTGTGGATCTTGCTGTACCAGATGAATCTTTACCTGCTCAGTCTGCCTCTGCATCGTCAGATTTTTTTTGCCTGCGGATGAACTTTGGTTGAAGTCCCTTCTTGCTGCACATCGGAACCAGGTACTTGCTGTTGTTGATGACGTTAGCCCTTTTGAGTCGGCCTCTCCTGGGACACGGACTCTGTTGCCAGAACTAGGGCCTGTGGAGGATCTTCCTGCTTTCATTACGGATGCGGTACCTTCGGGCTCTTTGGAGGTGCAGAGTCGGCAACAATCTTCTGTAGCACCGGTCCTACCAGTGTTGCACCATGCTCCGTTGGAATTTTCGGTTCCTACAAATCTGGATCGAGCAGTGTCTTCTCCGCCTTTGAACTCGGCGGCGACTTTGCCTGGTGAACTTGTGAGTACTATGCATCCTAGACTGTGTGTTTCACCTCTAATCGCAGACTGTCTCGCCTGTTTTGCCTCCTCCTGCTCTGTTGCCTTGTTCTAGCCACTACCTGTCTCTTTAGAGGCCTCCCTGCAGAGTGTGGGTTGGAAATCAAGCGTTCCAGGCATTGGATACCTGACCCTGTCCATAGCCCAATACCTGGTTGTGGAGGGCAACAGCCCTCCTCGATAGACATGCCTCCACCTTTGCCTGGTAGCCCAGATTTGGATTCGTGCTGAGGATATTCAGCATCCTACATTGGATACTACTCTGCTGGCTAAAGTTCCTTCTTTGCCTCCCTCCTCTTGGGTGATGAAGGCTCAGCTCTGGGGACCAGCGTGGGTGATAGAATGGACATGGATGTCCACTCCTGACCCTCCTCGGGCTCTTCTCCTGACCCTGGGGACAAGACTAAATCTACTTGGGAAGAATTTACGTAGAAGGATACGTTTGAACTCCCTCCTCCTCTTCAACGACAGAATGCGGTCCGCCTTCAGTATATTGGGGTCTGTATGTAGCTCCAGACCGTCTCTCATGGGAAAGTCACTTTTGAAAGGATCTTTGGTTTTACAACGAAATATTTGCATTGATTCATGTATCAGGTTCTTCCTTATATGACGTTAGTTTTCAAAGCCCTAGAGGATTAGATCGATTCTGGACAAAGTCTGATACTCTTAAATACACTGAGTTGTGGCTACCATTTTGGGCTATCCACTTTCTAGACCTTCTATTAAAACTGTCACCATTTTGTTTGAAATGAGAATGTAGCAACTAGTGATATTACGCACTGGTTAGCTAAGCGCTGTGATGTCTTGGGGTTGCCACAGCCTATATTTGACTCTGAACACTTGTGGACTGGTGGTTGGCGTTATAGGGTGCGACTTAGAACATACAAATGTGGGTCCATACACTGCCTAATAGTTTGTTTTTAGGTAGGGAACGGGGGCATTGCTTCTATGTGGGGCAGCCTCGTACCTGTTTTAAATGTGGCTCCCCTTCCCATCTCAGTGCTGCCTGTGGTAGATTACGATGTTCTCTTTGTTTATCTTTTGGCCATGCTAGTGCAGATTGTAATTCTGAACTAAAGTGTAACCTGTGTGAAGAACTAGGTCATGGTTTTAGATCCTGTCCTTGGGCTTCCCATAACAGGGAAGATAGCCCGGATCAGGATGTGATCCTTCTTAATGCCCAGAAAAAGGATATTGCGACGGCGAAGTCCCTTTCTTCGCATGTTAAGGTAGTCACTGGTCCCCCTTTATGCCCTGATATTGCGGTGTGCTCCCCAGTCAGTGGTTTCTGTATCTGAACCTTCCTCTGAGCCTCCTTTACAGGAAGTTCCACGACCGGTTGTACAGGACCCTTTCTCTACATCCCCCCTCCCCCTCTTTCTGTTGTTTCTCCAGTTCCTGCTGAACCTGTGCCTGTCCCTGACAAACCTCTGGATATTATTATTATGCCCCCACCTGAGCCTAGTGTTCAGGCAAAGAAACGGGCTCAAAAACAGACTACAGGTAGGGCCAAATTGGCTAAAGCATCTTCTCCTGGTGGCTCTGTTCCCTTAAGTAATAAATTTGAGGTCCTGTCCCATCACACTCAGTCTTCCGATATAGAAGCTGATTCTGACACCTCCTCACAACCTGTGGTATCCTCTGATTCTGAGAATGATAAATCAAAGGAGTTGCCTATGGATACTCGACCCTCGCGGTCAGGGGTGAGACCCCGGAGAAGTACTAGAAAGGGAAGGGTTACTTGATGTTGACTTATTTTTAATTCGACCCTTTATCTGATTCTCTTTCATGGCCATGGCATTTCATCTCACTGTAGCCACCTCTCAATGTGAACAGCGTGAAAATGCTTGTAGGTGCTTGATACTTTTCAACTTTTAAGTGATTTGGCGTGTGATATTGCCTTATTCAGGATACCCGTCTCAATACCCTTCCTTTGGTTAATATGGCCAAAAGCTTTGGTGATGGGGTCCTTTTTTTTTTCTTTAGGATTAGACACATGTAGTGGTGTTGGGGTGTTGTTTAGGGGTGATGGATTTCATGCTACCAAGTTGGTTGAACTGCTTATGGGACGGGCCTTAATATTGGATTTTACTTATTTACATTACACTTGGAGATTAATTGTGATTTATGCACCAGTTACGAAGAAAGGTTGAGTGTATCACTCTGTGTTATGGGTGATTTATGCATATGGTTGGTTACCTAGATTGTCCTCAGAATGGCCAGGATTGAGCCAGAAAAATGTACACACTTCTAGTTATCCGATTTATGTCAGACCTGTGATATCGAAACTTAATAAATGGCAGTTACTTCCGACCCATGTGTATTGCAAATCGCGTAAATATATTTATGCTGTGCTACAATCTAAAGCACATTCCATAGTCCCCGGTTTTAAGGATGTACCGGATGATCATGTTGATAACCTCCTTAAAAGTTTGGTAGATAAACTGATTCCACCTAGATTATGGGATATTTTATGGCTTAGTTGTCATGGGCGACTCGGTGTTAGGGGGACTTTAAAGCATAAAATGGTTACTGAACGTACTTGTCCGAGGGATACTTGCATTACTCAGGAGAAACAATGTCCCATTTTTGTTTCCTGCCCTTTGTGCAAGAATTCTGGATGACCCTTTCTGCCCGTTGGAGCCAGCCTTTCTGGCGGGCTGTTACATATCTGGAAGTTGTGGGAGGTTTTTTGCTACATTCTACTTAGTTGGATGCAGGTGTAGTACGACTGCTGTTCGCTATGTTTAAGTTTCATTTATGGCATGCCAGATGTCACCTTACTCTACGACAGTTATACCACTCACCACTTGAAGTTCTTCAACATATTGAACATGATTTGTTGTTGCAATGTGATTCTGAACGCAAATGTTTGTCCAAAACTGTCTGGCTTATGGGGTGGAAAGAGGTTCCTTTTTTGAAAGACAAAATAGGTTGAATCATTATGCTGTCAGAGAATTGAGTATTGCTGATATTCTCTTTGTTATGTTTTTTTTTCTTATTTTACATGAATTGTATTAGTTTTTCTGATTTATCGTTCTGTTTATTAATAAAAACCTTCCCTTACTCTTTTTCGATAAGTGCCATGGGATCTTTTAGCATCCACCTGAACTACCACCAATCCAGGCAGATGGGACCTTGGTTTAACATCTCATCCGAAAGATGGCACCTCAGAAGTGCAGCACGGCCCCTCATGCCGCACTACAGTGTCAGTATTGGGATATTGACCCAAGTGCCAGATGTGGGAACTGAACCCACATTTAATCATATAAGTGTCACAAATCATTAACTTTTTTTTAATATTGCTAGATTAAGACAGACATAAGCGAGAGAATATATTTTATTTATAAATTGTAATAAATGGGGCATAGAAACATAGACTTTGATGGCAGATAAGGACGGCTTGGCCCACCTAGTCTGCCCATTTCCCTACCTATTGGATAAGTTGCAGATCCTAGTTAACCAACAGCCTATTTCTTCCTACCCCCACAAGAATTGCCTTATGTCTGTCTCATGCATTCTTGAATTCTCCCACAGTTTTAAACCCCGCAGCTTCCTCAGGAAGGCAGTTCCATGCGTCCACCACCTCTCTGTGAAAAAAATACTTCCTCACATTGCCCCTGAGCCATCCCCCTCTATCTTCAAATTGTGTCCCCTTGTTCTTGCACATCTCTTTTTCTGAAAGATGTTACCCTTTTGGACTTTGTTGATTCCACTGAAGTACTTAAAAGTTTCTATCATGTCCCCCTCCCTTTCCTCTAGGGTATACATATTAAATTCCTTTAGTCTCTCCTCATATGGCTTCTCTTGCAGACCCTGCCCATTTTAGTTGCCCTCCTCTGGACTGCCTCCATCCAGTCTATGCCCTTGGAGATGGGGTCTCAGAACTGGACACAGTACTCAGATGGGGTCTCACCAACTGTCTATACAGAGGGATAACTTCCGGTTTTCTGCTAGTGATGCCTCTCCTGTACATCTCAGTATCCCCCAGCCCTCCTTTCTGCCTTCTCATTGCTTGCAACCTTAAGGTCATTTGATATGATTACCCCAGGTCCCTTTCCATTTTGTTGTTGTTACTACCCCCACCCATTGTGTACTCTTCCCTAGGTTTTTGTTTCCCAAGTGCATTATTTTGCACTTCTTTGCATTGAATCAAGCCTTCATACTTCTGACCATTCCTCTAACCTTGTCAAGTCCTTCTCATCCTTTCCATGCCCTCTGTGTATCAACCCTGTTGCAGATCTTTGTGTCATCTGCAAAGAGGCATACTTTTCCTTCCAGTCTCTCCGCAGTGTCTCTTATAAAGACATTAAAAAGGACTGGACCCAGTACTGAACCCTGTGGTACCCCACTAGTAACTCCCTTTCTTCTGAGTGGACTCTGTTTACTACCTTCTGTGTCCTGTTGTCCAGCCAATGTTTACCCAGACTACCACCCTGGGACCCACTCCCAGGCTGGCTAATTTGTTTGTATTAATCTGTTGTGTGGGACTGTGTGTCAAATGCCTTGCTAAAGTCTAGGTAGGCCATGTCCACAGCCCTCCTGGTCTATTGCTTGGTCACCCAGTCAAGAAACGTGATTAGAGTCATCTGACATGACCTTCCTGCTGTGAATCCATGCTGCCTTGGGTCCTGTGCCCCACTGGCCTCTAGGTACTCAACAATTCTTTGCTTCAGAAATGATTCCATAATTTTCCCTATCACAGAGGTCAAACTGACAGGTCTGTAATTTCCTGCCTCTGTCTTGCTCCCACTTTTGTGAAGGGGAATCACATCCACCCTCCTCCAGTCCTCAGGTACCACACCATCCTCCCATGATTTGTTAAAAAGGTAGTCAGTGGTGTCACTAGTTCTCCCTTAATTCTTTTAGAATTCTGGGCGAATCCCATCAGGCCCTATTGCTTTGTCCACCTTTAGTTTTAGGGTTCTTTCAGAATCCTTTCTTCTGTGAAAGGACTGGGATTGATCCCCCTATCAGAGTACTTCTGTCAACTGGATTAGGTACCTCCTCCTCCTCTTTTGTGAATACTGAGCAGAAGTATTTGTTCAGTATCCCTGCTTTTCACTGTCCTCTCTGCCCACCCACCGTCCATTCTATTCAGCCTCACTATCCCTCCTTTTGTCTTTCACACCCCTAATGTACCTATAAAAGGTTTTATCCCCCTTCTTAACTGAGTTGGCTATCTTTTCCTCAGTTTGGGCCTTTGCTATTCTGACTGCCTTCCCTGCCTCACTTTTGTATGGCTTGACTCTGCAGCTGAGTTCATCATGAACCACACTGTTTGGTGGTCACTTGTTCCCAGATGGCTGCCCACTTCTAGATCTAAGATCCTCTCACTGTCCTCCATTTGAGAGTACCAGGTCTAAGATTGCTCCCTCTCAAGTGGGTTCCAACACAAGCTGTCTGAGGCATGCCACCTGTGGGGCATTGAGAATGGCCCTGCTCTTGGATGTGGCTGCAGCAAAGGTGCTCCAGTTAACATCTGGCATATTCAGGTCCCCCATCAACAATATCTCCCCTTTCTCTGCCATCCTAAGGATGCCTTCTATCATATCCTTGTCCATTCCCTCCCCCTGAGATGGGGGTCTGTATACAACCCCTGTGCGGATTGTGGAGCCATTTCCACTCTAAGGTGACCCACAGTGCCTCCTCTCCTCCCTGTTTATTCTTTTGTTCCATTGCTTTTATCACTCCCCTTACATAGAGAGCTACTCCTCCCCCTCTTCTACCCTCCCTGTCTCTCCTCTAGGTTGTGTACCCAGGTATGGTAACATCCCAGTCATGGTTCTCTGTGTACCATGTTTCTGTGACTGCTACGATATCCAGGCATCCCTCTTCCATCAAGGCCACCAGTTCAGGGAGCTTGTTGCCCAGACTACGGGCATTGGTACTCATTACCCTCCATTTCTTGATGACCTTACCCCTTTTTGACCCAACCCTGTCCTTACTGCCTTTGTCATTTTCTCCATTTACCCCTGCCCTTCTCCCTATCGACATCTCTCTCTTGTTGTTTACCTCACCAACTACCCTGATTTTTGCCCTTCTCCCTATCGACATATCTATCTTGGTGTTTACCTCACTAACTACCCTAATTTTTTTGGGGGGGGGAGATAGGATTTCCCTGCTCCTTTGCAGTGCCTCCACCCTTGGCTAGTTTAAATGCTTGCCAATGAAGCATTTAAACCTATCACCTAGGATCCTGGTTCCCCTCCTGGACAGATGCAGACCATTGCACCAGTATAGGCCTGCATCACTCCAGGTGGACCCCCAGTCCCCAATGAAGCCAAACCCCAGAGCGCTGCACCAGATTTTCAACCACTGATTGCATCCCATGGTGTGGAGCACGCTAGCCTCACCCATGCCACAGGCAGGCAGCACCTCGAGAAGGTTACCATGCATGCTACTTGTCTAAGGCCCCTCCCCAACTCCACAAACTCTTCCTTCACTGCTCTGATCCTCTCCCAGCCAGGTCATTTGTTCCTAGGTGGACAATGACATCCAGCTACCTCCCGTGCAGCTGCTCCTGCGATCCTGAGGATTTGATCCCTGTCCCTCCAAGCCATGGTGCCAGGCAGGCACCTTACCTCCCTCTCCCCTTCCTCCCTCCCTCAGTTCTACCCTTCTAACAATGGAGTCCCCCACCAGGAGTTGTTTCCTTCCCCTGTGAGGTCCCATGCCAC
Source organism: Neoceratodus forsteri (assembly GCA_016271365.2). Taxonomy (NCBI): domain Eukaryota; kingdom Metazoa; phylum Chordata; order Ceratodontiformes; family Ceratodontidae; genus Neoceratodus; species Neoceratodus forsteri. Next base: position 10,892,354 of record JADMNL010000036.1, read on the forward strand.
CCTCCTGTGGGTCTCCTTTGTGGAGGTTCCCAGCATCCTCCTTGGTCTCCACTGTGGGTGCCTCCATAGAGGAACCACAGTCTGCCAGAAAGGCATATGAATTGTGGAGAGGTACAGCTGGAGGGATGCGCCTCTGTTCCACCACTCTCACCCTCCCTGAGCCCACTGTGGTCCAACCGCTCCTCTTTCTTGGCAACCTCTGAGGCAATGGCGATGGCTCTGGTGGTCTCTGGGTGGGACAGGAGGTCCCTCAGATCCTGGCCAACTCAGCCTGGAGATGAGCAATTCTCCCTCAGCCCAGAGGGTGCCTGCAGATGGGACAAAACCACATCCTCCAGAATGTCTCCCCGGAAGACTGCTGCTTCAGCCACTGCACTGCACCACTCCGTCCTGTCTTATTTCTGGCCCCTTAACTGTTGTTTTGAATACTTACTCTTTCCTCTGTTTATTTATTTATTTATTTATTGCATGATGATTGGTTACTGGCGCTGCCCTGGGGCAGTGCCATGATGAATGGTATCTTTGGCTGCCCCTGGGCAGTGCTCTTGCTGCCCTGGGGCAGCACCTGTGTATTGGTTCCTATGGGCTGCCCTGGGGCAGTACCTGTGTAATTGGTTCCCGCGGGCTGCCCTGGGGCAGTACCTGTGTAATTGGTTCCTATGGGCTGCCCCTGGGGCAGTGCCTGTGTAATTGGTTCCGTGGGCTGCCCTGGGGCAGTACCTGTGTAATTGGTTCTGGGCTGCCCTGGGGCAGTACCTGTGGTGGTTTCAGGCTGCCCTGGGGCAGTGCCTGTGTAATTGGTTCCCGTGGGCTGCCCGGGGCAGTGTCCTTGCTGCCCCTGGGGCAGCGCCTGTGTAATTGGATCCTGTAGGCTGCCCTGGGACAGTGTCCTTGCTGCCCCTGGGGCAGCACCTGTGTAATTGGTTTCCATGGGCTGCCCCTGGGGCAGTGTCTATGTAATTAGTTCCCACGGGATGCCCCTGGATCAGTGTCCTTGCTGCCTCAGGGCAGTGCATGTGTAATTGATTCCCATGGAGTGCCCCTGGGGCAGCAAGGACACTGCCCCAAGGGCAGCCCACGGGAACTAATTACACAGGCACCGCCCCGGGCAGCCCATGGGAACTCATACGCAAGTGCTACCCCAGGGTCAGCGGGACACTGCCCAGGGGCAGCCCACGGGAGCCAGTTACTAGGCGCTGCCCCAGGAGCAGTGAGGACACTGCCCCGGGGCAGCCCATGGGAACTAATTACACAAGTGCTGCCCCAGGGGTAGCGAGGACACTGCCCCAGGGGCAGCCCATGGGAACTAATTACACAGGTGCTGCCCCGGGGCAGCAAGAGCAATGCTCCAGGGGCAGCCAACAGAAACCAATCATCATGGCACTGCCCCAGGGCAACACCAGTAACCAGTCATCATGGCACTGCCCCATTTATTACAATTTATAAATAAAATATATTCTTTCACTTACATCTGTCTTAATTTAGCAATATTAAAAAAGGTAATGATTTGTGACACATATAATAATAATAAAATCTTAATTTAAATAAAGTACCTTTCCGAATATCGAGGAGCTGTTCAGTAAGTTTAAAAGCAGTAATAAAATCAGCAATACAACAGTAAAACAATCTGTTAGGGTCCCTTCAATCCATTGCACTAAAAGCTTGGTGCCATAGGAAAGATTTCAAAGCCTGTTTGAAACCCGCCACAGTCATGCGCTACCAAAGCTGACGGGATAGAAATTCCAGAGGTTGGGCCGCATCCATAAATGCACGGGCCACCGCCCAGTGGCGTGAGAGGGCTGAGGCACCGGCGCTTACTCAAACCACGCCGAGACCCGGGTTCAGGAACGGACTCAGCACACCGGGACCGGTAGGGGAAGGAGAGATTGAGCGCCTGTAGGACTGCTCTCCTCTCCTGGGGTGGAGTAGTGAGCCGACATTGTGCTGCAGTAGCCTCTGGTGGAGACCAGGAGCTCTGCAGATGCACGAAGGAGGGAATAGTATAGAAAAGCGGAAAAATCCACCTCACGACTGACTGGATGGTGGCTGCTGGTCCACCACTGCTGCCGATGCCCTGAATGAGACCCGCCACCTCAGTAGCACCCAGTGGCCAAGTATGTGTGCTGATTGCCCTCCTGGTGCACCTGCACAGCAAAGGCTTACGTCCGGGTTATCCCAGGGATGGCTGCGATTTGAGGTTGGATGGCTCAGGAAGGGACAGGTAGAACGGATGGGACCTAGGCAGCCCAAAGGAGTGGTGGGTCATGAGGCACAAGGGGGGGGGAAGAAATAATACAAAAAAAAATAAATGCACGGGCCCCGGAAGATTTTAAAGACACCCTCGGAATCTCTAGCAACTCCTCGTAAGCCAAACTGAGCTGTCACTCGGGGCAGTAGGGTACCAGAAGCTCTTTCAAGTAGTCAGGGCCAAGTCCATGTAGGGCTTTGTAAGTCAGTAATCCAACTTTAAAGGTGATCCACCACCGAATCAGCAGCCAGTGCAGATCGTGCAACACAGGTGTGATATGAGAGGGCCGAGAAGTTCCTGTCAGTAGCCGTGCCGCAGCATTCTGCATTAGCTGCAGGCAGTGGATATCAACCCCAGGTAGCCCTAAGTACAGGGAGTTGCAATAATCAAGGCACAAGGTCACAAAGGCATGGATCAGTATAGGAAGGTTACCAGACGGAATGAGGTGCTTGATCCTGGTGATGTTCCTAAGATGGTAGAAGGAAGACTTGATGACTGCCGACACCTGAAATCGAAGTGTTAGCCCATCATCAAGTACCACCCCCAGGTCTCACACCCGTTCAGAGGTAAGAATCTGGGAGCCTCCCAAAAAGAGTCCTGAGGGCTGTCCAGCCCTCCACCCCTCTATCCGGCGACCTGGATCCATAACTATCACCTCAGTCTTACATGCATTCAATTTTAAGCAGCTAGAATTCATCCAATCTTGGATTTCTGTGAGGTAGTTGTTAAATATCGAGATAGCACTATCCTGGTCAGGTGCAAAAGACAGGTAGAGCTGGGTGTCATCAGCATAACAGTGAAACCTCAGCCCATACCATCTTACAATGTCTCAGAGGGGCAGCATATACACTGCAAACAACATGGGAGACAGCACCGAGCCCTGAGGAACCCCACATGACAGAGAAAGAATGGGTCAGAGGAATAAATCCCAGATACGACTTTCTGAGTTCTGCCAGTGAGAAAAGATGTAAACCACCTCAGGACACTGTACTGGTCAGGCCACAGATGAACCTCAGGCACTCAAGAAGCACCCCATGGTCCACAGTATCAAAAGCTGAAGAGAGATTGAAGAGCACCAAGATGGAGCACCTTCTCCAATCTCTGGCCATCAGGGGATCATTGAGCACCCGAACCAAAGCAGTCTTGGTACTGTGCCTCTTTCAAAAAACAGATTGGAGAGGTTCATAGATGTTATGGATGGTCAAGTGGTTCTCCAATTGTACGCCACTACTTTTCAATAACCTTCCTATAAAGGGAAGGTTTGAGATGAGTCTGTAGTTGGTTAGGCAGTCCAGGTCCAATGAAACCTTCTTCAGGAGGGTGTCACCACCACCTCCTTTGGGGAGCTAGGAAACTCACCCGAGTCAAGGGAGAACCAGACTATCTGAACCAGGACCGGGACGATAATATCACAACAACCCATAATCAGGAAGCTGGGCCGGGTCCAAACTACAGCACATAGGATGCATACTCTGGACAATCCATGACATCCACAAACTGGCGGTCAAAGGTACTCCAGGAAATACGAAGGAAAGTGACCTGGCACCGATCACTAGCATCTCCCACAGAGCGAGTCAGGAGGATCTCCGCCCTGATGTCAGCCACCTTATTCGCAAAGAACTGAGCAAGCTCATCACACTCAACTTGCAGAAAAGCTCTTCGGAGCTGCAGACAGGCTGGGTTGCACAGCCTGTCCACAATTCGAAAGAGCTGAGCCAGTCGGTTCTGAGCAGCAGCAATCTCCCCGGACAGGAATTCTGCCTTCTTAAGGGAGATCATTGATTGGTATGTGGTATATGGTATATGATTAAATGCTCACAACTGAGTTTGACACAAAGCTCAAAAAATGTCCCTGGTTAAGATTTGAACCCTTGAAGTCTGGCTCTTTTGGATGCAGACAGTCATACACCTTGAGCCACTAAAATTCAAAGACAAGCAGTGCATGTTGCTGGAGGGAGTATTTCCATAACATTCTCATCTACACTTAAAACCCTCAATTCCTCAGACTTGCAACAATCAGATTTGTGGGAAGTAACAGCTACAGGTTGCTGCCTTGGGGGCAGGAGATGAATTCCACCAATAGGGATAGGTGGTAGGCGGAGCGCGAGAGTGCAGTGCTGCAAGTGGATGAAATCCAATAGGAGTAAGCGGAGGAGGCACCAAAGGGTGCTGCGCTAGGGGCAGCGCTGCCCCGAGAACCACACTATGGGAACAAATCACACTGGAGCTGGTGACGCAGAACTTGAAAGAAAGACTAGAATGGCAACGCCCCTCGGTGATGCCTAGCGCATGTACATTGAGCGCGGTGCCATCTTTTGGAGGGCAGAACAGTGCCAGAACCGCCGTGCTCAACATAGTGGTGTATCTGTTATGCGAGCAAAAAGGTATTAATTAAAAAGGTTTTTTTGGCTAAATACATCTGTGAACCCTTTTGGAGCCATGAAGCTAGTCGATTCAGTGAAAATTATTGGGCAAAGTTAGCAACACAGGCTAGAAGTTTTGGAGCAGTTATACTGGGAATAGAAATAGGCGAGCTGCTGCTGTGGTGTGTAAACAGTGTCTTCAGGGTAGGAGATGTAAAAGCGATAAAATGCTATATTTTACTTAATGTGTCATCTATCTGCCAATATTAACACAATAAATAATACAAACTATATTTTTATGTATTTTAATATACATAAATAATGTAGCCTATATATCTGTCTACAATACATTGCTGCATTGTGCCCAGTAATTAGCTGAGGTGAAGGTCTGGGGCCTATCATTCAGTGTGTCACCCATGTCTTGGGAGCTGGCATTGTAACCAGTGGATGTGATGAGGTGGTGTCACAAGAGCTGCGGGGGGGGGGGGGTCCTAGGGTCCTAAGGCTGATAGGATTCTGTAGCCAGCCACAAGGGCTGTGGTGGGGAACATGCTGGGAGGGGAGCTCAAATGTCTGAGGCTAGACATGAAGGGGCTCTACTGCTAGAGGTCATGGGTGGAAGGTTTAGGAGCCAGAGGCCTGGGCTGACTAAGGGGTGAGTTGGTGAGCATGAATGCAGGGTTATGGATGTTGTTAGGTTATTCTGCCAGGGCTGGAGGGTGCTCGAGAGCCTGCCTTCAGGGCTGTGGAGGCTGCCACCAGGGCTTGGGATTTGCTGAAGAGTCTGCCATCAGGGCTGTTGGGGGGGACACTGTGGAAGCAGCTGCCAGGGCTGGTTGGGGCTTGAGTCGGATGTCAGGGCTGTAGGGGCTCTGGAGGTGCTGCCAGCTCTTGGGGCAGGCTGTCTGCTATTCGACTGTGTGGGCAGAATATGCTATCAGGATTGGGCTCGAACGCCTGAGGACCCGTCTATGGGGGCTCAGAAGCTTGAGACCTGGGAAACTGCTGTCAGGTCTGGGGCAGTGACCACCGGAACCTGCAGCCGTGGCTTGCAGGAGCTCAGGAGCAGGCTATCAGGGCTGGTATGGGGTGGGCTTGTAAGCATGCTGCTATGGCTGTGGGGAATCTGAGGAGCTTAAGGGGGGGGTCTGAAGTTAGAGATTAGGGATGGTGGGTGGGCTTGGGTGCATGCCTGCATGACTGGTGGGTTCCGTAGCCTGATGGCAGGATACAGGGGCTCGGGAGCTTGAGGCAAGGGTTGGAGTGGGACTCATGAGTTGCCAAGGTGTGCCATCCTTTGGATGAGACACTAAATCGAGACCCCACCTGCCTTTTATGGTGGCTGTTAAAAATCCCGTGGCCGTTCCCAAGAAGAATAAGGGAATGCCCCTAGAGTCCTGGCTAAAGTTCCACCATTCACTAAAATAACACCAACAGCTTACTTTTGTTTAATTTCACTTGGTTTGCATCTTCCTTGTCACTGCTGCCCACATGGGAGGAGGCTAAATATGTAATATGTGAGGCGCTGCTCTGTGTGGTGTTTAGCAGTGTTTTCAGTGATAGTTACGATAGAAAAACACATTAAGAAAAATATATTTTAATGTATTTTAATATTTATGTTTGCATATTAAAAACAATACATAATATATGCTAAAACTACATTATAATGTACTGTATTTTAATGTATGTCTGTATTGCTGCAGTGTACCCAGTAATGAGCCGCTGTGAGGGGGTGGGTGCCGTCACTCAGTATGCCCAGTAATGAGCCGCTGTGATGGGGTGGGTGCCATTACTCAGTGTACCCAATATTGAGCCGCTGTGAGGGGTGGTGCCATCACTCAGTGTGCCTAGTAATGAGCCGCTGTGAGGGGGTGCGTGCCATCACCCAGTGTGACCCAGTAATGAGCTGCTGTGGCGGCAGGTGCCGTCACTCAATGTGCCCAGTAATGAGCTGCTGTGAGGGTGGGTGCCATCACTCAGTGTGCCCAGTAATGAGCCACTGTGAGGGGTGGGTGCCGTCACTCAGTGTACCCAGTAATGCGCTGTGAGGGGTGGGTGCCATCACTCCAGTGTGCCTAGTAATGAGCCGCTGTGAGGGGTGGGTGCCATCACCCAGTGTACCCAGTAATGAGCTGCTGTGAGGGGGCAGGTGCCGTCACTCAATGTGCCCAGTAATGAGCTGCTGTGAGGGGGTGGGTGCCATCACTCAGTGTGCCCAGTAATGAGCCACTGTGAGGGGTGGGTGCCGTCACTCAGTGTACCCAGTAATGAGCCGCTGTGAGGGGCGGTTGCCATCACTCAGTGTGCCCAGTAATGAGCCGCTGTGAGGGGGTGGGTGCCGTCACTCAGTGTGCCCAGAAATGAGCCGCTGTGAGGGGGTGGGTGCCGTCACTCAGTGTGCCCAGTAATGAGCCGCTGTGAGGGGGTGGGTGCCGTCATTCAGTGTGCCCAGAAATTAGCCGCTGTGAGGGGGTGGGTGCCGCCACTCAGTGTATCCAGTGATGAGCCGCTGTGAGGGGTGGGTGTCGCTCACTCAGTGTGCCCAGTAATGAGCACCTTTTGTAAAAATAACACCGGCAGAGTATAAACAGAGATTTTAAAATCTCCGTACATATGGGCACTACAGAAGCAGAGGCAAAACCGCGTCATCCTATGCGGCATTTTCAAGTGATCTCCGGGGCATTGCTCCCATTCTCAATATGCCAGTTCCATCCCGGGTAAATAGAATTTCACGAGCAATCAGGTACTTTAATTAGTAAATACATATTGGCACTTTGGAGCCACAATCTATGTACCAGTGGCTCGAGCACCGTTGAAGTAGATTTCCTTCAAAGGCATCTCATGGCAGTTGCACATATTCAGCTAACTGCTGAAGTTACTGATGCTAAAGGACCCCTTGGAAGAAAGAAGATTATTACGGTGAGTAATTTTTCTTCTCTGGCACTTGCCGACTACCAACTACTTTGGTTTTGAGAAGAAAAATATCAGCCTCCTGCCAGCGAGAGGATCACTCTTACGTCTCTCTCTCTCTCTCTCTCTCAGTACAGACATGCTTTGGCAGGCCTTAGCCTGCTCCAAAACTACTGTTGCAGTCTCGCTCAGCTGCTTCTCAGCTGTTGAGAAGGATTCCCATCCAAGCACACTAGCGCTTCTTGTGGAGCCGGAGTCTGCCTCTCTCAACCCTGCTTTTGCTCTTGGCAACTGGTGCCATATAGCTGCTGCTGTTCATTTTAACCTGCAGCTTAACTGACCATATTTTACTAAATACAGGCACAACCTGGGCCAGCCCAGTGGTGCTGAGGGTCGAGGTGCTGGACATCACACCTCGCGCCATGCTGGTGACCTAGGTTCAGGAATGAGCCTGGGCTGTCGGGGGTCAGCAGAGGAAGGAGAAGATCGAGTGTCCAGAGGACTGCTCTGTTCCCTGGGGTGGGTTCTGGGGACTTCCCTACTCAGTGGTGTCTCTTGGTGGGGGCTGGGGGCACTGCATCTCAAGCAGGGACAAAGCAGATGGGGGTCTGGTGTCAGCGGGCATCTTCGGGGGTGGGCGGGCTCGCTCACTCAGCGCGCCATCGCTATTGCATGGCTGCACCAAGGGGCAGAAACAAGGGAAAAACCCTGCCACCCGGTAGGCACAGGGGGTACGGAGCCAGTCAACCATGTCCAGTACCGGGTCCCTCCGTTCATGCCTCTGGCTCTCCTCCCTGCCTGGTCACTCCATTACCTTATAGATAGAGTGCCAGGAGGAGTATGTGGCTCCACCTTGGGGGACTCAGAGCCAGGGGGTTGGGTGGCCTGGTAGTGGAAGGAGAGGTGGCTGATGGCGGAGGAATGGAGGACTTCAGGCGGGCAGGATCATGGCTGAGCCGGGCGACCCCTGGAGAGAGTCCGGGCAAGGCAGTGAATAAATAGAGTTAAAAAAAATACAGACACAATTGTATTTATTTAAAAAAAATTAAGCTGATTTAACCCAGGCTAGCCCCTTTATACCACTGGACCACCAGTGCTGTTACCCACTAGCCAGGGTAACCAGTTACTAGCCCTTGGCCACCACAACTATTATTAATGCTGGGTGAATGTGTGTAAGAAGCGGGGGCAATAACTCTCCCTCCCCCTCTTAATGTGTTACTACACCTATCAGACTAATAATATGCTCACAGCTATTCTTTTCTTTAATTTTGCAGGGTCCACCCTTCTCTCTGCAGATCCCAGCTTTGACCCTCCAACCCAAGTGACCTCCTGTCCATTAAGGTACCCAGTTCAACTATTCTTGTGGAACAGTCATTTCACAGCTGTTACAGTGCGTCATGGGTTGAGCGAGGGGCCAGCGGGCAGTGAATCTAGTCGCATGCGCTATAAGGTAAGCGGGGGGTGCAATGGCAGCTGAAGCTGAGGGGAGGTGGGGACTTATTTTCTATTTTTGCAGGCACTGAGGGCATCCATGATCAGGACCTCTGCCTTCTTTTATTGGTAGAATGAGCACGTGGAAGCATGGGAAGGCGCTATAAGGGTGTGGGTGGGAAAAAGAAAGTTACATGAAGCCGGAGGTAGAATGGGCATGCAGAGGTGGGGGTGGGCGCTTTATGGGTGTAAGTGGCCACGGTGGAGCTGGAGGAAGAATGAGTGCTTTGAAAGCAGCTTTAACTAACTGACTGACTGGAAGGTAAGCTGCTGCAGAGTGTATGATGACTTTCTTTTTTCAGTTGGGAGTTTCACTGGGAAGGTGCTCTCATGTGGCCCTTTGAGGATAATTTGATTATTTGAAAAAAAATAAGTGATTTCTCTTACTACTTCTTTGGGAGGAAAAACAGCTGCAGCTAAGAAAAGAATGTCTGTTTTAAAAGAAAGAAACACTAGTTAAGTGGCACTGCCAATCTCATACTACAGATGAAATAGCTACCATTTTCAGTAAGAGACTGGCAGTGCCACTAATAATTAAATAAATGGTGACAGTGTTGGCTAATGTTTGGAACCCTGTCTTGGGAACCTTAAGATCACTGGTTCAAACCCCACTAAAGCAAAATAATCATGGTGTGTGACATAAGTCACTTAACCTCTCCGTGTTCCAATCAGTCAAGCTGCAGAAATGAGCAGACGCAGGACCCCACTGAAAATGAGATGTTGTCTCTTGGCTGGGTTATCCTGAGTAAACCGTAAAACAAAAAAACAAATAAAGCCAGACACGCAGTCAGAGAAGATAAATCTTTATTAAAACACATCAAACTGAATCAGCCATATCTCGTTGGTCTCCTGCAGAATTACTTTATTGCTTTTCTAACACGCCTCACTATGGAAATGTAATAGTGGCCTAAGAAATGTAAACCGTGAGATTCCCATTTCCAAAGGAAATGTACCACTTGACCATTATTTCTAGCCCAGCACTGGATCCTGGGTTCTGGACCTCTGGCACTGGCAGTAATTTTAGGGAGGAGCAGGAGAACTATGCAGAGCTGAGATGCTTGGCCCCAGTCAGTAACGTCTGGCTGCTGTTCTTGGATTGCCCCTCCACAAGAAGTTAGGCAACAGACTCAAAATGTGAGCAACAAGGCAGTCCCAAATAGGTCATGTTCACATAAGCACAACATCAGGAAAAATTGCAGTTCAAATTGGCAATGCTAAATATGAGTACTGTCCCCACCTTATGAAACACCTTTTGAATGGTCTGTTTCCCTAGAGCTTTGCTTGACCTGATTTAGCTCATATGAAGCTTACGCTTTCTCTGCCGTGTGGGTGGTCCAGGTGTCCAGAGGGTCTCTCGGCCACTTTGCCAAGCACCATCCGGCACTGTTTATTTAAATAAATACAAAAACTGTAACTTATCTCGGGCGGTCAGCATTGCCTGTCTGTGCCTCCACCATACTCCTACCCCACCCAGGTCGCACCTGGAAACAAGCCTTGGCTAAGTGTGCTTTTCCCAGTTTAAAAATACCACTGTGACCCAGAACTGGAGTTGGAAGGGTTTTGAGGGGAGACGCCATGCCTACAAGGCTGCTGGAAGAAAGATTTAACAAGCAAGTCCAAGCTGGCCAGGAGACACTGCGACTCTGGTGCCGCAGCTGGTGGTGCGAGAACTGAGGCAGAAGATGGAACCAAGAACACTGCTGCCTCTGAAGAACCACCACCGAACTTGATTGGAGGAGAGGCACCAAGCAGAGCTGACGAGGCTGCTTCAACCCTGAGGCGGACCTTCTTGGTTCTTGTCACTCTCCATGCCTTCTCACCTGTCACTGCTGCTGTCTGTCAACAGCCTCTCACCAAACCTCCCAGCCTCGGGGGTTCTCAACTGTCCACTGCAAGCTAACTCTTTCTGAAAACCATGGAGGTTTTCCCTCGCACTGAGGAATCAAAGCAGTGTTCTGCACACACTGTCTAAATTCTCGTACTGGCCAAAGAAGAAAATAAATTAATAGGGGGGGGGGGGTTCAGGGTGAAGGAGGCATACATATTTTTGTTACAGTACTTAACCAAAACATCAAACAGTAGTAGGCTGCACATTTGGTACAGCTTGTTTCCCCAGAATAGTGCCGGTGTGATTCAATGTTATCTCTCTCTCTATGACCACCCTACTCCCCACAGAACTAGAAGGAAAGACTTCTTTCCTCTAGTTCCGATCTTTCCTTCTAGTTCTGTGCTGCTCCCTTCCCCCAGGTTACAACTAGAAATGGGCCTTCTGGGCTCTGCTTGTTTACCTTGTAAAACATTATAAGTAAAAAATAATTAAGTGAGGTCCAGCTTCTACCTGCATTTAGAGCTGGCTTACAAGTGAGGGACTGAAGTCTGAGGCTCGTGAACCTCGAGTGACTTGCTTTAGGTCACTTAGTGAGCCAGTGGGTGTTGTGTGATGGCTCGTTCTGCCTTCCACACTAAGCCAGGTGGGAGGATCAGGGCTGTCTGGGCAGCCGGGGCCCATGTGCGCCTCCATGCGCATGCATGACCCTGTTACCATGATGTCAGGGATAAAGGGAAAAACCTCAGCGACAGGATGAAGACAGAACTCTCGCAGGCCTTGTACCAGTGGCCAGGCACCACCACAGTCCTATGGCAGAGGACGACAGCAGCAGGTAAACCCTGGAGGAGCCAGGTGACAATGACTGGGGGGTGAGGGTCAGTCTGGGAGGGTTGCTGTGGAGAGAAGTATAAACACAGGATGGAAGGAAAAAAAAAAGCGATGTACCTCATTGCCAGGTCAGGGGTTCTGACATTCTGTATACCCAAATACCCATTAATATTACTTTGCCTCTTCTTAGACTCTACAGGATCAAAAGCATGTAAATAGTAATAACAGCCAGAAACAGTAATATAATGCAAGTCCTAAGGCATTTTTACTTGGGTGGAGGGTTAGGGAAAGAACAAGGACCACAGAGTAAGGCATAATTGCACTCAAAACAGGGAGAAGATATGAAGTACTGCAACAAAAATGGAATATCCAGTGCATCTTTTAATTGCAACAAATGGGATATGAACATACTTACGAGTTAGCCAACAGCAGAAGGCCTTACAGTCTGTTGAGTCTGCCAGATGCAGACCCCATGTCTTCTTCTTACAAGTGCCCCTCCAGAGAATCCAACCTCCTCTTAACTTTATCCCACCCATCTTAAAGCCATCAACATTTTCCTTTTCACCACCTCATCTGGTGTCCTGTTCCATCCTGCCAACACTCTCTGTGTGAAGAAGTGTCTCCTGGCCTCCTTCCATGACCCACCCCTACCAGTTTGTAACTGTGTCACTCACATCCTTGTTACTGGTCTTGAAAAGTTTGCTGGGATCTACCTTGGTAAATACTCCTAAGGTACTTATAGGTCCTTATCATGTTCCCACGTTCTCTTTTGTCCTCGAATGAGTACATATTCAGGTTCTTCAGCTTCTGTTAGTATGAGAGCCTGCCCTCGTCCTCTGGTTGGCCTTTCTCTGTACCATCTCCAGCTGGTTAATCTACTTTTATGAGTGATTCCCAGACTGTACTCAAGCGCACCTCTTTTCTTCTGCTGGTGAACCCCCTGCTTATGCAAGCCAGCATCCTAACTGCCCTCACTGCTGCCTTGCTGTATACATATCTCAAGTCCTAACTCCCAGCTCAGTGCAAAATCTAGTCAGTGCACATAATGCAACTAAGGTGCAGCAGCAAAAGCTGTGCTTCGCTAAATCAGTTACACACATACTGTATGTACACCAGACCTTTGGCTCAAATAGGGCATTTGGGCTATTGGCAAGGCTCCTGGGATTCAGTGATTCCGTGGCCATGGAATTTCCCACAAGATTCGCATCATATGCTGCTGAGTTCTCTGTTTTTGGTGATTCTTCATTAAAATATGCAGTTTCGCATTTATCCTGAAGCATCTCCTTTATGCTGGAGCATGTGTTGTAATTGATGATAGCACATCATATTTTAGCCAATGGCAGGACTGCATTCTGCCACAGAAATGAATAAATCACGCCACAGAAATCAGAAAATGCTGCTGCAGAAACCTAGAAGCCCTGCCACAGAAATTGGGGCAGAGTGCCGAAGAGCACTAGGGGCCTGACTATAGGTCTGGAGTAACCTTTGGCCCAAATGGGGCATTTGGGTTACAGGTCTGGAGTACACAAGAATGTAATTGGGATCATCTCATCTCCCCCCTTTCTTTTTTCCCACTAATTTTCTACCACCTTTTTCTGCCCACCTCAGTCTGCTCCCCTCTTGTCCCCGCAACTCGTCTGGGGATTCCGGCCACCGTCCGCCTCTACCCGGTCAGTCCCAGGCACCCCATATGCCCCTGTGGTTGTACCCTCCACAGCAGGGCTGCAGGAAGCCTCCCCAGCTCACTACAGAACACGGATCCAGCTTGGGTGCCTGGCCACCAGGCGAAGCTCGCAGACGGCCTTCAAGCCACTCAACTAGGTGTCTGTTTTCACCCCTGGAGCTGAAGGCATGCAATGATGTCACCAGCAGGAGGCTGAGCCTCTGCCGGGAGGCAACCATGCACCAACTGCCATGGACCCCCTCCCCAGAGAAGGAGAGCAGTCCTTCAGATGCTCAATCCTTCTCCTCCCCAGCTGACCCCCGGCGACCTGTGCTCATTCCCGAACACCGGTCGCCGGCGTGGAGCAAGGTGTGGCGACCAGTGCCTCAGCCCTCAGTGCCACTGGGCTGACATCTCCCCCCTTTTGAGTGCAGTAACATTTTGCTGACTGTTTGCGGGCTTTGGAGATTAGCCATCTCTGTTGGTGCACTAACTCCATGTTATTTTGACAGCCTCATTCTCTGGTAGTGTTTGACACAGGGTACGGCAAATGAGCAAGCGATTATTAAGTGACTGGATCACAAATAATGTGCACACACCCACTGTCTTCCCTACAGTCCTCTGCCCAGCCCACCCCCACTGGTGCACCAGTATGCCCCACAGTCCCTGTTTGCACGTTGAGGTGGTCCCATGCAGGTCTGTGAGTGGGACATTGTAAACGGAGGAAAGAAAATCTTAAAATTGTAATCCACACTATCCAGGGGAAAAAATTCAGTGTCCTGTTCTTGAAAAGCTAAACTGTTGGCAGAAACTACCAATGAGCAGGGTATCCAGTTAATAAACTGCTAGTTAAATCAGCTCTCAAACTGGTTTACTGTTGTTGACGTGTTTATCCCTGATGCTTACTTATGATACCAGTCGCTCAGACCACACACCTGGATGGATTGAGGGGCATCCCCTTTTCAACTGCAGCACAGATGCTAATTCTCTGTGTGTGTATGGGGGCATGGAGATTAGGGTTGCTATATACCAATTTTACTATGTTGATCTGTATGAGGTACCATGCCATTGATGTATGGTCCTGTACCTATAGACTGTTCTTGGGCCATGAGGGAAAGGAAGGTGGTAGCGTGGGTGGGAGTTAGACATAAGAACCCTAAAAGGACAGCTCCAAACTGTGTGTGTGTAATACTGACTGCATCAACAAGTACTTCCCATACAAATCTCATCAGAGCAATGCCTTCCCAGAACAGCAGGGGGAGACAGTTACTGAGTAATCACTGTGATTGAGAGCACACAAAGAAAAGGTCAAGCATTGTTAGTAGAACGCAACTCAACCAGACTGTGGTTACAATCGTAACAACTCACCAGGCTTAAAGGAAGTGCCACAGTTACCACATGAGATTCTGACATTGCTAATAACTAAAAAATGCCAACTGGGAGGTGCACACTGATCCCAATGGACCTGCACTAGAAAGCTTACTCCTCCCTACTATCCAGAGCTGGGGGTTACTGAGAAAGTGATGGACGTTTCTCAGCTTTCAAAGGAGGTTTTATATAATAGTACAGCTTCTGGGGTACAACACAGTGAGTGGGCCAGGAGAATGGGGGCCAACGAGGAGACATGACATCTAGGTACAGTAACATAGAAGTTGTTGGCAGAATTGGACCATTGGCCCACCCAGTCTGCCCACATGGTCCTTTACCATAATACACCTGTTCAGATCACGTGACCTGAAAATGGAAGAGTCAAGCAAAAATATCTTTCTAAAAAGAAACATCTTTCAAAGGCTGGAGGCTAATTGTGCTCCCGGTGTCTGTAAGTCAGCTGACTGTCAAACCATACTGCATGCTGTCACACTCCTGTGCCCACTAAGAATCTAGGCCCTTGAGAACTTTGAGTTACAGTTTTGTAGGGGCTAGGGGTAGACATACCTCTAAATCTGAGAGAGTCCCACACAGTTTGGGAGAAACATCTCTGTGGGTGAAGGGCAGGGAGATATATCTCAGAGCAACTGTAGGCCTAACTGCAGTAGCAGGCCAGAAAAACAAGAATTCTATCATGGAAAGTCAGTTTGTTGCATCGTTTATGCACATCTGATTTCCCCTTCTCCCGCCACACACACCCATAAAAAAAAACACTTTACTCCACTTTGTAACCTTTTAAAGAACCTGAAACCCAAGAGAGTTCCTGTAATATGTGCACCAAGCAGAGACAGGTGGTTAATGAACTGTGGGTCTCCGGGGCTCCTGACCAGTCCGTGCTGCCTGCGTCAGGCAAGAAGCAGCAGAGATCCAGGACATCATGTCTTCATCTTGGAGCTGCACACTAGGGCATCAGGTGTGAAACTGAGATCCAGGAACTAGGCACTCTACTTGGAGGCATGTACCAGCCTACTCAAGTGATGAGGGACAACTGCTAAGTGAGCATTTTGAAAATGATCCAAATAGTTTCAGCCCCCATCTGAAATTCAAGTGAATCCCAGAACAGGACTTGTACATTGGCAAGGCGCCATTGTAGCAGCAATCCGTTTCAAATGACTGCACTGACCGGGGGCTATGTGATCTTTCTTCACGTCATGCTTTGTTCAGAAAACAGGAGACTGGTGTCAGGATGCTATGTTTCATCTGTCAGTGGCTAACTCCGTGATCCTATTAATGCTTTATCACTTCCATGGAATTTCTGAGGTACTGACCTTCCAGGACTGCTGTAGTTATCTCATTTTACAGTGACTTCCCAAGATACTAGCCCAGCTGAGATGCAGTATCTTTTTTTTCTGTGGTGGCCCTGCTTTTGCCCATTTCCCCAGCTGGGTGGACTAAAGTGCTGGGAGGTGAAGTGACTTGCTCAGGGTCACAAGATGAGTAAATGGCTGCAGTGGGATTTGAACCCAAGTCTCTAGGTTCCAAAATCAGTCCTTTGACCTCTTCACCCTGTCTTTCTAAATACTACTGGAAAAGATCACTCTTAGCCAGTCAGAATGCAGAGTTCCTGTCTGGTTATTACAGTAGACTGAATAATGAGACAGTGTTAAGGCTTACATACTTGTTTTACTCAAGTTCTGCTCCATTTTACTGAAATTGCTAAAACTCTTAAGACAGAAACAGAAAACTGTGAACAACATTTTAAATCTTGAAAAATTGTTATGTTGTCTGCTATGAACTGTTCTATAAACTTGATACAGTAAAATACATTTTAAATGATAACCGTCGAGTCTGCTTGTTTTTTCTTCTTACAAATGCTTACAGATGAGTTACTCTTCCAGTATAATAGCGACAACACCATAGTGTGTTAGGCTTCCTCAGTAATAACTGTACGAGGGGTTAACAAACATTTGGGCCATCAACCTTAGTGTTTATTGACCCCCAGTCTGGTTATTTCATCGTAAACCCAACACACTGTGGTATTATTGCTGTAATGAAAGGGATACTTGTGGCATGGTGATTCCATGACAGTAAACCTACTGCCACTGTCTTGCCAACAACTTCCCTGCGAACAACGTACACAACAATTAGTAACAATTTGTATGGGTGAGGAGGGAACTCCAACTTTCTCAGCTGACCTAACATTTCCATGTTGGACGTGGCACGTTGTCATGGGTCAGAACAAGCAAACTAGCTGCTGCCAATAGCAAAGATTATGCAGTCTTCCTGCTACCTGTTTATCTCTGCTGAGAACTCCCATTGGTTGTACCTGATTGGTTAACATGTCAGGGAACAGAATGCAGTGGTTTATTCAACCTTGCTAAGTACCACACAGTTAAGAAAGGAAAAGAGAGAGATACAGCTGGGGCTTCAAAACACTAAGCACAGTGTACTTGTCATATTCTGATATCGAGTTTTAGAAGACTCTTGAGTGATTGTGTTAATTCTGAAACCAATCAACAGGGTGTTACCCCACCAATCCCAGTGTAACAGGACCAGCCAAAGTTTAGCAAAACCAGTGCTAGTGTAACAGGACCAGTCACAGTGTAACAAGACCACTCCCATGGTAAAAGGACCAGCCCCAGTTTAACAAGATCTGTCTCACTATAACAGAACCAGTCCCTGTGAAACAGGACCCATCCCAGTGTAAAAAGACATTTCCACTTTAACAGGACCAGTTTCAGTATAACAGGAGCTGTCTTGTGTAAGAGGACCAGCCCTAGTGTAACAGGACAAGTCCCAGTGTGACAGGACTAGTCCCCTGTAACAGGAACTGCCCCAGTGTAACAGGACTAGTCCCAGTGTAACAAAACCATTCCTAATATAACAGGACCTGTCCTAGAATAACAGGACCAGTCCAAATGTAACAGGACTAGTCCCACTGTGCAAAACCAGTCCCAGTGTAACAAGACCAGTCCCAGTGTAACAGGACTCATCCCAGTGTATCAGGGACAGTCTCAGGGTAACAGGGCCAGTCCCAGTGTAACAGGACAAGTTCCAGTGTATCAGGACCAGTCCCAGTGTAATAGGACTAGTCCCAGTATAAAAGGACTAGCCCCAGTGTAACAGGGTCAGTTTCAGTATAATAGAAACAGTCCCAGTGTAACAGGACCAGCTCCAGTGTATCAGGACTAGTCCCAGTATAACAGGACCAATCTCCATATAATGAAACCAGTCCCAGTGTAACAGGACCAGTCCCAGTGTATCAGGACTATTCTCAGTGTATCAGGACTAGTCCCAGTGTAACAGGACCAGTCCCAGAGTAACAGGACCAGTCCCAGTTTAACAGAACCAGTCCCAGTGTAACATGACCAGTCCCAGTATAACAGGACTAGTCCCAGTGTAACAGGACCAGTCTCCATATAATAGAACCAGTCCTAGTTTAACATGACCAGTCCCAGTGTAAAAGGACTAGTCCCAGTGTATCAGGATTAGTCCCAGTGTAACAGGACCGGTCCCAGAGTAACAGGACCAGTCATAGTGTAACAGAACCAGTCCCAGTGTAACATGACCAGTCCCAGTATAACAGGACTAGTCCCAGTGTATCAGGACCAGTCCCAGTGTAACAGGACCAGTCCCAGAGTAACAGGACCAGTCCAGTGTAAAAGGACCAGTCCCAGTGTATCAGGACTAGTCCCAGTGTAACAGGACCAGTCCCAGGTAACAGGACCAGTCCCAGTGTAACAGGACCAGTCCCAGTGTATCAGGACTATTCTCAGTGTAATAGGGCTAGTCCCAGAGTAACAGGACCAGTCCCAGTTTAACAGAACCAGTCCCAGTGTAACATGACCAGTCCCAGTGTAAAGGACCAGTCCCAGTGTATCAGGACTAGTCCCAGTGTAACAGGACCAGTCCCAGAGTAACAGGACCAGTCCCAGTGTAACAGGACCAGTCCCAGTGTATCAGGACTATTCTCAGTGTATCAGGACTAGTCCCAGTGTAACAGGACCAGTCCCAGAGTAACAGGACCAGTCCCAGTTTAACAGAACCAGTCCCAGTGTAACAGGACCAGTCTCCATGTAATAGAACCAGTCCTAGTTTAACATGACCAGTCCCAGTGTAAAAGGACCAGTCCCAGTGTATCAGGACTAGTCCCAGTGTAACAGGACCGGTCCCAGAGTAACAGGACCGGTCCCAGTGTAACAGGACTAGTCCTAGTGTATCAGGACCAGTCCCAGTGTAACAGGACTAGTCCCAGTGTAACATGACCAGTCCCAGTGTAACAGGACTAGTCCAGTGTAGCAGGACCAGTCTATGTATAATAGAACCAGTCCTAGTTTAACATGACCAGTCCCAGTGTAAAAGGACTAGTCCCAGTGTATCAGGACTAGTCCAGTGTAACTAGGACCCGGTCCCAGAGTAACAGGACCAGTCATAGTGTAACAGAACCAGTCCCAGTGTAACATGACCAGTCCCAGTATAACAGGACTAGTCCAGTGTATCAGGACCAGTCCCAGTGTAACAGGACCAGTCCCAGAGTAACAGGACCAGTCCCAGTGTAAAAGGACCAGTCCCAGTGTATCAGGACTAGTCCCAGTGTAACAGGACCAGTCCCAGAGTAACAGGACCAGTCCCAGTGTAACAGGACCAGTCCCAGTGTATCAGGACTATTCTCAGTGTAATAGGGCTAGTCCCAGAGTAACAGGACCAGTCCCAGTTTAACAGAACCAGTCCCAGTGTAACATGACCAGTCCCAGTGTAAAAGGACCAGTCCCAGTGTATCAGGACTAGTCCCAGTGTAACAGGACCAGTCCCAGAGTAACAGGACCAGTCCCAGTGTAACAGGACCAGTCCCAGTGTATCAGGACTATTCTCAGTGTATCAGGACTAGTCCCAGTGTAACAGGACCAGTCACAGAGTAACAGGACCAGTCCCAGTTTAACAGAACCAGTCCCAGTGTAACAGGACCAGTCTCCATGTAATAGAACCAGTCCTAGTTTAACATGACCAGTCCCAGTGTAAAAGGACCAGTCCCAGTGTATCAGGACTAGTCCCAGTGTAACAGGACCGGTCCCAGAGTAACAGGACCAGTCCCAGTGTAACAGGACTAGTCCTAGTGTATCAGGACTAGTCCCAGTGTAACAGGACTAGTCCCAGTGTAACATGACCAGTCCCAGTGTAACAGGACTAGTCCCAGTGTAGCAGGACCAGTCTCTGTATAATAGAACCAGCCCCAGTGTATCAGGACTAGTCCCACTGTATCAGGACTAGTCCCAGTATAACAGGACCAATCGCAGTGTAACAGGTCCAGTCTCGGTATAATATAACAAGTCCCAGTGTGTAACAGGACTAGTCCCAGTGTGTAATAGGACTAGTCCCAGTTTAACATGAACTGTCCCTGTGTAACATGACTAGTCCCAGTATAACAGGGCCAGTCCCAGTGTAACATGACCACTCCAGAGTAACAGGACTAGTCCTAATATAACAGGAACTGTCCCAGTTTAACAAGACCACTTCCAGTATACAGAACCAGTCCCAGAGTAACAGTACTAGTCCCAGTGTAACAGGACCAGTCTCCACATAGTAGAACCAGTCCTAGTGTAACAGGACCAGTCCCAGTATAACAGGGCCAGTCCCAGTGTAACAAGACCACTCCAGAGTAACAGGCCCAGTCCTAATATAACAGGAACTGTCCCAGTTTAACAAGACAACTTCAGTATACAGGACCAGTCCTAGTGTAATAGAACAGAGTCCCAGTATGACAGGACCAGTCCCAGAGTAATAGGACCAGTGCAAGTGTAACAGAACCAAGCTTTTTTTTTTATTTGCAATTTAAATTTTCCTCATGTGTTGTGTGTCTCATGCACTTCCACGTGTCATGTCAGCGACCACCCAGTTTCACAGCAATGTCTTGTGGAGGAGCCAAGCTCCTCAGCCGACCACTAGCATCGCTGTCCAGTGGAACTCTGCATCAGACCCAAGCATGCCTGGGAGTTCTGTCATTGGCAGCACCACCCCAGCCCCTTGGCCACCCATCACGGCTCCAGATTTCACTCTGGAACCCATTCACTGGGAGGGCACAACGTGTTACCCACTGGGCTAACAGTAGGCGGTGTCAGGCTTTTGACAGAGTGCACATTTCAAAGGTGAGTCATGTTAGCTGTAGCTGTGAGATGTGAAGCCACACTTAAAGGTAGTGGCTCTGTCAATAAGGGGTAGAGCTAGAAGACTGAGTACAGAAAGGTTTATTTCATTCCACACATTTACACAGATCCCAGGGAGGAACCTGGAAAAGGAGCTTGCCTTGTTTCTACAGTGCTGCCCAGCCTCACGGCGTCTGACTGAAGTCATTTGTGAGGTTATATAACCTGCTTGTCCGATCAGCCACTGTGGTGCACTAGTATATCTGGCTACAAAAAGAACAAGGGGCATCATTTGAGGCTGAAGGGTGGAAGGCTCAGGGTAATCTTAGGAAGTACTTTTTCACTGAGAAGGTGGTGGAGCCATGGAACAGCCTTCAGCAGAAGTGGTGGGTGCGAAACAATACGGGGTTCAAGAGTGCATAGGAGCGGCCTGGTGGCGCTGAGGGTTGAGACGCTGGATGTCACACCTCACGCCACGCTGGTGACCTGGGTTTGGGAACAAGCCCGGGCTGCTGGGGTCAGCAGGGAGGAGAGGATTGAGCATCCAGAGGACAGCTCTCTTCTCCCGGGAAGGACAGGGTCCCTGTTCGGTGCTCGGCTGGTCTCTGGCGGAAGCTGGAGACACAGCAAGCGCTGAGGAGCAGAAGAAGGAGTGGGGAGTGGCAGACATTGGAATCAAGCGTTGACGTCAGGGCACCAGCCACTCCCAGAACAGCGAAAATGCCTCTGGCTCCAGTGGAGATGGACCACGGAACTTGCCCCGATTTACAGCCTCCTCCTGACACCTCCTCCCGGCTACTGCACTATTTGGGGTGTTGGGGCACCTCATGCCTGCCCGGGGGGTAAGCCGAGGTTACATGGGTGACGGAGGATTGACCAGGTAGGAGGCGGACTGCAGGGGATGACTCCATGGTGCTCGAGGAGACCAGAGCCGAGGGGGTGAGAGGAGGTATAAATAGGATAATTACAAAAAAAACAGAGTACATGGGATATACATAAGTGAAGATGATCTGGATAGACTAGCAAAATGGTCAGAAGAGTGGCAACTGGGGTTTAATGCAAAGAAGTGCAAGATCATGCACATAGGGAAGAGAAACCCTGAAGCCACCTATAGGCTGGGAGGGGAGTCGCTGGCAGTCACAAGGGAAGAAAGAGACTTGGGCATCATCATCACTGATGACCTGAAATCATCCAAGCAGACCTCTAAAGCAGTAGGTAAGGCTTGGGGGATGTTAGGGTATATTAGTAGAGGTATTACAAGTCGTAACAGGGAGGTAATAATCCCTCTTTACAAGACACTGGTTAGGCCCCATCTGGAGTACTGCGTGCAGTACTGGAGGCCACACCTTCACAAGGACATTAACCAAATTGAGGCAGTCCAGAGAAGGGCAACCAAAATGGTGCAGGGACTGCATCAGAAAACATATGAGGACAGATTAACAGAGCTCAGTATGTACTGTATACCCTAGAGCAAAGAAGGGAGAGAGGTGATATGATGGAAACATTTAAACACTTAGGGGCATTAACAAGGTGAAAGAGTCTAACATGTTTCAATATAAGAAAAATAGCAGGACAAGAGGACACAGCATGAGATTAGAGGGAGGCCGATTAAGGGGTAATGTGAAGAAGTTCTTTTTCACAGAAAGGTGGTGGATGCATGGAGCGGCCTACCTCAGGAAGTGGTGGATATGAATACAATGCAGGGTTACAAACAGGCTTGGGATGAGCATAGGGAGCAAAACAGATGAGTATGAATAATGATAGGCCATTGACAGAGCAAAGCCGATGGCACATTTATAAGGTAGAAAGAAATGGGCAGACTGGACGGGCCTTGCGGTCCTTATCTGCCACAACCTCTATGTTTCTATAAGGCACCCTGGAGATGTGCGGAGGGAAGCCGCAGATCAAAAAGGATCTGGGGATGCAGCAGTGAGTAGGGAAATGGGCAGACTAGGTGGGCCGTATGGTTCTTATCTGCCGACAGATTTTATGATTCTATAAATATTTATAGACACATTATTAAATACATCTCACAAGTTCTGGAGTGTTCTACATACATTCATTACTCATAAAATATTAAATCAGAATGGAAACATCTTTATTAAGCATAGTGGGAGATTCAGCAGAACATACACTTAGCAGCAATTAATTCCAGATAACCAATGTCGGGCGCACAGATACTCGACTGGAAATGGCCACTTGGAAGCTATCATATGGTAGCAGCCTTCAGCAGACGGAAACCGAAACATAGAATTTGTCAGCAGAAAAGGCCCGCTTGGCCCACCCAGTCTGCCCAGATGCTCCCAGGAAGATCTCTGGGAGGAGCATGTGAGGAAGCGAAATCCTGCGAATATACAGGGACTGCACCATTCAAGGCCTTGTGTATTGAAAGCATTAACTTACATGTAATCCTGTTTGTATTTAACACGATATCAAGGTTCACACACACATTCCGGATTTGTTAGATGCTTGTTTTTTATTCCTATCTTTTGTTATGTCTTTATTTCTGTACAAGGTCGTATAACTACCTCGCTGCCATAGTTTCAGTTAATCCGTGTCTTTAAAAGGGTATCCCCAGTGTAAGTCCCTTGGTGTGTAGCGGCTTCAACTTTAGTTGGGGTGGGGTGGGGTGCAGGAGGATCCATTCACTTTTTATATTCAGTGGGGGAACTGGGAAGCCTTCATTAGGGAGGGGGTCCTCAAGTTCTTCGTAGGTCATGGTGTATTTTTACACTTTATTTGATTCACTTCTGTGCCTTTAAGGTTACGTTTTACGCCGTAGCCACCCTTCCGCTCTTCTAACCTAGAACTGGGTCAGACTTTTAAATACACTCCCTGAACTGAGTCACTACAGGTTCCTCCTCTCCCCTGTTTTTCTACTGCTGTTTACATTCATACAGCAAGCAAAAGCAGATTATTCTCTACTTCATTTATGGCACTTACATTGTAAAATATTATTGTGATGCTGGAAGGACTTGGGGTCCATCTTGTCTGCTCCTCCAGCTGCATGGCAGTGACTAAACTCAAAAAGAGAACTGACACACGTACAGATTTATTAGCCAGAATGCTACTCTGCTCATGCTGTGTAACCCCTCAATGTCATTCTCCCTCAAGAATCTGTCTAGTCCTGTATTACCCCGTCTCATGCTGTGTAACCCTCAGTGCCATTCTCCCTCAGGAATCTGTCTAGTCCTGTATTACCCCGTCTCATGCTGTGTAACCCTCTCTGACATTCTCCCTCAGGAATCTGTCTACTCCTGTGTTACCCTACTCATGCTGTATAGCTCTCACTGCCATTTACCCTCAGATATTGGTCTAGTCTTGTGTTACCTCTGCTCATGCTGTGTCATCCTAAGTGCCACTCTCCCTCAGGAATCTGTCTAGTCTTGTGTTACTCCTACTCATGCTGTGGAACTCTCAACATACTGCCTGAGGTCTGCTTACTCTTATCTTCTTCGGAGTGCAGATGTACCATGGGCTTAGGACACCTGGCTCCCTGCTTCCTAGTGTATGCAGCTTTCCCAGTCACCTGCACTTTTTCAGAGTCCTGAAGGACTCCCTACTCCTCATAGACCCTTACTCCTGTCCTTAATCGGGCTCCTGTGGCTGTCAGAGACAGTTATCTCCAGTTATTGCTGCTATCTGTGGGATGCACCCGTTCCCTACTGTACACTTATTATTAGTTATCACTAATATTGTTGCTGTCTGCAGGACACACCTGTTCGCTACTGTACACTTATTAGTTATCACTAATATTGCTGCTGTCTGCAGGACACACCCGTTCCCTACTGTACACTTATTATTAGTTATCACTAATATTGCTGCTGTCTGCAGGACACACCCGTTCCCTACTGTACACTTATTATTAGTTATCACTAACATTGCTGCTGTCTGCAGGACACACCCGTTCCCTACTGTACACTTATTATTAGTTATCACTAACATTGCTGCTGTCTGCAGGACACACCCGTTCCCTACTGCACACTTGTTATAAGTTATCACCAATATTGCTGTTGTCTGCACTACACACCTGTTCTCTTCTGCACACTCGTTATCAGTTATCACTATAAGTACTGTTATATGGGGGACACACCTGTTCCCTACTGCACACCTGTTATTAGTTATCACTAATACTACTGCTGTCCATGGGACACACTTGTTCCCTACTGGACAGTTATCAGTTATCACTACAGCTGTCCGCGGGACACACCTGTTTCCTACTGCACACTCATTATTAGTTACCACTACTATTGCTGTTATTTGCAGGACCCACCTGTTCCATACTGCACATTTGTTATTAGTTTTCACTAATATTGCTGCTATCCACGGGACACACCTGCTCCATACTGCACACCTGTTATTCACTAATATTGCTGCTATCCACGGGACACACCTGCTCCATACTGCACACTTGTTATTAGTTTTCACTAATATTGCTGCTATCCACGGGACATACCTGCTCCATTCTGCACACTTGTTATTCACTAATATTGGTGCTATCCACGGACACACCTGCTCCATACTGCACAATTATTAATTTTCACTAATATTGCTGCTATCCACGGACACATCTGCTCCATTTTGCATACTTTTATTCACTAATATTGGTGCTATCCACGGGACACACCTGCGCCTATACTGCACATTTGTTATTAGTTTTCACTAATGCTGCTATCCATGGGACACACCTGCTCCATTCTTCACACTTGTTATTCACTAATATTGGATATTATCCACGGGACATACCTGCTCAATTTTGCACACTTGTTATTCACTAATATTGGTGCTGTCCATGGGACACATCTGCTCCATACTGCACATTTGTTATTAGTTTTCACTAATATTGCTGCTATCTATGAGACACACCTGCTCCATTCTGCACACCTGTTATTCACTAATATTGGTGCTATCCACGGGACACACCTGCTCCATACTGCACAATTATTAATTTTCACTAATATTGCTGCTATCCACGGGACACACCTGCTCCATTTTGCACACTTTTTATTCACTAATATTGGTGCTATCCACGGGACACACCTGCTCCATACTGCATATTTGTTATTAGTTTTCACTAATGTTGCTGCTATCCATGGGACATACCTGCTCCATTCTGCACACTTGTTATTCACTAATATTGGATGCTATCCACAGGACACACCTGCTCAATTTTGCACACTTGTTATTCACTAATATTGGTGCTATCATGGGACACATCTGCTCCATACTGCACATTTGTTGTTAGTTTTCACTAATATTGCTGCTATCCATGGGACACCCCTGCTCCATTCTGCACACTTGTTATTCACTAATATTGGTGCTATCCACAGGACCCACCTGCTCCATTCTGCACACTTGTTATTCACTAATATTGCTGCTATCCCCGGGACACACCTGCTCCATTCTGCACACTTGTTATTCACTAATATTGGTGCTTTCCACGGGACACACCTGCTCCATACTGCACACTTGTTATTCACTAATATTGCTGCTATCCACAGGACACACTTGCTCCATACTGCACACTTGTTATTCACTAATATTGCTACTGTCTGTTGGACACACCTGTTCCATACTGCACACTTGTAATTAGTTATCACTAATATTATTGCTATTTTTGTGGGGCACACCTGCTTCTCACTGTATGCTTTCCTGTTGTTTAGATCAACTTTGCTTAGTGCTAATAAATGTCATTATTGTGATCTTGTTCTGTACTGTATTACCTTTTGTTGATTTTGCATTCCTGTTTTGTAATTTGTCGCTTTTACCATTGATTGTTGTAATATTGCTGCTGTTGTTACATTGGTTTGCTTTTGTTGCTATTTACTGTATCAGAACTGTAACTCTGCCAGGTCGTGACTGATGAGAGGCATATGTGTGCTTAATGTACTTACCTGGTAAACAAAGACATATAGTTAAATTCTGGAAAGAAAAGCTCACAACATCTTTCTGTTGCCAGGAAGTGTCCATGTGGCCTGCTAGTTGCCATGAAATGTTCCTGTCATGTGCTGTAGTTGTGCAGAGCAGCATACCTCTCAACCCCCTGCCTCATAAAGCAGGGACAAGGCTTAAAAAAATCAGGGACAAAGGCCCAAAATCAGGGACACATTTTTAAAATTGATGCTATCCACTCAGGAAGCTGGCAGAATAAGGGACTCAGTGTATAATACATTTTCTGAAGAATAAGAAGTCTGCAACTGTATTGTTTGACATAATTTTATTCTTACAATCATCACTGTTTAGTCAAGGGAACACAGATTTTAGGAGGGACAGAGTCAAATTTTGAGGTGAAATCGGGGACATACCTGAAAATCAGGGACACTTGAGAGGTATGCAGAGCAGTGGGATGGGGTGGGGTGGGGTTCTTGTTAAATAAGTGGTAGATATAAAGAGAGAAAGTGGAACCAGATCAGGGAGTGGGGTTTCTTGACACGGGCAAGAACCTTCTTTTTATTTCTTCATTTTTTCTCAGCTTCTCTCGGACAAACTTTTCAATAATTAACTGACTTCCTCGAAATATTAAACAAGGGATGGCCTCCACAGGATCTCAGACAGGATGCCAGAGGGTTTTATAGTGACAGCATTCCAGCTGCATCTGGGGTCACCTAACTCCCACAGTAACTGCCCTATGGTCTCACAGTCCTCTGTACTGAAGGGCATGCAGCCAAATTTATGAAGGGCAATATAAGGCCTGCCAGACTCAGGCTGTTGGCCGTTATTTGCGGTTCTTTCATGGTCATGTTTTTTTCTGCTGCCAGTGTTCAGTTTTAACAGGATTACATAGTGTTTAAGATGAGGTGAGTACCAGCTCTTTTGAGCAGTTGTTTTGAGCTGGCGGGGCAATATCTTTGCAGTTTGTTTAGCGTACTGCACATGAAGCTCATCATCTGCTTCAACGGGGCCGGCACCTTCCACGAAACACGTCCCACCAGGGCAGGAGCTCTTTACAGGCAGGTTCTATGGAGTTGGAAGGTGTGATTTACTCACCGCTGGCATGTAAATTACGGCCACACAAACATTTTATCTGGAGCATGGAGAGCAGCCCACCACTCAATTATTTGGGCCACTTGATGGCCTGGCCAGTTATAATAACATGTTCCTACACACACGATCAGAGACAACCCTGTGATAGATTGTTTTATCAGTTCGTAATTTGTCCTCCTTCTGATCAGGCTGCCCCCATTCAGACCTCCTCCTGCCTTCCGCAGTTCCTAGGTGACCTCCTTAGGAAGCTTTGGTGGTATAGTGGTTAGTATAACTGCCTTCCAAGCGGCTGACCTGTGTTTGATTCCTGGCCAATGTACTTTATAGCAGTGTCAGTGGCTCAGCAAGCTGTACACTTGCCTCTGAAGCCAGATGATCAGGGGCTGTGGGTTCCATCCCCACACAAGGACTTTGAGTTAAATCCCAGTACTGACACTAGTGCAGCAGGAGGGGTGTGCTGCATCCTGAGGTGCCGGCTTTCAGATGAGATGTTAAAACTGAGGTTCGGCTTTTCAGGTGTACATTAAAGATCCTGTGACGTTTCTTGAACAGTAGGGAAAGTCCCCCAGTGTCCTGGCCAGATTTCCCCCATATAAGCTAAACTATCAACAACAGCTTAATCTGGTTCAGTGTCAGTTGGTTTCAGATTTGTATCCCCCCTCCCTGGGGTGAGGCTGAATATAGGCAGACTTGCCCAGTCCTCCTTTCCTGGGCAACAAAAATGAAATAAATAATAAAATCCAGTAACCCCCCCTTCCCCCGTCTCTGCCACCACATACCTCCATGGTTTACTACTTCTCAGGAAGGGGCCAGTCAAATCTGGTGGTGCAGGGGACACACACACACACCAGAGTTAGGTCTGAAGCTGAGTTGTCAGTAGGGTGATGCAAGGTCCTAGACTGCCCAAGATCCACCATCCAGCCGCAGCCAGTAGTGAGTTTCCTCCTTGTAGTTCTTCACCCAGAGGACATTGGCTTGCTAGCAGCTCCAAGTGCACACACGCCATCAAGACTGACACGGAGTCCAGCCAGTGTCCTCCCTCTCACAGGCTCCTGTGATGCAGTACTGCCTGTGGTCACCAGGTGGCAGTGCTGTAGCGGACGCAGCAATATTCCCTCCCTCCCACAGGGTCCACCCTCCACTACACTACTGCCTGTGGTTATCAGGAGGCAGTGCTGTGGCAGAGGCAATGATCTTCTCTCCCACAGGGCCCTACCTCCACTGCAGTACTGCCTGTGGCCCCCAGGTGGCAGTGCTGAAGTGGAGGCAGCGAGCTTCCCTCCCTATCATTGGGCCCTCCCTCCACTGCACTACTGCTTGTAGTCAGCCGGTGGCAGTGCTGTAGAGGAGGCAGAGATCTTTCCTGCCTGATGGAGGAACCAGGTCCACTCCTGAACCCAAGTTGCCTGCTTGGTGGCATCACAAACTACTGTTGGACCACTGGGTGGCCCCTTGTGACCAAAACATTTAGTGAAAAAATAATGGTGAATAATAGCAACAAGATGGGAAAAGGAGGATTTCTGGGTACTAAGGACCTCCCCTGCTACACCTATGAGGAAGTAGAAACTGTTTTGTAAAATCTATCTGGGTAGCTCCCTGTCGGCAGAGTAGCAATACTGCCACTTGCCAGCTGTGTGCTGGAATGGGCTGGGACGCTGAAGGGCCAGCAGACGGAGGGATGATTGAGGTTCAAAAGGTGGTATAGGGAAGTGCTGAAAAAAAAAAAAAAGAAGTTCACAATTTATTGTGATATATAGAACACAGGATCAGTTAGAAAAAAAGGCTAGTTGGCCCATTGTGTCTGTTTGTTCTACATAACCGTTGAATGAGAAAGCCCTAGTAGCCTCCTCACTGCCCCTCCCCTTGTAGTGTGGCCTTTACCATCCCTTGTATCTGTCCTACTATCTTTGAATCCTCCCATTGATTTTGCACAGACCACCCTCTCTGGCAGTGTATTGCATCCCTCTGCCACCACCTCTCTGTGAAAAAGTGCTTCCTTGGATTTCTTTCAAACTTGCCCCTCCAGATTCATGGAGTTGCCCAGGTGCTTGTGCTCCCACTAAGTTTGAGCAGTTCCCCACCATCCACTTCATTTCCGTGGAGGTACTTGGATGTTTCAGTCATGTCCTCTCTCCCTTCTCGCTCTCAAGTGCACGATGTTCAAATCTGCCAACCTCTCTCGTATGTCATAAAAATGGTTATTACAATATAGGAAGGCAGATGTGCTATCAGAATCACTAGTGAAAGTGGTTATGATTGTCAAGACAAATGGTTGTCATGTGACCTCCCCTAATGTGTATGTGTAGCTGTATGTACATGTACCTGTGTGTATTGTACCTATACATACATGTACCTGTGTGTATTGTACCTATACATACATGTGCCTGTGTGTATTGTACCTATACATACATGTGCCTGTGTGTATTGTACCTATACGTACATGTATCTGTGTGTACTGTACCTATACGTACATGTACCTGTGTGTACTGTACCTATCCGTACATGTACCTGTGTGTATAGTACCTATCAGTACATGAACCTGTGTGTATAGTACCTATCCGTACATGTACCTGTGTGTATTGTACCTATCCGTACATGTACCTGTGTGTATAGTACATGTACCTGTGTGTATTGTACCTATCCGTACATGTATCTGTGTGTATTGTACCTATACATACATGTACCTGTGTGTATAGTACCTATACATACATGTACCTGTGTGTATAGTACCTATCCGTACATGTACCTGTGTGTATTGTACCCTGTCGTACCGTACCCATGTATTGTACCTATACATACATGTGTACCTGTGTGTACTGTACCTATACATACATGTACCTGTGTGTATAGTACCTATCCATACATGTACCTGTGTGTATTGTACCTATACATACATGTACCTGTGTGTATAGGTTAATTCCATCCGTATATGTACTGTGTGTATTGTATCTATACATACATGCACTGTGTGTAAAATTGTACTATATTACCTGTGCATGTACCTGTGTGTATAGTATCTATACATTATGTACCGTGTGTATTGAAATTTATACATGCTTACCTGTGTGTACTTTTACCTATACATAAATGTACCTGTGTGTATTGTACCTATACATACATGTGCCTGTGCATGTGTACCCATACATACATGTACCTGTGTGTGTATAGTACCATCCATACATGTACCTGTGTGTATTGTACCCATAATGCATTATCGCACTGTGTATTATACCTATATGGTACACGATTGTGTGTACTGTACCTATACATACATGTACCTGTGTGTATTGTACCTATACATACATGTACCTGTGTGTATAGTACCTATCCATACATGTACCTGTGTGTATTGTACCTATACGTACACGTACCTGTGTATGTACCTATATGGTACATGTACCTGTGTGTACTGTACCTATACATACATGTACCTGTGCGTACTGTACCTATACATACATGTATCTGTGTGTATTGTACCTATACGTACACGTACCTGTGTATTGTACCTATATGGTACACGTACCTGTGTGTACTGTACCTATACATACATGTACCTGTGTGTATTGTACCTATACATACATGTACCTGTGTGTATAGTACCTATCCGTACATGTACCTGTGTGTATTGTACCTATATGTACACGTACCTGTGTATATTGTACCTGCATGTACATGTACCTGTGTGTATTGTGCACATGTGTCCTTTTCGCAGCAGTTGTACCATGAGGAGTCAGAAGTCATTACTAATAGAGAGTGCCCGTAAGAGATCAGGTAACTTCCTCCCTTCCACACTGGCGGCTTTTTGCAGATGAAGGATCTCAAAAACATTAGGAAGAAGAGCTGAGCTTGTTCATTAACCAGCAGGGCTGTGAGGTCACTTACTTGGAAGGTATAAAATCAGATTAACTCTTCCAGTGCTGGGATAAAAAAAACATGACTTCCGTGGTCTGAAGGTAGACTGTTCCTCAGCCATTTTTTCTACTGCTGTTTTCCAGTTCTCTGCTCAACCTTCCAACATTCCCATATTTCCACAGCTCCAAGGTTCTGTGTAGCCTTTCCCTCACAGAAAGGTTTTGCTGTCCCCCCCCCCCATGTTCAGCTCCCCTGCCAGTCTTGAGATGACAGTTGACATTTGGTATTTGGGCTGTTTCTTCGCCACCATCTCTCATCCCAGAATGCTGAAGGGGAATGAAGTACTGGCACTTCTTCTTCCCTGACCTTTAAATCAGGGGGCTGCCACTGAAGGTCAAGAGGAAAATTAGCTTCCTCAGACCTGCCTTCTGAGCAGTGCCGTGGCATACAGAAAGGGTCAAGAGCAGAGCTAGGAAGAACTGACAACAGAAGGTTTTGTAGCTTATAGAGGTCTCTGCACGGAGTAAAAGAAGACTATGGAGGGGATTATTAAGAACCGTATATTGCATTCCTCCCAAAATAACTATGGAAAATAAACAAGCATTAGGGGGCACTGTTACTCCAATACTGTCCTTCGACTGTCTCCTGGAGATCAAACAGCAGTCAAGTTCTGCAAAAATATCTACAGACTTTACTACCCTGTCCCCACATTAATTTCCACACTCCCAGTTGCCCCATCTCTATTGATTAGCTCACACTCCTGACTACCCCTTCTTCCTATTTACCCTCCAGAACTGCTGACTGGCCCTTCCAAATGCCTGAATACCTGTGCCATGCACCTGATAGTTTCCCGCTGAGTATCCCCCAACACTCCTGATTCCCCTATCAACTCCCACCCCCACATGTACCAAATCAAATCTAAACTGTGAAGCTAGGTTTCAGTGTTGGTGTGCTCTAATGAGAAGTGGTGGAGTCCCTTCTCCCTCCCTCCCTCTCTATCCTAGCCAAGAAGGGCTGTCTGGATTTCCTCCTAGTTTGCTGAGCTCTGCCCATCCTGTTAATGTTTGCCGAGTCACTTTTCCAGAGTGGCTGTGCGTTACACCGAGCAAACAGCTGCCAGGAGCTTGCAGGTGAATGGTCACAGATCAGGAGTGTCCATGGAACGCCTCTGTCTGCAGGTGCCAATCATGGACAAACCTTCAGCAAACAGTCCTCAACATTTGCTGTGGCTTTAGTCACCCTGCAAATGCACAGACACGGGGGGGGGGGGGCAGCTGAAGATACTTGCACTTTAAACCAGGAGAGTTTTTAATCCCTATAAAATACATATATTTAAATACTTATAGACTGCTGGGCCATCAGGGTGGGCATCATGATCTAACTAGCTATTTAGTTAGCTAGCTATTTACATACTAACATACTATTTGCTAGCAGATTAGGCCTTATGGTCTATCGAGTCTGCTCGAACTCAGATCCCTAGTTGGATGCCGAGACCCTTCCATCCCTTGATCTCCAGAAACCCCTATCATCCATCCCCACCCCCGAGACAGGCTATCATCTGATACATCCACTTTCTGTGTCTGTCCCACCCTCTCTTGAAGCCCTCCACTGTGGATCTCTGAACCAGCTCACCAGGCAGTGCATTCCAAGGGTCCACCACCCTCTCGGTGAAAAACCTCCTCCTCTTTTCCCCCCTCACCCTTCCACCTTCCAACTTCAAACCATGCCCTCTGGTGATACCTCCCTGCTTTAGTCTAAAGATCCCCTCCATGTTTACCCTATTTATTCCCTTGAGGTACTTGAAGACCTCAATCATGTCCCCACTGTCTCTCCTCTCCTCTCCTCCAATGAAAACAGGCAGAGCTCCTCAAGTCTGTCCTCATAAGTCAAATCCCTAGCCCTCGTATCATCTTTGTTGCCCTCCTCTGTACCCTCTCCAGGAGCTGTATGTCCCTCTTCAAGTGTGGTCTCCAGTACTGTACACAGTACTCAAGGTGTGGTCTAACCAGTCCATTGTACAGCGGCAGAATCACTTCCTTGCTCCTAGAGGTGACCCCCTACGATGCATCCCAACATCCTGTCTGCCTTGCTAGCTGCTCTCCTGCACTGCTCAGAGTTATTCATACATGTATCCACCATGACCCCTAGGTCTTTTTCCCCTATTGAGGCCTCCAGCACCTCCTCCCAGGGTGTACCTGTGTTTAGGTTTCCCGACCAAGATGCAACCTGCACTTGGTGATATTGAAATTAATTTCCATGTGTGAGCCCAGCTTTCCAGGGTGTCCAGGTCCCCTTGCAGGGCCAACCTCCCCTCTTCTCCCTCAACTACTGCTCCCATCTTGGAGTCATCCACGAAGAGACTCATTTCATACCCTATACCCTCCCTGATGTCCGATATGTATGCATTAAACAGGATCGGACCCAGGACCGAGCCCTGTGGTACCCCACTACCAACCTCTCTAGGGTTCGAGAGCTCCCCACAGACCACTACTCTCTGGGTGCGTCCAGCTAGCCAGTTTTCAATCCATCTGACCATCAAAGGGCCTACTCTAACCCCATCAGTTTCTCCACCAGACCATTGTGGAGGACAGAGTCAAATGCCTTGCTGAAGTCCAAGAATAATACATCCAGGCTTACCTCTGTCCAGTTCTGATGTTACCCATTCATAGAACTCCACAAGGTTGATTTGACATGATCTACCTGGTACAAACCCATGTTACCGACTGTCCAGACCTCCACCTCCTCAGTACACACCTAACTGTTCCTTTAGTATACTCTCCATTAATTTTCCCACCACCGAGGTCAAACTGATGGGTCTATAGTTACCTGGTACTTCCTCGACCCCCCCTTTGTGGATTGGTACCACATGTGCCTCTGCGCCAATCCTAAGTTACTCTCCCTGTCTCAAGTGACCTGCTGAAAAGCTCCGCCAGGGGTGCAGCCAGTATGTCCGCCAATTCTATAGTACTCGGATGAATGCCATCCGCCCAGGAGATTTGTTTTCTTTTTAGGGCCTTGAGGGCTAACCACACCCTTTGGTGGAGATAGCATCATCCATCCCTCCCCTTACTGGTCTTTTATCCTTATCCAGATGTGACACCCTGGGGTACCTTTCCCTCCCTCTTGCTCCATTTCTGTTGCTCCTGATCCCACTCACTGCCGCTTCTATCCCTTCATGCCTTGCTTTGTAGATATCCCATCCCTCTCCTAGTGAACACAGAGGCAAAGTACTGCTAGTACCTCTGCCTGGTCCCTCGCTCTTCCACCCACCCTCCTTCTGATCTCAATCTGCTGAGATGGCCTCTTAGTTTTTCTCCGCCTCCCCAATGTACCGGAAGAACCCCTTTCCCTCCATGTATCCCCTGTGTCAGCCGCTGCTTTTACTGACTTTGCCTCACACATACGGGTGACTTTTCTAGATGCAAGCTGGTACATTTCCTTATCCCTATCCCTCTTGTTGTTTTATATTTTTGTAGGCCGCCTTCTTTTCTCTGACTGCTACCTGTACCTCACTGGACCACCAGCATGGTTTACGTGACCTTGCTCCCTTACATTTCAACTTAGCGCAGATCCTGACTGCATCATGAAGTCCCCGTTTTATGACCTCCCATCTCCTTTTCACACTTGTCGTTGAGGTAATCCCCTTCAAGTGATCCTTGAGAATATTTCCCATGCCCATAAAGTCTGCCCCCCTGAAGTCCACTGCCAGTGTCCTAGATCTCACCCCCACTCCCCCCATGCTTATTTGAAACCAGACAGTATTGTGGTCACTCCCAGTCAGGGGGTCCTGTACAACTATGTCCCTTACCAGATCCCCATCTGCCAGAACCACATCCAGGACATGCCCCTCCCTTGTGGGCTCCATCACATGCTGTGTTAAGAACACATCCTGGAAGCCATCCAGCAGCCTCTGCTCCTTGGCCACCTTAGAGGACATGGTTCCCCAGTTTGTACCTGGCATATTAAGGTCCCCCATCAACACCACTCCTTCCCCTTTTGGACCACACTGGGCAATGATGTTGTCCAGCAAACCATCCTCTAGAACATCACTCATCCCGGGGGGCCTATATGCTACTCCCAGCTTGACCTTATCTCCTGCTGGGGATCGTGAGTGACCCATAAGGCTCCACGCTTCCCTCTGCCTCTTCTACCATAGCAATTTCTATATCATCTCTAATGAACATAGCCACTCCACCCTCTGACCTCCTTTCTATACTTCCTAAGCATAGTGTACCCCGTACATTTAGGTCCCAGTCATGGTTTTGTTGGCCCACATCTCCGTGACGCCGCCACATCCACCTCGAACAGCATGGCCTGGAACTCCGCAACTTGTTTCCAAGCTCCTGGCATTTACTAACACCAACCCCCACCCCTTATCCCTGATCCTCTTTGGTCAACCCCACCCAGATTCCTTATACTTCCATCCTCCCCTGCTCCTCCTGAAACCTCCACCTCCAGTCTGTTTCCCACCTCCCCCTCTTGGGCTTGACGGCTACTCCCCTCATCTGGAGGAGAGGGCTTCTGGTCAGCCCCTCCCTCATCCCTTCCCCCCCTTACAAGTTTAAACCCCACCTTTCTTGTATGTAGTCAGCCATCCCCTGTTTAAGGACTTCCTTCCCTAATGGGGGTTTATTTAAAATTTGCATCAGTTAGTGGGAGGGCCCAACAGGTAAGAAAAGTTATAGCTTATAGGCCAGAAAATTAGATGAAATGAAAACATTTAGTGGGATGTCCCAAAGGTACAATATCTCATTTTCGTGGGGGTCCTTTAAGTACAGCAGGGTACAAGAAATGCCTAGTGTTTAGTGCAGTGCAGTTAGATACTTGAATGCTAGTTCCAAAAGGGATGCATCCCAAGCAGCAGCCCAAGATGAGACAGCAGAGATCCAGTTCCTTTTGCAGCTCCTTTTGAGGCACACATTAAAGAGGCAACAGCAACAGGCCAGCAGTAGTACCACTTGACCAGTCTTCCCAACAATATGGGAGGACAAGGTCAGCGCAAGGGTGGTGGTTCCTCCACAGGCCAGTCCTCCTGGGCCACTTCCAAGGGTAAGAAGTGACAGGTTGTGTGGGCTACGTCTTTGCCATCCCAAACCCTACTACTAGAAGCTTACTTTCCCACTTCCTACCACAGTGGTCTGCTGTTACCTTGGACAAGTGGATTCTGGAAGTGCTGGGATCGGGGTTGTCTCTGGCATTCAAGACTCTATCCCTTGTTGGTTCTGAGCACTACTGGAGGACTTGGTGCTGTTAGACCTTCTTCCACTCTGCAAAACAAGGTCAT
The DNA here is from genome assembly GCA_016271365.2 of Neoceratodus forsteri. Classification (NCBI taxonomy): domain Eukaryota; kingdom Metazoa; phylum Chordata; order Ceratodontiformes; family Ceratodontidae; genus Neoceratodus; species Neoceratodus forsteri. Next base: position 10,929,313 of record JADMNL010000036.1, read on the forward strand.
CCAGCTCTTGGAGCTAGGTGTGGTAGAGCCTGGCCCAGATGCCCAGACTCGGCTGGGGTTCATATCTCGATATATCTTGGTACCACAAAAGACTGGGGGCTGGTGCCACACTCTTGATTTGCGAGTACTGAACAAGTTCATTTGCAGTTAGAAGTTGAGGATAGTAAGACTAAAAGAGGAAGGAGGGGAGTGTGTGGAAGAGTACCTGAAGAAAGCATACATATTGAAGAAGTACTTTTGTTCAGTATTTACAAAAGAGGGGATGGGTGATGGGCCCAGATAGGGGATACGGGTATTAATGGAATGGAGGTAGAGAGTAGCCCTTTACGGAGGAGAGAGAGTCCTTCAGAACTAGAGCAACTAAAGGTGGATAAGGCAATGGGGCTGGGTGGGTGCACTCAAGAATACTGAGGGAACTTAGGAAGGAGCTCACTGTACCTCTGACAGCCCTGTTCAACATATCTTTGGTTACAGGGTAGTACCGAGGGACTGGAGGACAAGTAATGTGGTCCCACTTCACAGAAATGGGAATAGGAGGAAGTCGGAGCTATTGACCTGCAAGCCTGACGCGAGGGCAAACTTATGGAAACACTACTAAAAGAAAGGATTGGAATACCTTGCAGCCAATGGACTACAGAATCCAAGGCAGCATGGGTTCATGGGGCGATCTTGACAGACAAATCTGATTGATTTCTTCGACTGTGACCAGGAAGTGGATCAGAGAGGGCAGTGGGTGTGGCCCACCTGGATTTCAGTAAGGCCTTTGACACTGTTCCCACAGAAGACTGGTAAACTAGCTGGGCAGCCTGGGATTGGGTCCAAAGATAGTAAAGTGGGTACAAAATTGGCTGAGTAACAGAAACTAGAGGGTAGTGGTAAATGTAGTACACTCAGAGGAAGGTAGGTGCCACAGGGATCAGTTCTGGGACCAGTCCTCTCAATGTCTTCATTAGTGACATCGAGAAAGGCTGGGAGGGAATGTATACCGGTTTGCAGATGACACAAAATCAGCAACAGAGTGGACACATCTGGTGGGGTAGACAGAGCGAGGAATAACTTGAAAAACTGGAAAATGGTCAAGGGTATGGCAACTGGGCTTCAGTGACAAAAGTACAAAATGATGCACATAGGGCACAGGAACCCAAGGGCAACATACTAATTGGGGGTAGGAGGTGACAACAACAAACAGGAAAGGGATCTGGGGGGGGGGGTCATCATATCTGATGACCTGAAGGTGGCAAAGCAGTGTGATAAGGCAGTAGGAAAGGCTAGCAGAATGCTGGGATGCATAGGGAGGGGTATCACAAGCAGAAAGAGGGAGGTGATGTTGCCCCGATAGATCAAAGGTGAGGCCCTACCTGGAGTACTGTGTCCGTGTCTGGAGGCCCCATCTCAGGAAGGACATAGATTGGGTGGAGGCGGTACAGAGGAGGGCAACAAAAATGGTGGATGGCCTGCATCAGAAACCCTATGAGGAAAGACTCTTGGAATTAAATACAGTATATACTCTCGGGAGAATAGAAGGGAAAGGGGAGATATGATAGAAGCATTCAAATACCTCAAGGGTATCAATAAGGTACAGGAGGGTGGCATTTTATATAGAAAGAGATGCTCAAGAACAAGGGGGCTTAATATGAAGCTGGAAGGGGGAGGCTTAGAGAGGATGTGACGAAGTACTTCTTCATTGAAAGGGTGGTGGAAGCCTGGAACAGACTACCAGTAGAGGTGGTAGTTACCAAAACGGTAGTGGGATTTAAGCATGCATGGGATAGACAAGGGGACCTTAGTAGTAACAGGGCTGGGGGGTGTAAGGCCGCAGATCATAGGGTCTGCAATGGCAGCAGTAGGTAGGATATTATTACGCAGACTAAATGGGCCAAGGGTCCTTTTCTGCTGACAGCTTCGGTTTCTTTTTTTCCCATTATGTCTTTATGGTGCTTTTTTCCCTGTTCCCATCCCCCACCCTCACGTCCTTGGTGCGAGCACATGCATGTAGGCACGCACACCGTGCACTGTGGGATGCCCCACCCTATCGGTTGCCCAACCTGCCTGCAGTGCCACCGGCCCCACCAGTGATGGCAGGACTGCGGTGGGCAACCCCCGGGAAAGGAGAGCCACCACTGATCCTGCTCCCCTCACTCCTCCCGACGACCACCCGAGGTTGTTCCCAAACTCGGGTCACCAGCATGATGCGAGGTATGGCATCCAGTGCCTCAACCCTCAGCACCACCAGGCCAGCTACAACTTCTATTGTTCTATGCATGGCGACTCTGCGCTCGATCACTTTGTTCCTGAAGCTTGGTTCTGCTCCCTGGATCTCCAGAATGCATACTTTCACAGTTCAGTTCATCTAGCTCACAGACAGTTCCTCTGCTTTCAAACACACGGGATCCTGTTACAGCTCATAGCCATGCCCTTCTGCCTGTCGTCAGCACCACAGGTGTGCACCAAGCGCCTATTGGTTCTTGGTTGTAGCCACCTTCCTCAGGTGGAGGGCATTAGTGTATTTCCTACCTCCATGACTGGCTCATCACAGGAAGCCCATTATGGGCCATGGAGTGGTCAAGATTTGGCCATCTGGATGTTCTGGGACTTGGGTTTGAAGGTCAGTCTGGCCAAGTCTGGGCTCCCTGAAGAAGGCATCTTTTCATTGAAACAGACTTGACTCCCCGGTGACAGAGTTCATCTGTCCCTGGGTGTAGGGTTCTCCTTTGCACAGCCATTTTGGGTTGAGTAGTCACACCTGGCCCACAGCTTCCTCCAGGTTCTGGGTTTCATTGCTCTGTCATGGCCATGGTGCACTGCGCCCACTGGTGCATGCATCCATTTCAGTGAAAACTGGGGCATCACTGGTCTCAGTCACAAACAACGTTGAATCATCTGGTGCTGTTGACCAAGCCGATGCCGGAATTCATCTCTTGATGGCTGTTCCCTCTCAAATTTCTCAGAGGGCATCCCATTTCTCTGGGCCAAGCCCTTACTCACCTTGATGTTGGATGCTTCACTGGCAGGTTGGGTGCACATCTGCTGGACAGCAGTGCACATGGATTCTGCTCATAGGGCATTCTTATCTTTTTCCTTTCCTTTTGGCCAGTGGGTTTCAGCTTCCATCAGATCAAGGGACATCCAACCAGGGCTTACCCAGAGCTTCCAAGCTCCTCCAGAACTCCTCCCCCAACCAGTGCATCAGATGGTGCCCTCAGCTTGGTCCATTCCCTCCTTGAACATGGTAGGGCACCTACATGCTGGGTGACCTTAGAGACTGCACAGTACTGTAGCTACACATTCATTAAAGTCTGGGATCTCAACATCCTTGGGAAAGGCATTTACTTGTCCTGCTGTTCACACTCTATCCCAAAAAATACAGCCAACAGACCTCAGTTCTTGCTGCTAAGGTGCCAGGCCTACTTCAGCCAGTTTACTTAAATAAAAACCTCATTACAAATGCAATATAGACAACTCCGTAGCCTTATACAGAGCACAGGTGTTGTTTGAGCAAGCGAACATCTTTCCTAGTATACCTACTGTACCCACCCCAAAATACCTGGTTGTGTCCCAGTAATTCTGCAAACATACTATGGCTTACACAAATACTGCCTCGCAATTCTACAGTAATTCTACATAACGATACTATTGCTTACACTGATACTGCTCTGGTAATTCTACAGTGATACTATTACATACACTGGTACTGCCCGGCAATTCTCTGGTGATGCTGTAGCACACTGGTGCCGCCCCGGTAATTCTACGGTGATGCTGTTGCCCACTGGTACCGCCCTATAATAATGGTGATGCTGTTGCTTACACTGGTACTGGCCGTAATTTAATGGTGATGCTGTTGTTACACTGGTACCGCCCGGTGATGCTGTTGCTTACACTGGTACCGCCTCGTAATGCTACTGTGATGCTGTTGCTTACACTGGTACCGCCCGTAATGCTTACTTACGTTGTTACACTGGTACCGTAATTCCCACGGTGATGCTATTGCTTGCACTGGTACCGCCTGGTAATTGTACAGTGATACTAGTAATAATAAACAGGCCCTAAAGACCTACCTGTGGCATCAAGCCTACCCTACCTGATGGTATTTTGCTGAATTTTATGAAACGCTGTATTTACTGTATTTATGTTTTATTGCATCCTGTTTTATTTGTTTGTATTTGTTGTCAAGGCGCCTTCATTCTAGAAAGGCACGGTAAAAATAAAGTTTATTATTATTATTATTACTTACACTAGTACTGCCCTGGTAATTCTATAGTGATACTATTGCTTACACCAGTACTGCCCTGGTAATTCTACAGTGATGCTATTGCTTACACTAATACTGCCCTGGTAATTCTACAGTGATACTATGGCTTGCTACTGGTGCTGCCCTGGTATTGCTGCAATGATACTGTTGCTTACACTGATACTGCCTTGTAATTCTATAGTGATACTATTGCTTACACCAGTACTGCCCTGGTAATTCTACAGTGATGCTATTGTTTACACTGGTACTGCCCCGGTAATTCTACAGTGATACTTTGGCTTACACTGGTGTTGTCCTGGTATTGCTGCAATGATACTGCTGCTTACACTGATACTGCCCTGGTAATGCTACAGTGATACTATCATTTACACTGCTACTGTCATGGTAATTATACAGTGATACTATTGCTACACTAATACTGCCCTGGTAATTCTACAGTGATACTATTCCTTACACTGAAACTGTCCTGGTAATTCTACAATAATACTACTGTTTAGACTGGTACTGCCCCAGTAACTCTCACAATACTGGTACTGCTCTGGTAATTCTTCAGTGATACTATTAGTTACACTGGTACTACCCTGATAACTCTACAGTGATACTGTTGCTTACACTGACACTGCCCTGGTAATGCTACAGTGATACTATTGCTTACAGTGGTACTGCCCTGGTAATTCTACTGTTATACTATTGTTTACATTGATACTGCCCTGCTAATGCTACATTTATACTATTGTTTACACTAATACTGTCCTGGTAATGCTACAGTGATACTATCACTTACACTAGTACTGCCCTGGTAATTCCAAAGTAATACTGTTGCTTACATTGGTAGTACCCTGGTAATTCTGCAGTGATACTATTGCTTACCGTGATACTGCCCTGGTAATTCTACAGTAATACTATTTCTTACACTGGTACTACCCTGGTAATTCTACAGTGATACTATTGCTTACACTGATACTGCATCTGTAATTCTATAATAATACTATGGCTTACACAGGTACTACCCCAGTAAGTCTACAATACTGGTACTGCTGTGATAATTCTACAGTGATACTATTACTTACACTGGTACTGCCCCGATAATTCTGCACTAACAGTATTGCTTACACCAGCACTGCCCTGGTAATTCTACAATAATACTATTGCTTACACTGGTACTGCCCTGGTAATTCTATAGTGGTACTATTGCTTACACCTGATACCGCCCCTGGTAATGCCACATTGATACTATTGTTTTACACTGGTACTGCCCTGGTAATTCTACAGTAATACTGTTGCTTACACTGGTACTACCCTGATAATTCTACAGTGATACTGTTGCTTTACCTGATACCGCCCTGGTAATTATACAGTAATACTATTGCTTACACTGGTACTACCCTGATAATTCTGTTATACTCATTGTTTACACGGTGCTGCCCTGGTAATGCTACAGTAATACTATTGCTTACACTGATACTGCCCTGGTAATTCCACAGTAATACTGCCCTGGTAATTCTACAGTACTATTGCTTACACTGGTACTACCCCTGGTAATGCTACAGGATACTATTGCTTGCAGTGGTACTGCCCTGATAATTCTACAAGTGATGCTATTGCTTACACTGGTACAGCCCTGGTAATGCTACAGTGATACTACTGCTTACACGATACTGCCCTGGTAATGCTACAGTGATAGTATTGCTTGCACTGGTACTGCCCGGGTAATTCTGCAGTGATACTATGATTTACACAGGTACTTCCCAGTACTTCCCAGTAACTCTACAATACTGGTACTGCCCTGGTAATTCTACAGTGATACTATTGCTTACACTGGTACTGCCCAGTAATTCTACAGTGATACTATTGTTTACATTGGCACTACCCCTGTAATGCTACAGTGATACTATTGCTTACACTAGTACTACCCGGTAATGCTACTGTGATACTATTGCTTGCACTGGTACTGCCCTGGTAATGTTACAGTGATACTATTGCTTACACCGGTACAGCCCTGGTAATTCTACAGTGATACTATTGCTAACACTCAGTACTACCCTGGTAATGATACAGTGATACTATTGATTGCACTGGTACTGCCCTAGTAATGCTACAGTGATACTATTGCTTACACTGGTACTGCCCTGGTAATGCTAGTGATATACTATTGCTTACACTGGTACTGCCCTGGTAATTGTACAGTGATACTATTGCTTACACTAGTACTACCCTGGTAATGCTACAGTGATACTGTTGCTTACACTGGTACTGCCCCGTAATGCTACAGTGATACTATTGCTTACACTGATACTGCCCTGGTAGTGCTATAGTGATACTATTGATTGCACTGGTACTGCCCCGGTAATGCTACAGTGATACTATTGCTTACACTGGTACTGCCCTGGTAATGCTACAGTGATACTATTGCTTACACTAGTACTACCCCGGTAATGCTACTGTGATACTATTGCTTGCACTGGTACTGCCCTGGTAATGTTACAGTGATACTATTGCTTACACTGGTACAGCCCTGGTAATTCTACAGTGATACTATTGCTTACACTGGTACTGCCCTGGTAATGATACAGTGATACTATTGCTTGCACTGGTACCGCCCTAGTAATGCCTACAGTGATACTATTGCTTACACTGGTACTGCCCTGGTAATGCTACAGTGATACTATTGCTTACACTGGTACTGCCCTGGTAATTGTACAGTGATACTATTGCTTACACTAGTACTACCCTGGTAATGCTACAGTGATACTGTTGCTTACACTGGTACTGCCCCGCAATGCTACAGTGATACTATTGCTTACACTGATACTGCCCTGGTAGTGCTATAGTGATACTATTGATTGCACTGGTACCGCCCCGTAATGCTACAGTGATACCATTGCTTACACTGGTACTGCCCCTGGTAATGCTCACAGTGATACTATTGCTACACTGGTACTGCCCTGGTAATTGTACAGTGATACTATTGCTTATACTAGTACTACCCTGGTACTGCTACAGTGATACTGTTGCTTACACTGGTACTGCCCCGATAATGTTACAGTGATACTATTGCTTACACTGGTACTGCCCTGGTAATGCTACAGTGATACTATTGCTTACACTAGTACTACCCTGGTAATGCCACAGTGATACTATTGCTTACACTGGTACTCGCCCTGGTAATGCTACAGTGATACTATTGCTTACACTGGTGCTGCCCTGGTAATGCTGCAATGATACTGTTGCTTACACTGATACTGCCCTTGTAATTTATAGTGATACTATTGCTTACACCAGTACTGCCCTGGTAATTCTACAGTGATGCTATTGTTTACACTGGTACTGCCCCGGTAATTCTACAGTGATACTTTGGCTTACACTGGTGTTGTCCTGGTATTGCTGCAATGATACTGCTGCTTACACTGATACTGCCCTGGTAATGCTACAGTGATACTATCATTTACACTGCTACTGTCATGGTAATTATACAGTGATACTATTGCTTCACTAATACTGCCCTGGTAATTCTACAGTGATACTATTCCTTACACTGAAACTGTCCTGGTAATTCTACAATAATACTACTGTTTAGACTGGTACTGCCCCAGTAACTCTACAATACTGGTACTGCTCTGGTAATTCTTCAGTGATACTATTAGTTACACTGGTACTACCCTGATAACTCTACAGTGATACTGTTGCTTACACTGACACCGCCCTGGTAATGCTACAGTGATACTATTGCTTACAGTGGTACTGCCCTGGTAATTCTACTGTTATACTATTGTTTACATTGATACTGCCCTGCTAATGCTACATTTATACTATTGTTTACACTAATACTGTCCTGGTAATGCTACAGTGATACTATCACTTACACTCAGTACTGCCCTGGTAATTCCAAAGTAATACTGTTGCTTACATTGGTAGTACCCTGGTAATTCTGCAGTGATACTATTGCTTACCGTGATACTGCCCTGGTAATTCTACAGTAATACTATTTACACTGGTACTACCCTGGTAATTCTACAGTGATACTATTGCTTACACTGATACTGCATCTGTAATTCTACAATAATACTATGGCTTACAGTACTACCCCAGTAAGTCTACAATACTGGTACTGCTGTGATAATTCTACAGTGATACTATATTACTTACACTGGTACTGCCCCGATAATTCTGCACTCAACAGTATTGCTTACACCAGCACTGCCCTGGTAATTCTACATAATACTATTGCTTACACTGGTACTGCCCTGGTAATTCTATAGTGGTACTATTGCTTACACCGATACTGCCCTGGTAATGCTACATTGATACTATTGTTTACACTGGTACTGCCCTGGTAATTCTACAGTAATACTGTTGCTTACACTGGTACTACCCTGATAATTCTACAGTGATACTGTTGCTTACCTGATACTGCCCTGGTAATTATACAGTAATACTATTGCTTACACTGGTACTCACTCTGATAATTCTAGTTATACTCATTGTTTACACGGTGCTGCCCTGGTAATGCTACAGCAATACTATTGCTTACACTGATACTGCCCTGAGTAATTCCTACAGTTACTGCCCTGGTAATTCTACAGTACTATTGCTTACACTGGTACTACCCTGGTAATGCCACAGGATACTATTGCTTGCAGTGGTACTGCCCTGATAATTCTACAGTGATGCTATTGCTTACACTGGTACAGCCCTGGTAATGCTACAGTGATACTACTGCTTACACCGATACTGCCCTGGTAATGCTACAGTGATACTATTGCTTACACTGGTACTGCCCGGTAATGCCTACAGTGATACTATTGCTTACACTGGTACTGCCCTGGTAATGCACAGTGATACTATTCAATACTGGTACTGCCCGGTAATTCTACAGTGATACTATTGCTTACACTGGTACTGCCCCAGTAATTCTACAGTGATACTATTGTTTACATTGGCACCACCCTAGTAATGCTACAGTGATACTATTGCTTACACTAGTACTACCCGTAATGCTACTGTGATACTATTGCTTGCACTGGTACTGCCCTGGTAATGTTACAGTGATACTATTGCTTACACTGGTACAGCCCTGGTAATTCTACAGTGATACTATTGCTAACACTCAGTACTACCCTGGTAATGATACAGTGATACTATTGATTGCACTGGTACTGCCCTAGTAATGCTACAGTGATACTATTGCTTACACTGGTACTGCCCTGGTAATGCCACAGTGATACTATTGCTTACACTGGTACTGCCCTGGTAATTGTACAGTGATACTATTGCTTACACTAGTACTACCCTGGTAATGCTACAGTGATACCTGCTTACACTGGTACTGCCCCGTAATGCTACAGTGATACTATTGCTTACACTGATACTCGCCCTGGTAGTGCTATAGTGATACTATTGATTGCACTGGTACTGCCCGTAATGCCACAGTGATACTATTGCTTACACTGGTACTGCCCCTGGTAATGCCACAGTGATACCATTGCTTACACTGGTACTGCCCTGGTAATTGTACAGTGATACTATTGCTTATACTAGTACTACCCTGGTACTGCTACAGTGATACTGTTGCTTACACTGGTACTGCCCCGATAATGTTACAGTGATACTATTGCTTACACTGGTACTGCCCTGGTAATGCCACAGTGATACTATTGCTTACACTAGTACTACCCTGGTAATGCCACAGTGATACTATTGCTTACACTGGTACTGCCCTGGTAATGCCACAGTGATACTATTGCTTACACTGGTGCTGCCCTGGTAATGCTGCAATGATACTGTTGCTTACACTGATACTGCCCTTGTAATTCTATAGTGATACTATTGCTTACACCAGTACTGCCCTGGTAATTCTACAGTGATGCTATTGTTTACACTGGTACTGCCCCGGTAATTCTACAGTGATACTTTTGCTTACACTGGTGTTGTCCTGGTATTGCTGCAATGATACTGCTGCTTACACTGATACTGCCCCTGGTAATGCTACAGTGATACTATCATTTACACTGCTACTGTCATGGTAATTATACAGTGATACTATTGCTTACACTAATACTGCCCTGGTAATTCTCACAGTGATACTATTCCTTACACTGAAACTGTCCTGGTAATTCTACAATAATACTACTGTTTAGACTGGTACTGCCCCAGTAACTCTACAATACTGGTACTGCTCTGGTAATTCTTCAGTGATACTATTAGTTACACTGGTACTACCCTGATAACTCTACAGTGATACTGTTGCTTACACTGACACCGCCCTGGTAATGCTACAGTGATACTATTGCTTACAGTGGTACTGCCCTGGTAATTCTACTGTTATACTATTGTTTACATTGATACTGCCCTGCTAATGCTACATTTATACTATTGTTTACACTAATACTGTCCTGGTAATGCTACAGTGATACTATCACTTACACTAGTACTGCCCTGGTAATTCCAAAGTAATACTGTTGCTTACATTGGTAGTACCCGGTAATTCTGCAGTGATACTATTGCTTACCGTGATACTGCCCTGGTAATTCTACAGTAATACTATTTCTACACTGGTACTACCCTGGTAATTCTACAGTGATACTATTGCTTACACTGATACTGCATCTGTAATTCTACAATAATACTATGGCTTACAGGTACTACCCCAGTAAGTCTACAATACTGGTACTGCTGTGATAATTCTACAGTGATACTATTACTTACACTGGTACTGCCCGATAATTCTGCATCAACAGTATTGCTTACACCAGCACTGCCCTGGTAATTCTACACAATACTATTGCCTTACACTGGTACTGCCCTGGTAATTCTATAGTGGTACTATTGCTTACACCGATACTGCCCTGGTAATGCCACATTGATACTATTGTTTACACTGGTACTGCCCGGTAATTCAACAGTAATACTGTTGCTTACACTGGTACTACCCTAATAATTCACAGTTATACTATTGTTTACACGGTGCTGCCCTGGTAATGCTACAGTAATACTATTGCTTACACTGATACTGCCCTGGTAATTCCACAGTAATACTGCCCTGGTAATTCTACAGTACTATTGCTTACACTGGTACTACCCTGGTAATGCCACAGGGATACTATTGCTTGCAGTGGTACTGCCCGATAATTCTACAGTGATGCTATTGCTTACACTGGTACAGCCCCGGTAATGCTACAGTGATACTACTGCTTACACTGATACTGCCCTGGTAATGCTACAGTGATAGTATTGCTTGCACTGGTACTGCCCGGTAATTCTGCAGTGATACTATGATTTACACAGGTACTTCCCCAGTAACTCTACAATACTGGTACTGCCCTGCACTTCTGGTGCATACTATTGCTTACACTGGTACTGCCCCAGTAATTCTACAGTGATACTATTGTTTACATTGGCACTACCCTAGTAATGCCTACAGTGATACTATTGCTTACACTAGTACTACCCCGGTAATGCTACCGTGATACTATTGCTTGCACTGGTACTGCCCTGGTAATGTTACAGTGATACTATTGCTTACACTGGTACAGCCCTGGTAATTCTACAGTGATACTATTGCTTACACTAGTACTACCCTGGTAATGATACAGTGATACTATTGATTGCACTGGTACTGCCCCAGTAATGCCACAGTGATACCATTGCTTACACTGGTACCGCCCTGGTAATGCTACAGTGATACTTGCTTACACTGGTACCGCCCTGGTAATTGTACAGTGATACTATTGCTTACACTAGTACTACCCTGGTAATGCTACAGTGATACTGTTGCTTACACTGGTACTGCCCGGTAATGCTACAGTGATACTATTGCTTACACTGATACCGCCCCGGTAGTGCTATAGTGATACTATTGATTGCACTGGTACCGCCCCGGTAATGCCACAGTGATACTATTGCTTACACTGGTACTGCCCTGGTAATGCTACAGTGATACTATTGCTTACACTGGTACTGCCCCTGGTAATTGCACAGTGATACTATTGCTTATACTAGTACTACCCTGGTACTGCCTACAGTGATACTGTTGCTTACACTGGTACTGCCCCGATAATGTTACAGTGATACTATTGCTTACACTGGTACTGCCCTGGTAATGCTACAGTGATACTATTGCTTACACTAGTACTGCCCTGGTAATGCTACAGTGATACTATTGCTTACACTGGTACTGCCCTGGTAGTGCTACAGTGATACCATTGCTTACACTGGTACTGCCCTGGTAATTGTACAGTGATACTATTGCTTACACCAGTACCACCCTGGTAATGCTACAGTGATACTGTTGCTTACACCGGTACTGCCCCGCAATGCTACAGTGATACTATTGCTTACACCGATACTGCCCTGGTAGTGCTATAGTGATACTATTGATTGCACTGGTACTGCCCGTAATGCTACAGTGATACCATTGCTTACACTGGTACTGCCCTGTAATGCTACAGTGATACTATTGCTTACACTGGTACTGCCCTGGTAATTGTACAGTGATACTATTGCTTATACTAGTACTACCCTGGTACTGCTACAGTGATACTGTTGCTTACACTGGTACTGCCCCGATAATGTTACAGTGATACTATTGCTTACACTGGTACTGCCCTGGTAATGCTACAGTGATACTATTGCTTACACTAGTACTACCCTGGTAATGCTACAGTGATACTATTGCTTACACTGGTACTGCCCTGGTAATGCTACAGTGATACTATTGCTTACACTGGTGCTGCCCTGGTAATGCTGCAATGATACTGTTGCTTACACTGATACTGCCCTTGTAATTCTATAGTGATACTATTGCTTACACCAGTACTGCCCTGGTAATTCTACAGTGATGCTATTGTTTACACTGGTACTGCCCCGGTAATTCTACAGTGATACTTTGGCTTACACTGGTGTTGTCCTGGTATTGCTGCAATGATACTGCTGCTTACACTGATACTGCCCTGGTAATGCTACAGTGATACTATCATTTACACTGCTACTGTCATGGTAATTATACAGTGATACTATTGCTTACACTAATACTGCCCTGGTAATTCTACAGTGATACTATTCCTTACACTGAAACCGTCCTGGTAATTCTACAATAATACTACTGTTTAGACTGGTACTGCCCCAGTAACTCTACAATACTGGTACTGCTCTGGTAATTCTTCAGTGATACTATTAGTTACACTGGTACTACCCTGATAACTCTACAGTGATACTGTTGCTTACACTGACACTGCCCTGGTAATGCTACAGTGATACTATTGCTTACAGTGGTACTGCCCTGGTAATTCTACTGTTATACTATTGTTTACATTGATACTGCCCTGCTAATGCTACATTTATACTATTGTTTACACTAATACTGTCCTGGTAATGCTACAGTGATACTATCACTTACACTAGTACTGCCCTGGTAATTCCAAAGTAATACTGTTGCTTACATTGGTAGTACCCTGGTAATTCTGCAGTGATACTATTGCTTACCGTGATACTGCCCCTGGTAATTCTACAGTAATACTATTTCACACTGGTACTACCCTGGTAATTCTACAGTGATACTATTGCTTACACTGATACTGCATCTGTAATTCTACAATAATACTATGGCTTACACAGGTACCACCCCAGTAAGTCTACAATACTGGTACTGCTGTGATAATTCTACAGTGATACTATTACTTACACTGGTACTGCCCCGATAATTCTGCACTAACAGTATTGCTTACACCAGCACTGCCCTGGTAATTCTACAATAATACTATTGCTTTACACTGGTACTGCCCTGGTAATTTTATAGTGGTACTATTGCTTACACTGATACTGCCCTGGTAATGCTACATTGATACTATTGTTTACACTGGTACTGCCCTGGTAATTCTACAGTAATACTGTTGCTTACACTGGTACTACCCTAATAATTCTACAGTTATACTATTGTTTACACGGTGCTGCCCTGGTAATGCTACAGTAATACTATTGCTTACACTGATACTGCCCTGGTAATTCCACAGTAATACTGCCCTGGTAATTCTACAGTACTATTGCTTACACTGGTACTACCCTGGTAATGCCACAGGGATACTATTGCTTGCAGTGGTACTGCCCTGATAATTCTACAGTGATGCTATTGCTTACACTGGTACAGCCCTGGTAATGCTACAGTGATACTACTGCTTACACTGATACTGCCCTGGTAATGCTACAGTGATAGTATTGCTTGCACTGGTACTGCCCGGTGAATTCTGCAGTGATACTATGATTTCAACAGGTACTTCCCCAGTAACTCTACAATACTGGTACTGCCCTGCACTTCTACAGTGATACTATTGCTTACACTGGTACTGCCCCAGTAATTCTACAGTGATACTATTGTTTACATTGGCACTACCCTAGTAATGCTACAGTGATACTATTGCTTACACTAGTACTACCCCGGTAATGCTACTGTGATACTATTGCTTGCACTGGTACCGCCCTGGTAATGTTACAGTGATACTATTGCTTACACTGGTACAGCCCTGGTAATTCTACAGTGATACTATTGCTTACACTAGTACTACCCTGGTAATGATACAGTGATACTATTGATTGCACTGGTACTGCCCTAGTAATGCTACAGTGATACTATTGCTTACACTGGTACTGCCCTGGTAATGCTACAGTGATACTATTGCTTACACTGGTACTGCCCTGGTAATTGTACAGTGATACTATTGCTTACACTAGTACTACCCTGGTAATGCTACAGTGATACTGTTGCTTACACTGGTACTGCCCCGGTAATGCTACAGTGATACTATTGCTTACACTGATACTGCCCCGGTAGTGCTATAGTGATACTATTGATTGCACTGGTACCGCCCCGGTAATGCACAGTGATACTATTGCTTACACTGGTACTGCCCTGGTAATGCCACAGTGATACTATTGCTTACACTGGTACTGCCCTGGTAATTGCACAGTGATACTATTGCTTATACTAGTACTACCCTGGTACTGCTACAGTGATACTGTTGCTTACACTGGTACCGCCCCGATAATGTTACAGTGATACTATTGCTTACACTGGTACTCGCCCTGGTAATGCCACAGTGATACCATTGCTTACACTAGTACTGCCCTGGTAATGCCACAGTGATACTATTGCTTACACTGGTACCGCCCTGGTAATGCTACAGTGATACTATTGCTTACACTGGTACTGCCCTGGTAATGCTACAGTGATACTATTGCTTACACTGGTACCGCCCTGGTAATGCTACAGTGATACTATTGCTTACACTGGTACTGCCCCGTAATGCTACAGTGATACTATTGCTTACACTGGTACCGCCCCGGTAATGCTACAGTGATACTATTGCTTACACTGGTACTGCCCCGCAATGCTACAGTGATACTATTGCTTACACTGATACTGCCCTGGTAATGCCACAGTGATACTATTGCTTACACTGATACCGCCCTGGTAGTGCTACAGTGATACCATTGCTTACACTGATACTGCCCTGGTAATGCCACAGTGATACCATTGCTTACACTGATACTGCCCTGGTAATGCTACAGTGATACTCATTGCTTACACTGATACCGCCCCGGTAGTGCTACAGTGATACTATTGCTTACACTGGTACCGCCCCGGTAATGCTACAGTGATACTATTGCTTACACTGGTACTGCCCCGGTAATGCTACAGTGATACTCATTGCTTACACTGGTACTGCCCGGTAATGCTACAGTGATACTATTGCTTACACTGGTACTGCCCTGGTAATGCTACAGTGATACTATTGCTTACACTGGTACTGCCCTGGTAATGCTACAGTGATACTATTGCTTACACTGGTACTGCCCCGGTAATGCTACAGTGATACTATTGCTTACACTGGTACTGCCCTGGTAATGCTACAGTGATACTATTGCTTACACCGATACTGCCCTGGTAATGCCACAATGATACTATTGCTTGCACTGGTACTGCCCTGGTAATGCTGTAGTGATACTATTGCTTGCACTGGTAATGCTACAGTGATACTATTGCTTGCACTGGTACTGCCCTGGTAATGCTACAGTGATACTATTGCTTGCACTGGTACTACCCCAGTAATGCTACAGTGATACTATTGCTTACACTGGTACTACCCCGGTAATGCTACAGTGATACTATTGCTTGCACTGGTATTGCCCTGGTAATGCTACAGTGATACTATTGCTTTTTTATTTATTAGCTTTTGATGACTGGGTAAGTAATTAGGCAATAATCCTGCCTATTTTCAGGCACGTCCCAGGAGAGTACAAAATACAGCCTTACAAACAGTCACAGGATTCATACAATCAACAGCAATAACAGCATCCAACAAGTAT
Organism: Neoceratodus forsteri; assembly: GCA_016271365.2. NCBI lineage: Eukaryota > Metazoa > Chordata > Ceratodontiformes > Ceratodontidae > Neoceratodus > Neoceratodus forsteri. The sequence continues at coordinate 10,945,919 of JADMNL010000036.1, forward strand.
CCACAGAGGGATAGTTGTAAGATTATACATACAAACAAAAACCATCCACGCAGGGATGAGAGTCAAAAATGGGCAAGCCCAGTGATATTCAAGGAGTACTGAGAGCAGTGTTCAAGGCAAAGCAGAAGCCAAGAGCAGAAGGTCAAGTTAGATTAATTACAGTGACAAGTTTCAAGAGCAAATAGGTGAGAAAAAGTGGAGTTTTAAAGGAGGAGTGAGATTATGAGTGCTTTAAGTTGGGAGGCAGGGAATTCCAATATTTGGGAGCGAAATGAAAGAAAGCTTGTTCCCCCATTTTGGTAGAGCAGTATTACATTGGTACTGCCCCGTAATGCTACAGTAATACTATTGCTTACACTGGTACTGCCCCAGTGATGCTACAGTAATAGGTAAGGCAAGGCAAAATTTATTTAAAAGACGCCCAATCCCAGAGGCTCTGGGTGCCATACAAAATAGATAAAACAGCATCAGAATAAAATAAAACATCACACATTTTTAAACAAAATAAAGAATAAAATAAATAACTCAGCAAATAATATCAGGTTCTTACTACAGTTCATGATTTTATCCCATAAAAGCTTAGGAAAATAGGAGGGCCTTCAGGGAAGCTCTATAATGTCTACAGGGGAGCGCCTGACCCAGCTAACAAAGAATTCCAGAGAACGGGAGCTGCGACACTGAAAGCTCTGTCACCGCAGATTTAGCCTCGTTCTAGGAATGGCCAGGAGGCCCCCACTAGAGGAATGGAGAGGGCAGGTAGAGAGAGCAGGTACCAGAAAGTCCAACAGATAACCAGGGCCCTGCCTGTGTAGGGTCTTATAGGTGAGAAGACCCACCTTAAAGAGGATTCTCCACCTGGCTGGCAGCCAGTGCAATTCACGTGGTACCGGTGTAATGTGGCAAAATTTATGCTGCCCAGTAAGTAACCCGGCAGCTGCATTTTGCACCAGCTGCAGCCTGCGGAAAGATCCCCCTGTGACCCCGAGGTAGAGCGCATTGCTGTAGTCAAGCCTAGATGTGACTAAGGCATGTATCAAGGTAGGAAGGTCCAGAGGCGGAACAAGGGGCTTAATCCTGGCAATATTTCTGAGATGGAAAAAACAGGAACGAACCATGGAGGATATTTGTGCCTCCATAGTTAAATTCCTGTCCAGAATCACTCCAAGATTTCACACTCAAGAGGAGGTTTCAATGACACAGCCCTAGAGCAAGTCCAGTTGCTGTGTCAGAGGCCATCCTATCATGCACTCTGTTCAACTCCACTACCAACACCTCCGCTTATCAGGTTCAGTCGCAAATCAGCTGGAGGCCATCCAGTCGCGATCTCCGCCAGGCAGATGTTTAGTACATCCACCGCGTTGGTGTTCCTAAGCAAAGGACAGATATAGCTGGGTATCATCGGCATAACAATGGAAACCCAAGCTATACTTCATAATGATCCCCTAGGGGCAGCATACACTGCGTAACAACATTGGGGCCAGTACTGATCCTGAGGAACTCCTGGCAAGAAAGGAGGCCGATATAGATGACGACCCCCATCACAACCCATTGCCTCCTGTTGGTAAAAAAAAAAGGACTCAAACCAGCGGATGACAGTACCAGTGAATCCGCAGAGCTCCCCAAGGCGGTCAAGCAACACACAATGGTCCACAGTGTCAAATGCTGAGGAGAGATCAAGGAGAACAAGAATTGTTTTATCCCCCCGATCTCTTGCCCTGAGGAGGTCATTCTGCACCTGAGCAAGCGCAGTTTCTGTACTATGCCTAGCCTGAAATCCCGACTGGAAGGGTTCATACAACTCTTGAGTCACGAGGTGCTATTCCAACTGAAGCGCCATATACTATTACTATTGCTTACATTGGTACTGCCCCAGTGATGCTACAGTAGTACTATTTCTTACACTGGTACTGCCCCAGTGACGCTATAGTGATACTATTGCTTACACTGGTACTGTCCCAGTAATGCCACCATAATACTACTGCTTACACTAGTACTGCTCTGCTAATGCTACAGTAATACTATTGCTTACACTGATACTGCCCCGGTGATGCTACAGTAGTACTGCTGCTTACACTGGTACTGCCCTGGTAATGCCACAGTAGTACTATTGCTTACACTGGTACTGCCCCAGTGATGCCACAGTAGTACTATTGCTTACACTGGTACTGCCCCCAGCAATGTCACAGTAATACTATTGCTTACACTGGTACTGCCCCGTAATGTCACAGAAATAGTATTGCTTACACTGGTACTGCCCTGCAATGCACAGTAGTACTATTGCTTATACTGGTACTGCCCGTAATGCCACAGTAATACTATTGCTTACACTGGTACTGCCCCAGCAGTGTTACAGTAATACTATTGCTTACACAGGTACGCCCTGGTAATGTCACAGAAATAGTATTGCTTACACTGGTACTGCCCCGTAATGCCACCATAATGACTGCTTACACTGGTACTGCCCTGCTAATGCTACAGTAATACTAGTGCTTACACTGGTACTGCCCCAGCAATGCCACCATAATACTATTGCTTACACTGGTACTGTCCCGCTAATGCTACAGTAGTATTATTGCTTACACTGGTACTGCCCCAGTAATGTCACAGTAGTACTATTGCTTACACTTGTACTGCCTCAGTGATGCCACAGTAGTACTCATTGCTTACACTGGTACTGCCCTGGCAATGCCACCGATACTGTTGCTTACACTGGTACTGCCCCGTAATGCCACAGTAGTACTCATTGCTTACTCTGGTACTGCCCCAGTAATACTACAGTGGTACTATTGGTTACACTCGGTACTGCCCCGCAATGCTGCAGTAGTACTATTGGTTACACTGGTACTGCCCCAGTAATGCTACAGTAGTACTGTTGCTTACACTGGTACTGCCCCAGTGATGCCACAGTAGTACTATTGCTTACACTGGTACTGACTGGCAATGTCACCGTAATACTATTGCTTACACTGGTACTGCCCCGGTAATGCCACAGTAGTACTATTGCTTACACTGGTACTGCCCTAGTGATGCCACAGTAGTACTATTGCTTACATTGGTACTGCCCGGTAATGCCACCGTAATACTATTGCTTACACTGGTACTGCACCGGTAATGCCACAGTAGTACTATTGCTTACACTGGTACTGCCCCGGTAATACAACAGTAGTACTATTGCTTACACTGGTACTGCCGCGGTAATGCTACAGTAATACTATTGCTTACACTAGTACTGCCCCGGTAATGATACAGTAGTACTGTTGCTTACTCTGGTACTGCCCCAGTGATGCCACTCTAGTACTATTGCTTACACTGGTACTGACCGGTAATGCCACCATAATACTATTGCTTACACTGGTACTGCCTCAGTAATGCCACAGTAGTACTATTGCTTACACTGGCGCTGCCCCGGTAATGCTACAGTAGTACTGTTGGTTACACTGGTACTGCCCCAGTGATGCTACAGTGATACTGTTGCTTACACTGGTACTGCCCCGGTAATGCCACCATAATACTACTGCTTACACTGGTACTGCCCTGCTAATGCTACAGTAATACTATTGCTTACAGTGGTACTGCCCCGGTGATGCTACAGTAGTACTACTACTGCTTACACTGGTACTGCCCCAGTGATGCCACAGTAGTACTATTGCTTACACTGGTACTGCCCTGGTGATGGCACAGTAGTACTATTGCTTACACTGGTACCGCCCCGTAATGCCACAGTAGTACTATTGCTTACACTGGTACTGCCATCAGTAATACTATTGCTTACACTGGTACTGCCCCGCAATGTCATAGTAATACTATTGCTTACACTGGTACTGCCTCCGTAATGCCACAGAAGTAGTATTGCTTACACTGGTACTGCCCGCAATCCACCATAATACTATTGCTTACACTGGTACTGCCGCGTAATGCCACAGTAATACTATTGCTTACACTGGTACTGCCCCGTAATGACACAGTAGTAATATTGCTTACTCTGGTACTGCCCCAGTGATGCCACAGTAGTACTATTGCGTACACTGGTACTGCCCTGGCAATGCCACCGTAATACTGTTGCTTACACTGGTACTGCCCCGGTAATACTACAGTAGTACTATTGCTTACACTGGTACAGCCCCGGTAATGCTACAGTAGTACTATTGCTTACACTGGTACTGCCCTGGTAATGCTACAGTGGCACTGTTGCTTACACTGGTACTGCCCCAGTGATGCCACAGTAGTACTATTGCCTACACTGGTACTGACCGGTAATGCCACCGTAATACTATTGCTTACACTGGTACTGCCCCGCTAATGCTACAGTAATACTATTGCTTACACTGGTACTGCCCCGGTGATGCTACAGTAGTACTGCTGCTTACACTGGTACTGCCCCGGTAATGCCACAGTAGTACTATTGCTTACACTGGTACTGCCCCAGTGATGCCACAGTAGTACTATTGCTTACACTGGTACTGCCCCAGCAATGTCACAGTAATACTATTGCTTACACTGGTACTGCCCCGGTAATGTCACAGAAATAGTATTGCTTACACTGGTACTGCCCGGTAATGCACAGGTAGTACTATTGCTTATACTGGTACTGCCCTGCAATGCCACAGTAATACTATTGCTTACACTGGTACTGCCCCAGCAGTGTTACAGTAATACTATTGCTTACACAGATACTGCCCTGGTAATGTCACAGAAATAGTATTGCTTACACTGGTACTGCCCCGGTAATGCCACCATAATGACTGCTTACACTGGTACTGCCCTGCTAATGCTACAGTAATACTAGTGCTTACACTGGTACTGCCCCAGTAATGCCACCATAATACTATTGCTTACACTGGTACTGTCCCGCTAATGCTACAGTAGTATTATTGCTTACACTGGTACTGCCCCAGTAATGTCACAGTAGTACTATTGCTTACACTTGTACTGCCTCAGTGATGCCACAGTAGTACTATTGCTTACACTGGTACTGCCCTGGCAATGCCACCGTAATACTGTTGCTTACACTGGTACTGCCCCGGTAATGCCACAGTAGTACTATTGCTTACTCTGGTACTGCCCCAGTAATACTACAGTAGTACTATTGGTTACACTGGTACTGCCCCGCTAATGCTGCAGTAGTACTATTGGTTACACTGGTACTGCCCCAGTAATGCTACAGTAGTACTGTTGCTTACACTGGTACTGCCCCAGTGATGCCACAGTAGTACTATTGCACACTGGTACCGACTGGTAATGCCACCGCATTACTATTGCTTACACTGGTACTGCCCCGCAATGCCACAGTAGTACTATTGCTTACACTGGTACTGCCCTAGTGATGCCACAGTAGTACTATTGCTTACATTGGTACTCGCCCGGTAATGCCACCGTAATACTATTGCTTACACTGGTACTGCACCGTAATGCCACAGTAGTACTATTGCTTACACTGGTACTGCCCCGGAATACAACAGTAGTACTATTGCTTACACTGGTACTGCCCGGCAGTAATGCACAGTAATACTATTGCTTCACACTAGTACTGCCCCGGTAATGATACAGTAGTACTGTTGCTTACTCTGGTACTGCCCCAGTGATGCCACTCTAGTACTATTGCTTACACTGGTACTGACCGGTAATGCCACCATAATACTATTGCTTACACTGGTACTGCCTCAGTAATGCCACAGTAGTAATATTACTTACACTGGTGCTGCCCCGGTAACGCTACAGTAGTACTGTTGGTTACACTGGTACTGCCCCAGTGATGCTACAGTGATACTGTTGCTTACACTGGTACTGCCCCGGTAATGCCACCATAATACTACTGCTTACACTGGTACTGCCCCGCTAATGCTACAGTAATACTGTTGCTTACAGTGGTACTGCCCCGTGATGCTGTACAGTACTACTACTGCTTACACTGGTACTGCCCCAGTGATGCCACAGTATGATACTATTGCTTACACTGGTACTGCCCTGGTGATGGTACAGTAGTACTATTGCTTATACTGGTACTGCCCTGCAATGCCACAGTAGTACTATTGCTTACACTGGTACTACCTCGGTAATGTCACAGAAATAGTATTGCTTACACTGGTACTGCCCCGGTAATGCCACCATAATACTACTGGTTACACTGGTACTGCCCTGCTAATGCTACAGTAATACTATTGCTTACACTGGTACTGCCCCAGTAATGTCACAGTAGTAATATTGCTTACATTGTACCGCCCCAGTGATGCCACAGCAGTACTATTGCTTACACTGGTACTGCCCTGGCAGTGCCACCGCAATACTGTTGCTTACACCGGTACTGCCCCGCAATACCACAGTAGTACTATTGCTTACACCGGTACCGCCCCGTAATGCCACAGTAGTACTATTGCTTACACTGGTACTGCCCTGGTAATGCTACAGTGGCACTGTTGCTTACACTGGTACTGCCCCAGTGATGCCACAGTAGTACTATTGCTTACACTGGTACTGACCGGTAATGCCACCGTAATACTATTGCATACACTGGTACTGCCCCAGTAATGCCACAGTAGTACTACTGCTAACACTGGTACTGCCCCAGTGATGCCACAGTAGTACTATTGCTTACACTGGTTCTGCCTGGTAATGCAGCCGTAATACTATTGCTTACACTGGTACTGCACCGGTAATGCCACAGTAATACTATTGCTTACACTGGTACTGCCCCGGTAATGCTATCATAATACTACTGCTTACACTGGTACTGCTCGGCTAAAGCTACAGTAATACTGTTGCTTACAGTAGTACTGCCCCGGTGATGCTACAGTAGTATTACTGCTTACACTGGTACTGCCCCAGTAATACTACAGTAGTACTATTGCTTACACTGGTACTGCTGCGGTAATGCTACAGTAGTACTATTGCTTACACTGGTACTGCCCCAGTGATGCCACAGTAGTACTATTGCTTACACTGGTACTGCCCCAGTGATGCCACAGTAGTACTATTGCTTACACTGGTACTGCCCCGGTAATGCCACCATAATACTACTGCTTACACTTGTGCCCTGCTAATGCTACAGTAATACTAGTGCTTACACTGGTACTGCCCCAGTAATGACACCATAATACTATTGCTTACACTGGTACTGCCCCGCTAATGCTACAGTAGTACTATTGCTTACACTGGTACTGCCCGGTAATGCCACCGTAATACTATTGCTTACACTGGTAGTGCACCGGTCATGCCACAGTAGTACTATTGCTTACACTGGTACTGCCCTGGTAATGCCACAGTAGTACTATTGCTAACAATGGTACTGCCCCAGTGATGCCACAGTAGTACTATTGCTTACACTGGTACTGCCCGGTAATGCCACCATAATACTATTGCTTACACTGGTACTGCCCCGGTAATGCCCCAGTAGTACTATTGCTAACAATGGTACTGCCCCAGTGATGCCACAGTATACTATTGCTTACACTGGTACTGCACTGGTAATGCCACAGTAGTACTATTGCTTACACTGGTACTGCCCCGCAATGCCACCGTAATACTATTGCTTACACTGGTACTGCAATCGGTAATGCCACAGTAGTACTATTGCTTACACTCGGTACTGCACCGGTAATGCCACAGTAGTACTGTTGCTTACACTGGCACCGCCGTGATGCCACAGTAGTACTATTGCTTACACTGGTACCGCCCCAGTGATGCCACAGTAGAACTTATTAAGCTTACATTGGTACTGCCCGGTAATGCCACCATAATACTATTGCTTACACTGGTACTGCCTGGTAATGCCACAGTAGTACTATTGCTTACACTGGTACTGCACTGGTAATGCCACAGTAGTACTATTGATTACACTGGTACTGCTCTGGTAATGCTACAGTAGTACTGTTGCTTACACTGGTACTACACCGGTAATGCCACAGTAGTACTATTGATTACATTGGTACTGCCCTGGTAATAATACAGTAGTACTGTTGCTTACACTGGTACTGCCCCGGTAATGTTACAGTGATACTACTGCTTACACTGGTACTGCCCCGGTAATGTTACAGTGATACTACTGCTTACACGGTACTGCCCTGGTAATGCTACAGTGATACTATTGCTTATACTGGTACTGCCCCTGCTAATTCTACAATAAAGTTTAGACAAAAAAGCACTACTTTCCAAAGTTTTGTGAATGTGAATCTCCTTGCATGGTGATGTGTCCTACATTTTGAGTGCCAGTGTCCCATGTTTCAGTGTTTAGAGGTACAGGCGTTGTTTTCTTTCCGTCGGACTGTACTGCAGTGCTGGGTGGAAACACAGTGGTTTCAATCCACAATACTCTGGCTAGTCTAGCAACAGGGAGGGTGATGTTGTAGACCAGAAGATTTGGCAGCAGTGGGCTGGTTAAGCAGCATCCTGCGGTTTCTGAGGACGCTTTGAACTGGCAGAGGCCAAAGAAGTTTCGGAAAAATGGACCACAAGAAGGTAAATGATTGAATACCAACAAACCCCAGGGTGTGGAGTGATGCTGTGATAACTGCATGCCATGGATAATCTGTGAGGCACAAGGCATAGCCAAGGGTTTTCAGTCACTGAGGAAGTGTGGATATTACAGAACACCATGCATCCTGGGGTGTGTTATTCCATTTATTCTATGCATGAACAGCTTAGATATGTTATGCAGTTAAAAAAAGGTTTCGGTATTATTAGTCTGCACCCCCTCATAGGCACTGGTGTGTGTGAGCAGAACAATAGCAGACTTCTAGTCAGTATACTGCGCTTAATTGCATTAAGTGCATATTATCCGAGGAAATGTCAGCATTCAGTGGGGAGGATGGTGATTGAGGAATCTGAGGCCTATTTATCCAACATTTGACCAGCTGAGAGAACAGCTGAAGTGGAGCTGCATAGCATTAGATGCATTAGAAGGCTAAGGGGACATGAACGCAGTGTTCTGAATAGTAAGGAGGACAGACAGGGTGGGGTATACACAGATACAGAAGGCAGAGAGGGGTCACGATCACAGTGTCCTGAATACTAAAGGGGCTAGACAGGGTGGGGTATACACAGATACAGAAGGCAGAGAGGGGACATGATCACAGTGTCCTGAATACTAAAGGAGACAGATAGGGTGGGATATACACAGATACAGAAGGCAGAGAGGGGTCACAATCACAGTGTCCTGAATACTAAAGGGGCTAGACAGGGTGGGGTATACACAGATACAGAAGGCAGAGAGGGGACATGATCACAGTGTCCTGAATACTAAAGGGGATAGACAGGGTGGGGTATACACAGATACAGAAGGCAGAGAGGAGACATGATCACAGTGTCCTGAATACTAAAGGGGATAGACAGGGTGGGGTATACACAGATACAGAAGGCAGAGAGGAGACATGATCACAGTGTCCTGAATACTAAAGGGGATAGACAGGGTGGTGTATACACAGATATAGAAGGCAGAGAGGGGTCACGAGCACAGTGTTCTGAATACTAAAGGGGACAGACAGGGTGGGGTATACACTGGTACAGAAGGCAGAGAGGGGACATGATCACAGTGTTCTGAATACTAAAGGGGACAGACAAAGTGGGGTATACACAGATACAGAAGGCAGAGAGGGGTCACGATCACAGTGTTCTGAATACTAAAGGGATAGACAGGGTGGGGTATACACAGATACAGAAGGCAGAGAGGAGACATGATCACAGTGTCCTGAATACTAAAGGGGATAGACAGGGTGGTGTATACACAGATACAGAAGGCAGAGAGGGGTCACGATCACAGTGTTCTGAATACTAAAGGGGACAGACAGGGTGGGGTATACACAGATACAGAAGGCAGAGAGGGGTCACGATCACAGTGTCCTGAATACTAAAGGGGACAGACAGGGTGGGGTATACACTGGTACAGAAGGCAGAGAGGGGACATGATCACAGTGTTCTGAATACTAAAGGGGACAGACAAAGTGGGGTATACACAGATACAGAAGGCAGAGAGGGGTCACGATCACAGTGTTCTGAATACTAAAGGGATAGACAGGGTGGGGTATACACAGATACAGAAGGCAGAGAGGAGACATGATCACAGTGTCCTGAATACTAAAGGGGATAGACAGGGTGGTGTATACACAGATACAGAAGGCAGAGAGGGGTCACGATCACAGTGTTCTGAATACTAAAGGGGACAGACAGGGTGGGGTATACACATATACAGAAGGCAGAGAGGGGACATGATCACAGTGTTCTGAATACTAGGGATAGACAGGGTGGCGTATACACAGATACAGAAGCAGAGAGGGGACATGATCACAGTGTCCACAATACTAAAGAGGATAGACAGTGTGGAGTATACACAGATACAGAAGGCAGAGAGGGGACATGATCACAGTGTCCTGAATACTAAAGGGGATAGACAGGGTGGGGTATACACAGATACAGAAGGCAGAGAGGGGACATGATCACAGTGTACTGAATACTAGGGATAGACAGGGTGGAGTATACACAGATACAGAAGGCAGAGAGGGGACATGATCACAGTGTTCACAATACTAGGGATAGACAGGGTGGAGTATACACAGATACAGAAGGCAGAGAGGGGACATGATCACAGTGTTCTGAATACTAGGGATAGACAGGGTGGAGTATACACAGATACAGAAGGCAGAGAGGGGACATGATCACAGTGTCCACAATACTAAAGAGGATAGACAGTGTGGAGTATACACAGATACAGAAGGCAGAGAGGGGACATGATCACAGTGTTCTGAATACTAAAGAGGATAGACAGGGTGGGGTATACACAGATACAGAAGGCAGAGAGGGGACATGATCACAGTGTCCTGAATACTAAAGGGGATAGACAGGGTGGGGTATACACAGATACAGAAGGCAGAGAGGGGACATGATCACAGTGTCCTGAATACTAAAGGGGATAGACAGGGTGGGGTATACACAGATACAGAAGGCAGAGAGGGGACATGATCACAGTGTCCTGAATACTAAAGGGGATAGACAGGGTGGGGTATACACAGATACGGAAGGCAGAGAGGGGTCATGATCACAGTGTCCTGAATACTAAAGGGGATAGACAGGGTGGGGTATACACAGATACAGAAGGCAGAGAGGGGACATGATCACAGTGTCCTGAATACTAAAGGGGATAGACAGGGTGGTGTATACACAGATACAGAAGGCAGAGAGGGGACATGATCACAGTGTCCACAATACTAAAGAGGATAGACAGGGTGGGGTATACACAGATACAGAAGGCAGAGAGGGGTCATGATCACAGTGTTCTGAATACTAAAGAGGATAGGGTGGGGTATACACAGGTACAGAAGGCAGAGAGGGGTCATGATCACAGTGTTCTGAATACTAAAGAGGATAGGGTGGGGTATACACAGGTACAGAAGGCAGAGAGGGGTCATGATCACAGTGTTCTGAATACTAAAGAGGATAGGGTGGGGTATACACAGATACAGAAGGCAGAGAGGGGTCATGATCACAGTGTTCTGAATACTAAAGAGGATAGGGTGGGGTATACACAGATACAGAAGGCAGAGAGGGGTCATGATCACAGTGTTCTGAATACTAAAGAGGATAGGGTGGGGTACACAGATACAGAAGGCAGAGAGGGTCATGATCACAGTGTCCTGAATACTAAAGGGACAGACAGGGTGGGGTATACACATATACAGAAGGCAGAGAGGGACATGATCACAGTGTTCTGAATACTAAAGGGACAGACAGGGTGGGGTATACACAGATACAGAAGGCAGAGAGGGACATGATCACAGTGTTCTGAATACTAGGGATAGACAGGGTGGGGTATACACAGATACAGTAGGCAGAGAGGGGACATGATCACAGTGTCCTGAATACTAAAGGGGATAGACAGGGTGGTGTATACACAGATACAGAAGGCAGAGAGGGGACATGATCACAGTGTTCTGAATACTAGGGATAGACAGGGTGGGGTATACACAGATACAGTAGGCAGAGAGGGGACATGATCACAGTGTTCTGAATACTAAAGGGGACAGACAGGGTGGGGTATACACAGATACAGAAGGCAGAGAGGGGACATGATCACAGTGTTCTGAATACTAGGGATAGACAGGGTGGAGTATACACAGATACAGAAGGCAGAGAGGGGACATGATCACAGTGTCCACAATACTAAAGAGGATAGACAGTGTGGAGTATACACAGATACAGAAGGCAGAGAGGGGACATGATTACAGTGTCCTGAATACTAAAGGGGATAGACAGGGTGGGGTATACACAGATACAGAAGGCAGAGAGGGGACATGATCACAGTGTACTGAATACTAGGGATAGACAGGGTGGAGTATACAGATACAGAAGGCAGAGAGGGGACATGATCACAGTGTTCTGAATACTAAAGAGGATAGACAGGGTGGGGTATACACAGATACAGAAGGCAGAGAGGGGACATGATCACAGTGTCCTGAATACTAAAGAGGATAGACAGGGTGGGGTATACACAGATACAGAAGGCAGAGAGGACATGATCACAGTGTTCTGAATACTAAAGAGGATAGACAGGGTGGGGTATACACAGATACAGAAGGCAGAGAGGGGACATGATCACAGTGTCCTGAATACTAAAGGGGATAGACAGGGTGGGGTATACAGAGATACAGAAGGCAGAGAGGGGACATGATCACAGTGTCCTGAATACTAAAGGGGATAGACAGGGTGGGGTATACACAGATACAGAAGGCAGAGAGGGGTCATGATCACAGTGTCCTGAATACTAAAAGGGATAGACAGGGTGGAGTATATACAGATACAGAAGGCAGAGAGGGGACATGATCACAGTGTTCTGAATACTAAAGAGGATAGACAGGGTGGGGTATACACAGATACAGAAGGCAGAGAGGGGACAAGATCACAGTGTCCTGAATACTAAAGGGGATAGACAGGGTGGGGTATACACAGATACAGAAGGCAGAGAGGGGACATGATCACAGTGTCCACAATACTAAAGAGGATAGATGGGGGTGGGGTATACACAGATACAGAAGGCAGAGAGGGACATGATCACAGTGTCCTGAATACTAAAGGGGATAGACAGGGTGGGGTATACACAGGTACAGAAGGCAGAGAGGGGACATGATCACAGTGTTCTGAATACTAAAGGGGACAGACAGGGTGGGATATACACAGATACAGAAGGCAGAGAGGGGTCATGATCACAGTGTCCTGAATACTAAAGGGGATAGACAGGGTGGGGTATACACTGGTACAGAAGGCAGAGAGGGGACATGATCACAGTGTCCTGAATACTAAAGGGGACAGACAGGGTGGAGATACACAGATACAGAAGGCTGAGAGGGAACATGATCACGGTGTTCTGAATACAAAAGGTGATAGTCGGTGGGGTATACACAGATACAGAAGGCAGAGAGGAGACATGATTCAAGTGTTCTGAATACTTAAGGGATAGAAAGGGTGGAGTATACACTGATACGGGAGGCAGAGAGGGTACATTATCACAGTATTCTGCATACTAATGGGGATAGACAGAGTGGAGCTTACACAGATGTGGAAGGCAGAGAAGGACATGATTCAAGTGTTCTGAATACTTAAAGGGATAGAAAGGGTGGAGTATGCACTGATACAGGAGGCAGAGAGGACATGGTCCCAGTGTTCGAATACAGTATTGAAGAGGATAGGGTCGAGTATACACAGATACAGAAGGCAGAGGGGACACGATCACAGTGTTCTGAATACTAAAGGGAATAGACAGGGTGGGGTATACATAGATACAGACGGCAGAGAGGGGACACGATCACAGTGTTCTGAATACTAAAGAGAATAGACAGAGTGGAGTATACACAGGTATGGAAGGCAGAGGGGACATGATCACAGTGTTCTGAATACTAAAAGGAATAGACAGGGTGGAGTATACACAGATACAGAAGGCAGAGGGAACATTGATCACAGGGTTCGGAATACTAAAAGAGATAGCGTGGAATATACACAGATACAGAAGGCAGAGGACATGGTCACAGTATTCTGAATACTAAAGGGGATAGAATGGGTGGAGTATACACAGATACAGTAGGACAGGAGGCATGATAGCAGTGTTGTGGATACTAGATAGGGATAGTCAGGTGGAGTATACACAGATGTCTGAGCTGGTAGAGTGTTGAACTACAGGGCATTGCACATATGCTAACAGGAGCCAGGATAAGTCAAACATTATAAAAGCATTACGCTCACAGAGGGCGATTAACATGTGGAATAACCTACTCAGTAGGTCTCGGAAGCTAGCACTGTTTAGGCTTTCAAATGATGACTAGACACTGCAAGGATAATGGCATCTATAGCTACACAGCATGAGTAGGGTTAGCATTCTGGTGTTTAAGCTACAACATGTGGCCAGAGACACATTTAGTATCACCACTGCTGTGTGGCAGAAGGAAGTAAACAAGATGGTCCCTAAGTCTTAAGGTAGCACTGAAGAGGTGGTTGGGACAGCATCCTGAAGTGGAAACCCAGGGCAGCCATCTGAAGGGGGTCATGGCAACTTTAGACACAAAGTGCATTTTATGCAGCCGCTGTTCTACTGTTATGTCCCAACTTGAGCTGCCATAGGACATCGCAAGAATTAACACTGTCACCAGTCCTCAGTCCGCCACCTGCACAACCACGCTTGTGTCATGTACTGCTGCACTGCCCAGCTCTGAGCTTCAACGCCTTGTTCATTTTCTGACGCATTCACCAAGAAATAAAACAGCCCCATGCCACATATACTGCATTTGATTTATTAAACAAAAACAAATGAAATTAACAATAAAAAACATTAAAATAACATTGTTTTAACTTGCCGATATTACAGATAATATCTGAATTCCAGTCAAATTAAACAATTCCAAAACAAAATTATATTACAATTTATAAGTATAAAAATAAACTTTGGCTGGACCTGGCCCAGATTAGGTTAAAAAGACGAGACTTCTCTTTAAAATACAGTTTACACATTCCAAGGGATGATTTTTTTTTTAAAGTTATATATGTAGAAAAATATATTCTCAGTGTTTATTAAAATGACAAATACAATAGATTATATCCCTGTCAGAGTGCATTTTTTTTCATATTTCAGCATTGTCAAGGCCAGTAGTTACTCTTTCCTGCCTAGCAGTAAAAGTCAATCCCAGAATGCATCTGGGGAAGTTAGGAATATGGACATTACTTGGAAATGATTGGCTGTACTTCCAAGTAATTTCCGTCATTACTGCGCAAGGAGAAATAACAGAAAACAATACAAAACATCTCTTTACAAAACCATCTCGTTGATTTAACAGGATGTTCACACATACATTCCCAACCACCCAACACATGCACACACACACATACACACACACACACAGACACACACCTTACAGTAGTTCATTTTCTAATCATACCTGTATGAACTGGTTTGCCTCAGGTGACCAAGAAGTTGGATTTTAACTGTGTGTAAATGAGAGGTGTGGATCAGTGACTCACCACCAAGCACATAGGCGGAGTTCTCTGATTACAGCCCCCTTCCCTCTGTAGCTTGGGACTTCCAGTGACCATTAATCTGTCTTGTATCCCGTGTGCTTTGTTTCTTTGAACTACAGCGATTATAATTAATAGCTGCCCAATCAGGATTTCTAGAGAAAGACATTAACGCTCTAGGGTTCATGTAAATGTGCCCCAAACCTAACCCCAGAGCCCTCAGAACGTTGTTTACCTTCACCAAGGAACATTATGATAAAGAAACACAGAGTATAGGGCACATTAATGGAGTGGGGGGTGAGAGTGGTGATGGAGGAAGGGTCTTGAGTAATTTGTGGGTCTCTATAGTTGTGGTAGGTGGAGGAAGGTTTTAGGTGGAGTTTAACCACAGTCATTATTATTGCCCTTGTAAAGGTGGGTGGGTCTGGTTTGTGGTTTATCCCCACAATGTTTCATAGCAGACACACCCAGAGGAAGGTTCTGGGACAAGGTTTAACCCACTGTTCTCATGAGTGCCATTGCCTGGGGTGGGGGTGGGGTTCTAGTGTATCCACGGTGATTTGCTCATGTTTATCACAATTCCTTTTCAGGGTTTAAGCAACACAGCTTTTGCAAACTTTCTTTAGAACAAGGTAGCTGAAATAAGCTGAGTCAGCTCATTTTCTAGAACAAGGCACTGTGTCCCACATCACTGAATCTGCTTATATACACACAGGCCTTTGGGCCCCACATGGCAGAGCTCAGTTTCTTCACACTAAGGCCCTGTGTGTCCTACATTGCTGAGTCAGGAGCTATAGCAAGGGCCTGTGTGTCCTACATTGCTGAGTCAGGAGTTTACAGTAAGGGCCTGTGTGTCCTACATTGCTGAGTCAGGAGTTTACAGCAAGGCCCTGTGTTTGTCACTGTACAATCAGCTAGTTTACAGCAAGGCCCTGTATTTCCCACATTGCTGAGTCAGGTAGTTTACAGCAAGACCCTGTGCTCTCACATTGCTGAGTCAGAGTCAGGTAGTTTACTGCAAGGCCTTGTGTTTCTTGCCATAAAGAGTCAGCTAGTTTACAGTAAGGCTCTGTATGTCCCATAATTTTCAGTCAACTTTCTGACAGCAAGGCCCTCTTGTTTCCACATTGCCGTGAGCTATTTTTTACATCAAGGCCATTTTCCTCAATATATAGTCAACTTGTTTGCCATGAGGCCTTGTGTTTCCCACGATGCTGTCAGCATTTTTTTTTGATAGCAAGACCCTCTGTTTTCCATATTGCTGAGTCAACATGTTCACAGAGAGGCACTGTGTCCCACATTGCTGAATCAGCTTGTCTAAAGCAAGGCCCTGTGTTTCCAAAAATGCTGACTCGGCTTGTTTATACCAGCAAGGCCCTGTATGTCCTGCACAATGCTGTCAGCTTGTTTACAGCGAGGCCCTGCACGTCCCATAATGCTTCATCAGCTTGTTTACAGCAATGCCCTGCATGTCCCACAGTGCTAAGTAAGGCTGCGATGCTAAGTTAGGTTTTTACAGCGAAGCCCTGTAAGCTGCTTACATTTTGCTCTGTTCATGGAATGACCTTGGAACAAGGGATAGCGGAGTCATGTCAAGCAGGATCCAAACTTCTAGCTTTTCAATAACAAGCCCAATGATTTCACGATCAACAGGCACCTTTGCAACACCATATCTCAAACTGAGTATCACTCATGTCATCTGCAGGAGGTTTACCCGTCCCTTAGCATGCTAATCGCTGACTGTGGCAGGCAGATAGCATCCCACGGGCAGTTCTGTTACATGCTGGGATCATTGTGTTTTGTGGAGCTGGGCTCTCCCACAACAAAATGTCATCAGTTTCCTGGAACTTTCTGATCAGTGTGAATGAACAGGAAACCAAGGTAGTGAGTGACAGAGGCAGATAGGTTGGGGTGGATGTGTACTATAGCTGCAGGGAAATGAGCTAAGAAAGCAGGAAGAACTAATTCATATGTTTGTTAAACAGAATCTGGGTCCCCATCAGGTTTTAAAGATGCCATGCAAAATGTTAGGTGTACCATACACCTTATTTTTATGAAAATGATGGATAAGAAAGTTAATTGAATATGTTATATAAAAAAAGGTGACCTGGGGGCTGGTTCATTGGCATGGCAGTACAGCTACTGTTTGCGATACTGGCGACATGAGCAACCACGCACAACACTGGCGCCAGAGTTCAGAAGTAAGCTGGAGTCATCAGGGGAGAGGATGGTTGAGTATCCAAGCAGATGCGCTCCTCCTCCTGGGAGGGACACACATCCCACTGCATTATCACCCCCGGGTGATCACAGGTCATGGTGCAGGTTCAAGAGCCTGCAGACTGCGCTGGGAGGGGAAAACACATGCATCGGCACATCGGACATGGCAGTACCAGTGACGCAAGTGTGCTTTTGATGGGAGGGGTATAATGGGCAAAAAAATATAGCTGCTAGGCAGAAGAAAGCCCTGCCCCTCACACTATGACCATCTCAGGCTACAAATCTCCTTGGGACTGTAGAGGTAGCTCTGGGAAGGGCCTCTGCCTTAGTGGCCAGATAAGAGGGGGCATCGCTGCTGAATGATCTGTTAGGCAGGACCCTACCTTGGGTTTTAATAGGCAGGAGGCACATCATGTTGCAATGCGGGTTCCTTAGGAGTCCTGGTGCATCTTGAGGAGTGCCACCCCGAGGTCAGCCGGGTGGCACTGGTGCAGGTGGAAGGGGAAGGAGGTCCAAGCAGATGCCCTGGAGTGAAAGAGTTGAAAAAAGAAAAAAGAATGGTGCCTTGGACTCCCTGCTCTTCTGACCCAGAATCTCAAGCAAAGGTCCGGGACCTTCACTAAGGGATTACCAGATGCCCTGGGTAATGAACACCCAGTGTCGCCAGTCAACAGTGCAGTGGCAAGAAAGACACTGAATTCAGCACTTGTGACATCTGGTGTGAGATTTTTATTACTGGAAACTGAAGCTCTCTGTTTAGCCACAAGCTTGACATAGTGCGCCTCACCCCCGAGCTGGAGGGGCCACCCCCTCCTGGGTTGGGGTTGTTATTTTATCTCCTTGCCCAACCAGCTCCATCACTTCTTTCAGCAACTGCTGGCAGTTGTGATAAACCATACCAATCTGTGAAATATACAAAAGCAGGGTAGTTATGATGGAAAGTGGACCTAGCCAGGTCTCCGAAACAATTCATTAAACAAAAGGGACAGTCTGGTTTGCTGATGGGAACCCATTTGTCCAGTGTGAACCCCAGTTTGTTTGGTGAATTTCTGGTTTCTCTGTTCAAAAAGTAATGTGTGACATTAGAGAAGGTCTTTGCCGGTGGTAAGAAATACTTTGTGGGGTTTCCAAAGCTAAGCGTTAACCCTGTGTTCTATTCTTTTTTGATTTACTAGTTCATAGAAAAATGAAAAAGTGGACTTTTTTTTTTTTATGTTCATCACTCATCCAGTCCCATCAGAATGCTAACAAAGCCTGTTACTGCACACAATGGCTCAACTGCATGCTGGAATCTGATCCCTTTATATCTCCAGGGCTGATTCATCAATCCACTGATTTCGAATTACTAATAATTGTTCCTCAGTCACCTCAGCAAGGCAACTGGTGTCCTACCAATAATGAAAGTAGCGATCACTAGATCAGCAATCAGTGCTGGGAGACTCTGAAGGCACCGCCTGCCCTATCCAGTAAAAAATTCCTCTGGTGCAGATTCAGAGACGGAGTCATTTTGTACCTTCTTATACTTTACCTGCACAAAATGATCATTGCTACAACCCTGTCCCCAGCTGATGACTTGGTGTAACAACGTAGACAGAGCTTATGCCCCAGAGCAGAGATGCTGACATCTCATGTGCCGTGTCCTTTGAGAAGCAATGGCACCAGATGAGACCCACAAGTGAAACAGCTCTTCCTCCAAAACCACCTTTGCCAGTCTGTGGAGGAACTGGGAGTACCAGTGAATCCCTGTCTCTTGTGTGAGGTTCCCAGGTCTGGAGAGAAATGAAGGAAGCAAAGAGACCAATGAGTGGAAGAGTCTTAGTGGTGCAAATGCCAAGTGTGCCCACTGGTGCTTCTCTATCACAGCGTAGTTCGATGCCAGCACTTCATTGACCAGTAAGGTGCCATGTGAGGTCAGTGGGGCATACACCCCAATGTTGTCTTCTGTGGAAATATTTATTACTCTAGCAGGTCTCATAAAATGTCCTCCTTTATGATAGACCAGTACAAAGTGGCCCACTTGCACCCGACTGGCAAAGAAGTAGAAGCGGAAAGCCTCAAGTGGCTGGTCCGGTTTTGGCTACAAAAGCAGGTGGGATGGTGTCAGCTGCAGTTTCCTTTTTGGTTCCTCGGTCTCCAAAACCACAAAAGAGGTCCTTTTCTGAGCATCAATATCCAGAAACAGCAAGACTGTGGTAGGTGTAATATGCCCATTACTGTGAGCTGCCAAAACCCAGTCTCCAGCATGCAGCTCCGATAATGCCTTGGTTTCGCCACTCGCCATCGTCACCAGAGCCCTGCCAGGAAAGCATCCACCAGACTTTGTGGCTAAGGAGTTATCTGAAGAAATAAAGAACAATGAAATTAAAAATACTTCAAGTGAGACCAGCTGAAGAGAAACTTTAGTTTGAACCTAAAGACCATGCATGGCTGCGAGGGAAGAATAAATAAGGCATAGGCCCATCCCAGGCCCAATCAGGAGCATCAAATCAGTAGGAAGGTCTAAAACCAGGGTCTTTTTTTCTGCACGTCCTGCTCTGCCATCACAAAAGGCAAGATCTGCGTGGTGAACTTGAGGCGCATGGACAGCGCAGTGGGAGTGCAGCCCCCAGCATAGAAAGCATGGGGAAAGGAAATGCTTCACTGGTGAGAACATTCTGTGTGTGTGTTGGGGGAGGGGGGTCTATCATCAGGTTGAAGCTTAATTTCAGATCAGTTCAAGTTAAAGGATAGAAAATAATGTTCTTGCTATCAAATGTCCTTTAAACAAGTAATCAGCATGTAGTACAAATACTACTGACATACGAAGCTATTTGATTATTTTGTTAGTATTATCTTTTCACCCCTCCTACTCATGTCAGGCCCCACCTCTGTGCCCTCTTTGGCCTGACTTTGGATGCCAAAGCTGTTCCAACCCCAAAACACTTTCTGGCTACCCCAGCAGGTTGCCCTCCATGGTACAGCTTGATAACTGGGGGACTGGAGAAAGGCTGGAGCCCAGTGCCTGGTGGTGGTGGTGGGGAAGCATGACTCCGGGGGGGGAGCATGGCTCCTGGTGGTGGTGGTGGGGGAGCATGGCTCCTGATGGTGGGGGAGCATGGCTACTGGTGGTGGGGAAGCATGGCTCCTGGTGGTGGGGGAGCATGACTCCTGGTGGTGGTGGGAGGAAGCATGGCTCCTGGTGGTGGGGGCATAGCTCCGGTGGTGGTGGGGAAGCATGGCTCCTGGTGGTGGGGAGCATGACTCCTGGTGGTGGGGAGCATGGCTCCTGGTGGTGAGGAGCATGTCTCCTAGTGGTGGTGGTGGGGGAGCATGGCTCCTGGTGGTGGGGGAGCATGGCTCCTGGTGGTGGTGGGGAGCATGGCTCCTGGTGGTGGTGGGGAGCATGGCTCCTGGTGGTGGTGGGGAGCATGGCTTCTGGTGGTAGTGGTGGGAGCATGGCTCCTGGTGGTGGGGGTGGGGAGCATGGCTCTGGTGGTGGTGGGGAGCATGGCTCCTGGGTGGTGGGGGGAGCATGGTTCTGGTGGTGTGGTGGGGAGCATGGCTCCTGGTGGTGGGGAGCATGGCTCCTGGTGGTGGTGGGGAGCATGGCCCTGGTGGTGGGGAGCATGGCTCCTGGTGGTGTGGGGGAGCATGGCTCCTGGTGGTGGGGAGCATGGCTCCTGGTGGAGGTGGGAGGAGCATGGCTCCTGGTGGTGGGGAGGCATGGCTCCTGGTGGTGGTGGGGAGCATGGCTCCTGTGGTGGGGAGCATGGCTCCTGGTGGTGGGGAGCATGGCTCCTGGTGGTGTGGGGGAGCATGGCTCCTTGTGGTGGGGAGCATGGCTCCTGGTGGTGGGGGAGCATGGCTCCTGGTGGTGGGGAGCATGGCTCTGGTGGTGGTGGGGAGCATGGCTCCTGGTGGTGGAGCATGGCTCCTGTGTGGTGGTGGGGAGCATGGCTCCTGGTGGTGGGGGAGCATGGCTCCTGGTGGTGGGGGAGCATGGCTCCTGGTGGTGTGGTGGGGGAGCATGGCTCCTGGGTGGTGGGGAGCATGGCTCCTGGTGGTGGTGGGGGAGCATGACTCCTGGTGGTGGTGGTGGGGAGCATGGCTGGTGGTGGTGGGGAGCATGGCTCCTGGTGGTGGTGGTGGGGAGCATGGTCTCTGGTGGTGGGGAGCATGGTCCTGGTGGTGGTGGGGAGCATGGTCCTGGTGGTGGTGGGGAGCATGGCTCCTGGTGGGGGAGCATGGTTCTGGTGGTGGTGGGGAGCATGGCTCCGGTGGTGGTGGGGGCATGGCTCTGGTGGTGGTGGTGGGGGGAGCATGGTCTGGTGGTGGTGGGGAGCATGGCTCCTGGTGGTGGGGAGCATGGCTCCTGGTGGTGGTGGTGGGGAGCATGGCTTCTGGTGGTGGTGGGGAGCATGGCTCCTGGTGGTGGGGAGCATGGCTCCTGGTGGTGGTGGTGGTGGGGCATGGCTCCTGGTAGTGGTGGGAGCATGGCTCCTGGGGTGTGGTGGGGAGCATGGCTCTGGTGGTGTGGTGGGGAGCATGGCTCCTGGTGGTGGTGGGGAGCATGGCTCTCGTGGTGGTGGGGAGCATGGCTTCCTGGTGGTGGTGGGGGAGCATGGCTCTGGTGTGTGGTGGGGAGCATGGCTCCTGGTGGTGGTGGGGGCATGGCTCCTGGTGGTGGGGAGCATGGCTCCTGTGGTGGTGGTGGGGAGCATGGCTCCTGGTGGTGTGGGGGCATGGCTCCTGGTGGTGGTGGTGGGGGCATGGCTCCTGGTGGTGGTGGGGAGCATGGCTCCTGGTGGTGGGAGCATGGCTCCTGGTGGTGGTGGGGAGCATGGCTCCTGGTAGTGGTGGGGAGCATGGCTCCTGGTGGTGGTGGTGGGGCATGGCTCTGGTAGTGGTGGGGAGCATGGCTCCTGGTGGTGGTGGGGGAGCATGGCTCCTGGTGGTGGTGGGGGAGCATGGCTCCTGGTGGTGGTGGGAGCATGGCTCCTGGTGGTGGGGGAGCATGGCTCCTGGTGGTGGTGGTGGGGAGCATGGCTCCTGGTGGTGGGGAGCATGGCTTCTGGTGGTGGTGGGGGCATGGCTCCTGGTGGTGGGGGTGGGGAGCATGGCTTCTGGTAGTGGTGGTGGGGAGCATGGCTCCTGGTGGTGGGGAACATGGCTCCTGGTGGTGTGGGGAGCATGGCTCTGGTGGTGGGGGAGCATGGCTCTGGTGGTGGTGGGGAGCATGGCTCCTGGTGGTGGGGAGCATGGCTCTTGGTGTGGTGGGGAGCATGGCTCCTGGTGGTGGTGGGTGGAGCATGGCTCCTGGTGGTGGTGGGGGAGCATGGCTCCTGGTGGTGGTGGAGCATGGCTCTGGTGGTGGGGGCATGGCTCTGGTGGTGGTGGGGAGCATGGCTCTGGTGGTGGTGGGGACATGGCCCTGGTGGTGGGTGGGGAGCATGGCTCCTGGTGGTGGGGAGCATGGCTCCTGGTGGTGGTGGGGGGAGCATGGCTCTGGTGGTGGGGGAGCATGGCTCCTGGTGGTGGGTGGGGAGCATGGCTCCTGGTGTGGTGGTGGGGGGCATGGTCTCTGGTGGTGTGGTGGGGAGCATGGCTCTGGTGGTGGTGGGGAGCATGGCTCTGGTGGTGGTGGGGAGCATGGCTCTGGTGGTGGGGAGCATGGCCCTGGTGGTGGTGGGGACATGGCTCCTGGTGGTGGGGAGCATGGCTCCTGGTGGTGGTGGGGGGCATGGCTCCTGGTGGTGGGGGAGCATGGCTCCTGGTGGTGGTGGTGGGGAGCATGGCTCCTGGTGGTGGGGAGCATGGCTCCTGGTGGTGGGAGCATGGCTCCTGGTGGTGGGGAGCATGGCTCCTGGTGGTGGTGGGGAGCATGGCTCCTGGTGGTGGTGGGGAGCATGGCTCCTGGTGGTGGGAGCATGGCTCCTGGTGGTGGAGCATGGTCGGTGGTGGGGAGCATGGCTCCTGGTGGTGGGGGAGCATGGTCCTGGTGGTGGTGAGCATGGCTCCTGGTGGTGGTGGGAGCATGGCTCCTGGTGGTGGTGGGGAGCATGGCTCTGGTGGTGGTGGGGGAGCACTCCTGGTGGTGGGGAGCATGGCTCCTGGTGGTGTGGGGAGCATGGCTCCTGTGGTGGTGGGGAGCATGGCTCCTGGTGGTGGGGAGCATGGCTCCTGGTGGTGGTGGGGAGCATGGCTCCTGGTGGTGGGTGGGGAGCATGGCTCTGGTGGTGGGGAGCATGGCTCCTGGTGGTGGTGGGGGGCATGGCTCCTGGTGGTGGGGAGACATGGCTCCTGGTGGTGGTGGTGGGGGAGCATGGCTCCTGGTGGTGGTGGGGGAGCATGGCTCCTGGTGGTGGGGGAGCATGGCTCCTGGTGGTGGTGGGGGAGCATGGCTCCTGGTGGTGGTGGGGGAGCATGGCTCCTGGTGGTGGTGGGGGGCATGGCTCCTGGTGGTGGTGGTGGGGAGCATGGCTCCTGGTGGTGGGGGAGCATGGCTCCTGGTGGTGTGGTGGGGGAGCATGGCTCCTGGTGGTGGTGGGGAGCATGGCTCCTGGTGGTGGTGGTGGGAGCATGGCTCCTGGTGGTGGGGGAGCATGGCTCCTGGTGGTGGTGGGGAGCATGGCTCCTGGTGGTGGTGGTGGGGGAGCATGGCTCCTGGTGGTGGGGGAGCATGGCTCCTGGTGGTGGGGGAGCATGGCTCCTGGTGGTGGTGGTGGGGAGCATGGCTCCTGGTGGTGGGGGAGCATGGCTCCTGGTGGTGGTGGGGGAGCATGGCTCCTGGTGGTGGGGTGGGGAGCATGGCTCCTGGTGGTGGTGGGGGAGCATGGCTCCTGGTGGTGGGGGAGCATGGCTCCTGGTGGTGGTGGTGGGGGAGCATGGCTCCTGGTGGTGGTGGGGAGCATGGCTCCTGGTGGTGGGGGGGATGGTCTCTGGTGGTGGGGAGCATGGCTCCTGGTGGTGGGGAGCATGGCTCCTGGTGGTGGGGAACTTTTTGCACTTTAGCTGGCTAGGTGCAACTGCCCCGAGGTGTGTGCCTTTAAAAGATATTTAAATGAGCTTAGGGCCAAGCCAATCAAAAGATAGGAAGGGTGTAAGCCGAGTGAGAGCTGTTGAGGCTTTAGAAATGTTTCGAGGAAAATTTAGGGCAAATACCCCAAAAAAGAATCAACAGGATTAAAAAATGCAAATGTCCACAAAAAGTAGAAATAGAAACAACAGCAACACGAGATAAAAACTCATCAATTAAGCAACTCCAAATTTGGTAAAAGGTGACATAAGAGCCCTTTTCCGACAGGAACCAGGGAGGAAGGGTGGAGCTTTACTGACGTTAAAGGGACCCCTTGGAAGAAAGAAGATTACTGCAGTGAGTAATTTTTCTTCTTATCCCAGGAGTGCTTCAGCATCAGTAAGATTTTTGCAGACAACTGAGCAGTACCAAGTGGGAGGTGGGCAGAGAATCTACTTAGGAAAGAGGCTTGCAGAACCACCCTGCCAAATCTGGCATCAGATCTGGTCTGCACATCCAAACTGTAGTGTTTCACAAAAGTGTGCACTGATTTCCAGGTAGCTGCTTTGCAGACATCCAGTAGGGGAATGTCCTTTGCTGCTGCAAGTGAGGCTGCAGTGCCCCTGGTGGAGTGAGTCCTGAGCCCCACAGGAGGTTGTGACCAGCTTTCTTACAGCACAATCCACTACAAGAGACCAACCAACGAGAAATAGTTCTCCTGGTAGCTGGTCTTCCTCTGCCTACATCCCCGTAGGTGAGGAACAACTTGAGTGGAAGAGCCTCTGGACTGTCTAGTATGCTCTAGGTAGCGAAAGATGGCTCTTTTGACATCCAAGCTGTGGAGCTTTTGCT
This sequence comes from Neoceratodus forsteri, assembly GCA_016271365.2. Taxonomy (NCBI): domain Eukaryota; kingdom Metazoa; phylum Chordata; order Ceratodontiformes; family Ceratodontidae; genus Neoceratodus; species Neoceratodus forsteri. The sequence goes on from JADMNL010000036.1 coordinate 10,971,462, forward strand.
CGCCAGGAGTGGATGGCTCAGTAAAGAAGACAGGCAGAGTAATGGACTGGTTCAAGTGAAACTCTGAAACCACCTTTGGCAGAAGTTTCCTATTTGTCCTGAGCTCAACGTTATCATTGTGAGGGATGATGTAATTCGGCTCAGTGTACAGGGCCTGTAGCTCTGAAATCTTCCTGGCAGACGTAATGGCCACCAGAAAGACTGTCTTCCAAGTTACAAACTTGATGTGGGCCGTGGACATAGGCTTGAAGGCTGGATTCATGAGCCTGTCTATGCAAAGGTTCAGGCTCCAAGGAGGAACAGGCTCCCTGGTTGGAGGCTGGAGGTGCAAGAGGCCTTTGAAAAACTGTTTAAAAATGTTATGGAAAAAAAAAATTTTTTTTTCTTTCCCACCGAAAGGTAGGCTGAAATTGCCACCAGGTGTAGCTTGAGGGAAGATGGTTTCAAGCCTGACGCCTGTAGGTGTACCAGGTAGTCTAGCAGCCCGATAGGGGTTGGACCTTTTACCGCTCTTGCACCAGAGGAAAACCTTTTCCATTTGGCTGCATAAGTCTTCTTAGTGTTCGTTTTTTTTAGCCATCCTCAGTATCTTAAGGACCTGTTCAGAGTACTGTGAGGATGGAAACTCTAACTCCTCAAGAACCAGGCCTTGAGGTGAAGAGTGTATGTCTGGTTACTGCACTTCTGTCTGAGGAAGGGTCAGCAGGGAGTGAGCTGGAGGCAGGCGAATGGGCCTGCTGCAGGACATTGAGAGAAGGAGAGGGTACCAGGCTTGCCTAGGCCAGTCCACAGCCACCAGGATCATCGATGCAGGCTGCTGTCTGCGTTTCAGCAAAACCCTGAATATCAGGGGAAAAGGGAGGAAATGCATATAGGAACCTCCCTGACCAGTCCAGGATCAGGGCATCCAGACGAAGTGTTCCCGGAACTGGAGGCCTGCAACAGTACTGAGGACGTTGAAAATTGAGAGAGAGGCAAACAGATCCACATCTGGTGTGTCCCACCGCCTGAACACTGTGGCTCGACTTGCTTGTTCAGTGTCCATTCACTCTGGCCCTGACTCATGCGGTTAGATCATCTGCCAGAGTATTGAGTTTGCCTGGGAGGTGAATAGCCAAGAGGCTGACTCCAGGGAGAATGCTAGAGACCAGAGCTTCAAAGCTTCTAAACAGAGTATTCCTGATCTGGTACCACCCTGCTTGATTATGCAGAACATTGCAGCGGTGTTGTCCGTTCAATTTGAACCGCCTGCCTTCTATGCTGGGAGCGAAAGCTCTGAGAGCTAGGAAGCTGCTCTGAGTTCCAAAAGATTTATGTGCAACTGTGACTCTTCGGGAGTCCAGTTGCTGTTTACTGGGGCACTGTCCAAATGAGCTCCCCAGCCCAAAAGGGAGGCATCTGTGGAGATCACCTGAGTACACAATGGGGGGGGGTGAGTTAATAACAACAAAAAAAATCGAAAGAGACCTAGGAGTAATTATATCAGATGACCTAAAGGTGGGCAAGCAATGCGAGAAGGCAGTAAGGACGGCTGGGGGGATACTGGGATGCATAGGGAGAGGCATCAACAGTAGAAAACAGGAAGTTGTTAACCCTCTCATAGACAGTTAGTAAGACCCCATTTGAAGTACTGCATGCAATTCTGGAGATCCCATCTCCAAAAGACATAGACAGAGTGGAGGCTGGTCAGAGGAGGGCAACCGAAAAAGAAGACATACGAGGAGAGACTGAAGCGGCTTAATATGTATACCCTTGAGGAAAGGAGGGAGAGGGGGGGACATGGTAGAAACTTTCAAGTATCTCAAGGGAATTAACAAGGTACAATAGGGTAGTATCTTTCAGAGTAAGAGATGTGCAAGAACAAGGGGGCACAATTTGAAGATAGAAGAGGGACGGCTCAGAGGTAATGTTAGAAAATACAGGTTACTCACCTGTAACAGGAGTTCTAGGAATGATATATGTTGTTCATCCACACTTTCTGGCAGGTATCCTTGCCACTTTAAATCTTGCCGGAAGGTCTTCAAGCTGGCTCCTCCCACCCACCCGGGTGGTAAAACTCTCGGCTCCGGCCCATGATGCCAGATCTGGCCCGATGGAAGCTCAGGTTGTGCGTCGAAGCCGGGGAGGTCGGGTGGGTCGTGTGGATGAACAACATATACCATTCCTAGAACTCCTGTTACAGGTGAGTAACCTGTATTTCTAGGGACATGGATATGTTGTTCATCCACACTTTCTGGCAGACTCCTAGCAGTTCTCCGGGAGGAGGGAGGCAAGGCGCACACCCCCTACTTAGGAAATAGAGACTGGAGAACCGAGGCCCCAAAACCAGCATCCCGGCGTGACTCAAGGTCGATGTGGTAGTGGGTTATAAAGGTATGTGCCGACTTCCAGGTAGCAGCCCTGCGGATATCCTGGATAGGGACATCCCTGGAAGCAGCTACCGATGCAATGGTATGGCAGGTAGAATGAGCTCTTATCCCTCTGGGAGGCTCCATGCCCGCCAACCTATAGCAGAGATCTATGCAGGAGATGACCCACCTGCTTATCGTCCACTTGGCTGCAGGTCTGCCAGGTGTGGCTTCAGCGTAGGTGACAAACAGCTGGCGAACCTCTCCCCGAACTTCAGCCGTGCGCTCCTTATAGTAAGCGAGCGCCCTTCTAGGGTCCAGAGTATGGAGCCTATATTCGGCCTCCGAGGTGTGACTGGGGTAGAACACCGGCAGAGTCAACACCTGGTTAAGGTGAAACTCCGACACCACCTTCGGAAGGAATTTCGGGTGGGGGCGCAGGACAACCTTGTCCCTGTGGAAGACCAGGTAAGGAGACTCGATGGAAAGCGCCTGGAGCTCTCCCATCCTTCTGGCTGACGTGATAGCCACCAAGAAGGTGGTCTTCCATGACAGGTAAGAGATGTCACACCTGTGCTTTGGTTCAAATGACTTGCCCATGAGCTTTGCCAATACCAACAGTAGATCCCACGGAGGTGGAGGTTCATGCACCGGAGGGGATATGTGATCCAGGCCTCTGAAAAAGCACCCGACCACCTTCTCCTGCGCCACCGACTGATTCCCGGCCCGCGCCTGGTAAGCAGAGATGGCTGCCAGGTGCACCTTTAGGGTCGTCGACCTAAGCCCTTGCTGAGAAAGGAACCATAGGTAGTCCAAGATGCTTGCTAAGGAACAGGAGGAAGGGTCCAGGCCCTTGCCCTGACACCAAATGGAGAATCTCTTCCATTTGAAGGCATAGCATTTTCTGGTCGACTCCTTACGGGACGCCTCAACTACATTGAGGACCTCGTTGGTAAGACCCAAGGCCTGGAACTCTAGCCGCTCAGAAGCCAGGTGCAGGGATTGAAGGTCCGGATGGAACACCTTCCCCTGATTGACTGATAACAGGTCCGGGCGAGCTGGAAGCTGCCTCGGGAGCCTGGAGCTGAGGCTGAGGAGATCTGGATACCAGCATTGGCGGGGCCAGTCTGGGGCTACCAGAATCACCTGCGCCTAGTCCATCCTCACCTTGAGAAGCACCTTGTGGATCAAGGGAAATGGGGGATAGGTGTAGAAGAGGCCTGGGGTCCACAGCCTCGAGAAGGCATCTCCTTGCAGCGAACCCTGCTGAGGGGGGCGGGCATGAAACAGTCTCAGCTTCGCATTCTCCCTTGAGGCAAACAGGTCCATCTGAGGTGTGCCCCAGTGGGAGAACAGATCTTGTACTACCTCTGGCAGGAGAGACCACTCGTGGGACACAGCCCCTATCCGGCTTAGGGCATCGGCCAGGGTGTTGGAGGCTCCTGCCACATGGATGGCTAGGAGATTCGCCTCCAGGCTGCGACGAGTGACCAAACGCGAGAGCTCCTGCACAGAAGCATGGAGCTCCCCGCCCTGGCGGTTTAGGTAGTACATGGTCGTGGTATTGTCCGCCTGACCTGAACCACTTGACCCCAGAGAACGGAGCAAAGGCGGTGAGGGCTGGGACGGACCGCCCAAGCTCCAGCAGGTTGATATGGCATCGGACTCCGAGGGACCAGAGGCCGCGGCGCTCTGTGCTCCCCCAGACGGGCACCCCAACCCATCAGAGAGGCATCGGTCGATAGAGAGACCGTCGGCTCTGGGTGGACAAACGGGATGCCCTCCTGCAAATGGGCTGGAATGGTCCACCACTGGAGAGCGTTCCACATCCCCTGGGTCACCATCACTAGCTGGTCCAATGGATCGCAGCTGCTGACCACTGGCTGGCCAATCCCCACTGAAGGGGACGCATGTGCCAGCGGGCCCAACGGACCACGCTGGTGCAGGCCGCCATGAGACCCAGGAGGCGCAGAAGTCCCGGGCAGGGCGAGATTGCCCAACCAGAAATGATTGGGCAAAGGAGGAAAGAACCTCGGCCCTGTTCGCCAGGAGCCGTGCTCTGGCTCGAAGAGAGTCGAGCTCTGCCCCGATGAAAAGAATCACCTGCTTCGTTCCGAGTTCCGACTTGGCCTCGTTGATGAGAAGGCCGATCTGAGAGCAAACCTGGAGGGCCAGATCTCTGGACCGCTCCACCTCCTGTCTGGAGGGGGCTGCTATCAGCCAATCGTCCAGGTAAGGGTACACCCGGACCCCCTCGGCGCTGCAGGAATGCTGTCACCACTGCCATGCATTTGGTGAAGACCCTGGGAGCAAGAGAAAGGCCGAAGGGCATGGCTCGTAACTCGTAAAGGGATCCCTCCGCTCAAAAGCGAAGGAACCTCTGGTGAGACTGACGGATAAGGACGTGAAAGAACGCGTCCTGTAGGTCCAGAGAACAGAACCACACACCTCGTTCCAGGGATGGTATTATCTGAGCCAGAGTGACCATCCTGAAGGTCCGAGACCTTAGGAACTTATTTAGGTCGTGCAGGTCGAGAATGGGGCGCCAGCCCCCCATCCGTTTTGGGACCAGGAAGTACCTGAACACAAACCCCGGGTCTGAGGGAGGGTCCACCACCTCTCTGATCACCTCTTTCTCGAGGAGCAGAGCGATGTCGGCTTGGCGAGCCGACAGCGAGGCTGCAGACCCCGAGGCCCCCGGGTGGCACGGCTCGGAAGGGCGGGGCCTGCTCGAACTCTAGAGGCAGGCCCTTTCCTACCACTTCCAGCACCCACTGGTCTGTGGTGATAGCGGACCAGGCGGAAAGGAAGTGGTGGAGCCGTCCCCCCACGGGGGGAACCCAGGGTGGAGTGACGAGGTTGGGGGCGACACCCCTCAATCCGTCACTGGGCAGGCTTGGAGGAGAGACCGGCCGAGGGACCTCCTGGGCCTTTGCCTCCCTGCTTCCTGGAAGAGGAAGCCGCAGGCTTGGCTTTGGGATGCCAGGTGTGAGCCTGCTGGCCCTGATGCTGCTGGGCTGGACGTGCCGTGGGCGCAGACGGACGAAAGGGCTTGGGTTGCGGTCTGCGGCCCTTGTCCCTCTGGGCGGAGGAGACCGAGTCCAGAGTGGCATTGGACTTTTCGATCCTCTGGAGGTGACCCTCCACTCCAGGGCCGAAGAGGTCAGTCCCCAAGAAGGGGACATCCGCCAACTTGTGCTGGGTATCCACTGTGAAGGTGGATATCCTCAGCCATGCCCGACGGCACATAGCCACTGCGGCCGCAACTGACCTGGCACGAGTTGCCGATGTCCAGAGCAGTCTGAAGTTGCTGCTTGGCCACTGCCCTGCCCTGGTCCCACACCTGCTTGACTGTGGTCTGCAGATCAGCCGGGAGATGAGGGACTACCTCGTCCAGGGAGCCCAACAGGGTGTGAGAGAAGTGTGCCATCAGCACGGCCGAGCTGGCCTGACGAAGGCCAAGGGAGGAGGACGAGGAGACTTTGTGCCCGTGTAGTCAACTTGGACTCCTTGTCGGGAGGCTTGTCCACATCCCTGGTGCTTCTGGCACTGAAGACACTGTCGGTAACCAACCCCTCGGCTGAGGGGTGTTCCGAAAACCCGGACAGGGAACTGGTAGGGACCGCGTACTTCCTCGCCATCCTGGCCGAAGGCGCAGGGCAGGAAGCAGGACGCTGCCAGAGCTCCAAGGCTGGGCCGACAATGGCCTCGGCCACCGGAAAGGCCTCTGTGGGTGAATCCCCTCGGTCCAATATCTCCGTTAGGGGATACTTGGCCCACTTGGATAAGGGCTCTAGCTGCATCCCGGTGGACTCCGAGATGAGCCTAAGCAAACCCATGAAGGACAATGGGCTATCGTCCAGCGACTGACCTCGAGGACTCCAGGTGGACCTGCCTGGAGAACAGGGAGGAATCATCGTCGGACTCGGACGAGTCCGCAAAGAGCTGCCTTGCACCTGAGCCACCCTCCACCTGCCGAGGGCAGTCGGGAGTGAGGGTGACAGACAGTCTATGGGGCAGGCCCTGGCCCAACCGAGAATTCTTGGTCGGGGCCCCAAATTTCAGCTGTGGAGACAGAGGTTCCACCAGAATCGGTGGGGCAGCCCGTTTCGGTCGAGCAACAGGCCCGGGGGCAGGCGCCTCGGCTAGGGCAAGGTTGCTCTGGCCGCTCCAGTGACAGCCACTTGAAGGCCGGGAAGGCGAAACATCGGCTTGCTCCCCGACAGAAGGGCTTGCCATGCTATGAGGTCCCCAGCGCCTGGCGCAACTGCGCCAGTTTCCTCCTCGTCCGAGGAGGAAGACCAGGACGAAGCGGCAACGCCCGCTTACTACGGCATTGAGAACGAGACCGCCTATGTCGGCGGGATCGGCTGGACTTGAAGATGTCCAAGACCGAGACTGAGAACCTCGCGCTTCGAGGAGGGTTCTGGGGCAGGGCGGGGAGACCCGCTCTCCCGGCTCGGAGTTCGACCGTGGACTCCGGAACTGAGGCACTGACAAGTCCACGGTAACCTCGATCTCCGCTGGGGGAACCGGGGAGTGAGGGTTTTCGGCTTCACCGGTAGACAACCCGTCCGACGGGTCAAGAAAAATCTCGACTACATCGACGGGTGTCTCGGTCAACTGACCTGATGGGGACGCCGTGAGGCCAGTGGCCGAAGCCGAAGGATCGACCGAAGTCGAGGGTCGACAACTCGGGGAGGGGGACTTCTCCCGCTCCCAAGAGCATCGACAGAGGGACTTACCTTTAGAGTCCTTCTTCTTGGAGCGAGAGGAGTCCTGATGGCCCCTCTCCTTGGTGGAAAGGGACGACAGAGCCTTAAAGAAGCTGAATAGGAGGATCCCAAGGAGGAGGCGGGATAAAGCGGCCGAGGAGGCGAAGATCGGCCCTGCGCCGCGCCTCCTCCTCAAGGGCGATCATCTGTCGAGCTGTTCCGGCCGAGCCAGCCGCCGTGACACCGCCAAACGGGCCTCCTTCGACTTCACCAGCGGGCAACGCTTTTCGGGCGCCCAAGTTGTAACGCGGCGCGCGGTCCTCCAGGACGCAGACCGAGAAGGAAGAGCACAGGTCGCAGGCCTGCGGGTCATGCTCAAGGCCTAAGCAGTAGACGCACGTGGAGTGCGGATCCATCCGAGACATCTTCTGCCCGCATGGGCACCTCCGAAAACCCGGAGTCGATTTGTCCATCACAGCCGCGAGGGAAATAAATGACCGAAGTCTTGAAAACCTTAAACTTTATTTCGGGTAAACCGAAGAATTAGGAACCAGTCTTATACGCAGAGCGTTAAGGAGGGAACCTGAGCTTCCAAGCGGTAAGGAAGATCTGGCGTCACGGGACGGAGCCGAGAGTTTTACCACCCGTGTGGGTGGGAGGAGCCAGCTTGAAGACCTTCCGGCAAGATTTAAAGCTGCAAGGATACCTGCCAGAAAGTGTGGATTAACAACATATCCATGTCCCTAGAAGTATTTTTTTCACAGAGAGAGAGTTGTGGATGCATGGAACAGCCTTCCTGAGGAGGTTGTGGAGTCAGGAACAGTGGGAGAATTCAGGAATGTATGGGACAGGCATAAGGCAATTCTAGTGGGGGCAGGAGGAAGTAAGCTGTTGATTAACTAGAATCTGCAGCTTATCCATCAGGTAGGAAATAGGCAGACTGGGTGGGCCAAGCAGTCCTTATCTGCCGTCAAATTCTATGTTTTTATTGTGGGAAGGGGAGCTTGAAAGGGAACCCCTGCCTGCAAATTTGCAGGGTTCTTCCACCGCAGCAAGTTTTGGAGGAACTGCTCAAACACAGGTATCAACTTTGAAAATTTGTTGCTTCTCCGAGACCAGTGAGCTCTGAGGTAGGCTTGCAGGAGTCTTATCCTGTACCTGATCCCTAGGACTACTGCAGTCATAGAGGCCATATGTCCCAGAAGTTTGAGGAAATGTCTGGCTGGTCTTGGCTGTCCCTGGGTGAAAGAATCTGCCACTGAAAGGAAATTCTCAATTCTTTCCTGTGGGAGGAAAGCATATCCCTGCTAAATGTCCAGCTGGGCCCCTATGAAGGTGAGCAGCTGGGTGGGTTCCGGGTGAGATTTCTTTACATTTACCAGGAAACCCAGAGACTCCAGAGTGCATTCTGTGAAGAAAAGGGATTCCTTGACCTGGCAAGGAGACTTTGCTACTATGAGCCAGTCATCCAGACAGGGGTAGAGAGCGACACACAGTCTCCTGAGATGTGCTGCTACCACTGCGAGGCATTTAGTAAAGACTCTTGGGGCTGAGGACAGACCGAAGGGCACTGTGGTGAACCGATAGTGACCTGAAGGAAGTTTGAACCTGAGAAACTTCCTGTGAGATCTCCTTATGGGTATGTGGAAGTAGGCATCCTTTAAGTATAGGGAGGCTAGCCAATCTCCCTGCTGTAAGGACTGTATGACCAGTGACAGCATTACCATTTTGAATTTTTTTTTTCAGATGTTTGTTTTAATATCCAAGATAGGTCGCCACTCACCTGTTTTCTTTTGTGTCAGAAAATACCTGGAGTAGAGGCCCTTGCCCTTCTCATGGGCAGGGACCCTCTCCACTGCTCGTAAAGCCAGAAGGTTTTGTACCTCCAATTCCAACAGCGGTATCTGTGTTGGGGACAGAGGTCTTGACACCTGGGTATGCTCGAGGTCTGGCATCTGCTTTAACTGTAATGGCAGACCCTCCTCCACTATCTCCAGCACCCACTTGTCCGACATGATGAGGGACCATTGCTGAAGATCGTGGAGAGTCTGCCTCAACCAGAAGTGGGAGGCAACCTGGACACTCACATCACGACTTAGACTGGGAGGCAGATGGCTGGGTAGAGGTGGCTCTTCTTTGGCCCCTTCTGCCCCTGCCTCTGAAAGACCCCTGTACTGGCCAAAGTCAGATTGTGGTAGGGACTGTAAGGACTGGGAACAAAACTTCTGCCCCTACCACCCGAGATCTCTGAGGGTGGCAGACTTAGGCTTGGATGAGTGGCTCTGCAAGGAGGACTTGTACTCATCGACTTTATTCATGTAGTCAGTGGTTCTGTAATCAAACAACATATTTTGATTCACAGGGAAAATCCATGGCCTTGCTCCGAGTGTCTGTGGTCAGACTGGTTGTTCTAAGCTAGTGAAGCATCTCAGAGAGCTGGCATGGGTCATCGCCCTAGAGGCTGCATCATTGTTGTCATCTGCCATGTGGAATTGGTACACAGTAGCTTCCAGGGCAGTTTTTGACGTATCCACCAGTTCCTGCACCACAGAATCTGATACATTGCGGGCAATAATCTGGACAGATTTCCAAAGGGCTTTCTGATATTTGGCTGTGAACGCCATGTAGGAAGAAAGTCTGAGAAGCAGGAAGCTGTGGCATACATTTTCTTTGCTATAAAGTCAATTCTGTTGAAATCCTTGTCTGGGGAGGGGGGACAAGGAGACTCCAGCTTTCTCACAAGCTGCCTGCTGCACTACACTCTGTGGCTAGGTGTGCAGACAGGAACTCGTATCATTTTTAGACAATTTATATTTTCTCTAAGCCGCTTATCAACTCCTGATACTGAAGTGGGGTGTTGAAGCACCTTCATAGTATTTTTCTAAATGCATTATAGACAGGGACGACTAGGGTCTTTGAGGATGAAAGGCCTCTCATCTCCATATAATCTTCGTCTTCATTAACATCCTGGTTGGGCTCCCATGAGGGAGGTCCAGGGTGTCCAGCTTATTTTGTATAAATGTAAACACAGAGGAAGGATCCTCATGGTCACATGGGGAACCCTCAAGAAGAGGGTCTGGGGACTCCTGAACCTCAAGGCACTCAAAATCCATGTCAAGAGCATCATAAAATTGATCATCTGCGTCACCCTCACATTCTACAGAAGAGAGGACTGTGGAAGAGTGCTTGCCAGCCCCAGTAAATAGAGGACCCATCTTTTGAAGGGTCTGAAACAGTTGCCATGTTTTTTCCATTTCTTGCACTGACGGAAGAACCTGTGCAGACTTGGTCTGTAAGTGTTTTGTTTTTTTCGGTATGCTTTAAGCTGTCTGTTGTCTCGCTATTGGCTTTCCCAGGAGCAATGGGAGCATTTCTGCCTTGACAGAGTTTCTTTTTAGCCACTTCATCAGAGGCTTGATCAAGCTTCCTTTTTTCGTCACTCTTACTATTTTTAAATTTATAAGGAACTTCATCTTTGGAAGCTTTATTTTTTGGCTGAGATCTGGAGGGTTCCTCAGCATCTCTGCTTTTAGTATTAGTACTTTTGGATGGCCCTCATAGGAAGCCTTTGATTTATCCTCAGCCATAATAATCAAAGGTTTGTCTGCTACCTTGCCAATTTAAGCAAATCAAACCAGTTCTGGACCTACAAACTAAGTGCAGTTTCTGTGAAAATGCCACCGGCCAGTCCTGCCCCAGTTAATAAACTCTGTCTATTACTAGTGACTTTTTTTTGGGGGGGGTTGTAGAACTGGGATTTATACCAGTGCCAATCTTAACAGAAACCCAGTAATACTGGTCAACTGTGCACAGGTGGCTGCTGGAGCTTTACGGACAGTCCAGACACAGATGATACCAAGGTCCAGTATAACAAAAAAGGTTTCCTCGTAATTGCCAATCTAGAGAGAAAACCCCCAGGCACTGTTTAATTTGAAATCCACTGCAGGTGCCTTGCTGTAAACCCCGAGAGGTCTGAGGTTAAAAAAAAAAAAAAAAAAAAGGTAACTGTCCCTAATTCGTCAGTTCCCACAAGAATTTGCCCAAAATGAAGGGAACTGTCAAAAATAACCACCTGCAATAAAATGAGGTTTTAAAATGAAAGTCGAGGTAAAAATAAAGTCAAAATAGCACTGCCATGCTAAAAATAAAAAATTAGCGCAGCACTAATAAAAAAAAGTAAAACTTTCACTTGGCACACTAATAGAATTAATTTATGAGGAAAACTTTACCCAGATAAGCACTCGGAGGCTGTCAACAAGAAAAGTGGAGACACCTCAGGGGCAATGTTGCTCAGTCCAGTGGAGAAAAAATTCTGAAGCCTTCAACAGCTCTCACCCCTTCCTGTCTTTTGATTGGCTTGACCCTAAGCTCATTTAAATACCTCTTAAAGGCACACCTCCGGGGCAGTTGCACCTAGCCAGCTAAGTGCAAAAAAGTTACTGATGCTAAAGGACTTCTGGGATAAGAACATTATGTTCTTTGTACACTATTTAGATGGGGAGGCTGATCACATGTGGTAGGGATGTCACTTAATAATGGTTTTGCAAAATACTGCAAAATCCGAAGTCAAAGTATTGACATTGGACAATTGTGGATACTACAATAACCATGATTCACAATACAGCATAGTTTTAGTCTTTTATATCCAATGCCCTTAAAGATCTTTATAGGTGTCATGCTCCACCCAGTAAACAGAGTAATGTAGAGTAAAATAGCAGGTGCCAGCAACTATGGGAAGAGGTATAACCAACTTCTATCTGCTGGAATAGATGAATAAGCGCCCTATTAGCGGCCAAAATAACATTTGTAAGACTTATAATACAAAATACAGTCGACAGATGGATAGGTAAAATATCATATGCATCTTATCTAAACTGGGCGTTAGAATAGTGGTGTATATAGAGGCTGAGAGTTCCCAGCGTCAGATGATGAATGAATGAACATGTAGATACTGAAGTAAAAGCATGTAATAATAATAATCTTTATTTGATTAGGTGCCTTTTAGGTTTGTCAAGGCGCTTCACATAGAAATTAATAAAATCCAAAAGCAGAAAGCAACACTATAAACCAATCAATAAAAAAACATTATTCAGTATAATCAGTTAGAATAGGCTTGGTGTCATAGATAAGTTTTAAGTGCCTGTTTAAATCCCCCCCATGGTCGTGCACTCCCGAAGCTGACGGGGAAGAGAATTCCAAAGAGCTGGGGCCACGTACATGAATGCACGAGCCCCTGAGGATTTTAAAGATACCCTTGGAATCTCCAGCAACTCCTCATCAGCTGAGCGGAGTCATCGCTGAGGGCAATAAGGTGACAGAAGCTGTTTCAAGTAGTCCAGGCCAAGTCCATGTAGGGCTTTACATGTCAGTAATCTGACTTAAAAGTGATCCGCCACTGAATCGGCAGCCAGCGCAGTCTGTGCAGCAGCGGTGTGATGTGACATATCCGGGAAGTCTCCGTCCACAACTGGGCTGCAGCGTTCTTCACCAGCTGCAGATGGCAGATATCAACCCCTGGTAGCCCTAGGTAAACGGAGTTGCAATAATCGAGGCGCAAGGTCACAAAGGCGTGGATCAGCATGGGAAGGTCACCGGACAGAACAAGTTGCTTGATCCTAGCAATGTTCCTAAGATGGTAAAAGGATGACCCGACTGCCGACACCTGCGATTGCAGTGTCAGCCCATCATCAAGCATCACCCCTAGGTCCCATACCCGTTCAGAGGTAAGGAGCTGGGAGCCCCCCGAGAAAAAGTCCCATAGGTTGACCAGGCCCCAACCTCCCTATCCGGCGACCCGGATCCACAACCATCACCTCAGTCTTGCCCGAGGTCAACTTCAGCCAGCTGGAATTCATCCAATCCTGGATTTCAGCAAGGCAGTTTTTAAATACCGAGAGTGCACTATCCTGGTCAGGTGCAAAAGACAGGCAGAGCTGGGTAGCATCAGCATAGCAGTGAAACCTCAACCCATACCGTCTTACAATGTCTCCAAGGGGCAGCGTGTACACCGCAAACAGCATGGGGGAAAACACTGAGCCCTGAGGGACCCCACATGACAGAGAGAGAGAGAGAGAGAGAGAGGGTCAGAGGAATAAATCCCCAACACCACTCTGAGTTCTGCCAGTGGGGAAGGACTTAAACCACCTGAGGACAGTAGGCCACAGATGAACCTCAGGCGCTCAAGCAGCACCCCATGGTCCACGGTGTCAAAGGCTGAGGAGAGATCAAGGAGCATCAGGATGGAACGACTTTTCTGATCTCTCGCAATCAGATCACTGAGCACCCGAACCAGCAGTCTTGGTACTGTGCCTCTTTCGAAAACCGGATTGGAGAGGTTCGTAGATGTTATGGCTGGTCAAATGGTTCTCCAGCTGTACAGCCACTACCTTCTCAATCACCTTCCCACAAAGGGAATTTAGAGATTGGTCTGTAGTTAGCAAGAGAGTCTGTGTCCAGAAAAAGCTTTCTTCAGGAGGGCTGTCACCACCGCCTCCTTCAGGGAGCTAGGAAACTCACCTGAAACAAGGGAGCACTAGACTATCTGTGCCAGGACCAGGCCTATTATGTCACAACAACCCATGATCAGGCAAGTTGGGCCCGGATCCAAACTACAGCACGCCAGGCGCATACCCTGGACAATCCACATGACATCCGCGAATGCTGACCAGTCAAAAGGTACTCCAGGAAAAATGAGGGACAGTGGCTGGGCACCGATCAATCACATCCCCCACAGAGTGTGTCGAACGGATCTCCGCCCTGATGTCAGCTACCTTATCCGCAAAGAACTGAGCAAGCTTATTGCACTCCAACTGCAAAAAAGCTCTTTGAAACTGCAGGCAGGCTGGGCTGCACAGCCTGTCTACAGATCAAAGAAGCGGGCCGTCGGTTCAGCGGCAGCAATCTCCCAGACAGGAACTCTGCCTTCTTACTGGAGATTGTTGATTGGTAGACTTGACAGTGTTCTAACAATCTAAGATGGTTGGCCTCCAGGGCAGATTTCCACCAGTGACGCTCTAACCTTCATCCTAGTTGCCGCAACTCTCTCAAGGTCCCATCAAACTAAGGGGACTGAGGGCGAAGGGAGAGAGAGAGGATGAATGCAGACAGGAGCGATAGAATCCAGGGCTGTGGTAATGACCTTATTATAGGCCAGAACCAAAGCCTCTGGATCTCGCTGCCACAGGAAACCCAATAGATCAAGTACTGCTGCCAGGCCTTCAGGGCTCACATCCTGTAAAGGGCGGTATCTGATCGTCTCCACAGGGGTAGGCCTATGAATGGAGGGGGGCACAAAAACTGAACCCCACAGTGTAGTGATCGGACCATTTGATAGGTTTCATCCCCAAATCGGAGGCTTCGATCACCAGGAGAAAAACCAGATCAAGAGAGTGACCATGTTTATGAGTAGCAGAGGTAACAATCTGTGTAAGGCCCAGTGATGTCATCAACTGGAGGAAGTGTTGTCCAAATTGTGAGAGTTCGTCATCGACCCAGGCATTGAAGTCACCCAGAACTATCCACCTATAAATCCAAATGGCATTTGACTCAGTGGCATCACGAGTAGGTAAACTTATTTTTTTTTAAATTGTTTTTATTTTTCAAAGATTCTGTATATTTTAAAACAGAAATACAAAACACTGTAAATTAATATTGCCTGACAGTACATCAAATAATTTCTAATCATTATATCCAAAGATTCATACACGTAAACGATGAGTGTTTACAACAGTATATCGATTTAATATTCTGTCACTCCATCTTTCGAAGGTCTCCACCTCTTCACAGTCATGGAACAAAATCTGATCTCGTAGGGGTAATATACATCACCCACCTTCTCCACGTTAATTCAAAAAGTTCTTGTTTTTTTTATTAACTAATGAGGTTAGGCGTTCCACATTGTAAATCTGCATCGTTACATCATGCCATTGATTTAATGTCAGTGGAGCTGGGGATAGCCAGTTCTTAGTGATAATTTTATTTGCTGATAATATACATATCACCATTAGTTTCTTAACTTGGGGGGGATCTACAACTTCTTGGAAAGTCCGAGAACAAAAAGAGCTAGGGATTAATCTGGAATGGTAATGCAAGAATGTCAGAGCGCCTGGAAGAAGGACCTCAGGAACGGCCAAAGGCCCAGGCATTTCCAAAATATATGGCCATGCGTAGCTCAAGTGGAGCCACATTTTCTCCAGCATTCTGCCCCGCATACTTAGCTTGTAATATTGGGGTTCTAAAGTACCTCAGCGTAAGCTTCCAGGAAAACTCTTTCCATCCTGGAGAGGACATACCAAAATGTAATAATCTTAAGTGAGTTTCCCAGGAGTCCTCCCTCAGCCCGATCCCCATGTGTCCTTTAGTTTCTGCAATTTATCTTCCCTTAGTGAGATAAGGGCTTGGTAAAGATAGGATATGATATGTGTCAGAGAAGATTTACTCTCCATGGCGGAGCTAATGTAGTCCACAATTAAAGGGGTGGGGACCCATTTGTTTCCTGTCCTCCAAGTGTTTTGATGAAGTCATGTGCTTGTAATACCCTAAATCTATCCCTTGGCTGAAGTTCATACCTCAAGAAAGGGTCTCAAGGGAATCGTTTCCCTTCCTGAAGGAAACTGGTAACCAAATGAAGCACTTTCTCCCATCTCCGAAGCAGTGGTCCAATTTTGCTGGTAGAAAGGCTTGATGGTATGGGAGAGTGTACAAGTACCTAAGATTAGGTAGGTTGCTAAGGTCCATCAACTTTCTCCAGACCAAGAGGGTTCTCCGTGTGAAAGGGTTATCTGTTATGTCCGTCAGACGGGGGTCTCGGAATCTGCAGGAGGGTCTTATTAAGGTTACGTATGTCTTCCTCCCTTAGTTCCAGGTCCCCCCATTTTGCCAGATACCCAGGGTGTAATCAGTATATCACTGCTCTAAGTTGAGCTGCCATACAGTAAAGATTAAGGTCCGGGAGGGCCAGTTCTCCCTGCTCTTTTGATAGCTGTAGGGTCGTGTATCTAATTCGGGGTTTCTGGAAATTCCAGATATATCTGGAAATGTTTCTATTTAGGTCTCTCAGGGCCTTTGGTTGGAGTGGTATGGGGTGGGATTGGGCTAAATATAGAAACCAGGGTAATATATTTATCCTTATGGAGTCGACTCATTTTATCAGTGGCAGAGGGATAGACCTCCATCTCTCCATGTCCAACGCGACCTGCTTCAGTAGTGGGAGGTAATTGAGCTTATAAAGTCATGTATGATCTTCTGCATGATGGACCCCTAGATATTTCAGGTGGGTTAAGTCCCATCTGAAGGGGTATGCAGTCTGTGCATCTGGGGTTGGGAAGTAATTTATTCATAAAGCTTCTGTCTTTGTAGCATTTATTTTATATCTGGCTAGGGCACTAAATTCAGACAGTAGGTGCCATATCTGTGGTAGGGAATTTTCTGGGTCCAAAATTGAAAGTAGTAAATCTTCGGCACACAATGCCAGTTTGTGGAGCCCCCACCCCTCCTATTTCTGCTCTCTGCCTAATAGCTTGAGCTAGGGGTTCTAGGTAAATTGCAAAGAGGGGAGATAAAGGGCATCCCTGCCTGGTGACTCACCATAGGGGGATGGGGTATGAGATAGCTCCATTTATTTTAATATATGCTTTGGGGCTCTCGTAGAGGGGCATGATCAGATACAGAAATTCCCCGAAAAGCCCATTTTTCGTAATGTGGCTATTAGAAAGGACCATGCCACCCAGTAAAAGGCCTTCTCGCCATCTAGACTTAATAAGAGAAAGGGAGACTGACCGGTGTTAATAAGCGATGGGAGTAGGGTCTCCAGCCTCCTGGCCAGCACCATTGTAAAGATTTTATAAACTACGTTTAATACTGAAATCGGTCTATAAGTATAGTGTAGCTGATCTTTACCTGGTTTTAAGATACTAGTGATGGTGGTATGTCTCCGAGCCCACTACTTCTTCATTACTCCTTGGCACGTCCTCAGGAGGACTGGTGTTAAAATCTTTGAATCTTTATAGAATTCACTAGTGTAACCATCTGGGCTGGGGCTCTTATTGGTTTTAGGTATCCAATGACCCTCTCCACTTCACCAGCTGTGACTGGTGCATCTAAGCTCTCTCTGCTCTTGTGTCAAGATGGGTAAATTCAATTTGGTCGAAAAAGCCTGCATTTTCAAGGGGTCTGATCTCTCTCTCTGGTATATAACAGGCCTGATAATATTGTTTAAAGATCTGAGCTATTTCTATAGGCGTTCTCCACTTTCCCATTTAAGAAGCATCTAATTTGTGTTATGGAGAACTAGACAGTCTTTTGTCTTAACCAGTGTGCTTGCCAGCGGGTGACCAGAGGGCCACCCTCATAGTATTTTTGTCTCAAATGTTGTAAAGCTTGTTCTGTCCTAGTGTCCAACAACTGTTGGATCTTTTTAGTTGCTTGTAGCAATGGTAAGACCGTTTCATCACCGGAAGCATGTTGGTCCTGCAGTAACTTAAATTGATTCTGCAGGTCATTTAACAGTGCTGCCTGGCATTTTTTATAATATGACGCAAATTTTATAATATCCTCCCTAACTACCACTTCTAATGTGTCCCATATAGTGCTTGCTTTTATTTCCTCCGAATGATTTTCCTGCACTATCTGTGGTATTCGGTTTGCTAATAGGTTCCTAAATTCTGGAAGATTCAGTAAGAAATTATTAAATTTCCACAGCATAGTTTTTTTTATGTTGCTTCCAGAGTAATGAAATTAATAGAGCTGGTCTGACAAAACTGATGGGAGAATAAGACAGTCTGTGATCGAGTCTAAGTGCTCCTTGAGACATGAAAATAATCTATTCGGGCATAGGTCCTATGGGGAGGGAGTAGTGGGTGTATCCTCTAGTCCGGGCAAGGTGCGAAGATGGTAAAAACTGAGGGGGCTGAGAATCAAAGGGCACTTGTAAGGAACAAAGGGCACTGTTTCTATACTAGTTTTTGCCATACAGAAATAAAAAGTGGAGGGGCTACCGCCCCTTCCGCCCCCCCGGTTCCGGCACCTATGAGTCCGGGGCTTTAAGGTTCACCAAACGTCAGACCATAAAATTCTCTCACCTATGCATGTGCAGCTCTCTGGGCTCTCATTCTCTTGGGGGGGGTGTTGGGGTTAGTGGTGTCTAAATAGCTGTAGGTCATATTAGTCTCCACCTACCAACAAAAGTCCCTACTGAAGTTGGGTTATTTTCTGGAAGACAGTGCAAACTACCCCAGTGTCTGACCCTGGGGTATATAAATACTTGCCAGAGTAATCATGGCCCTCCTACTGTCCCACTACACGCCAACCATCCCTCCGGGTCCCATAAGTATTGTGGAACTGGACTGGGTATATCTGGGTATCAGTACGGCTGTCCCTCTCCTTTAGCCCCTTGTATGAAGACACAACCACATGAGTGAAACCAAAGTTTTGTAGTTTGAATGTTTAGACTGCCCCAGATGGGTCTCCTGCAAAAGCAAACGTTGGTTTTGCTTCTTAATTGAAGCCAATATTTTGTATCTTTTAACCGGTTAGTAATCCCGTTAACATTTTGTGAATACACTGTCAGCCTCCATCTAATTACTCAAATTATCGTAGGTCAAGCTGCTGTTCTGGTTCTTCATCTGTAGCATCCCCCCTTGTATGCCATAATCTACCTGGTTCCTCTCTCTCGCCTCCAGAATTCCCCAAGTGTTTCTCCTTTTATTATTATTCATCTTTATATATAACTTCTGTATAACATGACTGTGATTCTTTTACTAATAGCAATACATCAGGCTCAACTGTATCTAACACATTAAGAAACAGAACTATACAAAACATGTAACATCACACATAACTACAATAGAACTTCTAAGGCAGGAGGGCTGATAACTATGCCTCTAACTAAACTTGTGGTACCTCAAACGAGGGCGCCAACAAGATGGGGGTAGTGTGGTAGAACATGCCACCAGGCCCCTTTGTCTTGGCAGCTGCCTGACCATAACTGTAATGATGTAAGTACTAACGACAACCACCGAGCCCACCCACAGGATCTCCTTCGTAGAGGTCACATCAGTGGGTGTTCGTACAATCCAGCATAGTTCTAATAATTATTCTTTATGTTAGAGTAGGTTTTCTCTTTTACATCATTTAGGACCTGTCATTATGTTTACAGTCCACCGGTTTAAATGTCTGATCTGTATTCTTGCCTCTTCCCATTCCTTGTTAATGAGAAACAATATGTCCACCTTTATCTCAAAGTTTTGTGCGTCTTATAAACCAGCCCCCTCCCCTTGCACTTTGTTTTCTTGCCCATCAGAGAAATACTGAGGGTCTCCGTAAAACTTTTTGAACATTTCATCAGTCTTTTAAGTTTTAAAATTGGTATATAGCTGGTGAAAGTCAACACTGAAAGAAAAAGTAAATGCCTATTTGTTACGGGGAGGGGGATAGATAGAGTCAATGGAGTATTTTTTTTATAACATCATGGGGAGCAAGGTGCAGTCATGATAGGAACTTTGTTCAGAGCCTTCTCAGTTTCCATAGTTCCCCATGTAAATTTGTTTCCTTCCATTATGGATCAAACATCTGATGTATATAGTCTCTCCCATTGCTCCATCTTAGCCTGGTTTAGTAAAAGTTTGATTTAAGCTGAAAGCGGGGGATGCAGCAATTTGAAAAGTAAAGTTCTATCTGGGCCTTCGGTAGTAGCTCCAGCGACTCGCTTCTTCAGAAATTGGCCCACTTAAAACGCATGAAAATGAAATGTTACGGATCTCATATTTTTTTCAGGCCTCCTACGCCCAATTTTCTCAAGATACCTTTATCTTACAAAGCTTGCAGCATACTTTGATGTCCTGGAGGGTAGCTGGTGCCTTACGTTTGGCAGAGTTCTCGCTGGTGGTGTTCTCCAGGGGTCCAGTGGGATTTCTGAGGTCTGGGCCATTGCTCTCACATGGCTGGTAGAGGAGTGACCATCCTTTTCTTTCAGTGCCATTTCTGCCTCTTTAGGGTGTTATAGGTTACAGTTCCCGAATCCCAGAATACCTTCAATTTTGCTGGGCAGGGCATTTGAGAGCTTGATGTGCCCATTCTATCCTGAAGTGGAAGGTAGGTGGGAAGTAGAGCACGTCCCACAGCAGGTCTTCTAGGAATTCGCCATCCTTCCTTAGTCTCCAGGAGACCATAAATTGATAATAAATGTCTCTCTTCTAGATATTGCCTTCAAGTCTGTTAGCTTTGACTGTATGGATTCCTACTGTTCTATGATGTAGTCTATCACTGTGTGCATTTGCGCCGTTTCAGAGTCCAGTGAAGCTATGCGGCCTTCTGAATTTTCCAACCATGCTTCTACCATTTTTAACTGCTGTTGTAAGGCTTCACATTCTCGTCTGGTTTCACTGCGAAACGATTTAATCTCCATCAGAAGCATTTCGAATCTGGAGAATGATAAATGCTCCAGCTCCATATCTGTGTCTGGGTCCATGCTCTTCGAGCTTGCAGGGGAGGGGCTGGCAGTTCGCACTGTGTTTCTTTGCACTCCCTCTGCATCAGACATCGAGTGGCTTTTTCCTCTAGACCTAGATTGTTTTTTTTTTTGCTTACCAGCAGGTCTCGAAGCCATTTTCATTATTTTTTTTTTATTGTTTTTAGCTGGGCTAGGACTGGTTTTAGCAGGATTGTTGCTAAGCGTCTAGGTAAAACAGAAATAAAATGAGCAATTAAGATCAAAGTCTGAAGATTGAAACAGCCTGCCTCTCCCAGAGTGTGTTTCCGTGATCCCAGGATGGCATCCAGAAAGCAAGATCCAGGTAGTAGTACCATGCTTCCATCGTAAGCAATCATCAGGTCCAAGAGTGAAGAGGATTTAGTTGCAGTCTGGAGAAAAGTCACTATGTCGAGGAATAGTATCTCTCAAATATGTATTGACAACTGCGGTCTCTCAAATTAGACCTGATAAATAACACATCTCCAAAGTTAAACATTGTAAAATAACAGAACATGCGATATTACCATCTCCAGTGCTGATCATTTTTCACACAGCAAAAATAAAATTACATACACACAAAGATTATAATTATGGTAGGTATCTTCACCATTCATCACAACTGGGTACATGGCCAGAGGTCATGACCCCATAGGAGCTTTTTTTGTAGGTGGAGCTGACACACCATCAGCACTACCGAGGCCAAAGCATTGTGTGGCGCCAAGGGTTGGCCGATAGGCGCCAGACTCCACCTGCCTGCCAGTTCTGAGTCACCAGAGAGGTAAAAGGAAGAGGAGGGTGGGACAAGGAAGTCACAGGACAGGAAAAGGAAAAGACATAAAACTAAAAAGAGAAATAACAACAGAGGACAGAAAGAAAGAAGTCAGAAACTAAAGGGATTGGGAGGGGCCCCAATCTCTGGAAATAGAGGCGAGAGGGAGGGTGGGATAAAGAATTTAGAAGGTAGGAAGAGAGGGGAAATGGTTAAACACATCCCAGATCCTGGTCCGTCTCCAGACTGTATAGGAACTGCAAGGAGTAGCCAAAGGCTTCTTGCCAGAATTCAAGGCACAGAATGCCTGGCAAAAACTCCATCTGAGCAGAATCGGCTATTCTAGAATAAGGACAGGGCACAGAAAATTAACACCCTCTTAAGGAAAGATTTTTGGTAAAAAGGAAAGGAGGAGTTTTTTTTTTTTTGTAATAAAGGATAGTACAAAGGACAAGGAAAAATAAGATGGACGGGAACAAACAGGAGGAGAGAATGGAGGGCAACTGCCAACTCCCACGCCACAGGGGAGAGGCTAACGCACTGGAGAAGGAGTGCCCACCCATGCTGACCACTCTCCCAAGACCATTATCCCCCCATGTGCCCCTGTTCACCCCACTCCTAACAAAGAAAGGAGGGGGATGAGGCTGGGCACAGAGAAGGAGGTGGACCCAGAGACTGAGGCCCCAGGGGGATGGACGGCGGGATTGTGATGAATGGTGAAGATACACAGAAAGATCATAATTACAGTAGGTACGTAATTTTCATATCTTATCTGTGTCAATCTTCACCATTCATCACATTTGGGTGAGTGCCGAGCCCCCCCGAAGGGGTTTTCTTTTACACCCTAAGGGACAAAGGCCCTTAGCTCCCAGTGGGTGACACACCAAGAGGAAGCACCTTCAGGGCCTGGAGAGGCCCGAGAGGGAGACGGGGACCCCCCGGAGAGTGAAGGAAGTTGCCCTGACAAACGCCGTCTCGCTCTACGGGAGAAGAGATAGGTTCTCTGGTGAGCGGAGTTAATCACCATATGCCAGGCCAAGGGTGACAACCGGGAAAGACACAGCCATGCCATCTGCCTAGGGCAGATCGCTGTCCCTACGACCCTGGTAGCTACCTTGTTGGCATCATAGGATGCCCTCGCTTGGTGCCTTGCTAGCTCCAGGCCGCCCTCGCTTGGTGCCTTGCTAGCTCCAGGCCACGCAGAGTGCAATGGCTTATCTGGTTTGCTCCGTCAGGCAACGAGGCTAGGAGTTGACCTAGCCTGGACCACAAGAGCCTGTCATAGGCTGCATAGTGGGCCTGATGTGCAGAAATGGAAAGCAACAACCGTGCTGAGTAGAAAGCCCTCCTACCCCCAGAAGTCAAAATCCAAGGAATCTTGATCTGGGGGTCGGTCACGGTGAAGGGCGTGAAGCCCATCGGGAGTGTCCAACTGCATCAATCCGGACTGTGGATGAAGCATGGAACCTGGAGACTCTCGGGGGGGGTGCAATACCGCTGGCAGAGATCCCTAGGGGCAGGAACTTCGGAGAAGGGCCTCTGGCAGAAGCGCAACGACGCCTCCCGAAAGGCAACAGGCCGGGGGGACCACAAGGGTGGCCTTGCTGAAATCACCTAGAAAGGCAAGCCGAAAGCTCTGGATTGCTTACAGTGGCAGGGGTGAGGTGCAAGTACTCCAACATCCTCACAAGGAAACGCTGATACTCAGTGAGATCAGCGGCAGGAGAGATGTGGACAGAAGGCTCCTCTCCGCCAGAAGAGGTGAATGAAGAGTTGGAGGGCACGGACTGCTCAGAAGGTGGCTGCTCAGGGGGAGGTTGAAAAACCTGACTGTCCATTGCCCTAACGTAAGCTGGGAACAGAGCAGCCACAGCCCTGAACTGCTCCCAGGAGAGAGGCCTGCTAGGACCAAGGATACCTGGGAGCGCAGGAGAATGTAGCAGAGGGATGGGGACAGAGCCGAGAAAAGATGTCGGCTGACCTCCGCCTGGGCTAAGGAGTGGACCAAGAGCACCCGAAGAAGCTGCTCCGGAAGACTCCACAGCCGACAGCTGAACAACCATTTCAGTACTGCCTTGGCTGCGCCCAGAAGAATCCCCCGTGAGGCGACCGGGGCCATATAGGTCCAGAATGACGGTCCCCTACCTCAAAAGAATGGGGCTCTCTCAAAGAGACCGAGGAGGAAGAGTGGAGATCCGCACTACGGCTTCTTCCAGAGCCCTGGTGGGCCCCAGGAAAGGTCGCTGCAGACCCCATGCCTCAACCCCTCGAGTCTGAAAGAGCCCTCCCTCCCCGACAGGGCCAGCCTAGGTAGCTGACACAGCCCTGGCCAGCACCTGAAGAAGCTATCCAGGGCACAGTACCCTCCCTCCCAGGAGCCCTGATCGCCCCAAAGTTGGGCGATCCAGGCACACCACAGGCGGGGTACCATTGCTGAGGGTCAGTGAACCCACCAAGACCAGGCTGCAGAGCAATGGTGGCCTGCACCACTGTCCGCTGGTCTGCACCCTGACCCCAGTCTCGGCAGCCACCGACCCCACCTCAGAAGGGGCTGGCTCCGCTTGTCGAGGACACTACAGGGCTGCCAAGACCAACAGTCAACCCCAAGGAGTCTGACTCAGAGCCCGACTCGCCTGAGACGAGGTAGAGGCCGGGCCCTATGCCAGACTGTAGAAGGGCACCCGTGCCATCCTTGCCAAATGGGGTGCCAGAAACAGAGACTACGCCCGGAGCCAGTGCCCCACACCGCACTGAGAGCGGTATCCGCAGAGACACGCCCGCCCGAACAACAGTCTCAGAGTCAGAAAAGTCACGGCACCGTCCGGCTCCACAAATGGCGCCGAGGGTAGGGTGGCACAGACTCGAATCTGGCCCCATGGCACCGAGTCCTGAGCCGGACACGGCGCTGTGCTCAACCTCAGCGCCAGGAAGAGGACAAAGACGGCATCAAGAGACTTCACAGCGCCGCTAGCAGTCTTGGCGCCCATGGTGCCAGCGTGACAAGCCGACGCCCATCACAGCCCACGGCACCGTGAAGGGCACTGACCGGCGGCACAACCCGGGCCTTGCGAACCACCAGTCCGGCCACCGGGGAGCTCTTCACTCGGAAGGGTGACACTGCCTTGGCGGCACCCTCCCGCCTGCCCCCCAAAAGAAGCGGGATGGGCCTCCTGCACTCTGAAAGGAGCCTTGGCAACGGCCAGGCTACTAGAAGCCGAGACTCCCTCCTCCTCGGTCCGTGTAGAACCGGGAGGTGACCCGGAGGAAAGGCCGAGAATACGTGGCTTGGCCCGACATGTGCGCACCCGACCCCCGAAAGTCAGCAGAGCTCACCCCACTTTCCACATGGGTTGTTCGATGACCCGGCGGTCCATGGAGAAACAGGCGTCGCATGAATCCATGTCATGAAGCGGGCCAAGACACACAAGGCAATGGTCGTGCTGGTTGGCGATGGAAAATTTATAGCCGCAAGGACACCGTCGCATGGGGGGCCGTCCCACCTTTGAAGTCTTGCCCTCCAACCCAGACATGACCTACGAGGAGAAAAAAAAAAACACCAAACACAGACTCGACATCGCCAAGAATAAAAATAAATGGAAAGATCTCACCAAGCGACGTCGAGTAAGGCAACAAGAACAGTCAGAAAAGGAGCCGACGGACTGCAGCATGAAGGAATAATATGGCTGAAAAGATGAAACTGCGTAGGCGGTAGGCCTCAAGTTCTGCAGATCTTCCCACGAGGCGACCTCGACAGCAGGAGACGAAGAACTGGCAGGCAGGCGGAGTCGTCAGTGCCTAATGGCCAACCTGCAAGCACCACGCAATGCATCAGCCGTGGGTGGCGCCGATGGTGTGTCAGCTCCACCTACTAAAAAAAAAGCTCCCGCGGGGTCATGACCTCTGGCCATGTACCTAATTGTGAAGAATGGTGAAGATTGACACAGATAAGATCTCAGCTGTGCCAGTGTGCTGGGGTGCACAGGGCTGAAAACAGATTAGGTAAATATTTTAGCAAGAATTGCTGTGCTTCTTGAGCCGAATGGAACTGTTTATCCCCTTAGAGAGGTTGCAACTTGCAGAGTGGCATGGTATTTCAGTCGAAACAATGCCTGCAGCATACAATTTCTTTTTAATATATCTCTACTCCTGGTGTTGTACAAACACCAGGGCTAAAAATCATTGTAGATAAAAGTACGTGACCCTTCCCACCAAATTTCTTTTATTTCCTGAACCTTGGCTTGGTTCAAGAGTCGGAATATGATGGGTTGCATTTTTTCCCCCGGGGATAGGTACTGGTCTAAGTGATTATGGGACCATACTTTAATGTAGCTAGGACGGTCCTGCAATCTTTTCTAGAAGCTTCTGCACAAACAGAATAATGCCCTTGCCTTCTGAGTGCTTTGGAAGACCGATAATGAGTAGATAATTTCTTCTACTGCAACGTATAGGGAGAGCCATCACCAGCAGAAAACAGGAAGTTGTTATCCCCCTGTACAGACAGTTGGTGAGACCCCATCTGGAGTACTGCGTCCAGTTCTGGAGACCCCATCTCCGCAAGGACGTAGACAGGATGGAGGCAGTCCAGTGGAGGGCAACTAAAATGGTGCAGGGTCTGCAAGAGAAGCCATACGAGGAGAGGCTAAAGGAGCTTAATATGTATACCCTTGAGGAAATGAGGGAGTGGGGGACATGATAGAAACTTCTAAGTACCTCAGTGGAATCAACAAAGTCCAAGAGGGTAGCATCTTTCAGAAAAAGAGATGTGCAAGAACAAGGGGACACAATTTGAAGATAGAGGGGGGACGGCTCAGGAACAATGTGAGGAAGTATTTTTTCACAGAGAGGGTGGTGGACACATGGAACAGCCTTCCTGAGGAGGCTGTGGGGTCTAAAACTGTGGAAGAATTCAAGAATGCACGGGACAGACATAAGGCAATTTTTTATGGGGTAGGAAGAAATAGGCCATTTGTTAAATAGGATCTGCAGCTTATCCTATAGGTAGGGAAATGGGCAGACTAGGTGGGCCAAGCAGTCCTTATTTGCCGTCAAAATCTATGTTTCTAGGTCGATTCTTTCCTCCAACTCATTTTACAGCACAGTTCAAAAATCTCACATTTTGTTTTACATGTTTTATCTTCTAGAGGAGAAATACTGGCTTCAAAGTCAGAGATTTTCTGTCTTGAGGACTGCAGAGTGGGCTTCACCCGCTTTGAAATCTGCCATCAATTCAAACAAAACTTCCTTTATAGTGTTGAGATCTCTTGAGAAACGTTTCATTAGAAGGTCAGCCTCTGGATCTGGGAAGGAAGGAAGGTGGGGGACAGGCATCCTTGAGACACTCAGAAGGCAGAGAGCAAGCTGGAAGATTTTTCCAGCTGTGTAGAAGTGTCCATATCTGATGTCTTCGACAGCATTGCTATATAAAAAAGTATACCAAGCGGTAGGAAAGAAGTTCCTCTAATAAGCACAGCACATGAAGAAAGTGAAAAATGTAAGGTGGTATAACTAAAATACTGATAAGACGATGCCCCAGGGAGCTAGCTCGAGAGCTGTCACTTTTCAGCTTGCCATCAAGTGACCTCCAGCAAGCTTATTTTAAAAGTAAGGAAAAAAAAATATATGGAAAATAAGTCTTAAGATCAGTTGACATGGCTCAGGTTACTACAGTGCAAATGCAGTCATGTAAACAGATCACAGTAAGTACTTCACTGAACTGCTCCCTGTGGCACTGCAAACATGTTCGGAGTGAACGGTGCAAGACACTGTGTGGACAGGCTGCACTGCTTGCTCTAGCACACAGCGTATGCTCCTGGATTCACAGCCCCTCTCTCGTGTGGTTTGCATCAGCACTGAGAGGCACTATGTAAACATGAACCAAGACCGGCATGAGAGGTCAGGGCAGCACAGGAGCAATCCCAGATGCAGCCATGTAACTACTGCTGTAACAATGCATTTTTCAGTTTTTTCAAACTGCGTCAGGGGGCTCCCTTAAGTACTACCCTACTATTGGTGTGGTACTCAAACCAGTTGGTGCAGGGTATCAGTAAAATTTGTTTTTAACATCTGTAGTTCAAGTTGGGGGGAAGACTTTTCTTGGGAAAGAAAACAATGTTTTTTGTTGGTACCCCAATTACAAAATGCAGATCAATCTTAGAATTTAAAGAAACAGTGGAGAACCACAAATGGAAATTCCTACCGTAACTCTTGATTTTCTTGGACAAAGTCTCCACCACTCATTCACACTAATGGGATCTACACGGGGCGCTAGGACCTGGCAGGAGAAAACATTTCAAGAAAGGGTGCCAGAGATAGAGCACCGAGAGCCTTGGCATATGCAGTAAAGACCATCTCAGCGCCGACCCTCCAACCGCCTCAGTACCTTTTTCCGAGGAGGTGCAGTGTAACTAACCTAACAAAACAGGACACAAGAGAGTCCGAATGACCCATGTAAGAAGACTGCAATAAAGAGTCTTCACAGCCCAGCCATTGAAGGAGTGAAGACCAAAAACCGAGACGTAAGCTCCAGGGGTTGGAGGGTAGGCGTCTGAATGAGTGGTGGAGACTTCGTCCAAGAAGATCAAGAATTACAGTAGGTATGTAATTTCCATATCTTCCTGGACAAAGTCTCCACCACTCATTCACACTAATGGAAGAGTACCGAGCTAATACCCTCCCCCCCCCAAAGATAGGCGGCAGCAAAAACTGAGTTCACATACTTAGGACAGCAGTCTGTTAAGAATAGTCCTGCCAAACGACAGATGTCATCTGGCATGGACATCCAAGGCATAGTGCTCAACGAAAGTATGCACTGAGCTCCAGTTAGCCGTGATTTCAAATATCTGCAATGGGCACGCTGCAGATTTCCACCATAGATGCAGCAACTGCTCTAGTAGAGTGAGCATACACTTGCTTTCCCGGCAACCTGTGCCATAGAATAGCAGTGGTGGAGGCATGCTACCAGCCACGCTGAAATGCACCCAATAGTGACAGGTAGACCCAGCCGGAGTCTTGCTGAAGGAAACAAACAGTTGTTGAGCCTTTAAATTTCTTTTGTTCTATCTAGATAAAATCGCAGGGCTTGCAACATCAAAAGAATGAAGGGTACATTCCCCTTCATTCTGAAAGTTCGCAAAGTAGGTAGGCAGGCAGGACTAAAGGTTGGTTTAGATGGAATTCTGAGACAACCTTAGGGAGAAACTTAGGATGAGTCCTAAATACAGGTTACTCACCTGTAACAGGAGTTCTAGGAATGGTATATGTTGTTCATCCACACTGTCTGGCAGGTTCCTTGCCGCTTTAAATCTTGCCTGAAGGTCTTCAAGCTGGCTCCTCCCACCCACCCAGGTGGAAAAAGTCTCGGCTCCGCCCCATGACGCCTAGATCTAGCCCGCCGAAGCCAGGTTATGCGTTGAAGCCGGGAGGTTAGTAATGTAGGATGAACAATATATATCATTTTGTGAACTCCTGGGTTACAGGTGAGTAAATACAGGTTACCTACCTGTAACAGGAGTTCTAGGAATGGTATATGTTGTTCATCCACACTTATTGGCAGGTTCCTTGCCGCTTTAAATCTTGCCGGAAGGTCTTCAAGCTGGCTCCTCCCACCCACCCGGTGGTAAAACCTCGGCCCGCCCATGACGCCAGATCTGCCCGCTGGAAGCTCAGGTTGTGCTGTCAAGCCGGGAGGTCGTGGGTGGATGGTAGATGAACAACATATACCATTCCTAGAACTCCTGTTACAGGTGAGTAACCCATATTTCTAGGACATGGATATGTTGTTCATACTACACTTATTGGCAGACTCCTAGCAGTTCTCCGGGAGGAGGAGGCAAGACACCCCTACTTAGGGAATAAAGACTGGAGAACCGAGGCCCCAAAACCAGCATCCCGGCGTGACTCTAGGGTCGATGTGGTAATGGGTAATAAAGTGTGTGCTGACTTCCAGGTAGCAGCCCTGCAGATTTCCTGGATAGGGACGTCCCTGGAAGCAGCCACCGATGCAGCAGTATGACGGGTAGAATGAGCTCTTATCCCTCTGGGAGGCTCCATGCCCGCCAACTTATAGCAGCGATCTATGCAGGAGGAGACCCACCTGCCTATCGTCCGCTTGGCTGCAGGTCTGCCAGGTGCGGCTTCAGCGTAGGTGACAAACAGCTGGCGAACCTCTCCCCGACTTCCAGCCGCAGCTCCTTATAATAAGCGAGCCCTTCTAGGGTCCAGAGTATGGAGCCTATATTCGGCCTCCGAGGTGCGACATTGGGTAGAACACCGCAGAGTCAGCACCTGGTTAAGGTGAAACTCCGACACCACCTTCGGAAGGAATTTCGGTGGGGCGCAGAACAACCTTGTCCCTGTGGAAGACCAGGTAAGGAGACTTGATGCAAAGCGCCTGGAGCTCCCATCCTTCTGGCTGACGGATAGCCACCAAGAAGGCGGTCTTCCACGACAGGTGAGAGAGTCACACCTGTGCATTGGTTCGAATGGCTTGCCCATGAGCTTTGCCAGTACCAGCAGTAAATCCCACGGAGGTGGAGGTTCTCGCACCGGAGGGGAAATGTGATCAAGGCCTTTGAAAAAGTGCCTGACCACCTTTTCCTGCGCCACCGACTGCTCCCCGCCCGCGCCCGGTAAGGAGAGATGGCTGCCAGGTGCACCTTTAGGGTCGTCGACCTAAGCCCTTGACTAGAAAGGGACTATAAATAGTCCAAAATGCTTGCCACAGAACAGGAGGAAGGGTCCAAGCCTTGCTCTGACACCAAATGGAGAATCTCTTCCATTTGAAGGCATAGTATTTTCTGGTCGACTCACGGGACGCTCAACAACACTGAGGACCTCGCCGGAAAGACCCAAGGCCTGGAACTCTAGCAGCTCAGGAACCAGGCCGTCAGGTGCAGGGATTGAAGGTCCGGATGGAACACCTTCCCCTGACTGACTGAGAGCAGGTCCGGGCGAGCTGGAAGCTGCCTCGGGAGCCTGGAGCTGAGGCTGAGGAGATCTGGGTACCAGAACTGGCGGGGCCAGTCTGGGGCTATCAGAATCACCTGCGCCTTGTCCCTCCTTGCCTTGAGAAGCACCTTGTGAATCAAGGGAAATGGGGGAAAGGTGTAAAAGAGGCCCGGGGTCCACAGCCTCGAGAAGGCATCCCCCTGCAGCGAGCCCTGCTGAGGGGGGCGGGCATGAAACAGCCTCAGCTTCGCGTTCTCCCTGGAGGCAAACAGGTCCACCTGAGGTGTGCCCCAGTGGGAGAATAGATCTTGTACTACCTCCGGCAGGAGAGACCACTCGTGAGATGCAGCCCCTATCCGGCTCAGGGCATCGGCCAGGGTATTGGAGGCTCCTGCCATATGAATGGCTAGGAGATCCGCCTCCAGGCTGTGCACGAGTGACCAAATGCGGAGAGCTTCCTTGCATAGAAGCATGGAGCGCATCCCGCCCTGGCGGTTCAGGCAGTACATGGTCGTGGTATTGTCCATCTGGACTCGGACCACTTGACCCCGGAGAAACGGAGCAAAGGCAGTGAGAGCTAGGCGGACCGCTCGGAGCTCCAGCAGGTTGATGTGGCATCGGGACTCCCGCGGGGACCAGAGGCCGTGCACTCGGTGTTCCCCCAGATGGGCACCCCAACCCATCAGAGAGGCATCGGTCGATAGAGAGACCGTCGGCTCGGGGCCGACAAACGGATGCCCTCCTGCAGATGGAATGGAACGGTCCACCACTGAGAGCTGCCACATCTCTTGGGTCACTATCACTAGCTGGTCCAAAGGATCGCAGCTGCTAGACCACTGGCTGGCCAGTCCCACTGAAGGGGGTGATGTGCCAGCGCCGCCCAACGGACCACGCTGGTACAGGTCGCCATGAGACCCAGAAAGCGAGGAAGTCCTGGCGTATACGATTGCCCAACCAGAAATGATTGGGCAAAGGAGGTAAGAACCTCGGCCCCTGTCCGCCGGGAGCCGTGCTCTGGCTTGAAGAGAGTCGAGCTCTGCCCGATGAACAGGATCACCTGCTTGCTCGAGTTCCGACTTGGCCTCGTTGATGAGAAGGCCAACTTGAGAGCAAACCTGGAGGGCAGGATCTCTGGACCACTCCACCTCCGCCTGAGGAGGCTGCTATCAGCCAATCGTCCAGGTAAGGGTACACCCGGACCCCTCGGCGCCGCAGGAATGCTGTCACCACTGCCATGCATTTGGTGAAGACCCTGGGAGCTGGAGATAAGCCGAAGGGCATGGCTCGGAACTCGAAGAGGGATCCCTCCGCTCGAAAGCGGAGGAATCTCCGACGTGACGGACGGATAGGGACGTGAAAGAACGCGTCCTGTAGGTCCAGACAGCAGAACCACACGCCGTGTTCCAGAGATGGTATTATCTGCGCCAGAGTGACCATCCTGAAGGTTCGAGACCTTAGGAACTTGTTCAGGTCGTGTAGGTCGAGAATGGGCGCCAGCCCCCTCCCATTTCGGAACCAGGAAATACCTGGACACGAACCCCGGGTCTGAAGGGGGGTCCTCCACCTCCATGATCACCTCCTTTTGGAGGAGGAGAGCGATGTCGGCTCAGCGAGCCGCCAGTGAGGCTGCGGACCCCGAGGCCCCCCGAGGTGCGACGGCTCTGAAGGGCGGGGCCTGCTCGAATTCCAGAGGTAGGCCTTTTCCCACCACCTCCAGTATCCACCTGTCCGTGGTAACAGCGGACCAGGCGGAAAGGAAGTGTCTAAGCCGTCCCCACACGGGGGGAACCAGGGGTGAGGTGACAGGGATGGGGGCGACACCCCTCAGCCTGTCACTGGGCAGGCTTGGAGGAGGGACCGCCGAGGACCGGGCCTTTACCTCCCTGCTTCCTGTTGGAGGAAGCCACGGCTTGGGTTTGGGATACTGTCGAGCCTGGCCCTGGACGCTGCGTTGTGCCGGGCACGCCGCGAGCGCAGGAAGGACTCAGGGGCTTAGGCTGTGGCTTGCGGCCTTGTCCTTCTGAGCGGAAGAGACCGAGTCCAAGGTAGCACTGACTTCGATCCTTTGCAGGTGACCTTCCACCCCAGGGTCGAGAGGTCAGTCCCGAAAGGGAACATCCGCCAACTTGTGCGGGTATCCGAGGTGAAGGTGATATCCTCAGCTAAGCCCTGACGACGATGGCCACTGCGGCCGCCACAGACTGACACGAGTCCCGATGTCTAACGTAGTCTGGAGCTGCTGTTTGGCCACTGCCCTGCCCTGGTCCCGCACCTGCCTGACCGTAGTCTGCAGATCTGCGGGAAGATGAGGGACAACCTCATCCAGGGAGCCCAACAGGGCGTGAGAAAAATGTGCCATGAGGACGGCCGAACTGGCCTGACGAAGGCGGCGAGAGGACGCAGCATAGAC
Organism: Neoceratodus forsteri; assembly: GCA_016271365.2. Classification (NCBI taxonomy): domain Eukaryota; kingdom Metazoa; phylum Chordata; order Ceratodontiformes; family Ceratodontidae; genus Neoceratodus; species Neoceratodus forsteri. Next base: position 11,004,118 of record JADMNL010000036.1, read on the forward strand.
TTTCCCGCCCGCATAATCCAATTTCTGGATTCTTGTCGGGAGGTTTGTCTCACATCCTGCGTTCGCACGCCGAAAACGCTGTCGGTAACCAACCCTCGGCCGAGGGGTGTCTCAAAACCGGACAGGGAATCGGTAGGACTGCATACTTCCTGGCCAACCTGGGTCAGGCACAGGGCAGGAAGCAGGACGCTGCCAAGTTCCAAGGCCGGACTCACTATGGCTTCGCCACGGAACAGCCTCCGAGAGAACTCTCGGTCCACAGAATCTCCGTGAGGGATACCTGGCCTGCTTAGAAACGGGTTCGAGCTTCATCCCGTGGACTCTGGAGATGAGTCAGGCAACCTTAAGAAGGACCAAGGCGTTTCGTCCATTGATTGACTGCCTCCGAGACTCCAAGTCCATGCGCTGGAGAAGAGGGAGGAACCATCATCGACTCAGAAGAGTCCTCAAAGAGCTGCTCGGGCCTGAGCCACCCTCCACCTGCCGAGGCTTATCAGGAGTGAGGGTGACAGACAGCCTATGGGGCAAACCCAGGCCGACCTAGAATTTTTGGTCGGAGCCCCAACTAATGGCTGTGGAGGCGGAGGTTCCACCAGAATCGTGTGGGCAGCTGGAATTGGCCGAACAACCGGTCTGAGAACAGGCCCTCGATCACAACGAGGGGTTGTTTCAGGCTGTTCTGGTGACAGCTTACTTAATGGCTGGGAAGACGATCGGTGGCTTTTTCTTCGGGTCGAAGTTGTTGCTACAGAGTTCCCTGTAGACCTTCGACGCAACTTGCGCCAAGCCTCCCTCGTCCGAGGTGAACAGCGCGACGCTACCTGTCATGGTGCCGACCACCTATGGTGGCGGACTGCTGACCGCGAGGATGTCCAAGATCGAGAGTCTCGATCAGGTCGAGGAAGGCGAGGAGAAGTGTCGGAATCAGCACTTCTGCCTCGACGTATCCCACTGAAGGCTCCAGAACCGGAGGCACAGACGAGCCGACGATCCTCAACTCCCCACCGGGGAACTGGAGAGAGGGGATTCTCAGCTTCTCCAGCCGATAACCCGCCTAACGGGTCGAGAAAATCTCACCATCGCCGATGGGAGTCTCCGGTCAACTGGCCTGATGGGGACACCGTGAAGCCAGTGGCCGGAGCTGAGAGGTCGATCAGGTCGACTGGTCGACAAGGGAGGGGATCTTCCTGCTCCCAAGAGCGCCGACGGAGAGACTTACTTTTGCTCTTTTGGACCTGGAAAGGTCCCAAGAAGTTGGACCCTCACCTTGGTCGAGGGCTGCCAGCGCTGGAAAAGAAGCCGGTACGGGCACCGAGAGAGAGCGGACAAATGCCGCAGCCGAGGCAGAAGCGCCCGCGCCGCCTCTTCGAGGGCGATCATCTGCTCGAGCTGATCCGCCGAGCCCCGCCACCGACACCGCCAATCGGCCTCTTTAGATTTCACCGTGAATTTTTTCTCTCGCGCCCAGTTGTAATCGGCAGCAACGGTCTTCAAGGACGAAGCCGGAAAGGAAGAGCACAAGTCGCAGGCTCCGCGGGTCGTGCTCAAGGCCCAGGCAGTAGACGACGCGGAGTGCGGATCCGTCTCAGACATCTTCTGCTCCGCATGGGCACCTCCAAACCGAGTCGATGGTCCATCGTGAGCCTGAGAGAAGACCACCAAGTCTTTTAGCAAAAACTTTGATTTCGAACTTTCAAGAATTAGGAACTAGTCTTAAACGCAGCGTTGCTAAGGAGGGAACCTGAGCTTCCAAGCGGTAAGGAAGATCTATGCCATGGGCGGAGCCGGAGTTTACCACCCGGTGGGTGGGAGGAGCCAGCTTGAAGACCTTCCGCAAGATTTAAAGCGCAAGGAACCTGTTATCAGCAGGATGAATATATCCATGTCCCAGAACCTGTATTTCTAGGGACATGAATATGTTGTTCATCCACACTGTCTGGTAGACTCCTAGCAGTTCTCCGGGAGGAGGGAGGCAAGGCGCACACCCCCTACTTGGGAAATAAAGACTGGAGAACCGAGGCCCCAAAACCAGCATCCCGGCATGACTCAAGGTCGATATGGTAGTGGGTGATGAAGGTGTGTGCCAACTTCCAGGTAGCAACCCTGCAGATTTCCTGGATAGGGACATCCCTGGAAGCAGCCACCGATGCAGCGGTATGGCGGGTAGAATGAGCTCTTATCCCTCTGGGAGGCTCCATGCCCGCCAACCTATAGCAGAGATCTATGCAGGAGGTGACCCACCTGCCTATCGTCCACTTGGCTGCAGCGTAGGTGACAAACAGCTGGTGAACCTCTCCCAGAACTTCAGCCGTTCGCTCCTTGCAATAAGCGAGCGCTCTTCTAGGGTCCAAAGCATGGAGCCTATATTCGGCCTCCGAGGTGTGATTGGGGTAGAACACCGGCAGAGTCAACACCTGGTTAAGGTGAAACTCCGACACCACCTTCGGAAGGAATTTCGGGTTGGGGCACAGGACAACCTTGTCCCTGTGGAAGGCCAGATATGGAGACTGATGGAAAGCGCCTGAGCCTCCCATCCTTCTGGCTGACAGATAGCCACCAAGAAGGCGGTCTTCCATGACAGGTGAGAGATGTCACACCTGTGCATTGGTTCAATGGCTTGCCCATGAGCTTAGCCAATACCAGCAGTAGATCCCACGGAGGTGGAGGTTCTCGCACCGGAGGGATATGTGATCAAGGCCTTTGAAAAGCACCACCACCTTCTCCCTGCACCCACTGACTGCTTCCCGCCCGCGCCTGCAATGAGAGATGGCCGCAGGTGCACCTTAAGGGTCGCCGATCAAGCCCTAGCTGAGAAAGGGACCACAGGTAGTCCAGAATGCTTGCCAAGGAACAGGAGGAAGGGTCCAGGCCCTTGCCCTGACACCAAATAGAGAATTTCTTCCATTTGAAGGCGTAGCATTTTCTGGTCGACTCTACAGGACGCCTCAACGATGTTGAGGACCTCGGCCGAAAGGACCCAAGGCCAGGAACCTAACCGCCAAGAACCAGGGCCACAGGTGCAGGGATTGAAGTCCAGATGGAATACCTTCCCTGACTGACTGAGATCAGGTCCGGCGAATGGAAGCCACCGGAGCCTGAGCTGAGACTGAGGAGATCTGATACCAGAACTGGCGGGCCAGTCTGGGTCTACCAGAATCACCTGCGCCTTGTCCCTCCTCACCTTGAGAAGCACCTTGTGGATCAAGGGAAATGGGGGAAAGGCGTAGAAGAGGCCCGGGGTCCACGGCCTCAAGAAGGCATCCCCCTGCAGCGAGCCCTGCTGAGGGGGGGGGCATGAAACAATCTCGCCTGATTCTCCTGGAGGCAAACAGGTCTCTTGAGGCGGCCCCAGTGGGAGAAGAGTTCTTGTACTACACCGCAGGAGAGACCACTGTGAGACGCAGCCCCTATCCGGCTTAGGGCATCGGGCCAGGGTGTTGGGAGGCCCCTGCCACATGAATGGCGAGGAGATCCGCTCCAGGCTACACACGAGTGACCAAATGTGGAGAGCTTCCTGCACGGAGGCATGGAGCGGTCCCGCCCTGGCAGTTTAGGTAGTACATGGTTGTGGTATTGTCTGTCTGGACCTGAACCACTTGGACCTCGTGAGAAACGGAGCGAGGCGGTGAGGGCTGGATGAACCGCCTCAAAGCTCCAGCAGGTTGATATGGCATCGACTCCCGAGACCAGAGGCTGCAGGGCCCTGTGCTCCCCAGATGGGCATCCCAACCCATCAGAGAGGCGCCGTTGATAGCAAGACCGCTGGCTCGGGCGGACAAACGGGATGCCTCCTGCAGATGTGCTGGAATGGTCCACCACTGTAGAGCATTCCACATCCTCCGGTCACTGTCACTAGCTGATCCAGCGGATCGGGCGTTGTGACCATTGGCTGGCCAGCCCCCATTGAAGGGGACACGCGTACCAGCGGCCCAATGGACCACGCTGCAGGGCCGCCATGAGGCCCAGAAGTCCCGTGCAGGGCGCGATTGCCCAACCTGAAATGATTGGGCAAAGGAGGAAAGAACCTCTGCCCTGTCCGCCGGGAGCCGTGCTCTGGCTCATAGAGAGTCGAGCTCTGCTCCGATGAATTGTATCACCTGCTTTGGCACAAGTTCCGATTTGGCCTCGTTGATAAGGAGGCCAACCTGAGGGCAAACCTGGAGGGCCAGATCTCTGGACCACTCCACCTCCGCTCTGGAAGGGGCTGCAATCAGCCAGTGTCCAGGTATGGGTACACCCAGACCCTTCGTGCCGCAGGAATGCTGTCACCACTGCCATGAATTTGGTGAAGACCCTGGGAGCTAGGGAAAGGCCAGGGCATGGCCTCGAACTGTAGGGATCCCTCCACCTGAAGCGGAGGAATCTCTGGTGGGACGGACGGATTGGGATGTGAAAGAACGCGTCCTGAAGGTCCAGAGAACAGAACCACACACCTTGTTCCAAGGATGGGATTATATGAGCCAGAGTGACCATCCTGAAGGTCCAAGACCTTAGGAACCTGTTCAGGTCGTGCAGGTCGAGAATGGGGCGCCAGCCCCCCTCCGTTTTGGGACCAGGAAGTACCTGGACACAAACCCCGGGTCTGGAGGAGGATCCGCCACCTTCCTGATCACCTCTTTTTCGAGGAGCAGGGCAATATCGGCTCGGCGAGCCGACAGAGAGGCTGCGGACCCCATAGCCCCCCCGGGAGACGGACGTCGGAAGGCGAGGCCTGCTCAACCCAGGGGCAGGCCCTTTCTACCACCTCCAACACCCAACGGTCCGTGGTGATAGCGGACCAGGCGGAAAGGAAGTGGCAGAGCCATCCCCCCATGGGGGGAACCCAGGGGGAGTGATGAGGCTGAGGGCGACACCCCTCAACCTGTCACTGGGCAGGCTTAGAGGAGGGACCAACCGAGGGACCTCCTGGGCCTTTACCTCTCTGCTTCCTGTTGGAGGAAGCCGCGGGCTTGGGTTTGGGATACCAAGCGCGAGCCTGCTGGCCCTGGTGCTGGTGGGCAGGATATGCGAGGCGAGAAGGACGAAGGACTGTGCTGCTGCTGTCGATGCCTTTGTCCTTCTGGGCGGAGGTGACAGAGTCCAGAGTGGCATTGACTTTTCGATCCGCTGGAGATGACCTTCCACCCAGGGTCGAGAGGTCGGGTCCCCAAGAAGGGACATCTGCCAGTTGTGCTGGGTATCCGCCGGAAGGTGGATATCCTCAGCCATGCTCTGCGGCGCATGGCCACCGCGGCTGCAACCGATCTGGCACAGGAGTCTCTGATGTCCAGAGCCATTTGGAGCTGCTGCTTAGCCACTGCCCTACCCTGGTCCCACACCTGCTGGACCGTGGTCTGCAGGTCAGCCGGGAGATGAGGGATCACCTCATCCAGGGAGCCCATGAGGGCGTGGGAGAAGTGTGCCATCTGCATGACCAAGCTGGCCTGGCGGAGGCCAAGGGAGGACGCAGCGTACACCTTGCGCCCGGCGTAGTACAGCTTTTTGGACTCCTTGTCGGGGGGCTTGTCCACATCCCTAGCGTTCCCGGAATGCCGGAAAACGCTGTTGGTGACCAACCCCTCGGCAGAGGGGTGTTCAAAACCGGCAAAGAGCCAGTAGGGACCGCATACTTCCTGGCCATCCTGGCCAAAGGCGCAGGACAGAAAGCAGGCCGCTGTCAGAGCTCCAAGGCTCCAACAATGGCTTCAGCCACCGGAAAGGCCTCCGTGGGTGAAGCCCCTCGGTCCAGTATCTCTGTCAGGGATACTTGGCTCGGCTTGATACGGGCTCGAGCTGCATCCCGTGGACTCCAAGATGAGCCATGAAGGACGATGGGCTTTTTGTCCATCGACTGGCTCCCTGGAGGACTCCAGGTCAATTGGCCTGGAAAACAGGGAGGAGTCACATCTGACTCCAGAGGAGTCCGCAAGAGCTGCCTGGGGCTCTGAGCCACACTCCACCTGCCGAGGACGGTCGGGAGTGAGGGTGACAGACAACCTGTGGGCAGGCCCTGACCTGACCGAGAGTCCTGGTAGGCGCCCGATTTGGTTGTGGAGGAGGAGATTCCACCACAATCGGTGGGTAGCTGGTTTCGCCGAACAACCGCCCAGGCTTGGGCACCCTCTACAGCGAGGGTTGTTTCGCCGCTGGGTGACAGCCACTTGATGGCCGGGAAGGTGACGCTTGTTCCCGACAGAAGCATAACGACTGCCACATCAGGTCCTCATAGCTGACGCACTTCACGCTAGCTTCTCCTCTTCCGGAGAGGAAGATGAGGACAAGTGGCGGCGCCGCTACCGTGCCAAGACCACTGATGCTGGCTGGACCGAGACGATGTCCAGACTGAGATCCTCGGCGCTTTCAAGGACGGGTCTGGAAGGGCGGGGACACCGCTTCCTCAGCTCAGAAGCCTTAACCGGGACCGCGGCACCGGGGCGCAGGCAGGTCCTCGGTCTCCACCGGGAACCGTGAAGAAGGGCTGTCGGTTCACTAGTCGACAGCCTGCGTTGACGGGCGAGAAAAGTCCCCACCGACGACGGGTGTCTCGCCAGCTGGCCTGACGGGATGTCGTGAAGCCAGCGGCCTAACTGCAACCTCGACTGAAGTCGACTGTCCGGGAAGGGACCTCTCCCGCGAACACCCACGATGGACTTACTCCTTTGAGTCCTTCTTTTTGGACTGAGTGGAATGTCCCGACGCTCCTCTCCCTTCGTGGAAAGGGATTGGCAAAGCCCTGAAAGAAGCTGGAATACGAGGTACCCAGAGAGCGGATAAATGCCACTACGAGGAAGAGGATGATGCCTGAGCCACCTCCTCCTCAAGGGATCATCTGTTCGAGTTGCTCAGCTGAGCCAGCCGCCGTGTAACCGCCCAACGGGCCTCCTTCAACTTAACCGTGGGTAGCGCTCGCCCAAGCTGTAAATCAGCAGCTGTCCTCCAGGAACGCTGGTCAAAATGAACGGGCATGACTCGTGAGGCTCATGGGTCGTGTTCTAGGCTGAGGCAGTAGACGATGTGAAGTGTGGGTCCATCCTGACATCTTTTGCCCACAAGGGCACCACGAAACCGGAGTCGACGGTCTCATCGCAGCTGCTAGAGAAAGATGACCGAAGTCTTGAAAATTTTAAAATAAGTTTCAAGTAATCAAGAATTAGATCCAGTCTACACGAGAGCGTTATGAGGAAACCTGAGCTTCCAAGCCGTAAGGAAAATCTGCGTCATGGGCGGAGCTAAGAGTTTTACCACCCGGTGGGTAGGGAGGAGCCAGCTTGAAGACCTTCCGCAAGATTTAAAGCGCAAGGAACCTGCCAGACAGTGTGGATGAACAACATATCCATGACCCTAGAAGAACTACTTTGTCCTTGTGAAATACAGTGTACGGGGGGTCTGTGACCAGTGCATGTATTTCAGAAACTCTACGGGCCGAAGTGATGGCCACCAGGAAGGCCGTTTTCCAAGTGAGGAACTTCAACTCGCAGGCAGCTAGAGGCTCGAAAGGTTTCCGAGTGAGCATGTTTAGCACAAGGTTAATGTCCCAGGCTGTGACTGGATGTCTGACAGGAGGTCTAGTATGCAGAATACCCTTAAGAAACCTCAACTACAGGTAACTGAGCCAGAGATGAGGAATGTACCGGCTCATAAGCTGAAATGGCACGGAGATGAACTCTGACTGTAAAGTACTGCAGATCTGAAATTGAGAGGTCTAAAAGGTACTCCAAGACTATTTGGTGGGTAGGAAAAAGGGTTCAAAGAGGATTTTGCACACAGGAGAGAGCGAGAGAAATGCTTCCATTTGGCTGTATAGGTTTTTCTGATGGCTGGCTTACGCGCAGCCAAAAGAACATCTGAAACCCTATGAGAAACATTGACCTATTCACCTCTCTCTTCAGGAGCCAAGGTGAAGGTGAAGAGACTTAAGATTGGGATGGACCACAGGACCCTGGGTCAGGATGTTCGTTTGAAAAGGAAGTGATTGGGGGTGGGGGTTCTGAGACTGTTGAGCAGCAGGAACCATATCTGTCGAGGCCAGAAGGGAGCAATGAGAATCATTTTGTTCCCGGACACTCGAATTTAAGAAGTACCCTCTGAATTAGGGGAAGAGGAGAAAAAGCGTATAGAAAGTGTTTTGTCCACTGCAGCCTGAACGTTTGAACATATCCCGACAGAAAATGCCAGGTCCTGGATTTCTGGAGCAGAATAGAGGCAGTTTTGCATTGAGTGGAGATGCAAAAAGGTCCAGGTCTGGAGTTCCCCACTCTCTGAAGAGTGACTGAGCAACGGTTGAGTCAAGAGACCACTCATGAGGATCTGTCTCCATTCTGCTGAGACGGTCTGCCAGTTAGTTTTGTACTTCTGGAAGGTAAACCGCGTGAATTAGAGCCTTGGGCTCCAGGCACCATTCCCACACTCTCATAGCTTCCCTGCATAATGGGTAAGAGTGTGCACCACCCTGCTTGTTGATGTATACATCACTGCTTTGTTGTCCGCTTGAAGGAGAAATGTTCTGTGACAGAGTATGTCATTCAAGGCTCGGACTGCATAGAGGACGGCTCATTTCCAGGATGTTTATGTGAAGCTGGGACTCCTCCCAAGTCCACGTACCTTGGGTGTGGAGATTCTGGCAGTGAGCTCCCCATCCCATCAGGAACGCTCTCGGTAATGGAGATCTGATGATCCAGAGGTGCAAAGGGATATCCTTCCAGAAGGTTGTCCTCCTACGACATCCAGGTGAGTGGCCTCTTTAGAGGTTCTGTCACCTTGATAGGAAAAGGACTCAGGGTGAGTGGTGGGGACCACTGAGTACTGAGCATCCACTGAGAGGTTCTCATGTGGAGACGTGCTAGGGTACACAGAACACAGAGGATGCCATGAGACATTGCATCGAGATAGTTTGAACTGAGCTGTTTTCTGATGTATTGGGCCATCTGTGGGATATCGCCCTTCTGTCCTCTGGGAGAAAAGCCTTGCACAGGAGGTGTCCAGAAGAGTTCCCGTAAAGAGGAGTTTCCGTGAGGGATGCAACTGTGATTTGTTGAGATTTAGCAAGACTCACATTGATATGAGGAAGTCTGAAGCCGTAGCTACAACGCCCAGATATGGAAACACTTGAATTCTATTTCTCCTGAGATGCCGCAAGAATTGCACAACACTTTGTAAAACTGCAGCGCTCAGGATAGCCCTATGGGCAGGACTGTGAAATGATTATGTTGACCCAACGCCACAAACCGTAGGCATTTGTGGTGCTTTGAGTATAGCTTTGGTAGGCATCCTGCATGTCCAGGGAGGCTAGCCAATCGTGTGGATGAAGCAAAGGTAGAAGGGTACCTAGAGATATCATCTTGAACTTTTCCTTGTGAAGGAACTTGTTTAACTTTCTGAGATCCAGAATGGGGTGCATGCCGGCAGTTTTCTTTGGGACCAGAAAGTAGTGGGAGTACAATACTGCGTTTGTTGATCCAGCAGAACTATTTCTACTGCCCTGTTGTTCAGAAGGCCTTGTACCTTGAAGCAAGAAGGTCCGACTGTACTGCCGACAGCCTGGGCTATCATTTGGGGATGATCAGGAGGGGTTTCCGAAAGATTGAGCGAGTACCCCTCACAGATTATCCGGAGGACCCATGTGTCTGATGTTACAGATTTCCACTGGCTGTAGAACTGAGTCAGACATCCTCCCACCACTGAGGAAGAGTCCCCCTCGGGCAGCTGAGGCGGGACCTGGGCCAGAAACTCAGAAGGTGGCACTGGGCGCTTTAAGGCCTTGTGCCTTCTGCTGTTTTCTTTTGTGGACGAGGGTTGTGGTTTTTGTTAAAACCTTCTCTGCCAGAAAGGACTGACTGTTGTGAAATTGACGCTTGTTGGCACCCCCCCCCCCCCCGAGGAGGTGGATGTAGGTCGAGCAGTCTTAATGGCAGACCTAGTCTTCTGGGTGGCCTCCAAGGCTTGCTCTACCTGGGGCCCGAGCAGATACATACTGAAGGGTAAAGCCATGACCTGCTGCTGGGCATCATTCGTGAAGCCTGAAGTACGCAGCCAAGAGTGGAGACGGGTGCAAATGGGAAGCAGTATCAAAAGCGTCCATTGCAGCTTTAACCTGTTGGTTGTTGGACTCTATACCCCTGGTTGTGGTCTGAAGTAGATCTGAATTAGATTCCGACTCAGGCAGAACTTCTACCATTTGTTTAACCGAATGCCAAAGGACATACTCATATTGAGAAAAATAGCCCTGGTAGCTGGCACACGCATACCCAGGGTGGAGGCAGCTGAGACTCTTACCTAAGGTGTCTATCTTATGAGGTTGTTCATAGGCCGGGCTGTAGATGCCTGAGGGAGGATGGCCTTATTCTCTGCTAAGATGACAAAAGAATCAGCAAAGGCTGGTGAGGCCAATATAGGTCGATCCTTGGGAGGAGCATACTTCCTATCTATGGACTTGGCCACAGAAGGGATGAGAGCAGGATTGTTCCATACCATCAGAGAGAGGGTCTCGAAGATGGCTGTACCGGAGGAGTTAAATCCATAGGATCTCCTGACATGTAGGTATTGGAGTCTTAAAAGCTTCCCAGGATCGATTTCTGTTTTCTGAGAGAAAGAGTGGTATTTAAAATTTTCAGCACAGACTTAAAGTAAAGGTCTTTGACCACAGGCTCTGCAGCAGGATTGATCCCTGCTCCTTCAACATCACCCAGCTGAAGATCTGGGTCAGGCTCAAAATCATCTCCTGACAGTCCAGGGGGGACTGTATGGACAGGAAAGGAGTGAAAATCAGTAGGAAAAATAGAGGAAGGAATTGGAGTCGAAAAGCCCTGGAGGCTGGACGGCGCTGCTCCAAGCCTTGACGCCAAACACAAGGAAGTTGGTTCCATGGAAAACGGCCCTGCACACGGTGCCGACAGAGCCCTTGGTGCCGCAGACAGCGCCGACAGGCCCCCGGCACCACGGATGGCGCCGAGGATGGTGCCAAGACTCCCTGGACAGTGCTGAGTGTGTCCCTGGTGCCACGGACAGCACAGAGAGTCCCAAGGCTCAAAAACTGCAATTTGAGAGAAGGAGAAAAAACTGGCAGGAGATAGAGGCATCGGTGTGGACCCCTGCGCCGCAGCCATATGAGGGGGGAAAATACCCAAGCGTAGAGTCGACGGCACCAAAGAAGGCACTGTGTGACTAGGAAGGTCCAACCGCCCTACCCGCTCCCTCAAACGTCTCAAAGGCCTCGGAGTGACTGGATCAGGCAGCTGGACCAACCTCTGAGCCCACTGCTCCATAAGAGCAGCCCACTGGTGAAACTGCTCATGGAAGCCCCTCCAATAGGCAGGGATGGCTCAAGTGTAGAGACTGGCCACCAGAGACAGAACCCAGCGACTTGGCAGAGGAGACTGGGCGCCAGCCCCAATGACCAACAGTTGACGCCAGACATACCAGAAGGTGACCTTGAGTGATGCCTTCTCTTTTTCGACTTGTGTGACGAAAGAGAGCTCGAGGCCGAACGGTGCAGAGAATGGTAAAGTTTCCTTTTATGCTTAAATCCAAGTTATCCTCCATTCTCCTTAACAGTGTCTGTATTGCTTTTTGTTAATTCTACCAGATGTCGCATCTGTTGCTGAAGACAAGAAGGCACCTTCTAACTCTGTGTGGACTGCTGATTGCTCAGTATTCAGGGTTTGACATACTGATGAGATTCCTGGTACTAATTACTTGGTGGACTTAAGTGTTTCATGTTTAGCCTGTTACACAGTACTTCTGGTAAGTAGTTTGTTGTACCAATTCAGCCCAATTCCTGTTGATACTGAGGCATGGGGGCTGGGGTCATGGGAGCACAATGAGGGCAAGGACAATGGCTGCCAAGCGGACCGTGGCAAGGCAGGTTTTTGTTTTTTTTAAGCTTTTGTTGACCGGGTAAGTGCACTAGACAAATCCTGCCTATTTTCAGGCATGACCCAGGGGAAGGGGATACAGATGAATGCCAGCTGACCTTGAACCAGATTAAGCTGTAGGTGGTATTTTTTTTTAGTGAATGAGGGAAATTTGGCCAGGACACCGGGGAAATTCCCCTACTCTTTTCGATAAGTGCCATGGGATCTTTAACATCCACCTGAACTACCACCAATCCAGGCAGATGGGACCTCGGTTTAACATCTCATCCGAAAGATGGCACCTCAGAAGCGCAGCACCCCTCTCATGCTGCACTACAGTATCAGTACTGGGATATTAACCCAAGTGCCAGATGTGGGAACTGAACTCACAGCCCTCTGATCTCCCAGCCTCTCACTTTCCCCCTTTTATTTATATAGCGCTCTATCCAAAGGCTCAGAATGCTTTACAATAGAAATACAAAACCCAAAATTAAAAACATCAATTAAATAAAGCTAAAAGCTCTATCAACCCCTTCCCCAAAACAGGAATTAAACATCAATTAAGGAAGCCTAAAGCTCTGTCAAACAAATATTTTTAAAGAGGCTTTAAAAGTCTCCACTGAGCTGACTGCACGATGTGGTGTGGCAAAGAATTCCAGAGCACCAGTGCAGCAACACCAAATGCCCTGTTGCCGAATTTCCTAAGGTGTGAAGTAGGCACCACAAGCAGGTTGGTCTCGGCAGGGCGTAAGGGTGGAAAGGCAGATGGGGAACCAGGAAATCTTTAAAGTAGTCGGGTCCCAAATCACGTAGGGCCTTGTATGTCCACAAGCAGATCTTGAAGGTGATGCTCGAACTCAAAGGCACCTGTCAACATCCTGGCTGTAGCATTCTGAACTAGCTGCAGTTGACGCAACAAACCTCCAGACAACCCTAGGTATAAAGTGTTGCAGTAATCAAGTCGGTTGGTGACAAAAGAAAAAATTACTCACCTTAGTAATGTTTCTTCTAATGGAGTCTTGCTATATTATGACAATTGCAGTTTGTCCCACCATTAGAACTGCTCCGGAGGTGAAAGAGTTAACTCTCATTCTAAGAATGGAACTTGGAGCGCGAGCCAGATTAGAGAAGCTCTGTCTGGGTTATTTCAAACCCAAACTGTCAGATCTTTACGAGCAAAACTCACTAAGGTCTGTGTGGAAGCTGTAACCTACACTCAGCCAACTGGCTACCTGACTCTTAACACATATTCCTGGTCCCAACACAAAGACTCAAGTCAGGGACCAGAAGTAATAATATAATATAAGTAATAATATAAGATAAAATAAAACACCACACCCCAAAACCCCAAGAAGGGGTGGAAAACATAATGGGCATAACTAGCGCCCACTAGGCTGCCCACCCATACCCAAGTAGAAGTTCTGAGAGGGGCAGGCTGGGGAGGTCTATAATATAGCAAGACTCCTAGAAGAAACAACATTACTAAGGTGAGTAATTTTTTCTTCAAACAACATGAAGTCTTGCTATATTATGACAATTGCAGACTACACAGCAGTACCTCCATGGAGGAGGAGACAGAACCTACTTAGGAATAGGCTCTGAAGCCACAGCTGTGCCAAACCTGACATCTCCTGGCCTGACATCCAGGGAGTAATGCTTGGTGAAAGTGTGTACCGCTTTCCAGGTAGCTGCTTGACATATCTCTAAGATAGGGATGTCTCTGGCAGCAGCTAGAGACGCGCAGTACCTCTGGTAGAATGAGCCTCAGGCCAGAGGGAGAACTTTCCCAGTTTCTGATAACAAAATTGGATACAAGAGACAATCCACCTGGCAATTGATCTCTTAGTGGCAGGTCTCCTTTTCCGACCTCACCATAAGTGAGAAAAGTTGGAGGATTTGAACCTGTGACCCTTGGTACGTTCTATATAGTAACTTAAGGCCTCTTAACATCTAAATTTGCAATCTCCTCTCGCCAGAGAGAGGAATGTTCAGTGAAAACACTGGAAGGAGATAGATTGATTAAGATGGATATCTGAAACCACCTTAGGCAAAACTTCCTATTAGTCCTGAGGACACCTTATCCCTGTGCAAAGAAATAAAGTCATGTTTCTACTGACAGGCTTGCAACTCACTTATGCGCCTGGCAGAAGTGATAGCCACTAGGAAAACAGTTTTCCAAGTTATACTTAAGCTCTGCAGAAGACAGAGGTTTAAAAGGGGTTGCATTAACTGGGCAATGCAAATATTAAGAACGCAGGTAGGCCAGATCCCTAAAAGGTGGATTAGTATGAAGTAATCCTTTAAAAACTTGGAAATACAGGGTGAGCGGAAAGAGAGGAGGGCTTTCCTGTTGACAAAAGCAGAGACAGCTGCCAAATGTACTTTCAGGGTAGCTGGTCTCAGGCCCAAAGAATTAAGATGGACCATATAGTCCAAAACAATGGGCAAATCAGCAGATTCTGGGAAATATGTTTCAGAACACCAAATGGAAAACCTTTTCCACTTAGAATTATAAGTAGCCCTAGTGGAAGGCTTCCTATAACTTTTAGGATTTCAAGAACACCCTGAGAAAGGTGTAGGTCAGCAAATTCTAACTCCTCAAGAGCCAGGCCTTGAGGTTGAGGGATTTGAGGTTCGGATACCAAACTCTCCCCTGGGCACAGGTTAACAGGTTGTGATTCCTGGGGAGACACAGGGGAAGATGGACTGATAGTGACAGAAGGAGTGGGTACCAGGGCTGCCTGGCCTAATCTGGGGCAATCAGAATCACCCTGCAAGGCTGGGATCTGATTTGACTAGCACCTTGAATAGGAGAGGAAGGGGAAGGCATAAAGAAACTTCCTTCCCAATCTAGGAGAAAGGCATCCAGGGGACTGAGCCCAACACTGGGGCCTGCAACAGAACAGTGGAAGTTGGTGACTGTCTGGGGCTGCAAAGATCTATCTGAGGGTGCCCCATCTGGCAAAACTATCCCCAGTATCTTGAGGACCCAGAGACCATTCGTGATGGCCCTGGGAAATCCTGCTGAGAGCATCTGCTAGACATTGTCCTTTCCTGGAAGGTGAACTGCTATGAGGAAGTGTTCAGGAATAGGCCAGAGACCACAACTTCATTGCCTCGGTGCACAAGGTCAAGACAGAGTGCCCCTGCTTGTTGATGTACCACATTGTTGTGGTGTTGTCTGTTCTGACTTGTACCACTTTGTTCTGAACAGACGAGAAAACACTTGAAGTGCTAAAAAGACAGCTCTGAGTTCCAGCAAATTGATGTGAGCAGAGATTCCTGAGGGGACCACACTCCCTGAGTGGAGAGGTCGCCCATGGGGCCCCCACCCCAGGAGGGAAGCATCCGAGTGAGGGTCAAGGAGTGAGACAGAGAAGTGAAGGGACCCCCAGTCTTAAATTGCTCTGATCCTGCCACCACTGGAGGGCCTGGACAGGGTCTGGGTCACTGGGACCAACTTGGAAAGGGGTCTCTCCTCTGAGACCAAAAGGCTCTCAAGTGAAACTGAATGTCCCTCATCTGAAATCTTGCTCCTTGCACTACAGCTGTGACGCAGCCATGTGCCCAGGAGCTGCAAAGTGTCTTGCTGGTCGAGAGACCTGCAGAGGAGGAGGCCAGAGCCACCAAGTTCATCTCTCTAAGGGTAGGAAGGCCTGGCCTGCTTTGTGTCCAATTCTGCACCTATGAAGGTGAGCACCTGAACTGGTTCCAGAACTGACTTTGGAAGATTGAGCAAGAAGCACAGGAAGGTGAGCAGTTGCTGGGTAACTTGCAGGTGAGATTTTACCTGTTCTGGGGACTGGCCTACAATGAGCCAGTGGTCCAGATAAGGGAAGAACAGCAATCCTTTGCCTTCTTAAATGAGCAACTGCTACTGCCAGACATTTTGTGAATTCTTTGGGCAGAGGTGAGGCCGAAGGGCATTGTTTGAACTGGTAGTGACCTGAGGGCAGTTCGAATCTGAGGTACTTTCGTTGGAGCTTTGATTAGGACGTGAAAATAGGCATCCTTGAGGTCCAGGGAGGCTAGCCAGTCCCTGGCCTTAGAGAGGGTAAAATCATTGCCAGAGTTACCATTCTGAACTTTGGTTTCAACAGGTGTTTGTTCAGATATCTCAGGTCTAAAATGGGCAGCCATTCTCCTGTCTTTTTTGGGTAAGGAAATATCTGGAGTACAGACCCTTGCCCTGGTGTAGGGGAGAAACCCTTTCTACAGCTCTGAGAGCCAGGAGGGTTGAGACTTCTGTTTCTAAAGTAAAGGTCTCTAAAGAGTTTGCAGGTGGAAAGATCTGATTCTCATCTTTGGGAACTTTTGAAGCTGAGAACCAGACCCTGGCTTACTACTTCCAGGACCCACTTGTCTGAAGTTAGAGACACCCAGTTCTGAACGGAGTAAGCCAACCTGCCCCTACAGGTAAAGGAGAATCGGCCCTGGGCACCCCATCAGGGTGTCTGTTTGGCAGGTGCTTAGGCTGAGGTGGGAGCAGGCCTGCCCACACCCCTGCCTGCCTCTCCTCTGAAGAACCCTCTGAGCATAAGCAGAGGAGGCCTGGGTTTGGTAAAAGGCTGTGAAAAAGGCCTC
Organism: Neoceratodus forsteri; assembly: GCA_016271365.2. Lineage (NCBI taxonomy): Eukaryota > Metazoa > Chordata > Ceratodontiformes > Ceratodontidae > Neoceratodus > Neoceratodus forsteri. The sequence continues at coordinate 11,020,530 of JADMNL010000036.1, forward strand.
ACTCTACCCCTGGGGGTCTGCCTCTGAGGAGGACTTACGCCTCAGCCTGAGCACATTTTATGGGTAGTCCTATATTCATCCATTTTCTTCATATAATTCTCAGTCTGCTCCCCAAACAGAGAATTTCCAACCACAGGAAAATCCATAGCCTTAGTCTGGGTATCCTGTGACAAGCTAGTACACCTGAGCCAGGACAACTCACGAAAAGCTACAGACGAGCCATGACTCTGGAGGATACATCATTAAAATCCACAGCAGCATGAAACTGCACCTTAGATGCCTCAATGCCGTCAGCAGCCACCTGTTCCAGCTCATTAGCAAGCTGGCCAGAGGCCTGTTTGGCCAAAGCCATGACAGTGTCCCATCTAGAGTTCTGATACCTTGCTACATAAGCCATGTAATTTGCTTGCCTGAGTCCCAAGGACGCTGCCATGTATTGTTTTTTAGCCATGGCATCAATCTTCCTGGAATCCTTGTCAGGAGGATGTGAAGCCAAGGGAATATTAGCTTTATCACAGGCTGCAGCCTGAACCACACCAACGTGACTGCATTGCTGTAAAGGAATTCTGTATCAGGACTCTGATAGAGTGTACCTCCTGTCCATCTTTTGTCCACAGGAGGCACAGAATTAGGAGTTTTAAAATTTTTATTGTTTGTTTCTAAATGATTTATGCAAGGGAATAGACAACCTCCTAGACTCTGGAATATCCATCATTTCTACAAAATCAGGTTCCTCTTGCTCATCCACAGCTTCCTCCAATGGGAGCTGGAGGGTTTCAGCAACTTTTTTGTAAAACATAAAGTGAGAGGGGGACTCAGAAAGCGAAGGGGAGATTCAAAAGGTCTGTCTGGGAGATGTCCGTTCCATGGGCACACCGACCCTCCAAGTCACATTCATACTGTTCATAATCATCCTCCCCTCCTCTGGTCCATAAACTCTTCAACATCATATTCCTGAACCGGTGGAACCGACCAACCGACCTTTACCAGACAGTGGCGGTTCGGACGGATGCGCGAGAAAAGTGACTGGACAATCTGAATAGCTCTTGCTACCTCTGCAGCAGTTGGAGAAGGAATTTTGGGCTCCACACCTGCTGATTTTCTTGCTTTTACTGAACTGGCCCTCCGAGCCAGCTTTAGTTTGCCTGAGGAAGTCTCGCCCTGGTCAGAGGGTACCTCCGGTTCGGGTTGGCACCAAACCGGGCTGGCCATCCGGTCAGCGGACTTTTGGCCTCTCGCTCTGAGCCTGCCAACTCTTATCCAGGGTGGCTACAGGAAATTTTACAAATCTGGCAGTCTGAATTGAGGGGTCAAACCTCAGACAATATACATATGTGTGTGTGGGTCAGCTCTGCAAAGACTTCCCACAGACATCACAGTGTTGAAACCCAGTGGGCACGGTTTTTCTTTTGGGTTTCAGACATAATGCCGCTCTAACCAAAAATCCTTGCCCTTTAAACGGCAGTGCCAGGCAGACACCCTTATCGGTTCCTTAATCAGTCAATGGTCTTGGAAAAACATAAAGAAATCTGTTTTTTAGAACCGATAAGAACCGGGAACCGCACTTAAAATGAAAATTACGTACTCACCGTAATTTTGATCTTCTGGACAGAGTCTCCACCACTCATTCACACTAGTGGGATCTGCGCCGGAGGCACTAGGACCCATCGGGAGCAAACTTTTGCTGGAGGGTCGGCGCGAGAGATGGCGCCATGAAAGCAGTGGCTCACACGCGGTAATGAGACCATCTTGGCGACTTACCCTCCAACCACCCTCAGTAATTTTTACCAAGGAGGTGCAAAGTAACTAATGTAAAGAGTAACCTAATCTTACAAAACGGACATAAGATAGTCCGGACGACCCGTAAGAAGGGTCAGCAAAGAAATCTTCACGCCTAAAGATTTGAGGGAGGAAGACCAACACAGCGTGAGCTCGGGGATGGAGGGGGGATGGGAATGAGTGGTGGAGACTCGTCCAAGAAGATCAAGAATTACGGTAGGTACGTAATTTTCATATCTTCCTGGACATAAGTCTCCACCACTCATCTCGCACTCAGTGGAGAGTACCAGTTGATAATCCCCAAAGGGCTGCAGGGGAGCTAGAGCTCACCGCCTAGGACAGAAGTCCATTAAGGATAGTTCTGCCGGGCGGAATGACGCCTGGCATGAACATCCAGTGCATAATGCTTAACGAAGGTATGCACTGAGCTCCAGGTGTATGCATTGCAGATATCTGCAATTGGAACATTGCGACTTCGCTAGGGATGCTGAGCGCCTCTAGTAGAGTGAGCGCACTCTACCTTCCAATTTAACCGTGCCATGGAATAGCAATGTTGAAGACATGCCACTAACCATGATGAGATGCATCTGATAGCGACAGGCTGACCCAGCCGGGTCTCGCTGAAGGAAACAAACAATTGCTGAGTCTTATAAAATTCTTGGTTCTATCTAAGTAGAACTGCTATAAGTCTCTTAACATCCAAGGAATGAAGAGACCGTCTCCTTCATTTTGGAAGTTCGCTAAGTAAGAGGGAAGCACCAGAGGTTGGTTTTAGATGGATTCTGACACAACCTTGGAAGAAATTTAGGATGAGTACAAGAACTACTTTGTCCTTATGGAACACAGTATACGGAGGGTCCGTAATCAGGGCATGTATCTCAGAGACCCTGTGGCTGAGGTAATGGCCACTAGGAAGGCTGTCTTCCAGGTAAGAAATTTTAGCTCACAGGTAGCTAGGTTCGAAGGCTTGCGAGTGAGCATGTCTAGCACAAGGTTAATGTCCCAGGCTGCGCACCGGACGTCTAACAGGGGTCTGGTATGCAGAATTCCTTAAGAAATCTCTTTACCATAGGTAACTGAGCCAGAGACAAGGAAGAAACCGCTCATGGAATCAAATGGCACTAAGGTGAACTTTGAACTGGAGTACTGGAGACCTGAGTTTGATAGGTCCAAAAGGTACTCAGAAGCTTGTCTGGAGGACAGGAAAAGGATTCCAAGAGGACTTTGCACACCAGAGAAAAGCGTTCCCACTTAGAAGCGTAGTTCTGGGTAGCTGGCTTCCGAGCAGCCAGAAGGACGCCTGAACCTCTACGAGACGTTGAACCGCTCACTTCTACCCCTTCAGGAGCCAAGCATGAAGGTGAAGTGACCTCAGGTTGGGATGGACCAACCAACCCCGAGTCAAAAGATTGATCTGTAGGAGTGGTCTCGGAGAGGCTGCCGACATACTGTTGAGTAGAGGAAACTATAGTTGCCGAGGCCAGGAGGGAGCAATGAGAATCATCTTGGTCCCTGAGACTCGAACTCTGAGGAGAACCTCTGAATTAAAGGAAGCGGTGGAAAGGCGAAGAAAGCGCTTTGTCCACCTGCAGCCTGAACGCATCCTGACAGAAAATGCCAGGCCCTGGATTTCTGGAGCAGAAGAGAGGCAGTTTCGTTGCTGGGGATGCAAAAGGTCCAGGTCTGGAGTCCCACACTTAACAGTGACCAGCTACGGCTGGGTCGAGAGACCACCTGTGAGGGTCTGCCTCCATTCTGCTGAGGTGATCTGCTAAGTCGCTTTTGTACACCCGGCAGATATACCGCTTGAATTAGAGACTTGTGCTCCAAGCACCACTCCCACACTCATTGCTTCCTGCAAGGGGATAAGAGTGAGCACCGCTTGCTTGTTGATGTAATACATCACAGCTTTGTTGTCCGCTTGAAGGAGAATGTTCTTGTGACAAAGAACATCTTTCAACGCTCGGATCGCATAGAGGACCGCTCTCATCTCCAGAACATTTATGTGGAGCTGAGTTTCGAGCTGAGTCCATACACCTTGTGTGGAGAGAGAGAGACAGTGAGCTCCCCATCCCATTAGCGATGCGTCTGTGGTGATGGAGATCTGATGATCCAGAGGAGCAAAGAGGAATCCTTCCAGGAGATTGCTCTCTTGAGACCACCAGGTGAGAGACCTTCGTAGGGGCTCCGTCACCTTGATGGGATAAGACTGGGGGTGAGAGGTCGGTGACCACTGAGCGGAGAGCATCCACTGGGTGGTCATGTGTAACCGAGCTACGGGTACAGTGAACACTGAGGACGCCATGAGACCCAACATACGTTGCATCGAGAGAGCTGTGACCGATCGGTTCTCCCCGATGTAACGGGCCATCTGAAGGATGTTGAGTCTTCTGTCCTCTGGAAGGAAAGCCTCATGGAAGAGGTGTCCAGAAGAGTCCCTATGAAAAAGGAGCTCTGGGAGGGCTGCAGTTGTGACTTCTTCAGATTTAGCAGAACTCCCATGGACGAAGAAGGCGAGAGGCTCGTTTGAACGGCTTCCAGAGTCCCTTGGCTGGAAGGACCTCGCTAGGAGCCAATCGCTCTAGGTAGGGAAACACCCGAGTCCAGCTTCCCGAGATGCGCCATGAGAACTGCACAACACTTTGTAAAAACTCGCGCGCCGAGGATAGCCCAAAAGGCAGGACTTGAACTGATAATGCTGACCCAGAGCTACAAACCTCAGGAATTTGCGATGGGTGTGGGTGGATGGGGATATGCTGGTAAGCGTCCTGCATATCCAGGGAGGCCAGCCAGTCGTGCTGATGCAGCAAAGGTAACAGGGTACCTAGGGAAATCATTTTGAATTTCTCCCTGGGGAGGAATTTGTTCAACTTTCTGAGGTCTAGAATGGGGCGCATCCCCCCAGATTTCTTTGGAACCAGAAAGTAATGGGAGTAGAACCCTGTGTTTCGCTGATGCGGGGGCACCAGTTCTATTGCCCTGTTGTTTAGAAGGCCCTGGATCTTGGAGGTGAGGAGGTCTGATTGAGAGGTCGATAACCTGGGTTGTCGCTTGGGAGGCACTGGGGTTTTCCAAAGATTGAGAGAATAACCTCGTGAATTATCCGAAGGACCCATTTGTCCGAGGTTATAGACTTCACTGATTGTAGAAGTACATCAGACGACCTCCCACTGAGGAGAAAGTTCCATCTCGGCAGTGTGGATGGAACTGGGACGGGCACTATAAGGTAGCGCGAGCTTTAGGCCCCGCGCTTTCTGCTGCGCCTTCCTTTGAGGTTGGGCAGGTTGGCTTTTATGGAAGCTTCCTCTGCCTCAGAAAGACTGGCGACTATGAAACTGACGTTTGCCTACATGCCCCCGAGAGGGGGTAGGCGGGGGTCTAGCCAACTTAATGGCCGACCTAGTCTTCTGAGTGGCCTCTAGGGCTTGCTCTACCTGAGGCCCAAAAAGATAGGAGCCATCAAAGGGCAACACCATTACCTGCTGCTGAGCATCATTCGTAGCCAGAAGTACGCAGCCAGGAATGGCGCCGAGTACAACACCCGCGGCTGCTGAACGAGAAGCAGTGTACGAAGCGCCCATGGCGGCTTTGACCTGTTGGTTATTGGACTCAATACCTCTGATAACGTTAGAAGGAGCTCTGACTTGGAGTCGGAATCTGGAAGAGCTTCAACCATTCGTTTCATAGAGTGCCACAGGATATACTCATACTGAAAAATAGCCTTGATAGCTGGCAATCGCATACTTAAAGTGGAGGCAGCAAAGACTCTCTTACCTAATGTATCAATTTTACGAGACTCTTTGTTAATAGGCTCGAGCTGTAGTAGCTTGAGGAAGAACGACCTTGTCATTCTCTCTGACCAGGACTACAATAGGATCCGCAAAGGCTTGGGATGCCAAAATGGGACGCATCCTTGGGAGCTGAATATTTTTATCAATGGATTTAGCCACTGAAGGAATAAGAGCAGGATTGTTCTATACCATTTGAGACAGCTGCCTCGAAGGAGGGTTGAATCAGGAGTCAAATCCGTAGGGATCTCGAAGCATAAAGATACTGGAGTCTTAAATATTTTCCCAGGATTGATGTCCGTAGTCTGGAGAGAAAGAGGATCTCAGGTTCCTCAACAGAGACTTAAAGGATAGGTCCTCACTCATAGGCTCTGTAGCAGTGAAGGATCCTGTTTCCTCCACTTCATCCCCAACCGAAGGTCTGGGTCAGGCTCAACATCATCTCCTGATAGTCCAGGAAGGACTGCTTGGACAGGAAAGGGTGAAAGATAGGAGAAGAAAGAGCAGATAGGCGAGTCCCTGAGGCTCCCGGCGCCGAGGAGGCGGTAAGGAGCCTAAACGGCTGCTGGAGCACGGCGCCGGTGAAGAAGCACCCGGCACCGCAAGCGGTGCACCGCTGCGGGCCCGCGGCACCGCGAGACCCTGCCGGGCACTGCTCGGACGGCGCCAGCACTCCAGCGGCTGCAGACGGTGTCAAGAGGCTCGCTACCGAAACGCACTGGCGTTTAGCGACTTCCCCGCTGGAGGCCGAGGGACACCCCCTGGAACCTGGAAAGGAAGAGAAGGAAAACCAGATAAGGGCATTGGTGGGCCCTCGCGCCGCAGCCATGTGAGGGGAAACACCAATCGGAGTCGCTGGCACTGAAGGAGGCGCCGCGATTAGGAAGGTTCAACCGCCTTGCCTGATCGCCCGACGAGCTCAAGGCTCCGGGCAACCGAGCCAGGCAGAAGAACCAACTCTCGAGCCCATCGCCCATAAGAGCTGCCCACTGATGAAACTGCTCATCTGAGTCCTACCTATAGGTGGGGTGGGGCTCGATGTCGAAGCGGCGAGCGAGTTGGCGACTCCGGAAGGAGGAGACCGGCAACAAATGCGATAACCAACCGTCGGCCGCGCAGGCGTATCAGAGAGGCGACCTCAGTGATGCCTTCTCTTTTTGACCTGTGGGCTGAAGAAGAGCTCGAGACTGAACGGTGCCGAGAATGCGACTCGTTTATTTTTATGCCGTAGCGGGGACCGCCCATCCCCGGCATCGGACTGACCGTTGCCGGAACCCGCTGAGAAGGGGCTGACCGACCCAGCCCGACTGACTGAACTAGTTTTCATCGAAGTCTCCCTACCACGCCTGACCTGCTCATGGTCGACTCTCGTCCAGTAGGCCGAGACTTTTTACTATAAGTTAAATTCTAAAATATAACAGAAATAGAATAAAATTACCGATACTACTATCGAGATAGAATTACAAAAAAATAAACTGAAAACTATGCGCTAGCTTTGAAGTTCGACTCCCAACAGGCGACGGCGTTGTCACTGAAGCGCACTCGACGGGCGGAAAAAGGAACTGAGGCAGTTGGAGGTGTCAAGCCATGATGGTCATTACCGCGGCGAGCCACCGCCGCGGCGCCATCTCTCACACGACCCTCCAGCAAAAGTTTGTTCCCGATGGGTCCTAGTGCCTCCGGGCGCAGATCCCACTAGTGTGAATGAGTGGTGGAGACTTATGTCCAGGAAGATCCTTCAATTTCAAGTTTTAAAACAAGCTGATCGGTTCAAAACCGAACCGATAACATTTACAAGTTCCACACAGAAAATAAACTGTAATTACTTACGATACCACAGACAGAGCTTGAACCGATCGGTTTTGCGGTTAAAATAATAATGTTCTCGGTTGATTTGAACCGAGAAAACACTGTTTAAACCGAGAAATGAACCGAGCAGCAGGAGAAATCTCCGGAGCGACTGTTCAGTGAGGCGGAGTAAAGAATCTGACAGTTTGGGTTTGAAATAACCCAGACAGAGCTTCTCTAACTGAGCTCGCGCTCCAAGTTCCATTCTTAGAATGGGAGTTAACTCTTTCACCTCCGGAGCAGTTCTAATGGTGGGACAAACTGCAATTGTCATAATATAGCAAGACTTCATGTTGTTTGAACCATAGATGACTGTAGCCAGGAGTCAAGAATGGCCGGATCCTGGCGACATTCCAGAGATGGATTAAAACAGACCGAACAAATGATCACCTGTTGTTCAAGGTTAAATCAGTCGTCCAGAAAAATGCCAACATCTCTAACGCACTCATCACTGACAGGAGCTGCCCGCCAACAATTGGGGCAAGCAACCTCCCATCCATGGAAATACCCCCACCCACGGGCTCAGTCACGTAATCTCTGTCTTGCCAGCGGAGACTAGCCAGTTGGCAGACATCCAGTCATTTGTCTCAGCCAAACACCGACTTAGCACAACTGCGGGGAAAGGTTATCTGGGGCACAAAACAGGTACAACTGGGTGTCATCCACACAGCAGTGAAACCCCAAGTTGTACTGCCTAATGATCTCCCATGCAGCAGCATGTAAGTAGAGGAGCAATAGGGGCCAAAACAGAACCCTGTGGAACACAAGGCAGCGTGCAAAAGTCTGGAGGAAAATTTCCAAAGACTACGCGCTGCAATTTTCTGGTTAAATATGAGCTAAATCAATCAACACAAAACTGCGCCAGTAGCGCCCACATATGTCCGCAGGGTTCCAACAGCACCAAGATAGTACGTTGCTTCAGTCCCTCGCCATGAAGAGATCATGTGCCACCCTGACCAGAGCACATCACAGTGCATGCCAGGCCGAAAGCCTGACTGGAGAGGTTCAAAGATAAGACATTCTCCAAGCGTTCAACCAGCTGGTCAACCACAACCTTCTCAATAACCTTCCCCAAAAAGGGGAGATTAGAGATAGGCCTGCAGTTCGAGAGAACATCAGGATCCAAAGATGGATTTTTTTAGGAGGGTCTCACCACAGCCTCTTTCAAGACTGTGGGAAAAGTACGCTCTCCTAAGGACCCAGAAATTCCATGCAGCTGATAAATCACGTGGTACCTCGGTCCAGAGCACAATTGGTGGGACGCAAGCTGGTGACCACACGGAGGACCTCAACTACTGAAACCGGCCAAAACTCACTCCAGCTCAACAGACGCTCCCCACCAACAGATCGATCCCCTTCCGCAGAAGCTGGACCAAAGATCATTTGGGGGCAGTGAAGATTCTATGGAGTCTAGAGCACTGCCTCACTCCACCTCCTGACTGAAGCAGATTTTGATTCCAAATGTATTTAAAATAAAGAGTTTTAGCAGGAAAGACCTGCTGAGCTGTAAGCAACTCGTTTCCAGGGGTGTCCTGGGGGAAGGGCATACACGGGGAAGCACAAAATACTGGAGCAGAAAGGGATGGTGTGGCAGCTAGGTGCAGAGATGGACTGTGTGGGTCTGAACAGTGTCTTCAGGGAGCATGGGGAGGACAGAGCAGACAGAGGGAGGAAGGGAGATTAGTCCAGAGAAGGGGAAGTCTGCAAGAGAAAGCAGACCGACCAGCTCAGGTTTTGGCCTGGGGAGGAAAAGGAGTGAGGGACAGCAGAGCTGCTTCATTGAGAACAGGAAGCTGCCGAGACAGAGGAGAGCTAATCTAGAACATGGATATGAGGTGGCACAGGAAGGTGACATCCTTGGGGGAGGAGGTAGTGGGAGCAGTAATGGATGCATGGAGGGCAGTCAATGGCAAAGTGGCAGAAGGAATGCATCAGAGTGGCAGACTTGTAAACCTCCTGCATGTCAAGGCAGCAGGGCTGATGGTGAGCTACCATCACCATCTGAGTGCAGCTGCAAATCTGGGAAACAGTTATGGTGTCATCTAAGTAGTCACCCCACAGCAAGTAGTCCAGGATCATCAAAGCATCTCCAGCCCTCGTGTTGTGTCCAATTAGACAAGACACTGGTATGGGAACAATTGAGAGAAGGGAATGTGAGAACTTCAGGAATGCAAGAAAAGATGAATTAAAAGTGACACTTTCTCCTGAGTACACAGTTTATTTACATACAAAAGGCAAACCTGTGAGAAATTCCACTGGATTACGACTTGCACCCCTCCCCAACCCAGTACATTGTTTCAACACTATATATATATACATAATATATATATTTATATATAACAGTATACTACAGGGCGCCTGCAACTGCTACAATCATTTCATACATTTGTAATCCAACTAAAAACAGCAAATCCCTTTACCTAATTAAGAGCACTTTTTCACTATACAAATTTAAAAATGTGATAAGGCATTTATTTTTGAGGGCTAGAAATTAGCATTTGACCATGGCATTTTTATTTTAATTAAATCTCACACTGATCAACAGCATCTCAAGTAACACAGCAACATCCGTGGGTACATTCTGTACATACTTCCAGTAAAATTACATTGCTCTCGTCCAGCTGTACCCAAGGAAACGGAACAGTAGTGACTGCAACAGTGCAACCAGCTAATTTCAAGGCCTCATGTTTCTGCAGCTCAGAAGTCCCTCACGATCAGTTCTACTCCAGCACAGACCGGTCACTGCTGTAAATCTCCCAGAATGCAGCACTGCAGTGGGCAGCACCGCTCCCTCATTCTCACTGTACAGATCTCAATGAAAGAAAGAATTACACTGATCACTACAGTAGCTCCCTGTTAGGAACACCAGCTGGTTCTTCCCAATCTAATACACACTCCATGATACAACGGTACCCAATGCTCTGCTACACATTACTTGAGACAGGGACTCAAGTGAGGTGAGGCCAAAGATGTCATAAGAAAGAAACCATTTCATTAAATAGCATTACTGCAAAAGAAAGACGCCTCCCTACACTTATATTTTCTAGAATACTATTTGTTTAAAATGTTTTCTTTTATGTAATCCTTTTCTTCTGAAGGATTTTAATGCATCTAAATAGTTACAGTACAGTGTGAGCCCTGAGGCCTTTTTAGCCAAAGGCCAACCGGGCAGCTAGCAGCAGTTAGTACAGAACAACTGTGTGAGTGGCAAGAACCTGTCCTTTTCTGCAGGACTACAACATCCTGACTGAGGACAGCCAATACCATCCACCTGCCTGTAGGAGTAGACACACAATGTGGGACTGTTTTAAAGATTTGTTTTCCTATTAAAAATTATTTATTTATTTATTGAACATGAATGGTTGGACCTTCTTGCTCTATAGATCATTTTTACATTGCTTTATGTCTACTGACCTTTATGCTAATGATTATCCTCAGTCCTTGAGATTTAACATGAGGGGGCAAATTCCAGAATGCAGAGTTTGTTTTGTTTTTCTAGTTTATCAAATCAGCTTTCCAATGCAGCTGGGTTTTCCACCCACCTACCAGCAAGAAAAATGTTACCTAGCACAGCTAAAAAAAAATTAAAAAAAAAAAACCACACACTACATAGTTTTCATAAACTGCTACACAGAACTGTTTATGTATAGCAGCAACCTGCTACACATCCCAGATTAATAAGAGGTTGTATAAAACTGCTTCAAAATGCTACAGACGTTTTTACTACTGCTAGTCAAAATTTGTTTTGCAACACTGTTAACTGCTACATAAACACTTTTTAAAAACATATTCCCTGCCTACCAGCGCAGTACGGTGCACCGGTCACTGGAATGGCTTTTTCCTTTAAAAAAAAAAAAAAAGAAGAAGATCATGACTGCATTACAGGTGTCAATCAGCCCCCCTAGTGACAAGGAGTCTCCCCACCACAACATTTTAATACTGTTCAGGAGACTGGATATCTTCAGAAATAACCTGCGAACAAACACTGAGCCCCTCTTCAGGTCACACGCTAAGTGGGGCAAACACACACACACATACGCTAAGCTGGAGCAAACACAGCCTAGTTCCCATCTCCCAAACACAATGGGCTGGGGCAGTCCCAGTCTAGTTTAGCTCCCTCCCACCCTTTCCAAAAAAAAAAAACACAGAATTATTCAGACATGCCACTAGGAGGCACAATTATCGTTCGCAGACTAGATTATGCAGTCCTGTTTATCGCAATACCTCTAGACGGAGAATCCCAGAATCTATTACATTGCTGAGGGAGAAGCCAAGCCTGCCCAGGCCAGCTGAGGGAGGTTGTATTTACAAAATGGAAACTCACTCTGCTACTCAAAAATAAAACATTTAGACTACAGTAACTTTACAGAATAACCCTACTGCATTTTATAAACTAAAAAAATGCATTCTGCTGCCTATAATAAAACAGGACTTGGCAGTGGGCTGTGAAACCCAACCAACGATCTTTAAAATATGTACATTTATCAAGGATCCACTGGAACTGCAGCACACTGATTAAGCAGCACCACTGGAACTTAACTCAGAAATGTGCAAGAACTGCCACCCGATCCAACCCTGCAACTTTACTTTTACACCAGCAGCCCCTTGTTTTACTCTTGCCACCAGTTTTATTAATGTACAGTTTGTCATGCTTCTGAAAAACACCCCAGCAAATGGATCAGGCTCTTCCGTTATGTAAAGCTCAGTTTAAATGTAGTACAGAGACTCCCCCTGGGCATCACACACCGGCAGCGTTCTCTTAAGATGCAGCAGCAATACCCACAAGGTATTCCTGGTCATGCTGATCTGTGCATCAAAATACTGTTGTGCATTTTTTAATACTGTACTGATCTTCCCTCTACTCCATTCCAGCATCTGAATACCTGGGACTGGTTTGTCACACAATAATTATCTAAAGTACCACACTCTTGCAAATGGAATCTGCTAGATGTGTGTGCATGTGTGGTGTGGACGGGGGGGGGGTGTCCAATTCTGCCAACTTTCATTGGAAGAGCCCCCGTTTGTTAGACCCGGCATTCTGGATCACACTGTGGCGCTCCAATCATGTGGTCAGCTTTTTCTTGTGCAGAATTTGGAGAATATGGGGTTTTGTTAACGCAGGATTCCTTTTTTAGCAGAACACTTGAAAAACGTGTGTGCCTATGATAAGGCAGGTTGACAAAAAGAAAAATCAACCCAAGCAGAAGCTACAGCAGTCAAACCTTGAGCCATGCTGTACTGAAAGTCAGTGTACGGTACTATTCCAGGGCCAAACAATGTATCTGGGTACAGGCTGTACTCTAAATCCAAATAATGCACTGCAAAATACATGGCTCAGCCAAAGAAAGAACATACCCCCTTCCAAACAGCAGTCAGACCAAAGTGTTGTCTGGGACCGTACACAATGCCGAGATGGTGGTTTTAACCGTCTGTAAAAATCCTTTTGTGGAGAGTAAATGCAGGTGGCGGTGGGAAGAGCAACAACAGTTTTGCATGGCAAAAATGGCAACTGCTTATAGTAGCTAATGGAGGAGACTACTGAACTGCATTTTTAGTTAGTAGCCACACACACCCCATTTAGATCACGGGAACCCCCCCCCCCACCGACCATGAAGGATCCTGTTACACTATGTGCTAGCAGCAGTGGGGGCTACCCTTGCAGCATGCTTTCTCACCTTCCTACATACCAAGGAACTGCTTTTCTCTTACACCAAATTCATGGAATTTCAATCCCAACCTGTAAAGCAGTCCCACTGTTCCATCCCTGCTGCTCCGAATGCAGCCACAGCCACACATACAGTGCCGAGAATAAATACGTAAATTAAAATACATACACATACACACACACACACACACACACACACACACACACACACCCCCCACCCCCACCCCACTCCCCATTAACCTCCACTGATATGCCATCACAATGAAGTGCTCCCAAAATAGAGCAGCAACGACACTCCTGCAAGCCTCTCCAGCCACACCAGTCTGCATGTTCCTTTCTAGCCCCACGTGCACGCAGAACAGAGGGATTTACAGCAGCGATCTACTTGTGTCGGGACCAACAGTGGGGGGGAGTCTGCATGTTACAGTCTCATGATATTGGACTGAATGAAGTCGCTGCCTCTACATCACCACACATTTCTTCTCCTCGGGAGGGGCGTTGACATCTGCTTTTTCAATCTCCAAAATTATCCTTTTAAAAATTTCTACTGTTGTCTGTAAAAAAAAACAAACAAAAAAAAAACAATCAAGTTATTCAGACATTTTGTGTCACTCTGGCAGTTGGCTCACCTCTGATCACAAAAGTGAGAACCCAAGTAATCTACAAAAAAACAATACAGCAGAATTTCAAAACTGCAATGTAATTTAATGAAAACAGTGAGCGCTACACCAGAACTTAAGCAGCATCCAACCCCCCCCACACACACACAAACTGGAAGTGGGTGGTTCCAACATCAGCTCCAGACACAAGTCAACAAGTTTCTTGGGATACGGTGGTGGGTTTCGAGAAGGCTCTACACAGGGACTCTGGCAGGGTTAGAGAGGGCATCCCTACAAAGAGACTGGGGTGAGATGAGAGATGGCAGCCCTACAGATGCACTTAGGCAAGATGAGAGAGGGTGGTCGTACACAGGAACTTGGACAGGGTGAGAGAGAAGGCAGCCCTATACAATGACTTGGGTGTCCCTATACAGGGAATTGGGAGGGGTAAGAGAGGGTGGCCTTACATAGGGACTTGGGCAGGGTGAGGGAGGGCAGCCCTACATAGGGCCTTGTGCAGATGAGAAGAAGAGGTGCTGCAGGATGACTTCGTGGTAGTCTTCGGTCCGTCGGTCTGTCAGTCTGTCCCTCACGGTACACACTGGATGTGGATTTCTAGAAAGGGGGACGGAGAAAAAAAAAAAAGCCTTGAAGGCTCTGCAGGGGGAGCCCATGAGGTTAAAAGGTGTCAGAAGGCTGGGAGATTGTGTGGAGGGAGGGCAGGCCCAATCAAATTTAAGATGCCAGAGCAGGGAGGCTGTATTTGTGTGTGATGGGGATGGGGATGCCAGTCAGAGAGGTGTCAGGGTTTGTCCCCCCACATTTTTTCCCCTCTGATCACCGGATAGGTGACCTCTCAAGATCGTCCTGGTTGTCTCCCACCCAGTCTGATACCCGGGCAGTTGCCTTACCTCTACCAGGTGAGAGACCTCCCTGGCTTACCCCCCAAGGTGGGGATGCCACTCCTACAGTCACCCTAGAAATCCAGTATCATCCAGGCAGTGGTGGCACACGGAGGATTGGGACCCAGGTGGGCAGGGTTCGGTGATGGGCGTGGGGGACAGGGAGCGCCGTCACGTAGCACCTCTCTGGGGCATTTCCTTGTTCTGGTGGTTCCACACCCCTCCCGAGCATGTTCCTGCCGATGTCTGCCATGCGTCTACCTTTCTCTTGCGTGCAAGCTCACGGCCGTGCCTCCCTTCGGGAGAGCACCAGTGCGATTCCTGCAGCCCCTCCCTCCCTAGAGAAGGCGAGGCTGTCGTGAACACTTGAGCCTTCTCTCCCCAGCCAACCCCCGATGGCCCATGCTCGTTCTTGAACACGGGTCGCCAGCGTGGTGCAGGGTGTGGCGTCCGGCGCCTCAACCCTCAGTGCCACCGGGACAGCTCTGAGGTGTCAGGGTCGAGAGGCTGTGTGCATGTATGGGCAGCCGAGGTTCGGAAGGGTCAGGGTTGAACAAGCCTGAATCTTCTGAAGCAGGTTGGGGGGGGAGGCAGCGCTCAATGTCCCACCAGATGCTGTCCTCATCCAGGAAGGGTAGGCTGCTTCCCTCGATGTGCTAGTAGCACCTTAGTGTTCAGAAGAATTCTGAGGGAGAGGGAAAAAAAAGTCAGAATGTTTGGTGGGGTGTGCGTTTGCACCCTTCCAGTGGTGCCTTAGTCTTAATACCAACATCTACAATGGTTTGAGATCTCAACAGCTAAGGGGAACTAAGGGGCAATCCTCTATCCAATCTCTGGTGGCTAAATATCCAAGCCAGACAGATGAGCAAAAGAATAACTCACACAAAGAAAAAGTGGTGCCAGGGCTGGAGGTTGTGGGGGATGCAGTCAAGGTAAGAAGCGGCAGGGCTGGAGGTTGTGGGGGATGCAGTTGAGGTAAAAAGCGGCAGGGCTGGAGGTTGTGGGGGATGCAGTCCAGGTAAGAAACGGCAGGTCTGGAGGTTGTGGGGGATGCAGTCGAGGTAAGAAGCAGCAGGGTCAGAGGTTGTGGGGGATGCAGTTGAGGCAAGAAGTGTCAGAGCTGGAGGTTTGGGGGGGAGCAGTCAAGGGAAGAAGGGTCAGGGTTGGATGTTTTGGGGGATGCAGTCAAGGTCGAGGTTGTGGGAGATGCAGTCAAGGAAATAAGCGTCTGGGCTGGTGGCTGTGGGGGATGCACCAGGGCTGGAAGCTGTGGGGGATACAGATAAGGTAAAAGTGCCAAAATGGGGCCAGACTGAGGGTGCACGCGCGTGTCTAAAATCTGAACTTTTTTAACTGGAGCTTCTTTTGTGCACTGTACCTCTGGAGGGGAATATAAGAAGGTTTTGGAGATGAAGGTGAGTACAGTCCCCAAAATCTGCTCATGTCTATCCAAACAAATCATGCACACTGGACATGCTCCAATCACAGCAACTAAGTTCATACCATCACTTACTGCATGTTCACCGTTTTATTTACTTAAGACAGTCACCAATGTAATGCTGCTTTTATGGTTCCACAGTTACGAGGATCTGAATCAGGAAGAGGTCAAGAAAGTTGCTCAGGGTCACACCAAGTGGTTTTAATGGGATGTGAACAAAGATCTTCATGTTCACAGCTCTGTGCTCCAAGCCTTCAACAAAGAGGCTATAATGGCCACCAAAACGGTAACTGCATGGGTCAGGCACTGAATCTAGGCCTACTGCTTGAAGCAGCCATGCAAACGGACATGCCCGCAATCCTCCGCTACTGACCTGATTCTCTTTGGCTGAAGATTCCATGAAGGTAGCTCCCCAGGAGTCGGCCAGCTTCTTCCCTTCCTCAGGTTTGATGACCCTATTTTAAAAAAATCAGATTTTTATTTTTAGCATCTGCACCATTACGATAACACCATTTCAAGGTTTAACAACTGGTATCAGTTATACAGAAACATAGACTTTGACGGCAGATAAGGACCGCTTGGCACACCTAGTCTGCCCATTTCCCTACCTAATGGATAAGCTGCAGATCCTAGTTAACCAACAGCCTACTTTCTCCTGCACCCCGCTATAACTGCCTTATGTCCGTCCCATGCATTCTTGAATTACCTCACCATTTTTGACCCCACGACCTTCTCAGTTAGGCCATTCCATGCATTCATCATACCCTCCGTGAAAAAAAAAAAAATACTCCCTCATGTTGCC
Source organism: Neoceratodus forsteri (assembly GCA_016271365.2). Lineage (NCBI taxonomy): Eukaryota > Metazoa > Chordata > Ceratodontiformes > Ceratodontidae > Neoceratodus > Neoceratodus forsteri. Next base: position 11,037,351 of record JADMNL010000036.1, read on the forward strand.
CCGAGCTGACCCCCTCTATCTTCAAACTGTGGCCCCTTGTTCTTACACATCTTTTTCTGAAAGATGCTACCCTCTTGGACTCTGTTGATTCCCCTGAGGTACTTGAAAATTTCTATCATGTCCCCCCTTTCCCTCCTTTCCTTGAGGGTATACACATTAAGTTCCTTTAGTCTCTCTTCACATGATTTCTGGTGCAGACCCTGCACAATTTTAGTTGCCCTCCTCTGTCAAGGGTTCAGCAACAGTTCTCTCCATATCCAGTTATTTAACAGCTGGCCTCTTTACAGATGGTATCTCTGTTAAGGACGCAGGTTTGGAACATATGGAGATGCTCACAAAATACACTCACACACCTGTCAGTTTAAAGGACACAGTAATACACAGTTGAACAATCAGCCCATGTTACAGATACTGTTTTGGTAACTGAGTGATATTTACATGTTTTAAAGGTGTATGTGTGCTAGCTGAGAGGGCAAATAATATCAGGCGTAGCTATGATTTAGCCACCGGACGTCATGCCTGCCCAGGCAGTTAACTACCTGGCAAGGCTCACGCAAATTAAGTCTGACTGGGATATATACCTCAGGATCACAGTGGAGTTGAAGGAACTACTGGCGGTGCCACTTGCAATAATCTTTCTGGAGTCTGCACGGATGTGATACCGGAGGACTTGCAAGTGGTCCATGTGGTCCCATCTTTGAGTAGTGGGCAAGGCTGGACCAGGGCAAGTATAGCACAGGACACTCAGTCGGACAGCATTGCTGGGCAAGGTCCTAGAGGCCATCATGGACAGAATAATGGAGAACTTGGTTGTGGTTCTTGCCCCCTCTTAGTGTGGCTTTGAGTGACTTATAAAAACAAAAAATGTTGATGTCAACCACTTTTTCTGGCAACATAGTCGACTTTGCTGCACCCTTTCTGTAAAGAGCTTCCTTACATGCCCCCCACCCTCGTGCAACAAGAATAATGAGCAGTATTGGGGCATAAGCTATACCAAGAACATGTTCACCATGGAGAAAAGGAGGTGCAGAAGGGACAGGATCTCAGCCTTTTGCATACTCAGGGTATGAACAAGAGAGAATGGTCGGACATGTCTGAGTTGGGGTCCTCCAGCAGGATACAGGGTCATGCCCTGAAGGTGGGGTGGTAAATTCAGGGGTAAGATTAGGAACTACTTTTTCTCCCAGAGGGCGATGAAGCTATGGAACAGCCTACCGGAAGAGGCAGCGGACATGAAGTACAGGCCTTCAGGGTAAGCCTTCTGCTTACAAGGGAATCCCTGGCCATCCTGGGTAGTAAGGTGGGTACAGAATCCTTATAAATTGGGAGAGGTTTGTACTTCTGCACAACATACTTTCTTTTTACATTTTTTATTTTATTTATTAAACTCTAGAATTACAAATACCTTTGAGCAAGGACTGCTCATTTACAAAGGTTCCACATCAAAACTTCTTTTATCCCTGCTTATGAAGCGGAAGGAGGCATCTTAGGTCTAGGGTCCCTCAGCTTTAAGGAGCATCTTTCATGACCTCTCTGAAATTGCCCCCAGAAGCACCCACAGATGCTCAGCCCTGTCCGGGTTGCAAGTTGAAGTAGTAATCAACATTTTCTGATAGTTGTATCTTGGAAGGAGAGGAATCATATTTTGGCTCAGTGGAGCCGAGAGCCGATCCATTCCACTTCCATATTCTAAGCGCCGCAACCACGTTAGCACATTTTGTGACAATAGTCTGGAGTTCGCGACTACACCCCCTAGACTTCAATGAGTTTTTTTTTTTTATATTCTAAAGGCCCAACTTGAACTCATGAAGGACACTGCTCAACTAAGGACCTTCGTAACTGAGCAGTGGCCTTGATTTGTCCAGACAATAGATGGGAGCCCATCTTTGTGGGGGTCTTTGTTAAGACAATAACTCCACGTAAACCTATGTTACTATGTGTGTTAATATTTTTTCTACCAAGATGTTTCTTGCTCTAGTCACGTCCAGCTGCACCCCCAACCCGGTCACATTCTCATGGATGTAATTCACGACTAACCAGCTCTGTTGCCAGCGACAGCCTGCAGGGAGTGCTGGTTTAAACGGCCAGTGGCAACTCCTTTCCTCTGGTAGTTCCAGATTGCTGCCGACTGCTTTCCACCAATCAGCAGTCCTACAGCAGGAACAGTGACACACCCCCGAGGAAGGAGTGGTGTCCCTGGGATGCTCAATCCTTCCTCCCTCATCCAGCCCCAATGGTACACATTCCTGAACGATCACCGGTGTAGCAAGAGGTAGCACTACTCTCGTGTATTAAGTTTTAAACAGATCATAATGGGACAAATAAATGAGCAACAATCACTGAGAAGCAACATAAAATGGCTGAAGGGAAGAACTTTGGATTATACATCTACACCGTTAAGACATGTTTACTTCTGGCCACCAACTCTGCCAAAAAGGTATAAACAGTTTCAGACTCTGCTCCACATCAATACAGACATTTCAACAGATCTGTCACACAATAGGAAACCTTTAGAGATGGACTACTGAACAGGATGCAAATTTGAGGGACAGAAGACACCTCACCTCTCCATATGAAGATCTTTTTTGTTACCAACAAGAACTGTTGGAACCCTGAAATAAAAAAAATAAATAAAAAGTTAAAAATATTCGGAAACCAAGACAGTGTTACTACATCAAACAGCACAAAAGGTGTTTAGTCATCACTTACTCGAAACAGGCAGTTTGTGGATAAAGAATATTTTATGCATCTTGTCTCTACACAGCGCTATCTCAGACCAATCACAGAAACCCTTTACCAAAGCGACTCTCCATTTATTTACAAAATTATTTGACCAGGGTAGTCCAGCTGCGATATACCACCTTGATCATCTTCAAGGGTATCTCACAGCCATAATACATTGGACTGTAAGCCACCAGCATCAGGACCTCATGGGAAGCTTTTGTATTATGGGTCCTCCTCCCACATAGACATGCTCATTGTCTGCTCACAGTATTGCCTTTACAATGTGGGCAGACCCAACCACTTCAGTTCTTTTCCTTCAGCTGATGAGAAGAATTAATGTCAAACTAGTAAAAGTGTTTTTCCAGAGAAGGAATTTATTTTTCTCTGGTAGCTACACCAAGAATTTTCTATCACTAATGTATGCTGTCCCCAAATAGTGTTTTTTTGCCACAGTTGCTGCAGAGACACAATTTATCATAAGGATGCTCACAAGCTGTGCGTGTGTTTCGACCCATCCCACAACATGAAAAACTTTGAAATTTGCCAGGATTTCAGACAAGCTACATGGAGAAACAGGCTAAACATTTTGGATCTTTTTGGAGAAAAATTGACAAAACTACTGCAGTGTCGAATCCACTGAAGACAAAGGCAAAGCAGAAATCAACTGGAAAGAGGGAGGGGGCTCAAAATCACCATATAAATTAATACCCCGCTCACAAACCAGTTCCACTGCCTGGTCAGTCTTGTCACTGCTGAAGAGTCAAGGGAGTCTGATCACTCGGTGGTGACATCGGTGATCCAGATCCCCACTCTCTAAATGGGATGCAAGTCAACAGAATCATCATGTATACCAATGCCATTCCAACAAGCACATCAAAGTGGATGTCCCCAATGTGCAAAAGCTTCCCACGAGGTCCTAACTCAACTGTTTATAGTCAAATGTATTATGACTATGACAACAGTTCTCAGACTGTCACAGTGAGCCTCCCCAAATCCATGGAAAAGATTCTGAGCCTCCTCCAAAAACTGAAAGAATCTTGGGCCTCCCCAAAGAAAAATAACATACTGTACTTTGCGCAGTACACCATGAATAAATTGAAACCCCTTTGAGTACTTGGCTCACATTCAGTTCTTTCGTCTTCTACTGACATGGGACCTTTGAAAACGAGCTCCTGTGCTCAAAGGCATTATCTGAATAACAAATAAAAAATTAAATGTTATTCAGCTTACTGTAACCCCCCCCCAAAACAGGCCAGCCTACTTGCTCCGCTATTTTTATTCTTGAACCATTGTTACCCCTTGTTGCAGTACCTTCATGGGTCAGACTACTTTCTCCGTTTCCTTTCTATATGAAATAACCTTCCTACACATACTTGCCTCTCCCTGTCCTTCCCTGCTTCTAAGCAACTTCTCAGGGATTACTTTGCTCCTTCCTGCAGGATTCCTGCTCTTAGCACTTCTATGTTCAGCCCTTGTATTTGGGCTGTTCTGCCATCGGGCTGCAAATTGATTAATTACCACCTTTCATTATTACTTTACTGTTCATATTTGATTGCAGTATTGTTCATTGTGTATTTCTTGATTGTTTTGCAGTTACCGTTTGACATGTACTGACTCCCTACCCTTCCCCAAGTGCCCCTAAAATGAGCCTTGGCTCATTCACCTTTCCTTGTCACCTATTATTAAATAAATACATAAGATTCACCTACTATTATCCTCTTTCAGTTTGCTTCATCTCTTCATACAAAATATATAAAACTCAAAATTGAAATACAGTACTTTTTCAGACTTGCTTGAGCCTCACCATTTGAGAACCCCTGCTCTATGAAGATACCCTCAAAGGAGATTTACTGTTACTGGTAAGTGGCGAACCTTTTTTCCAATGGGGATACTACTACTACCCAATGTTACAGAAGGGACTGTCAGCACTGGGAGGTCAAAGGACAGGTTCAATCTTACAGTGAGTCAGTGGCTGTGGTGGGATTCAAATCTGGGGCCTTTTGCACACATTTATGCAGCTGTTCAGAGGCACCCACCTTGTTCACTCGTGATGCAAGGTTCATGAGACAGGAGCAATGTCTCAGATGGCAGACAGGAAATGATAAACGCTCCCTTGCATTTCAGTGTACCCCTACAGAACTCATGGACCACAGGCTGGAATATCAGACAAGAAATCACAGGGCAATGAGCCCCCCCCCCCCAAAAAAAAATGAACACAGACCTTTACAGCGAAGCATTTCCCCCATCAGGGTAACTGCTGTCTCTCAATGAGTGCCAGGCTCAGCTGTGGCATTTGGAGTCCTTCATGTCTAGGTCAGGAGTTCAAATCCAGCTCAAGCAGACGTGACCAGAAGGTATTACCTAGCAGGGCAGTGTCAGAAACCTGCCACTTTCAAGATCCCCCCCTCAATAGAAAACAGCCCAGTTTTCAACTCCCCCTCAAAAACAGTAACATGACAGGTTTCCTGTAAAAACCCTTTGTGGGCCCAGTGTACACAGCCTGCTGCTTAACCACCCATTGCGCAAGCCATCAGATCACCATCAGCAGCTTCCTGTCTGACCCTGAAATAGAGAGGCTGCTTAGTGACAGAGCTTCAGTCAGGCACATGGCAACAATTACAACACAAGCCAAGATTTTGTTTGGATACTTACTGCACTTTTCCCACCATGTCCAATAACTTGTCATGGATCACTTGTACCACTTCAAAACTACGGGACAAAAAATGAGAAGGGGAGTCATAACTAGTAACAGATCTCAGAACAACCCCACAGCAATGATGGCTCAACCCTCCCCCTCCTCCCCAGGGTGTGACACTGCAACCCTCCTACCCTGGAGGTGCGACACTGCAACCCTCCTGCCCAGAAGTGACAGCACGACCCTCCTGCTCCAGAGGTGTCTCAGCAGTCCTCCTATCCCACCCTCTTACCTCAGCAAAGGTGCTCAGAATTCAAAGAACGTAAATCTCCTTTCATCTGACTCATTAGAGATGACCTCCGCTATGAACCTATGTGAAGGCCTTGCCAAAGGTGGTGAGCTACAGGAGATTTGGTGGATGGAAATCTAGCACCACAAGGTGTGCCAGACCTAAAAGCCAACCCTTCAGCGGGAGGGGTTCCGAGGTTTGTAGCAGGCTGGAGATCTGTGTTCCTGCAAAAGGCAGCAGCACAGAGCCGACTCAACGGTAGCATGTCGCTCTACCTCGCAGGGTGCCCATGGTTCAGGAATGAGCCCCGTCTCCCACACAGGAGGGAGGGACAGGAGACTACTCAACCACGAGTACTCCCATGCCACACACACACCACAAAAAACAGAGCCATGCCATGCTGTCTGGGCTTGGGGACACCATCAGTAGCTGAAGTGGGGGACAACCTTGAGGATAACAATCAAAAAAAGTTAACAGCATAAATAGATCAAAACCAAACTGTTTCACGTGGTCCGAGTATGGGCCCCCTAAAGGGACACTACATGAGATGGAGTCAAGCAGAATCTGTGAGGACAACAGGGGTGAGTGTGACAAGGAATATGAAAAGGAAGAGAGAAGATGATTTGGAACAATCGTAGAAGGGAAAACAAGTCTTTAAAAAAAAAAAAAAACGGGGGAAAATGTCAGACTTGTCGTGGAAGATGGCCTTCTTGGTGGACAAGTGCACCTTTAAAGTTGAAGGCTGTAGTGTACTAGGTATTGCAGAATTACAGGCAACCAGAGAAACAGATAAGGGGAGTAAAGGAGTATTTTACTACCAGTTTTGCATGATTTACTCCCACTTTCTGATTTGAGAATTTGTTTCCCACTCTGTATATTTACAGTATGTTGGTACATATGCACAAAATTGGCAGCAGCAGCATTCAGGGCTATTAGCCATGGATCCACATATTAACAGACTGTCAGCAGCAGAGGTGGGGTCAGAAAACAGCAGCGGTATCAGCTGTGTACACGCAGGAGACTGAGGAGTTGTGCACTGGATGGCAAGAAGGGCAGTTTCATTTATTTATTTAAATTTTGATAACCAGGTGAGCCCACCGAGACCAGAGGTCCCTTTTTCAGGGGCGAACCGGGATTAGTTACATAAAAACATACTTTCACACATTGGACAGCATACAGTGGTTGCAACTGTTACATACATTGGAATGACAGTAATTACAAATTACAGTATCAGTTACACCTTTGATACAATACAATGGGGTAGCATTAGACACGGTAGATACTATCGTAAAAATGAGCGTGGAGTACCATGGTCACAGGTAAGACCTGTGTAGGAGGGGAAGATATGCTGGGGCTAGCGACTGCAGCCACCGAGGCAGAGTTCCAGGAGGTAAACTTTGAGGCCCAGCTTGAAGCTTTGGAGAGATGGCTTGTTGACCACGTAAGCTGGGAGGGTGTCCCATAGGTGTGGGGCAGAGTATTTAAAGGAACACCTGCCAGAGTTGGTGTAGACCAGAGGGATGGCCAGGGGACAGCCGGCTGAGGACCTCGTGTCACGGACATGTACCCTAGGGTTGAGCAGGCCCCGCAAGTGAGGAGGGGGGCCTGCGGTGGAGAATTTGTAGGTCAGGCAGGTGGAGGAGTAGGCCAATGGAGATCGGCAAGGACCTCACAGTGATGTCTCCGGGGGGGGGGGGTCACTGTTTGTAAAGCGTGCCACTCGATAGTAAAGCACAGAGAGAGTACGTAGTTCCCCTTCCCTAAGGGACTGGAGGAGGGGGGGCCCCGTAGAGGATGATGGGGAGAAGAGGTCAATTGGTGATAGCTCACCAATCCTCATCAGAAAGCGAGTGTCCCAGGCAGTAGAAGAGACCAATCCTCCGGTGGATGGTCTTAGTTAAAGTGTCAATATGAGGGTTGTAGTACAGCTCCTGGTCAAGGAGGATTCCAAGGTAACTGATCGTGCCAAGGACCTCAACTCTCTTCCCCTGGGCTGTGGAGTTTGAGCAGGTCAGATCTGACGGCCCCCAGACGCCTGGTTCTAAACAGGACTGCTTTAGTCTTTTCCTCATTCAGAACTAGAAGGTTGGTGGAGAACCAGGCTTCAAGTGCTGAGAGGCTAGCTTGCAGTTTGGCAGTGATAACACTAGGTTGAGGGTCACTGTGGTAAACAACGGTGTCATCTGCATATATAAAATGTTAAAAATAGGGTCACCTCACTACACAACAGTGGGAAAGTATCTCAATATTCCTCACTGGTATCAGAGGAGGAGAATCAGTGGTTGCAGACATCCAGTGGAACTGACACCTTTTTTTTTCCCTCTCGAAAGGGGACACCCAAGTTGGGTCTGTGTACACAGACCTAAGGCATTTGACACTGTTAATCATTCCATCCTCAGTAGGTCCCTCCTCTCTTTGGGAGTATCTCAGGACGCCTTCTCTTGGTTTACCGACTACCTATGGAGCAGGTCCCAGCAAGTCTGTATTAACAATACCCGCTCCTGCAGTCTCCCTTTGAGGTCTGGGGTTCCCCAAAGTTCTATCTTTGGACCTCCTCTTTTCAGTTTGTTCTTGAACGCTCTTCCCAAGGCCTGCTCTGGAAAACTCCTATTCTATGCTGCTGATGCTGTTCTCTTCAGCAGCCACCCTGACCCCCAGCATGCCCTCCAAAATGTTTTCTCTGAAGCTGAAACCTGGTTCTCTGCCCACAAACTTGTACTCAACTACAAGAAAACTAAGGTCATGGTCCTCTCCCACCACCGAATAAACATCATGGTGCCTCACTGCAAATCTGTAACCTTCATAACTCCTACCTGGTTCAAATTAACTCATTTAAATACCTTGGAATCACTCTCTACTTAGCCCTTTCTTTCCATGAACATATCCATCTTCCTAGTGCTGCCATATACACTAGAATAAGGCTCCTTTACCGCTACAGACGCTGTCTGCCCCCTCATTCGCTTCGCCTTGCTGTCTCATCCTCCATCCTCTCCCTAGTGAACTATGGGATTACTATCTATGGAGCCGCTGATCATACCGCCCTCCATAGGATAAACGTGTCACTGAATAAAGCCTCTCCGCTTGTCACGGGCTGTACTAGGTGCACCCATACTTGCAACCTCTACAGTCTGTCCAATTGGCTGAATTTTGATGGGAGGCTAAAATATCAAACCTGTCTGATAGCCAAAAAAAATCTCAATAGGCCCCCCCCACCAAAAATCTCCTTCAAACTATCCCTTTGCCAAGACCCACTAGAAGCTCTTCTAAAGCCTCCTTGTATGTTCCCCACTGTATGGCCTCCTTTGGGAAGTAAGCTTTCAATTATAAGGCTCTGATGACCTCAAGGTAGGGAAACAGTGTGACAAGGCATCAGGTAAAGCAAATAGGATGCTGGGATGTATAGGCAGGGGCATCACCAGCAGGAAAAGGGAGGTCATAATTCCGCTATACAAGACACTAGTGAGGCCCACCTGGAGTACAGTGTACAGTTCTGGAGACCATACCTCAATGAAGGACATAGACAGGGTAGAGAAGGTTCAGAGGAGGGCAACAAAGATGGTGCATGGGTTGCATCACAAGTCCTATGAAGACAGGTTGAAGGAACTGAACATGTACTCTGGAGGAGAGGAGGAGAGAGGGATATGATAGAGACACAAGTATCTTACAGGGAGGAACAGGGTGTAGGAAAACACTATTTTAAGCGAAAAAGATGTTTCAGGACTAGAGGGCATGGGATGAAGTTGGAGGAGGACGATTCAGAGGAAACATGAGAAAGAATTTCTTCACAGAGCGGGTGGTGGATAAGTGGAACACCCTGCCAGAGGAAGTGGTGGGGGCTGAAACAATCACGGGATTTAAGAATGCATGGGATAGACATAAAGGAATTCTAGAGGTCAGGGGTAAGGGGAAATAGACTTCTAGGAAAACAAACTGAACTTACAAGCTCAAATGGGCAGACTAGGTGGGCCATAGGCCCTTATCTGCCGACACTGTCTATGTATCTATGTATCCCGTTTGGCTAAACTCCCTACCGGCTGCTTCCTCAGCTGTATCCAAACTCAGCCCTTCCTAATCTCTCCTTCGGGAACATATAATTTCCTCCAGCTCTTGTGATTGCTTCTAACCTTGCTCCCTGCCTACCTCTATTCACCATCACTAATCATTAATTCAGCTCTCTCTTGCCTCACTCTCCCTTCCCTATCCTCCCTCCCACACTTCCTCCTCTCCTCAGTTCTCACCACACCTATTACTCTCCCCTTGTCCCTGCCTCACTGAAGGCACTGAGGGTGGACAAGGCACCAGGCCCAGATGGCATCCATCCACCCACCCCAGGGTACTGAAGGAGCAGGCAGAGGTCTTTGCGGGACCTCTGGCAGGCCTATTTAATGCCTCACTACACTCAGGGTGTGTACCTCAGGACTGGAGGATGGCTCATGTGGTGCCCCTCCACAAGAGTGGCCCCAAGGATGAACTGGGGAACTACAGACCGGTGAGCCTCACATCCATCGTGACTAAGCTGCTGGAGACTATCCTGAAGGAGAGGCTGGTGGCCCTCCTAGAGGCCAAAGGACTACAGGACAGCATGGCTTCATATGTGGCAGATCCTGCCAAACCAACCTGGTAGAGTTCTGTGTCTGGGTAACTAGGCAACTGGACAGGGGCCATGCAGTGGATGTCCTGTATCTGGACTTCAGTAAGGCATTTGACTCTGTGCCACATGGGAGGCTGGGAAGTAAGTTAGAAGGCACAGGGGCGGGTGCAAAGATGGTGAGATGGGTAGGGAACTGGCTTCAGGGAAGGCAACAGAGGGGGGTGGTGGTGGGTGGGGAGCTCTCACACCCAAGGGCAGTGACGAGCGGTGTTCCACAGGGTTCGGTGTTGGGACCAGTGTTTGGGATATTCATATCAGACATATCATTGGACATCAAGAGCAAGATCAGTCTGTTTGCTGATGATACCAAGGTAGGAGTGGTGGTGGATGACCTAGGGGGATGGCAGGGGTTGCAGGATGATCTGGCAAAGCTTGAAACCTGGTCAGACACCTGGCAACTGGGGTTTAATGCCAAAAAGTGCAAGGTGCTGCATTTTGGGGTGAAGAATCCAAGGAGGAGTTACTAGCTGGGGGGAGTGCAGCTAGCCCAGACAGAGGAGGAGGATCTGGGGGTGCTCATTACAGGGTCAATGAACAACTCGGCACAATGTAGGAAGGCAGCTGCAAAGGCCAACAAAATGCTGGGTTGCACTGCAAGGGGTATATCCTCAAGGAGGGAGGATGTGATTCTGCCACTGTATAGGTAATTAGACCGCACCTGGAGTACGGCGTGCAGTACTGGCGCCCATATCTGAAGAGGGACATTAATTTAATGGAGGGGGTGAGGCGCAGGGCGACAAAGATGATAAAGGGTCTGCGGGACTTATACGAGAAGAGGTTGAGGGAGTTGAACATGTACTCGCTGGAGGAGAAAAGGGACATGATTGAAACCTTTAAGTACATGACAAGAATAAACAAGACAGGTACAGAGGGGCTGTTCAAAGTAAGGGAAGGGAGGGACACCAGGGGCCATGACATGAGACTGGAGATAGCAAGGTTCAGGAGGGAGATGAGGAGACCCCTTTTTTTTTTTTTTTTTTTAAACACACACACACAGAGCTGGGTGGAATACGTTACCAGCAGAAGTGGTATCCAGTAGAACAGTGGACTGCTTCAAAGGGATGGGACAGGACAGAGGGAGGGTCAATGGAGGGGAAGGGAAGGGCAGCTGCAGTATAAGGGGTGCTAGCAGCACAATCAAGCAGACTTGATAGACCTCTAGGCCTTTATCTGTTAGCAAATTTTATGTTCGTATCTGATCTCAATCTTGTTCTTGCCTGTTCTGATTGATGATATAATGTATGATGTATTACCTGACTGTGGACAGTTTGTTTTTTTATCCTGTATATTAGTGTTTTGTTTTATCTGTACCAAACATGACTCATTTCCTGTATTCATGGTCTTGTACCTCCCCAACGTGGAACCTTTGCAGAATCTGACTCAAAGGTTTGCAATTCCGATTCATTTAATAAACAAACAAAATAATACCAGGTGAAAGCAGCTAGCAGTATATATTTCCCAGGCCTTAAAATTACCTGGACACCTGCAGTCAACCCTGCCCCTATCAGGTTTCTTTTTCTGAGGGGATACCAGTAAGAAAACCCTTTCAATTTAGATGAATAAGCTTTTCTAGTAGAAGGTTTCTTTGAATCCTTAAGCACCTTTAGGACTTCTTCGGAAAGACACAGTCCTGGCAATTCTAACTCCTCAAGAACCATGTCCTCAGGCGTAGTGCGTCTTGGGGTTTGGAAACGTTATTCTGCCCTCAACAATGTCAACAGGTTGTGTCTGAGTGGCAGGCTCACTGGATTGTTGTCTGACAGGACCAGAAGCAGAGTACCAGGTCTGTGTGGCCCATTCTGGAGCTTTCACGCTCACTGCTGCAGGTTCCCTCTTGAGTTTCAGGAGTACTTTCTGAATTAGTGGAAATGGTGGAAAGGCATACAGAAACTTCCCAGACCAGTCCAGTGTGAGGGTGTCCTCTGGAACAGTTTCTCTGGCTGGTGGTCTGCAACAAAACAATGGGAGCTGGTAGTCCTCCCAAGATGCAAACGGTGGCCCACTCGAGAGCGACACGACAGTAAAACCCGAAAACAGACCATTATAGCGACAGTCGCTGTAATGGTCTGTTTTCACCAACGTGGCTTCTCCCGATGATCTGCCCCCTCCCTGGAACAATTCCGACCTGGAGTTGATTATATTGAAATGAATTTTATTTATTTCAGTTTCAGAATTGTAACCTTTGAGCCAAAATGGCTCTTTTACAAAGGCTCCAAGTCAGTACAAGAACAGACAAAACAGTACAATTTACATTATAAGTCGAGAACATACAATAGCCAAGTGACAAGACTATTTTACAAGCAAGATAAATGTGGAATATAATCTCAAATACAAATACTTTTATAACAGAAATCTCTCTAGTCTATAAGTCTAGTTACCAAGGGCAGGTTGCTTGTAGTTAACAGCCAAAATCGGCTTTGTCAAGGAAAAGGGGAGGAGGTATGGAGAGTATTGGCATGGGTACAGAGGAGGCATATCATATAAAGTTAGGGAATAGGAGAGGGGATATGGTGATGAGGGAGAACAAGCTGATAAGTGCTGTATTCATGGGGGCAGCCTAGGGGAAGTATAAGCCGAGGGGAGGGGGTGAGGACTAGGGGCGAGAAGGGTAAGAAGGTGGGGGATAAGGGTTGGAACGCTAGGGCAGGGGATGAATTCCTATCATTGTGCTCAGCAGTTGCACCCTTGGGATTCTACCAGGAGGCAATGGAGTTCTTTTTTGAATTGGTAAGAGTTTCTTAAGGTGAACAAGGGAGGGGGGTAGGTGGTTCATCCAGAGAGGGCCTCGACAGGAGAGGGACTTCTGGGTGAAGGAGTTTCGTTTATAAGATACATGCAGTACCCCTCTAGCAGAGCTTCGGGGCTGTTTTAGTGTTGGGGTTACATGGGAAAAGCTTCAAAGTTGATTCTGGGACCAGTCCTAGGAGGTTTTTTTTTTTCCTATGATACATGCCTGGTACTGGGACCTTAGAAGTAACGGGAGCCAGCCAAGTGAGAATACCGATTAGCTCCCAGAGCAAGTAGGCAGGTTTTGTTGAGCAGGAGTTTAACCCTTTTGAGAGGAGTTTCGGCGGCCGCACTACAGACAGTCTATAGTCAACGATGAAAGTATTGAGTTTTTGGTGACAAGGTGAAATGTGGGGGATGCGGGGAGCAGAGCCCCCCCCACACACACACACGCCGTCGCTGGGCGGGAGGTCGGCAAAGTTCCTGTCGACCACAAGTAATGCTTCCAGATACAAACAGGTATGTATTGGGAGTGCCCCACCTTCTGAACCCTGTGGCCAGAACCTGCTGGTTCATCGTCTATCTGTGATTTTCCTGGCCGATTCTGCTTAGGGAATCTGCCAGGACATTGTCTTTACCTGGTAGGTACACTACAAATATTTACTTCTACGAAATATGCCAGGTCCCAGGTCCTCACTGCATTTGTACATAGTGTTGAGATCTTGTTCCTCACTGCTTGTTTATGTAATACATTGTTGTGGTGGTGTTTGTCCTGATTTGGACAGTCTGACCCTGTAGCTGGGGAGGAGAAAGACTGCATTGTTAGCAATACTGTTCCGAGCTCCAGGATGGTTACATGTTCTAGTGACTCCTGTGGGCTCCATGTACCACTCACTGTGAGGTCCTGCAGGTGGGCACCCCACCCCAGAGGTGAGGCATATGTAATAAGTGTACTTGTCGATTGCTGAAGGAAGAGAATGCCCTCTCTAAGGCTGCTTTCTTCCTTCCACCATTCTAATGGTTCCACTAATGGTTTTGTCACTCGCACTAGCTTTGAATGTGGATCCCATATTTGGGACCAGTTGTTCCTTAAGTGGTACTGGGTTTCTCTCATTTGGAACCTGGCCCACAGAACCACAGCTGTGGATGTGGCCCTGTGACCCAGTAACTGTAGGAAGTCTCTTGCAAGTCTTGGCTGACCTGCTGCTGTGATCAAAGCTGCAACTCTGGCATGCAGGAGGAAATCTTTCCCATGCAGGGTGTCTTTGTTCCCATGAAGTCCAGTAACTGAACAGACTCTAGCTGGGACTTCTACAGGTTAGGCAAGAATCCCAGGTTTCCCAACGTGCTCTTTACCAACTGAACTGAGCACCCTGTCTCTTGTTCAGTCTTCCCCAAGACCAGCCTGTCATCCAGGTGGGAGAAACCACCATGCCGTTTTCTCAGATGTGCTTTCACCACAGCCAGGCACTTTCTGAAATCCCTTGGAGTGGAGGTGAGACTAAATGGGAGAGCTGTGGTATTGGCAGTTCCCCAGCTTGAATCAGAGGTATTTTCTAGGAGACTGTGACTGGGATATAAAAATAGGCATCTTTCAGATTCAGGGATCCCAGCCAGTGACCAGTCTGTAAAGATCGTATCACTCTCCTTAGTGGGACCGTCTTGAATTTCTCTTTCTCAAATGCTTATTCAGAAACCTGAGGTCTAACGGGCCGCCACTCCCCATTTTTCTTGTGGGTCAAGAAGTATCTTGAGAATAGGCCACTGCCACACTAGGAGATAGGGGCTTTTTCTATAGCTTTTGATAGTAAACATTTTTTTTACTTTAAATTTCAGCAGACTATTCTGTGGCCAAGTGAACTGGAAAACATGTTTTTCTGCAGGTTTGGGAAGTGTCTGAACTGCAGACATAATCCCATCCACCATTCCAGTATCCAGTTGTGTGCGATAACTTCCACCCATTCCTGCAAGTACGTGCCGGTCTTCCTCCCACTAGCAATGGTTGAGTGACCCGAGCAAAAAACTGTCAGGGGTTTTGTTTTGGCTGGGGCTTAGGAGCTGGAGCTGCAGCAGTATGCCTGGAGCTTTTTCCCCTTCCCCTACAGTAACCTCTGTGGCTGGTACTCATAGGGGGGGCATACGAGACATAGGCTCTTGGGATGTATCCCCTGCCTCAGCCTCCCCTTCCGTATGACCTGTAGGAAGTAGAGACACTGTCCTTCTCATTGTTACTTCTGAAAGTGGGTTTGTATTCATTTTATCATGTAGGCCTCTGTTTTGTCACCAAATAATGAATCTCCCTCAAAGGAAAAATCCATGGCCTTGTTTTGAGTATCCTGGGAAAGGACGGTAGTCCTCAGCCAAGAAAATCTTAAGGATACTGTATAAGCCAAAACTCTGGCAGCAGTGTCATTAGTGCCTACTGCAGTGCGGAAGAAAAATGTACTCACCGCAGTAATCTTCTTTCTTCCAAGGCGTCCTTTAGCATCAATAACTTTTTTGCACTTAGGTGGCTAGGTGCAACTGCCCCGGAGGTGTGCCTTTAAGAGCCATTTAAATGAGTTTAGGGCCAAGCCAATCAAAAGATAGGAGGGGTGCGAGCCGAGTGAGAACTGTTGAAGGCTTCAGAATTTTTTCAGAGGAAAAACGAGGGCAAATGCCCCCGTAAAAGAATTAACAGGATTCAAACAATCATGAAAATGTCTTCAAAAGTGGAAAGAGAAACCACACAAGCTAAAAACTCATCAATAAGAAACTCTAAATTTGGTAAAAAGTGACATAAACAGCCCTTCTCCAACAGGTGAACCAGGAAGGAAGGGTGGGAGCTTACTGATGCTAAAGAACCCCTTAGAAGAAAGAACATTACTGTGGTCAGCAATTTTTTCTTCTTAACCCAGGAGTCCTTTAGCATCAGTAACTTTTTTGCAGACTACTCAGCAGTACCAAGTGAGAGATGGGCAGAGAACCTACTTAGGAAAGAGGCTCTGCAGAACCGCCCTGTCAACTTTGGCATCAGATCTGGTCTGCACATCCAAACTGTGGTGTTTCACAAAGGTGTGCACAGATTTCCAGGTAGCTGCTTTGCAGACATCCAGTAGGGGAATGTCCCTTGCTCCTGCAAACGAGGCTGCAGTGTCCTGGTGGAGAGGGCCCTGAGCCCCACTGGAGGTTGGTGACCAACTTTCTCATAGCAGAATCTAATACAAGAGACCAATCAACGAGAAAATAGTTCTCTTGGTAGCTGGTCATCCTCTGCCTACATCCCCGTAGGTGAGAAACAGCTGAGTGGAAGAGCCTCTGGAATGTCAAGTTTGTGAAAGATGGCTCTTTTGACATCAAAGCTGTGGAGCTTTTGTTCGCCAGGAGTGGATGACTCAGTAAAGAAGACAGGCACAGTAATGGACTGGTTCAAGTGAAACTCAAACTACCTTTGGCAGAAATTTCCCATTTGTCCTGAGCTCAACTTTATCGTTGTGAGGGATGATGTAATTCAGCTCAGTGCACAGGGCCTGGCTCCCAGGAAGACGGTCTTCCAAGTTACAAAACTGATGTGGGCCGTGGACATAGGCTCAAACGGTGGATTCATGAGCCCATCTATGCAAAGGTTCAGGCTCCAAAGAGGAACGGCCCCTGGTTGGAGGCTGGAGTGCAAGAGGCCTTTGAAAAACTGTTTAAAATGTAAGGGGGACGATTTCTTCTTTCCCACCAAATTGCCACCAGGTATAGCCTGAGTGAAGATGGTTTCAAGCCCGACATCTGTAGGTGTACCAGGTAGTCTGGCAGCTGAGGGTCTGACGCTGATAGGGGTTTGACCTTTTCGCTCTTGCATCACAGCGCAAACCTTTTCCATTTGGCTGCATAAGTCTTCTTAGTGTTCATTTTTTTAGCCATTCTCAGTATCTTAAGGACCTGTTCAGAGTACTGTGAGGATGGAAACTATCAAGAACCAGGCCTTGAAGTGACGAGTGTACATCTGGGTACTGCACCCCTGTCTGAGGAAGAGTCAAGCAGGGAGCGAGTTGGAGGAAGGCGAATGGGCCTGTTGCAGGACACTGCAAAGAGAGGGTACCAGGCTTGCCTGGGCCAGTCCGGAGCCACTAGGATCATCGATGCCGGCTGCTGTCCGAGTTTCAGCAAAAACCTGAATATCACGGGAAAGGGAGAAAATGTGTACAGGAACTTCCCTGACCAGTCCAGGATCAGGGCATCCAGAGGTAGTGTACCTGGAACTGGGGGCCTGCAACAGTACTGAGGAAGCGGAAAACAGAGGAAAGGCAAACAGATCAACGTCTGGTGTGCCCCACCGCCTGAACACTATAGCTAGTACTTGCTTGTTTAGTGTCCATTCACTCTGGCCTGGACTAATGCGGCTTAGAGCATCCGCCAGAGTACTGAGTTTGCCTGGGAGGTGAACAGCCGAGGGGCTGACTCCCAGGGAGAATGCCAGAGACCATAGCTTCCAAACAGAGTATTCCTGATCTGGTATCACCCTGCTTGTTTATGTAGAACACTGCAGTGGTGTTGTCCATTTGAATTTGAACCGCATGCTCTTCTATGCTGGGAGAGAAAGCTTTGAGAGCTAGTAAGACTGCTCAGATTTCCAAAAGATTTATGTGCAACTGTGACTCTTCTGGAGTCCAGCTGCCACTTACTAAGGCACTGTCCAAATGAGCTCCCCAGCCCAAAAGGGAGGCATCTGTGGTGATCACCTCTATGGGAAAAGGAGCTTGAAAGGGAACCCCTGCCTGCAAATTTGCAGGGTTCTTCCACCACAGCAAGTTTTAGAGGAACTGCTCAGACACAGGTATCAACTTTGAAAATCTGTTGCTTCTCTGAGACCAGTGAGATCTGAGGTAGGCTTGCAGGAGTCTCATCCTGTACCTGACTCCTGGGACTACTGCAGTCATAGAGAACATATGTCCCAGAAGTTTGAGGAAATGTCTGGCTGGTCTTGGCTGTCCCTGGGTGAAAGAATCTGTCACTGAAAGGAAACTCTGAATTCTGTCCTGTGGGAGGAAAGCATAACCCTTCTGAGTGTCCAGCTGGGCCCATATGAAGGTGAGCAGCTGGACGGGTTCCAGGTGAGATTTCTTCAGATTTACCAGGAAACCCAGAGACTCCAGAGTGCATTCTATGAGGGAAAGAGATTCCCTGACCTGGCAAGGAGACTTTGCTACAATTTATTTATTTAGTTTTTGTTGACCAGGTAAGTGCACTAGACAAATCCTGCCTATTTTCAGGCACAACCCGGGGGAGGGCCGAATACAGATGAATGCCAACTGACCTTGAACCAGATTAAGCTGTTGGTTGTATTTTTAGTGAATGAGGGAAATTTGGCCAGGACACCGAGGAAATTCCCCTACTGGCTGCCTCGTTGGCGCCAGTGGGACGCTGTGCTGACGTCACGCTGCGGGATGGCAGCAGTTCGGCAGAGTATGTTGGAGACGGAGGTTGACCAGAGTGCTATCCATGATACTGGTGACTATCGCAGATGTACTGGAGCTTACCTGTGGCAATTATGGAGGATTCCTGCTTGGAAACAGCACCGAGGTACAATGAGCGTGCTCGGAGGTGGCTGGCGATATTCCAGCAAGCGGAGCGAGTCGAGGGACGTATAAGCGGAGACCCCATTTTCCAGTTTGTCAGTGCCCTGCAATAAGGTCTCTGGAGGTGGAGCCGTTCCGGAAAGCACACAGGCGGACCAAACTATACCGGAAAACACAGTGACAGGGATGGATTTGGAAGCGGACCATGGGTGTCACAGTTACTGCCGCTTTGGACTAAGAGAAAAGGCCCCACAGGAGGTTTCTATGGACTGGTCAGAGGATACTGCTTTGCTAGGAGCGGGATGGCGGAAAACAGACACCGGACAATGGATTCCTGATTCAGCGTGGACGGACTTTTCCATGGACTCATCGGGAGATAAGCATGCCACCGATTCCACTTTACTGGGCCCAGGTACTAGTGACACATATTCTAATACAGCTGTATTCACTGAGGGTGGGGAGGGTGTTTTGGTTTCTTTGAAACCAGCCACCTCCTTTACTATTTCGGGGGTCAAGAGTGATACTGTTGAACAGCCATCACAGGCAGGGGGTACGGACTCTCATGATAGGCCTCCAATGTCGGAACTATTTAAAAATAAATTAGAACAAGCCCCGAGACGTAATGCAGTCAGAATCAGATACAAGGGTGGCCTCACTGAGCATCCGACTAGGTACTATGTGTTTAAACAACTGCTGAAGTTTTCTATGGGATTTTCTGCTGCAGACCTATATGCATTGATACATATTTCAGGTGAGGATTCCTTTGATATCAGTTTTCAGTCCCACGTCTTGTTAGATAAATTCTGGGATAAGTATACCACTCTTAAATCCACTCGATATGGACTCCTTTTTGTTATACCCCTCACTAAACCCCAAATCAGTTATGTGACCATTATGTTTCAAATGAGGGGTTAATGTTAGTGATATTTATCACTGGTTGCAATCTAAATGCAGAAATTTTAAGTCCCCAGAGGCTTTATTAGACTGGAAGGTATCTGGACTGGGAGTTGGAAGTTTAAAGTGAGACTCTTTTTAGTCAATTCTGAGATTATTCATCTGCCTAATAGTTTCTTTTTAGGAAAGATAGGGAGTTTGTTTTGGGGGCAGCCAGGGCCTGTTATAAATGTGGGGCCAGAACTCATTTAAGCAGTGTATGTGACATGTTAAAATGCCCTTTATGCGGCAGTTTTGGGCATTCTGTAGATATTGCACTAATATTTTCAGTGCAACCTCTGTGATGAAAAGGTCATACTTTTCACCAGTGTCCCTGGGCCGCAGGAATTGCTGACAGGTGGGATCAGGACGAGTTGTTACGAAAAGCCCAGTCCAAGAGACGTGAGCCTGTTGACAAGACTGCCTCTGTGGTTTCCCCTGTTTTGGTGACTGAACCTAGACCAACTACAACCCCAGCAGGGCCTGCTGCTAAAGAACCTCAGACCTCTGTAGATGGCCATATTGCTTCTCAACCTCCTGCTCCTAGTAAACCTGTGGACTCTACCATGCCCCCCGTTTGAAATCGTCAAAAGTAGGAGGTTGACTAGGGCATCCTCAACAAGTTCTCGTACCCCCTTACATACAGACAATTTTTTTCCCCTTCAAGATGATCCTAGAGAATCTGATCTAGAATCTGACTCCTCCCACATATCAGAGCTCATTACGGAAGATGATGAAACTAAATCAACAGAATTGGCTAAAGAAAAAAAGGAAGAAAGGAAAAAGAGGAAAGTTAGCCAAAAACAGTTCCTAACGTTCTCTTTTTCATGTCCGCACTGAAGATAGCCTCTACAATGTCTGCAGTTTGAAAGCATTCCAAAGACAATTACCCATTTTAATGTATTTAGGGACTTTGAAATTGGATATCATTCTTCTGCAAGAGACACGGGTCCAATCTCTTTTGAAGTCTCCAGATACAACGGAAATGGATTTGGGGCCCTTCCTTCTGGACATTTGGTTCAGACGTGGGAGATGGGCTGGGGGTATTATTTGGCAGCACAGTATTTAAAATCTCAAGGGTTACAGACTTACACCCTGGTCGAGTGCTCATCTTGGATTTCTCCTTCGGAGAATTCTCCTTTAGACTGGTGAATTTGTATGCCCCACAAAGTCATCTCGGATAGAGATTTTCGAAGCGCTTAAACCTTATCTCTTTACTAGAAAACATATTATTTGGGGGGGCGACTAATTGTTCTCTAGATACTCATTTGAATAGACCACAGACAAAGAAAATATATTGTGACTCTCACTATCTTCACAAATTAACACAGGCTGTTGGTCTTACAGATGTCTATAGACTTTTGCACCCACGGGGCGGAGACATATTTTAGACATACCTTTTCCACCCGCATTGATATGTTTTTAGTCTCCAAGTACATTTTTCCAAAAGATTGTTCAGTTCGTCCTACTGAATTTTCAGACCACTATATATTGTTAGGTACTCTTTTTTTAGGTCATATACCCCCCATTTTTTCCTCTCTCCATAGCAGATGGAGGTTAAATACTTCCTTTCTGCAGGATGAACATTATTATTCCATGCTGGAAGGGTTTTCTTTGCTAAATACTCTACTATGGGTCTTTTGAGAATTTGTATGACTGGTGGTTCCAAGTGAAAATGGAGATAAAATCTATGTTTATTTCCTGGGGTAAATCAAAAGTTAACTCCGATTACCTCCGATATCTATTATACAGGAATAAATTGTACAAATTAATGTCCCTGCCACCTAAAGATCGTGCTTTCTGCCATTCTCAGATTCTAGAAACAAAGAAATTGATGAAAGAATTTCAATATGACAGGGCAAAATCTTTAGAACTGGAATTTAAATCACGGGATAAAGCATAGCCATCGTCTGACCCCTTTCAGGCTTGCAAAACTAGGATTACTAATACCGTTATGACTGGCCTTATTAACCCTCAAGGGGACTTGGTCACTACTGAGACTGGGATTTTATCTGTTGTTCAACAGTATGTGCAAGATTGTTTTTCAAATCCAGACACAGTGTCTCTAGAGACGTTCCCACTCCAAAAATTCCCTACTGTTCCTAAACTCCTGGACATTTTACAGTCCTTGGTACTGCCTATCACTTCCCATGAAGTGGCGGACGTGATAAAACGTTTGAAGCCTGGAACTGCTCCAGGTTTGGACGGTATACCGAATGAGTTTTATAAACTTTGTTCTCCATATATGGAATTTTTTTTACCTCCTGTTTTCAATTCGGTTTTGAATACTCCGACTGTCAAAACCTGGTCCACTTCTCTTATGACGTTTTTGTTTAAGAAAGGTGATAAACAGCACATATCTAATTGGAGGCCGATTAGTTTATTAAACACGGATTATAAAATATTAACTAGAATACTACATAACCGCCTTATACAGGCTGCGGAAATTTTAATTCACCCAGCCCAAACGTGTTCTATCCCCACTAGAACTATCCAACATAATCTATATTTGATAAGAGATATTTTTTCTATGGGGCCAACTATTTCTTCCGGTTCTGCTATTGTAGTAGCTTTGGACCAAGCCAGGGCTTTTGATGCGGTGTGCCATTCCTTTTTGTATTTTACCTTACTGCATTATGGTATTCCGGAGCTCTTTGTACGCTGGATAACCAATTTATACAGTCATGCTGTGACACTCCCACTAGTTAATGGACTTATGGGATCTGAGATTGCAATTAAGAAAGGGGTAAGACAAGGATGTCCTTTAAGTCCTTTGTTATATACTTTCAGTTTAGACCCAGTTATTAGGACTATTATCTCCGACTCCCAGATTTTGGGCCTTGCCCCTTTCCCTGGGTTGGATTCCGTTAAAATTACAGCTTTTGCCGATGATGTTACTCCATTATTGGCTAATGTTACCTCATTACAGAAGGCACTGGATATTTTTCTTTTTGGAATTTTGGTGGTTCTTTAAATAGAAGTAAAAGTTTGTAATACCCTACAAAGATCTCTTCACAGATAACTTAGCTTTTTGGTGTCCGGTAACACATCTCCCCAAAATATTGGGGATCTGGTTTGGGGTTGAGGATATGGCCCTCTATAATTGGGGAAAAAATTAGAGTTGGGTGAGGCAAAATAAACATATGGAAAACTTGGACTTTTGTAAATTGAAAAGAGTGGCACTTATTAAACAGTTTTTATTGCCTCAGTTCACATTTCTGAGCCATGTTTTCCTCCCCTCTTCGGTTGAGACTAGGTTGTATAGCATCTTTTTTCAGATGCTCTGGGAAATAGACTCAACCCATAAAACAGATTTTACATATCTTCCTAAGCGAAAGGGAGGTCTTACCATGATCAATCCAGTCATTTTTTTTCATGCTAATTTTTTATTTTCCTCCTTCTCCTTTATTTGGTCTCCTCCATCATTGACTTGGCATTTCTGGGTTCGGTCGATCTGGCATAAGTATTTTTTTAAGTGGTCTTTACTCCCACCTAAAATTGTTGCCTCTGATTCCTTACCCAAATATGGATTGGCTACTCTTCGGAAACTTTTTCAATGGAAAATTCCGATACAGCTACTATCGACATTATCACGGAAATCTTTTTATGCATATATTGTATCGAGGTCCAGCGGTTACATTGCTTTTCCTCAGTGTTCCCTACCAAAATGACTCTAACATTTTATAAACTGACTGATTTTAGACTTCCGGTAAAAACTTGGGATGTGATTTGGATGTCAGCTCATGGCAGATTAGGGGTTCGGGGAAATCTAAAATATAAACCTTTGGTTGAGAGATATTGTTTAAGATCCCAATGCGTTAACATTGAAGAGAGTCAACAACATTTTTTTCTAGATTGTCTTCACAGTCAGGCATTCTGGTCACAGGCAGCATTGTACTGGAAAATGCCACATCTTAAGTTATTGACCTATAATATTCTTATTTTGGGAGAGTACACAGGTGTGTGGAGACAATATCATCACAGCACCTTGAATGCTTTTTTGCTTTACTTCAATATTTTTATGGAAGGCCAGATGTAAATTTGTGCTACACCAGCAACATGTATCTTTTTCGGTTATTATTGACTCAGTGCATAATGAATTACTTTCTTTATATGCAAGTGATCGTAAACGTTTTTCGACTGATAAATTGTCTGCCTTTTGGAAACGTTTTCCAGTATTGTAAATTCCTTTTCTTTTTTTTGTAATACCTTCTGATGTATGCATTCTGTATGATTATGCTTTTACTTTGTTTTTCAAACAAAAATTCTGTTGGTTTGTTTGTGATGTTGTGTTTTTCTCAATAAAAACTTCCCCTACTCTTTTCGATAAGTGTCATGGGATCTTTAACATCCACCCGAATTACCACCAATCCAGGCAGATGGGACCTCGTTTTAACGTCTCATCTGAAAGACGGGACCTCAGAAGTGCAGCACCCCTCTCATGCTGCACTACAGTATCAGTACTGGGATATTAACCCAAGTGCCAGATGTGGGAACTGAACCCACAGCCCTCTGATCTCCTGAGCCAGTCATCCAGATAGGGGTGGAGAGCAACACCCAGTCTCCTGAGATGTGCAGCTACCACTGCGAGTCACTTGGTAAAGACTCTTGGGGCCCGAGGACAGACCGAAGGGCATTGCGGTGAACTGAGTGACCCAAAGGAAGTGTGAATCTTAGAAACTTCCTATGAGATCTCCTTATGGGTATGTGGAAGTAGGCATCCTTTCAGTCTAGGGAGGCTAGCCAGTCTCTCTGCTGTAAGGACTGTATGACCAGTGACCATTTTGAATTTGGCTTTTTTCAGAGGTTTGTTTAAATATCTGACATCCAAGACAGGCCACCACTCCCCAGTTTTGTGTCAGAAAATACCTGGAGTAGAGGCCCTTGCCCTTCTCGTGGGCAGGGACCCTCTCCACTGCTTGTAAAGCCAGAAGGGTTTGTACCTCCATTTCAAACGGTAGCATCTGTGTTGGGGAAAGAGGTCTTGACACCAGAGTATGCTTGAGGTCTGGCAGCTGCTTGAACTGTAATGACAGACCCTTCTCCACTATCTCCAGCACCCACTTGTCTGACGTGATGAGGGACCAGTGCTGGAGATAGTGGGAGAGTCTGCATCCAACCGGAAGTGGGGAGGTGACCTGGAAACTCACATCAGGACTTAGAGGCAGATTGGCTGGGTAGAGGTGGCTCCTCTTTGGCCCCTTCTGCCCCTGCCTCTGAAAGACCCCCTGTACTGGCCAAAGTCAGACTGGGGATAGTGATAGTTAAGGACTGGGAACAAAATTTCTGCCCCTACCACCGCTGGGATGGGATCACTGAGGGGTGGCGGCTTAGGCTTGGATGAGTGGCTCTGCCTGGAGACCTTGTACTCATTGACTTTTTTCATGTAGTCAGTGGTTCTGTAATCAAACAACATTTGATCACAGGGAAAATCCATGGCCTTGTTCTGAGTGTCTGTGGTCAAACTGGCTGTTCTAAGCCAGGCGAAGCATCTCAAAGCGATGGCATCTATGTATCGCCCTAGAGGCTGCATCACTGTTGTCATCTGCCATGTGGAATTGGTACACAGTAGCATCCAGGGCAGTTTTTGACGTATCCACCAGCTCCTGCACCATAGAATCTGATTCACTGTGGGCAATAGTCTGGACAGATTTCCAAAGGGCTTTCTGATATTTGGCTGTGAATGCCATGTAAGAAGAAAGCCTGAGAAGCAAGGAGGCTGTGGCATACATTTTCTTTGCTATAAAGTCAATTTTCTTAGAATCCTTGTTAAGGAGAAGAGGGGGACAAGGAGACTCCGACTTTCTCACAAGCTGCCTGCTGCACTATACTCTCATGGCTAGGATGTGCAGACAGAAACTCTATACCATTTTTAGACAATTTTTATTTTCTCTCAAGCCGCTCATCAACCCAATACTGAAGTGGGGTACTGAAGCACCTTCATGGTATTTTTTCTAAGTGCATTATAGATAGGGATGACCAGGGTCTTTGAGGATGAAAGACCCTTCATCTCCCTATAATCGTCTGCATCGACATCCTGGTTGGGCTCCTGCATAGGGAGGTCCAGGGTGTCCAGCTTATTTTATATAAATGTAAACACAGAGGAAGGATCCTCGTGGTCACCCATGGGATCCCCAAGATGAGGGTCCAGGGATTCCTGGGGCTCAAGGCCCTCAAAATCCATATCAGGGGCATCATAAAATTGATCATCTGTGTCACCCTCAGTGTCTACAGAAGAGAGAACTGTGGAAGAGTGCTTGCCAGCCCCAGCAAATAGAGGACCCATCTTTTGAAGGGTCTGAAACAGTTGCCGTGCTTTTTCCATTTCTTGCACTGACAGAAGAACCTGCGCAGTTTGTAACCATTTTGTTTTTTTCTGTATGCTTTAAGCTGCCTGTTGTCTCACTATTGGCTTTCCCAGGAGCAAAAGGTGCATATCTATCTTGACAAGAGTTATTTTTTAGCCTCTTCATCAAAGGCTTGATCAAGCTTTCTTTTTTCGTCACTCTAATTTTTCAATTTGTGAGGAACTTCATCTTTGGAAGTTTTATTTTTTGACTGGGATCGGAAGGGTTTCTCAGCACCTCTGCTTTTGGTATTAGTACTTTTGAATGGCCCCTCGTCGCAAGCCTTTGATTTATCCTCAGCCATAATAATCAAAGGTTTGTCTGCTATGTTCGCCAATTTAAGCAACGCTAACCAGTCCTGGACCTACAAACCGAGTGCAAGTTTATGTGAAAGTGCTACCGGCCAGTCCCGCCCCAGTTAATAAACTCTGTCCATTACCAGTGCCTTTTTTTTGGTTGTAGAACTGGGATCTATACCAGTGCCAATCTTAACAGAAACCCAGTAATACTCAACTGCGCACAGGTGGCTGCTGGACCCTTACGGACAGTCCTGACACGATACCGTCCAGTAATAAGTAAAATAAAAATAAAAAAAGGTGGTTTCCTCGTACTCGCCATTCTAGACAGAACCCCCCAGGCACTGTTTAAATTTAAAATCTACTGGTGGTGCTGTAGTAAACCCAGCGAGGTCCGAGGTAAAAATAAGGCAACTGTCCCTAATTCAACGGTTCCCACAAATATTTGCCCAAAATTAAACACCCTCGATAAAATTAGGGCTTTAAACTAAACAGTCAATGGTAAAACGCCGCCAAAATAGTGCGTCTGCAAAATAAAAAATGCGAGCGCTAATGAAAAGTAAAACTTTCACTCAGCACACTGAAGGAAATAATTTATGAGGAAAACTACCCAGGTAAGCACTAGGAGGCTGTCAACAAGGAAAGTTGGGAGACAACTCAGAGGCAATATTGCTCAGTCCAGCGGAGGAAAAAATTCTGAAGCATTTAACAGCTCTCACCCTCTCCTGTCTTGACTGGCTTGGCCCTAAACTCGTTTAAATATCTGTTAAAGGCACAGCTCCGGGGCGGTTGCACCTGGCCAGCTAAGTGCTAAAGTTACTGATGCTAAAGGACTCCTGGGGTAAGAACATTATATTTCGTGGCATCCAAGGCTGAGCTTGCTGTGGCAACCGAGCCCCGTGCCAAATCCTTATCTGCTCCTTCCGTAGTGCCAGCACTGTGTTCCAAACTGCATTCTGGTACTGTGCTATATGTGCGAGTAAGCTGGCAGCCTGATACAAGGGAAGCTGTTGTACAAGCCTTTTAGGCCACAGTATCCTTTTTTTTTTTTTTTTTTTTTTAAAAGAGTCTTTCTCGGGGCTGTGCAGATTGAGTGATTTTTGCTCTCTCAAGCAGCAGCCTGGACTACTCCATGATGATCAGGATGGACATACAGATATTCCACTCCTGCTTGCCCACTTGATATTTTCTCTCAATGTTTTGTTGATGGCTGTAGCTGAAGTGGGTGCAGCCATGATTTTTGTTGTGGCCTCTAAGTGGTTTGTGTATGGTAAGGCAACATCCTTCTTGGTGGAGCTACTCCCAGCATATCCACAAGATATACATCCTCTTCATCCTCCTCCTCCTCCTCTGTCTTAAGATGGGGGAATGTTGAGGGTTTCAACCATTTGTCTGACAAATGACGAAAAGGATGAGTAGAATTTGCTTTGGACGAGGTTCAAAATCTTGCTCAAGTGTGCTTCCTAACTCCATGGGGTCATTTTTCTCCATATGCCCATATTATTATTCTTCTTCCTCCTCTGCCGTGAGCAGACAGGTTGGAGCCTCAATTTTGGGGGGGGGCATTGCCTGGAGAAATTGCAACATTTTTTATATGTTCTCTGATAAGGGCATTATTTTATGCCATCTGCCTGCTCCTTCCTCTGTGCAGCAGGAGTGGTAGTGACACCCATCTTTACCAAGCCTTTCTGATGGCTGTGCAGATTTTTCTTGAAATCTTTTACAAAATTTGCTACTGTACGCGAGGACGACGCTGCTGCATGCTTTCCACCACTGTTGGGACCACCCTCAGGCCTTTTCATTATTTGTAGGTGACATGTATGCAGACTGAGAAGGCATGCTTCTTTTTAAATCTTTTTACCAATTTAAATGAGATTTTTGGGCAAAAAATATGACAGGACTTACAGTCTGTAAAGTCGTGCTATGGTTGTGTATGGGCTTCATAGCTCATTACCTTATGGCAGCACTAGCCTGTTTAAGGCACAAGCAGAATGTTTTTACCTTGCCCTGTTCAGGAGAAAGAGACCACAACTGGAACCAAACCCACTGCCAGCAACCATAACTTAAGCAAAACCCACTGCCAGCAAGTCCCTTCCACTTCCCGATCCGCTGACCCTGTCCCTGCGCTCAGACATTTTTGAGACATCTAAGCACAAGAACATGCCCCATACAAATCTATGGGGACAGTTTTTAATTTTTTTGGTCCCAGGTCCCCAAATCCTCCATTCGGAGGTCAGACCTGCCCTGCCTGTCGTCCCGCCCTATGCCCAGGCTTACCCCCAGGTGGGGCCGCTAGGAAGGCCCTCCCCAACAGACACTGCAGGCAAGCCCTGGCTCCCCGGTCAGAGAGCAAAACCCCGGTGTCAGTCAAATGAGTGGAGACGGCAGTAGAGCAGGTCGTCATTCCCAAGGGGCTGTTTTTTTTCAATGCTTGCTGGATCCTTGGGGGCGGGGACATGCAAGGATGTCCAGCATCCACCCCCCTAAGGTGACGGTGACAGCCACAGTGGACCCTCAGCCTACCAGGGGTCCATAAAGCACCAGACACTCTTCTCCCCTCTCCCAGGAGAAGGACAGCAGTCCCCAGGACCTCCAATTCCCCCCAAGCCAGCCCAGACTCCTGGGTCCGTTCCTGAAACCGGGTCGTCTGTGTCTCAAGCGGAAATTCAACTGCTGTGCCGGTGGGCCGGCTTTATGGGGACAGTTTTCAATGCATAACTGTACATGTTTAGGCAACCCTGGAGAAAAAGGAAAGCTACCACTCAACTAATAGGGCCCCTACTAGTGGAGCGGTGGCTTTCATTTTTCTCTAAGGATGCCTAAACATGTATAATCACGCAATGAAAACTAGCAATTTAGACTCAGTATGGGTGCCTGTGTCTCCTGCTTAGATGTCACAAAACTGAGTGCAGGAGTGGGGGCGGTGGACGGAAAGCAGAATGGATTTGTTGGCTGTGGGTTCGGCTCCAGTTAGATCCCTCCCTCCCAAACAGGACAAAGTAAAAACATTCTACTTTTGCCTGAAACAAGCAAGCACCACCAAAATCTTAGAAATTCAGTTTAAACAAAGCCTGTGACAGTCTGCCCTTGTCAGCTGAAAACAATCTGCACAATTTTTTGATGAGCCACAAAGTCTCTCCGACATACCAATTTAAGAGAACCCTGAAATAATAAAGCGATTCCCAAAACAATGCAATACAAGAGCCAGAGTGTAAACAAGCATTTGTCAATGCCAAATGTTGTCTTGCTGGCATTAGCATTGTAGTGCGAAGCGAGAGGGCGCTAATAGGAATAGCAGTGAGGGTACAGAACAGGCGTCAACCCACCCACCCACAGGGAAGCGACAGGCATTAGGGTGTGCCTTTGGAGTCGTTGGCTGCGCTCATGCCATTTCACCTACCCTACCCTGCAGACTCTGACAAGTCTCACATTGTGCCTTGGGGTCATCTGGCCTTACGCTCACCCCATTTCATAAGGAAGTATGTTGAGATGGGTGCAGCATAGGAGAACGGGGTTAACTTTCGGCCGAAGAGTCCAAAACACACCTGGATGGCTGTCAGTGGCTGCAGAGTAAGAGTGCAATGGCATGAGCATTACAGCAGACAATCCAAAGGCACACCCTGACACCTGTTAGTCTGTACAGGGTGGGATGGGATGTTATGGTTGGAAACCCTAACGCCCTGGGTGTTTACTGGTATTCGTACTCCAGATTTTCAACATGGCCTTTTTGTGACCCCACCTCATGAAAGCATGTGGGACCTCTGCTCATGAACAGTGTCGCTGTGATTTTGTTAATGTGTCCCGAACGTTGATTTCCCCACAGTGACTGTGACATTCATAAGGAGCTGTGAAGAGATGGCAATGTTGAAAATCTGGGGTAAAAATACTAAAAATTCTCGAGGTTACGAGCATGCATGAAAACTGTGCAACACAAACTCGTAACAGTCTTTTCTTGGAATTCTCTGACCAAATTTTTTAACATAGGCATTTTAGGACCTCTGCTCATGAACACTGGCAGTATGATTTTCTTAATCTGTCCCAAACGTTGATTTCCCGCAGCGACTGCGCCAATGTGCGCCAGATGTGCAAAACCACATTTTGGGCAGGATGTGAAAAAGGACATATGTACTGTTCATAAGAAGGTGTGCGAAAATGCAAATGTTGAACATCTGGAGTGAAAATATTAAAAATTCTCAAACTTACGACTGTACGTGGACACTGCGCAACACACGCTTATAACAGTCATTTTGTGGAATTTTTTCACCAACTGTTTAACATAGGCATTTTGGGACCTCTGCTTATGAACAGGGTTACTGTGATTTTGTTACTCTGTCCAGAACACTGTTTTCCTACAGCAACTGCGTCACTGTGAGCTGGATGTGCTAACACACATTTGGGGCAGGATGTGGAAAATGACAGCAATACTGGTCATAAGGAGGTGTGAAAAAATGGCAATGCTGAAAATCTGGAGTAAAAATAAGTTGCAAGCATGCGTAGAAACTGCGCATTGCACGCTCGTAACACGGTAATTTTTTGAAAACTGTTCACCAAATTTGCATTGCAACATAGGCTTTTTGAGAGCCCACCTCATGAACAGTCACACTGTCGTTTCATTAAATCGGTCCCTAAAGGTGATTCCGCGCAGTGACCGCCAAATCACCTTTCGGGACCAAATAACGAGATGACAGCGACTGAATATACGAGGTGGGGGTCCCAAGAACCCCATGTTGAAAATTTGGTGCCAAAATTCGCAAAAATGGCAGAGATATGCACCAAAGTTGAAAAAAACCCATTTATGCCATTATACAGCTTACTGACATTTCTTCAGTTAGCGGTCAGCTTTAAAGAGTGCAGGCGTGTTCCCAGTCCACCAAAGATTGTTTTTCTTTTTACAACTATTTTTCCTGGCCCTCCGGCTCAGAACTCTCTATGCTGTGTTCCCCTACATCTTCAATTTCATCACGGTTACCCAGGTTGGGGAGACAACCAGGAAACCAGCATTAGGCGTGTGGCACTGGCAGAGCCGTCGCCTATCCGAGAGCAGGAGGTTATTTCTGGTTTTTTTTTTTTTTTTTTTTTAACGCCCTCAACATTGGACGTGTAATGCCGCCCAGCCCGTGACGTGGTTGGCTCCACCCGTCCGAGGAAGCAGCTGCCGTCTTCCCCTCGCACATGAGCCCCTGGGCGTCGTAGTGCCGCTGTTCTCCACAGGGGCCGCTGCTGTGCCGGCCACCCTGGATCCCTCCCAAGAGGAGCAATCCTCGGCGCTCGATCCTCCCTCCTGCCGACCCATGGCAGTCGGGCTTATTCCCAAACCGGGTCGCGGTGTGGCGTCCAGCACCTCAACCCTCAGAGCCACGGTCTGGCCCCACCAAAGATTACTGCACCAGGCTCTGGAGGTTAAGTATGGGGTGGGGGTGTGGGGAGGTGGGGTGCGCAGAGGTGGCAGCAGGAGGGGACACGACAGCGAGGACAGTTTCCTCTGTTTCAGGCAACAAACAAAAATTTACCGTGTTTTTTTATTTTTAAGCGGGTTTGGCCACACTGGTGTAGGCTACCAGTGTGCACACAATCAGGGTGGGACATTGGCAGGACAATGGGGAGAGGATTAACATGCTGACATGGGGATTGGGCATCCCGCGGTAGGCATATCTGTGTTCAGAGGCATGATGCCGAGGAGGACTAGTCACCCCCTCGGCAGACCACATCAGTAAAGGGCTCACATATGCAGACGGGGGATTGGACATTCCCCCCTCCCCCCCGGTTTCCTAGGGATCATGAGCAGCGGTGGTGAGCCGCTGCCTGCCACGTTTCTTGAAATGTTACACCAGGCAAGGCACGCCTTGCAACGAGGGGTCGCTCCCTCATTGCAACGGCTAAAACGTTTCAAGCTGGTGGCATGTTTTGCAACTGCTGTCACAGACAGCGTGCAGTCTAATTCGTACCACGGAGCCCAGCCCTAAAAGGCAGTGGTACCACTGGCCACAACACAACCGCGCCTCCAAAACCTGCTCTTCCACTTCAAGCAAGCCCAATATGTTGTCTGCGCTGTGCATGCAAGACAACATAAAATGGCTCTTGCACAGAAAAACTGTGCCAAAGGTCAAATTGTGACTCTGTAACAGGAACCAATTAATTAAGGTGAATGGGCAGAGACAGAAATGGAAACTGAAAAGGCTCCATTCGCTGTAAACTGGATAGCTAAAAATAGTAAACTGATAACAGTAAAAAAATAAATATGGTTTACTAGCCAAATACTGAAAATAAAATAGCAATGGGAGCCAAGCAGGATATTCTAAAGCTCCTAGGAATCAAATGGGACCGGGGAAACTGCAATTTATAGAAAAAAAAAAAAACGAAATGCAGAGTAATCTATAAAACTAAACCTTTTGATATAAACCATAAAATAAAAACCCGACTGGAGAACCAGCTGTTACTGGAATTCACTACAGGGGGACTGGTTTTCTTCGGGTGGAGAAACAAATCTGAGCAACAGCCAGAGTGGAGTATGGATGCAGAGTTTGAATCTACATTACAAGTTCTTTGTCCAGTGTGCCACTCTCAGCAGAGATGACTGCACAAAGTGTAAACATTAAGTGATTCCTAGGGCCATAAACAGCCCAGATCTCAGCAGGACTTGCTGTCCATACGGTCTCGATATTTACTCCGTCTTCCTCTGGATCTGTACTGCTGAGCAACACAAGAAGTATGTTACCCCACAGGCTTTCTAGCCTGTGGGAGGGCCACTGTGGAGTTCAATACCTTGACGATAATATCCTTAAACTCTGGGCCAATAGCAGGTCCCGCTGGAATGGAATATTTAATAGGGAAGCCTTGGAAGAACTGCTGGCTGAAGCAGGGCAGAGCCACCCAGGCCCTTCACACCATAATAGAACACAGAGCTGACGACAGCTGCAGCAGATCACAGGACATGTACGCCAGGAAAACATGTCTATAGATAGGAAGGATACTGAACCTGCTGCCTCACAGGGCACGCTGAATGAGATATCAATGAGCCAACAGGCACATAAGCTGAAGCCAGCACTACTTTCACATGCTCCTGGCACCACATATGCGTTTTTCATTGCAGCCTCTGCCTTCTCGTTGGGGGGTGGGGTGGTTAATGGTCGCAGCTCCTTGAAGCGGCATGGCAGCTACCTCAAACACCTTCCACATCATGGCCGCCACTTTTTTTTTTTTTTTTTTAACTTTGTTTATTAGTTTCAAGTAAAACATGAAAATGCAATACATTCTCTTACAAGGTTTTAGGAAGTACAAAGCTCATATGAATGCAGTATCCCCAGAAAGTTGATAATCATAACAACCCTCCCTATAGTCTGGTACACAAGGATTTAGGGGGATCCAACATTAATTTAATAAAACACATTTTAAATCCCAAAATGCTAGCCTCTTCAGTGGTTTTGGTAATGACCTGAATTAAGCAAAACTGAGCAAAGGATAACAAAACAAGCACAGAGCTCGTTATCAACCATTAAATATCGGTTACGTAAAAGGAAGAAAAAATGTGTGTCCCCTCCAAGTCTCCCCGCATCTCCCATCACCACCACAGAAAATTCAACATCCAAACATTAGAACAGTGATAACAGCTACTTAAGAGCTATATTTCTAAATAAAGAGTAACATTTCCCACCTGATGACTGAAAAAACAATTCCCCAGTTAACATTCACCTGCTAGGACATGATACAGCTATGAAGCGGGGGACTTGAAAAAGGCTGCTATCATAATAAGGATGGAGGAGCCCCGACCCCCCACCCCACAGGAGTATGCAAAAACCCACTCACATATGCCCATCATAACATCTAGTGCCAACGTTAGCACTGAAACATACACCCCCACCCAAACAACAAGGAGAAGAGGATAAGTCTGGGAACAAAAACACAGCACCAGGGAAAAACTGACATCAGTCACGGGTATAAGTCCACAATCTCCTCAATCACGACCAGAGCTCTCCTCCACTTCACAGCATGGGGTAGCAGCTCTGGTGGCAAATTCTTCCTCTTTGTAGTCAATTTTCCAGTATCCTTCTGGTCTGAGAACTGCCAGGTTTTCTGCCATATGTGATTTGCAGCCATGCCAGCAGCAAAAAGTGGAGCACGATGTGAGGCTCATGAGCATCGACGAACTGAGCCAAATTTCTTTCTCTGAGCCCTGGTCTGAAAAGACAAGTCAGAAAACTTTGATGTCAGCATCGTTAATCAATAGAAAGTATGTCGCCTAGCCACTGATAGAGTCTCGGACGTGGAGCCGGAGGTGTGCAGAACAGTGCATGGCTGCAATGGAGTTCTAAGGCCTCATGTGGGTTCACCCAGTAGCTTTTATAAAAGAATGCCAGGAAAATAATCAAAGTTGTGAAGTTCCTGCATAACGCCTCACAAAGTCCAACAAGTTTGTGCCCTCCAGCACACCCACAAATCTTAAATTGCCACACCAATTTTCATTTTCCAGGGCTTCTAAACGTCCCCGCATCTGTATGTTTTTTTCTTTTCACCCCTCCTGATCGCCCTCATTGTTCCACTCCTTCAGGCATTGCTCATGTCCCTGGCACAGAGTCAGACCCTAGAGAGTAACTCCTATCTTCCTCTCACCTTTCGTGGAGCACCTGTACAACGGGGTCTGCCCGTGGATCCTGGACTGGATGGCTTGGAGCGGCCGTCATCTAGGACTGCCGAGGGCGTTTTTCCGTTTTTTCTTGTGGTCCTTTTCCATCCCAGAGGACGCTGGCTCGGGCAGGTTACATGCTTACGCACTACGCCTGCCAAGTGCCTGACAGCATCCTCAGACTCAGAATGAGCCATGTGCCCAGTCGGTGCTCCGACCCCCAGGACATCAGGTCTGTAAAAGCACCCTGGTAACCCACCCGAAGAAGGCGTCCCTCCTTCCCCTGCTCTCACCCACGGTCCGTATTCAAACCCAGGTCGCTGCAAGGTTTGATGTCCAGCGATCAAACCTCAGTGCCATTGGGCCGGCTGCATCTGTATGTTTTTGTGGGTCAGAGCATTTACAGCCGCTTGGGTAGTTTAAGTGTTTGTCAGTTTCTCCCACTGTCTCAGCCAACTCTCATGGCAGCATCGTGAGTTTCAAGCTTACTGAGGGTTCTTTCAATTTTAGAGTCCCCAGCTCTCATAGACTCCATCATGGCCTATTACAGGGGTTCCGACAATGAGCTAGGGGACTTCACTGCAGTGCTGGTAGTGGCAGCCCCGTCCTTGTTGTGCTGTTGCTCCTATGATTTGGAGGAGCCCGCTTGTTGGTTCTTGGGTCTCCCATTCGAAACCAGGTATCACTCGGTTCCTTAGCAGTTCGGGGATCTAAAGATGTTGAGCAAAATAAACTTTGAAGTGTTACTTTGATGTTTTCTGTGATACTGTAGAGCCATAAGGCAGACCTAGTAAGGGAAACAACCTCCTCAAAGATGGCTCTTGAGGGATCCTTGTAGTTTATGGTACAGCCATCGAGCATGACGCACCGATACTGGGGTTTTCTTCATCTTGCTGGTGTACTTGTAAAAGGCAAGTGGGTTCCGAGGCCAACAATGAGTAGGTCTGTACTTTAGCCATGGAAATTTTTTTTGAGAAAAATCATGGTTCTACCATGGTCAAAATGACAGAAATCATGGGCACAGCGAGGGGATGTGTTTTACGGTGGCCCTCACAGATACTGAAGCCCCAAAGCTCCAGTCCTGCACCAGGATGGAAAAACTGCTGCAAAGGTAAAGATATTGTGTCCAAATGCAGTTCAGCAGAGAAAGAAAGGAATCGTTTCTTCCTGTCTGTGAAAAAGAACTCTCTGAAACTTTAGGAACTAAAAGAGTAAGATCTGAATAATCAAAAGAAAAAATTCTAGCAAGGCAGGGAATGGCTGACCAGCTAGGACAGCTTGTAAGAAACAGAGTCTTGGAAGACTTTTCTCAAAATGGTTTTCACATATCCCAGGTGGCAAGGGAGGAGCGCACATTCTTTCTGACTGCCTACAGGACTTGAATACATACTGCGTTTTATCCCACCATAATTTGTACTGGGGGAGGTCATGACAAACAAAATAAAACCTGAATTTTACCTGGCAATATCATTTGAATCTTACTCAAATATGCACTCAGCTGGTCCCACAACTCAACACAAACCACTGCATCAGGAAATGATTACATACAGAAAACTAGCCAGTGGCCCAAATATTATCAAAAATCCAGTTCACAAGAGACAGGGCACAGCTGCGACTCTGCTAAACAGGTTATGAAATAATGTCATCCTCACCCTCATGGTATAGAAATTCTTTTTTTTTTTTTAAGTCTACTTTTTTATTCCTCATCCTTCTCACTCTATGCCTCTTCTACATCCTTGTCCATTCCATTCCCACTTCCTGCTGGTCTCACAGGTCCTGCAGCCTTTTGCTTTAAACCCAGAGCTACCTGCCAGCCCTCCACCACACAGGGAAACTCCTCTTTGTGGCTCGAACATTCCTTATGTGCTTGGACTTTTGACACTCTGTCTTCATAACACCATGGGCGTGGGGATGTGGAGCTGGCCCACTAGGGGCTAATGGTGTGGAGGAGGCTGGGGTCTTCTGCCAGTTAGGGCTTTAATGCAACACTGTCTGGGGTGTGTGTGTGTGTAGGAGAAGGGGGAGATGCATTGGGCAACCAGTGAAGCTGCGCAGAGCTGTCACCCCCGAACATTGGGAAGGATTTTCAAATGGCTTAGATCGCGCAGGCCGGAATGCATGGGGCATGCAGCAATCTAATGGGAGTTTCTATCCTGTGCAGCAATTGTTGCAAGTTAGATCAACTTTTCTGGTCTAACATGTGGCAATGGGAGAGCTTTTTTTTTTTTTTTTTTTTTAAAAATAGAGCATGCACCAGATACTAGAGTGCAAGCTGCCGTTAATCATGAAAACTGTCACAACTGCACCCGAAATTGTGGAATTGGGCGCAGCGACAGGGTAGGGGCACTGCAAAAAAAAAAACAAGTGTCATGGCGCAGGGCTTGGACCAAGCCTTGCGCCACGCTTTGGAAATCCTGCCCACTGCCTCCCAGCATTCTATGACTCTACCACCCCACAGTAGGTGGGCAAGTATGAACATCAAACTCGGGCTGACCACATGAGAGCACAATGTGCTCTTCCAGTGCCACTGGCCAAGGCTAAGGGAAATCTGTTGAATATAATCAGCACTGTTGAAAAACAAACTTACCTCTTAACTGAAGTGTGGAGTAAACAAGAACATAACCGTGAATGTCCATCGAGTGGGACTGGGGAAAATGGAGTACTCATCCCAAAAACAAAGGCATGGATAACATTTGAAATTTCCTTCAGGTACACAGTGAACAGCCAGCATTCGGTTCTAGCATCAGCTAGTTTTGTATCCTCCTGTGGTCCAAGTTAGGACATCCTTTAGCCTCTGCCTAGTCAGCAACCACGCCGATTGTTTTGCTGGCCCCTACCCCAAGTCACCACTCACAGACCCCCCAACTCAGTGGGCCTCTTTGTGCACCTGAGAATGCACTCTTCCATATAAAGCTACTGGCAGTGCAGGGAGGAGGCAGCTAGGAAAGTTTCAGAGACAAAGCCCTTGTTTGATGTAAGGAGCAACATCCTCCAGACTAGCCTCTTCCTTTTCCATCAGATTAACAATCCCCCGCCCAGTGCCCTGCCCAGTGACAACAGCGAAACCCAAAAGAGACCTTTACTGCTAAAGTTGCTGTAATGGTCCGGGTTTCACTGATGAAGCGTCTCCTGGTGTTCTGCCCCTTCCCCGAAACAACTCAGATCTGGAGTTGATAATACAGGATTGCGAGGGGCACAATCCCCTGCAAAAAACACAGTTTCTGGACGGCACAATACCGCACGTTGGCACTATGCTGCCGCTGTAAGGGATATCAGCAGATTTGCTGTAGACGAACAGTGGTGCTTCCAACACCCCTAACCCCATGACCCTTGGATAGAGATCCAGGTTTGCATGCAGACTCCAGTTCTGGAGCCTGATGTTGATTGGGGGCGCCTACAGGAAAGGGAGATTACCTCCCAATATTAGTGCACCCCCTCCCCAAACAGACCACACAGCAGCACTAGCTGGACTGCCCTCCCAGCTGAAGGAACAGGTACAGTGATTCCGATACTCACTAAGGAACCACCTTTCTCTAAGATGGGACGCCAACTCAGCCTCTGCATTCGCTGAGTCGGTCTAGAAAATGCTAGCTGTGTCTTGTGTGTGTGTAGTGATGCTGCGATGTGCTGCAGAAGCTGAGAGCACAAAACATGTTGCACTTGGGAGTGAGAGCCAAAGGAAGATCCCCAGATCCCAGCAGCAAGATCCTGATATTTTATTCAACCAGCCACGCAATCCTAGCCAAGTAGAAAAAATTACTCACCGCAGTAATCTTTTTTTTCCAATGGGTCCTTTAGCATCAGTAACTTTAGCAGTTAGCTGGCTAGGTGCAACTGCCCTGGAGGTATGCCTTTAAGATGTTTGTTTAAATGAGCTTAGGGCCTTAGCCAAATGAGAGCTGTTGAAGGATTCAGAATTATTTCGAAGGAAAACGAGGGCACATGCTCCAAAAAAGAATTAACAGGATTCAAAAAACATGCAAATGTCCACAAAAGTGGAAACAGAAACAATGACAACATGAGTAAAAAACTCATCAATAAGAAACTCCAAATTTGGTAAGGGATGTGATAAAGAGCCCTTCTCAGACAGGTGAACCGGGGAAGAAGGGTGGGAGCTTACTGATGCTAAAGGACCCCTTGGAAGAAAGAAGATAACTGCAGTGAGTAATTTTTTCTTCTTACCCCAGGAGTCCTTTGGCATCAGTAACTTTAGCAGACTACCAAGCAGTACCGAGTGGGAGGTGGGCAGAGAATCTACTTAGGAGAGAGGCTCTGCAGAACCGCCCTGCCAAATTTGGCATCAGATCCGGTCTGCACATCCAAACTGTAGTGTTTCACAAAGGTGTGCACAGATTTCCAGGTAGCTGCTTTGCAGCCATCCAGGAGGGGAATGTCCCTTGCTGCTGCAAACGAGGCTGCAGTGCCCCTGGTGGAGTGGGCCCAGAGTCCCACTGGAGGTTGGTGACAAGCTTTCTCATAGCAGAATCTGAAAGACCAACCAACAGGAAATAGTACTCTTGGTAGCTGGTCTTTGCCTACATCCCAGCAGATAAGGAACAACTGAGTGGAAGAGCTTCTGGGCTGTCTAGTATGCTCTAGGTAGTAAAAGATGGCTCTTTTGACATCCAAGCTGTGGAGCTTTGCTTGCTAGGAGTGGATTTCTCAGTTAAGAAGACCGGCAGATTAATGGACAGGTTTAAGTGGAACTCTGAAACCACCTTTAGCAGAAATTTCCTATTTGTCCTGAGCTCAACTTTACCATTGTGAGGGATGATACAATTTAGGTCAGTGCACAGGGCCTGTAGCTCTGAAATCCTCCTGGCAGAGGAAAAGGCCACCAAGAAGACTGTCTTTCAAGTTACAAACTTGATGTAGGCCATGGACGTAGGCTCAAAGGGTGGTTTCATGAGCATGACTATGCAAAGGTTCAGGCTTCAAGGAGGAACAGGCTCCCTTATTGGAGGCTGGAGGTGCAAGAGGCCTTTGAAAAACTGTTTAAATATGGAGTGGGAAAATTTTTTTTCTCTTTCCCACCGGAAGGTAGGCTGAAATTGCCGCCAGGTGTACCTTGAGGGAGATGGTCTCAAGCCTGGCGCCTGTAGAGCACCAGGCAATCCAGCAGCTGAGGTCAAACTGAAAGGGTTTGACCTTTTGTTCTTACACCAGAGGAAAAACCTTTTCCATTTTGCAGTAGTCTTTTTTTTTTTTTTTTAGCCATCCTCAGTATCTTAAGGACCTGTTCAGGGATCTGAGGATGAAAACTCTTAACTCCTCAAGAACCAGGACTAGGGGTGAAGACAGTATGTCTGGATACTACACTCCTGTCTGAGGAAGGGTCAACAGAGAGCGAGTTGGGTGCAGGCGAAAGGGCCTGCTGCAGGACATTGAGAGAAGGAGAGGGTATGAGGCTTGCTTGGGCCAATCCGGAGCCACCAGGATCATTGATACAGGCAAGTTTCAGTAATGCCCCGAGAATCAGGGTAAAAGGAGGAAATGTATATAGGGACCTCCCTGACCAGACCAAGATCAAGGCATCCAGGGGAAGCGATCCCGGGACTGGGGCCTGCAACAGAACTGAGGAAACTGGAAGCTAAGGGAAAAGGCAACAGATTCACTTCTGGAGTGCCCAACCGCCTGAACACCGTGGTTAGTACTTGTTTGTTCAGACTCCATTCACTCGGGCCCTGACTGATATGACTTAGAGCATCTGTCAGAGTATTGTGTTTGCCTGGGAGGTGAATAGCTGAAAGGCTAACTCCCAGGGAGAAGGCGAGAGACCAGATTTAGAGAGCCTCCGAACACAGAACTCCTGATCTGGTCTACTCTGCTTGTTTGTGAAAAACACTGCAGTGGTGTCGACCTTGTATAGTCTGTCCTTTTATGACAGGAGCCAATGGTTTGAGAAGAAAGACTGCTCCGAGTTCCAAAAGAATTATGTGTAACTGTGACTCTTGGAGAGTCTAGGTGCCACTTACTGAGGCACTGTCAGATGTGCTCCCAACCACAGGAGGGCAGGTCTGTGGGATACTGCTCCTCACAGGTCTCAGCTTTGAAAAACTGTTGCTTTCTGAGACCAGCAAGCTATAACGAAGCTTGCAGGTGTCACATCATGTATCTGAACTCTGGGACCACTGAAGGCATTGAAGCCATGTGTCCCAGGTAGCCCGAGGAAATGTCAAAGTTAGGCGATTTGCTCAGGACCCATATACTGAACCGGTGAGGGTTAATGATTCAAACCCAGTCAAGCACCTGCTGCTGGTCTCACTGGCCATGGATGAAGAAATCTGCCAATAAGAGACAGCTTGAATTCCCAGCTGTGGAAGGGAGGCATATCCTTCCTGGATGCTGGGAGGGTCCCAGGTGAGACTCTGTTTAGATTTACCAGGGAACCCCAAGACTCCAGAGTGAGCCCTGTAAGGGAAAAAAGAACTCCTTGACCCGACAAGGAGACTTTGGCACTATGCGCTAATTGGCAACTTAGGTGTAGCTAGAGACGCCTAGACTCCTGGGGTGTGCTGCTACCACTGCCAAGCACTTTGTAAAGACTCTTGGGGCTGAGGAACGCTGAAGGGCCGCAGAGAGCCCTCTGTGAGACCTCATTATGGGTAATGAAAAAAAGGGGCCCTTTAGGACCAGGGAGGCTAGCCAGTCTCCCTACTGAAAGGACTGTATGATTAGTAACAGAGTGACCATTTTGAATTTGGGATTTTAACAGCAAGATAGGTCACCACTCCCCAGTTGTCTTTATGTCAGAAAATACCTGGAGTGTAGGCCCTTTCTTCTTTTTGTGGGCCGGGACTCTCCACCATTCGAAAAGCGAGAAGGTTTTTAATTCCCACTCCAATACCAACACCTGTGTTCGGGATAGAAGCTTAGACACCTGGGTACACAGGAGGTCTGCCCACTAAAACAGCGTAAGAAATTAAGAGACAGGGTAAAAATAAAGTCAAAAATATTGCGGGTGTGCTAAAAATAGAAAATTAGTGCACTGCTAACGAAAAAGTAAAACTTTCACTCAGCCCACTATTAAAAATGAAATATGAGGAAAACTTTACCCAGATTAAGCACTAGGAAACAGTCAACAAGGAAAGTTGAGAGGCACCTCAGGGGCAACGTTGCTCAGTCCAGCAGAGAAAACATTCTGAAGCCTTCAGGCAGCTCTCACTCTGCTCACTCCCCTTCCTGTTTTTTGATTGGTTATGGCCCTAAGCTCACTTAAATAAAAATTCTCTTAAAGGCATACCTCCGGAGCAGTTGCACCTACCCAGCTAACTGCTAAAGTTACTGATGCTAAAGGACTCCTGGGGTAAGAACCTGGCCTTTAATCAATCATTTCAAAGACTCATGGGTCTTACAGACAAATCAGTTTTAAAGGGAAGGTCCACTCAGCATGTTATTCCGTTTCCCTGTGTCGTTGCAGGCATGCACAATGATTGCCTCTACTGCATCCTCCTAATTTCATCAGGATTTAGATGTAAATGAAGGTACTTAAATCTGGTACGAAAAGCCACTTGACTCCACTGCAAAGGTCATGACCTTACTCATGTAAGGCATCCTGGAATTTTATGATATTTTGGTGCTAAAGCCTGCAGTAGTTATAATGTATAAGTCAGTCCTGTTGCTGTGCTCCACAGTCACTAAGTTTTTGTTGTATGCTGGCCATGAAACTTCAAGGCATAGTAAAACCCCTGTTTTCTGTAGTTTAAAGTGTATCTCGTTAAAGAAAAAAAAAAAACATGCATTTAGAGAATACAGGGACTTCACAAGACATGTAACAGAACTGAATGAGAATATAACTTTTCTGGCTTGTCATGTATGCATCAATTTCCATGATTCCTTACATGAGTGGATTCATTACCTTTGGAATGGAGACAAGCAGGTTTTCACACCAGTGCAATAAAAGTAAACAACCTCATTTAGATTTAAATTAGGATGGCGTCAGAGGATGCAAGAGAGAATCTTGTTCATGCCTACAAACTACACAGAAAATAGAGTGAGGGACTTCCCTTTAATCTCTTCAGGTTATGTGCATTAATGTATTGGGTGGGGCTACAGCAGGCTTACAACTGTAGCACGCCAACTACTGCAAACAGCACACTCGTACAAATGAACGTACCTGTCCTGCTGTATCCACTAGTTGCAGGTTAAACTCCTGTCCACCCACTGTTATTACTTTATTAAAAGCTGAAAGAAAAGAGAATAAGAATGTTTCTAGTTGTTACACTAACACAGGAGCAGAAAAAGTTCACTGCATCGGACAGCAAAATACACTTTTATAGGTAAACTTTAAACACCCAAATGAAACTGTATGAACCCTCCCACTCACAAAGCTAGGTTTTTACCTCCCACTCAAACAGCAGCACCCTCCCTGCATCCAGGAAGGATATGCCTCCCTTCCACAGCTGAGAATTCAAGCTGTCCCTTATTAGCAAAATAGGAAGGGGAGTGAGCTAAGTGAGAGCTGCCTGAAGGCTTCAGAATTTTTTCTCCACTGACTATCAGTGGCTCAGTAGGTAGCACACTCGTCTCTGAGGCCAGGAGATCAGAGGGCTGTGGATTCAGTTCCCACATCTGGCACTTGGGTTAATATCCCAATACTGACACTATAGTGCAGCATGAGGGGTGCTGCACTTGTGAGGTGCCGTCTTTTGGATGAGACGTTAAACCCAGGTCCCATCTGCCTGGATTGGCAGTAGTTCAGGTGGATGTTAAAGATCCCATGGCACTTATCGAAAAGTGT
Source organism: Neoceratodus forsteri (assembly GCA_016271365.2). Lineage (NCBI taxonomy): Eukaryota > Metazoa > Chordata > Ceratodontiformes > Ceratodontidae > Neoceratodus > Neoceratodus forsteri. The sequence goes on from JADMNL010000036.1 coordinate 11,080,859, forward strand.
AGGGGAATTTCCGCGGTGTCCTGGCCAAATTTCCCTCATTCACTAAAAATACCACCAACAGCTTAATCTGGTTCAAGGTCAGCTGGCATTCATCTGTATCCCCCTCCCCCGGGTCGCGCCTGAAAACAGGCAGGATTTGTCTAGTGCACTTACTCAGTCAACAAAAACTAAATATATATATAAAAAAAAAATACTGACAAAATTAAACAGTGCCCATTTCATTCACCGTGACAAGATGCAGTGTCTGGCTACTTTCAATAAATCTTTTTCGTGCTTAGAGGTGCTGGCTAACTCCAGCCCCCTACTCTCCCCCACTTACAACCAACCATGTCCCCCCAGGGCTTGCCTGCCTCCCCCCCCAAAGGCTTGGCTCCCTGTGGCGGAGCCATCCTCCCCACCCCGAGTCAGGATCTGGTTGCCAGGGCCTGGGGTGATGGCACAGGTCAATGAAAGCGAGCAGGGCTTCCTCACTACACTGCCCCCACTTTTTCTATTTTCTGGTCTCCACCCCCACGGTCAGCATGCATGCAGTGGAATCGGCATGTGATGCGAAGACGCAGCACGTACTCGAATGCCTGCACCTGGCCCTTAGAGAGGTGGCTGCCTGCCATGGCACCAAGCCTCTGCTGGGTGGCAGTCCAACAGCAGCATGTGTCGTCACGCTCCCCAAAGGAAGACAGCAGTCTCTGGACACTTTATCTCTTTCTTCCAGCTGGCCACCAAGCGACCCTGGTCCGTTCATGTACCCTGGTTCTTGGTGTTGCAGGAGGTAAAAGCACCCAAGCGCCTCCCATGCCACGGGCCAGCCTAGCGACACAAATTTGGACTCAAATAAATGGGTGGTGTCATCAAACTATCAGCAAACAAGGTCAAGTTGATGCCCAGTTCATACTTTTTAATTTCTGAAAATCAAGAACTGCTAGCAATCAGTGTCTGGTTTCAAGGTGTGGGAAGCCAACACACACCACCTTAAATGCACACACACACACACACACACACACACACAGTGCAATGACAACCCAAGCCCATCCCCCACACTCACTGTTCTCAATGGTGGGGTCATAGGAATCGACAAATTGTCCCTCAACAAACTGAATGGTGAGAGAGGATTTACCTGCAGAGAAGAAAAAGGTACAGTTTAGGGTTGAGGTACACAACTCACATGCCTGTATATCCAGAGCCAAGCTGACAAAGCTTTTTCATACTTTACTCCATTCCTTCTGGAAATAACCACCACAGAGAGCAATGAGCAAGTGATCACTATTCTCAGTTTCCTAAAAACCCACCTGTGCTGCCTGCTGTGCAACTGAAAAGTACAGTTACGTAGGAACTTACCGTAACAGTAGATCTTAGAGAGATTCCTTCAGTAGCTCATCACATATAGGACTGGTGCCACCTGGCGTCAGGCTGCACAGCAGACTTTTCTAGCAATACCTGACATCACGTGACTGACGTCAGCATGACTGTATATAGTGGGCAGTCCCCACGCCCGCCCTCCAGTTCTCCCGCCAGAGCCAGGAAGAGGCCTGACAGCAAGAGCAAACTGGATTTGGAGTTCATGCAAAACACAAATGAGGGGAAGAAGAGAGAAATATGACCTACTGAAGGAACCTCTCTCAAAGATCTACTGTTACGGTAAGTTCCTACGTAACTGTACTACCTTACTTTGAGAGGGTTCCTTCAGTAGGTCATCACACACAGGACAGAGACCCAAGCAGTCCCTCCAAGGAGAGACCGAGAGAAACTAGGGATGAGGAGAACTAACTCCAACAGAAAAAAATGGAATCCAGAATGGGCCCAGCCTAGGACAGAAGGCCCTGCAAGACAGCCACGCTGAAGCCAGCCCTCCGCCTAGAAGCGATGTCCAGACTGCAATGTTTGGTAAAGGTATGGACAGAACGCCAAGCATCAGCGGCACAAATATTGGCCGCAGAAATGTTACGCAAGAAGGCAGCGGAGGCGGCCATGCCCCTAGTAGAATAACCTTTAATGGGACCCAGCAGAGGTTTTTCGCACGTCTAGTAACAGAACCTAATACAGTTGCCTAACCATTTGGACAGGTCCTGCTTAGAAACCAGTTTGCCCTTCGATCTAGGGGCAAAGGAAATTAACAGCTGGTCACAGGTACGGAATTCTTTGGTCCAGTGAATGTAACACCGGAAAATTCGATGAACATCCATCGTATGAAGGAGTGCTTCACCTCTATTAGAGGGGAACGGGTAATACACAGGAAGTTCTACTGACTGATTCAGCACGGCTTCTGACACCACCTGGGAAGAAACTTGGATACATTCTGAAGACTGCCCGGTCCCTATGGAAAATCAGATAGGCTCCTTGCAGACCAGAGCGGAAGTCTGAACTCTTCGGGCGGATGTGATGGCTAATGAGAACAGTGCCTTCCAGGAAAGGAAGCACAAATCACAGCTCACAGCCAGCTCGAAGGAGAAAAGTGAGCTTTTCGAGATTAAGTTCAAGTCCCAAGGAGGAGTTGGGCTGCGGATGGGGGAAGGGGTTCAGATGGAGAAACCCTTTCAGAAAGGTTTTTGAGACCTCCAACGGAGCCACGGGTTTACCATCCACAAGCTCGTGGTACGCTGAGACAGCTGAAATGTGGACCTTCAAGGAGGAGTACGAAAGACTGGAGTCTGACAAGTGAAGGAGGTACTCCCATGACCTGTGGGGCAGAACAAGAGAAGAGGTTCCAACCCTTAGCGGTCGCCCAGATGAAAACCGTTTCACACTCATGGCATAAGTGGAGCAGTAGAGGTTTTCTGACCTCAATGAGGACTTGGGCAACCCAGGAGGAGACCCCAAAGTGAGAGATCGCTATATCTGCAGGAGCCATGCATGAAAATGCAGCGTCCTGAGCCCCGGATGTAACAATCGTCCCTGATCTTGAGTCAGGAGGCCGTGAGTCACTGGAAGTGGAAACTGTGGTTCCCTGGAGAGCTGTTGCAGCAGCAGGAACCAGATCTGTTTCGGCCAGAGAGGAGCGATAAGGATCATCTTTCCCCTCCCCGCTTGAAGCTTGAGAAGGACCCTCTGTAGAATGGGAAATGGAGGGAAGGCATACAAAGATTTCCCTGTCCAAGAGAGAGACAATGCATCGTTCCAAAAAGCACCATGCCCTGCAACAAGTGAGCAAAAGCTGGGGAGTTTTGTATTGGATTCGGAGGCAAAGAGGTCGCTTTCCGGACGCTCCCAAACGTAGGAAGATGGATTCTGCCACTTTCTGATGCAGTTCCCACTCGTGAGCTAGAGTCCAAGACCTGCTGAGACTGTCCGCCAGGACATTTAACGCCCAAGGCGATGCCGCGGCCACCAGGAACCAGATGGTGCAAGACTGCACAGTTCCACACCAGTATCGCTTCCCGGCACAGGGGGTACGACCGGGTTCCTCCTTGTTTGCTGATATACCAAACCACCGACATGTTGCCCGTTTGGATTAGCAGTGATCCCTTGGGAAGGAAGGACTGGAAGGCCTGTAAAGCGTACAGTACTGCCCTCATCTCCAGAACACTGACATGCAAGGAAGTCTCCAAGCTGGACCATAGTCCCTGGGCTTGGTGCTCTCTACCCCATCTTCAAGGCATCCGTGGTGAGGGAAGCTAAGATTGCGAGGATCCATCCACCAATGCAACTCTTTCTGAACCACAGAGAAGACCAGTACTAAATGGTCCAGGTCGTCCAGGAGCTGATCCCACTGCACCCGCAAGGACCACTGAGTGACTCTCATGTGAAGCCTTGACAGGGGAACGGTCGTGATGGAGGCCACCATCAGACCAGAAGGCACAGGACCTCCCGAGCGGGATGGTCCTGAGAGAATCCACTTTGGAAGCCTGACAGAAAATGGTCTCCACCCTGTCTGGAGGAAGAAAGGCTCTGCACTGGATCAGATTCCAAGACTGCCCCAATAAACTGTAGTCTCTAGGCAGGGATAAGGGAGGACCTGGGAACGCTGACTGTGATCCTAGTCTGTTGAAGAGGACCAGGGTGAAGGAAGGAGCCTCTAGCAAAGAATACCTGGACGGGGCTGAAATCAGCCAGTCATCCAAGTAAGAGAAAACCGCAATACCCCTGCGGCACAAACCGGCCGCAACCACCGCCAGGCACTTGGTAAAGACCTGTGGTGATGAAGACAGACCAAACGGGAGTGCACAAAACTGAAAGTGCTCCCCCTGGAACCAAAAGTGCAGGAACAGGCGGTGGCTGGGGAAGATAGGGATGTGCAGGTAGGCATCCTGCATATCCAGAGCACAGAGCCAGTGGTTCGCCATAAGCAGTGGAAAGAGGCTCTGAGGGACAGCATCGAAATTTTGTACTCTACAAACCGATTTAGCTGGCTCTAAGCAGAGTATGGGTCTGAAGTCCCTGACTTTTGGAACCAGGAAAAGTGGGAGAACCCTTCCCTGCCAAAGGAACGCTCTATTGGTTTCTTGAGCAAGAGTGAGTTTACCTCTTCACGAACAAGGAGGGCCTGGTCCCACGAGTAGGAGGATTTCTTTGGTGGAGTTTCAGAATTTCCAGAAACTATGTTTTGTCCGACGGACACTAGCTAGCTGCAGGACCCATTCATGGGTAATAGCCCTCCACTCCTGTGCGTGGTGGCGAACCTCCTCCCACCTGCTCCCGTCGAGAGACTGAGGAGGCAGTGGGGATGGGAGAATCAGAGTGGCGGGCGTTCAGGGAGGACCCCGACGCTCTCTGGTTTTTGGAGGCAGGAGGCTGTACCCTGCGGCTTCCTCTTGGTAGGCGACCGAGCATTCTTTCTCTACCTCCAAGTCCTTTCCGAAGCCCGATCGGCACACTGACCGCACAGACCAAGGGTAAGGCCCCCGTCCTGTAGGGTCTGTGATAATGTCCTGGTGTCCCACCAAAGAGCACCGAGCCCTAGGGGGCATCCTGAATCGCCGATTGGACCTCATTGGCAAGTCAGAGGCGAAGTCAGGAGAATGCTGGACGTCTAAGAGCAACGGCAGTTACCGAGTATTGCCACGAATCGATTAAGTAGTGGTAGCGTGTGCAGGCAAGACTTTGGAGAGGTGAAGATCCTTGGCAAGTTCCTCCTTTAAAGCGAGGGTCCATGGACTGGACTCGTGCTTCTAGCCTGGCCAAGGCAGCTTTTTGGTGGACACCATGTGGGCCACATAATTCAGGGATCAGAGGGCGCATGTGGGTGACGAGTAAATCTCTCCCGAACTGGTCCATCTACCATTGTCCGGAGGAGAGGTGCTCATGTGTTTCGGCGCTGAGGAGCGGTCACGAGCCGCAGAGATGACCACAGAGTTAGCCTTGGGATGTGCCTTCAGGAACGGGGCATCCTTCGGCACCCGGTAAAGTCTGTCCGCACGTTTGGGGACAGCCAGGAGAGAATGAGGCATCTGTCAGACGATAGTGGAGAGGTCCTGATAAGGTGCAATCCAAGGAGGAATGGGGACTTGGGACTTTGCACTTCTTTGCATTGAATCTAAGCTGCCATACATCTGACCATTCCTCCAACCATGCCAAGTCCCTTTCTTCTTTTCCACCCCCTGCGTATCAACCCTGTTGCAGATCTTTGTGTCATCTGCAAAGAGACTTACTTTCCTTCCAGTCCCTCTGCAATGTCACTTATAAAGACATAAAAAGGACGGCCCCAGTACTGAACCCTGAGGTACCCCTAGTAACCCTCCTTTCTTCACTCGGACTCCATTTACTATTACCCGCTTCGTCCTGTTGTCCAGCCAGTGTTTACCCAGGCTGGTTAATTTGTTTATTAATCTTTGTGCAGGACTGTGTCAAATGCCTTGCTAAAATCTAGGTAGGCCATGTCCACAGCCCCACCCTGGTCTACTTTTGGTCACACAGTCAAAGAAATCAATTAGATTTGTCTGACATGACTTTCCTACTGTGAATCCATGCTGCCTTGGGTCCTGTACCCCACTGGCCTCTAGGTACTCAACAGTTCTTTGCTTCAGAAGTGATTCCATCATTTTCCCTACCACTGAGGTCAAACTGACAGATCTGTAGTTTCCCGCTTCTGTCCTGCTCCCACTTTTGTGAAGATGAATCACATCCACCCTCCTCCAGTCCTCAGGTACCATACCACCCTCCCATGATTTATTAAAAAGGGTAGTCAGTGGTGTTACTAGTTCTTCCCTTAGTTTAGAATTCTGTGGTGAATCCCATCAGGCCCCATTGCTTTATCCACCTTCAGTTTTAAGAGTTCTTTCAGAACTCTTTCTTCTGTGAAAGGACCAATATCAACCCCCTTATCCACAGTACTTCTATTGACTGGATTAGGCATCTCCCCCTGCTTTTCCATTGTGAATACTGAGCGAAGTATTCATTCAATATCCTACTTTTCACGGTCCTCTCTGCCCAACCACCTTCCTCTTTATTCAGCCTCAGTACCCCTGCCTTACATCTTTCTTTGCTCCTAATGTACCTATAAAGGTTGAATCCCCCTTCTTAACAGAGTTGGCTATCTTTTCCTCGGCTGGGGCCTTTGCTATTCTGTGTGTGGGAGTGGGAGCCCAGTCTCCTGTCGAGACCAACTCAGACTGGGCCCCTGCCACCAAGACTGAATTAAGTCTTGAAATCCAGAGCAACCGAGGTTGGGGGAGTTGGCAGAGGCTGGGTGGGGACAGGACGTGGAATTACCGGTGAGGGTAATAACCCTGGAATCCCTGATAAGCAGAGTAGGGATTAAACCCAGGGTAAAACTGTCGAAATGACTCCAGTCAGAGGGGACCAGCCAGGTAGTGGTCCCAGGAAACCCCCGCGGGTAATTCGGGGACAGTTCGCGTCGAGTGTAAAATCCCCTGTCAGATCCGGCGTCAGGGGTACCCACATCGGCCCCACCGTAGTATATATCAGCTGGGGTCTGGCATCGGGACAGCCCACGTCAGGGAACCAATGTCGGAGGGACCGGCGTCAGGACCGGACAAAGGGGCCCTGGTGGCAGGACCTGATCCAGCATCGGGGCCAGAAGCTGAGGCCAGTTGGGACATCCGCGGGGCGGAATCTGCTCTAAGGCAGAGGAGGGGCCTCCATGGTAAGGCCTGCTGGCAGAGGAGCCGCCTCCTCCTTGATCCCAAGAGGGGAACGCAAAGATGACCCCAAAGCAGCAACAATGTTGAGGGGTTCTCCGCTATCGTCACCAGAAGTATCCGCCGGAGAGGGGGAGGGTACGGGCAAAGGAAGGGGAGGGAGGGGGCTCCTCCCTCTGGTTCTGCCGGAAGTCGGGTGAGGCACCGTTAGGCCCCAATGAGGGAACCGCACCCGTGCGACCGTCAGGGACGGCCATCTTAGCGGATGGAGTCTGGCTGGGGAGGAGCCCCCGACTGGCTTATCGACTGGTGGCAGGCGAGTACCCACAGCCTGGGTAGTCGACTTACCGGCTGCCGCGCGATCCCCAGAGGAGCCGGGGGGGGCGACTTATCGGCTGTAGCGGTGCGGTCGGAGGAGGAGCCGACGACCGGCTGACCCGTTATGGTCTTACCAGACTTACCGTCCAATTCTCTGGGCGGCAGCTGGGTCTTGCTCGTCGAGGGCCACAAGTCATCCATGGGGCGCTCCCGCTCCATGGGATTTCTCCTTATGCTTCTTGGAAGGAGAAGATTTTTCAGAGGATGCTCTTAAATCGGTCCATCTTCTTTTCAATTGAAGCTAGGCGGGCTTTTAAAAGATGGGCCTCCAAAGCCTGCTGTCTCCTTTTCTTTGTGGCCTGATTGAAGGTCTGGCACTCAGGGCAAGAGGAAACAGGATGGTCCAGGACCAAACAGAGGACGCACTTGAGGTTACCGTCTTTGTGCGGGATCTGCGTGCCACAAGACGAGCACTTCCTCTTGGGTGAAGACATCAAGGAATAAAGACACAAAAAGGAGAGGAAAAACCGTGCAAGCAACTTTCATGACGATCGCTAATGGAAGTCTGCAATGCAACTGACACGAGGAAATGGCGGAAAAGAACTGGAGGGTGGGCGAGGGGACCGCCCACTATATACAGTCACGCTGACGTTAGTCATGTGACGTTGGGTGGGCGGTCCCCCATTAGGTATTGCTAGAAAAGTCTGCGGTGCAGCCCGACGCCAGGTGGTGCCAGTCCTATATGTCATGACTTACTGAAGGAACCCTCAAAGTAAGATCACTTGCTTTCTCTACCCGGCTGGACAAGACTTACCTCCAGCCCACCTGCTCGGACTCCTGTACGGATGATCCCCACAGGGTATCCCCGGTTGCCACCGTGACACCCACGCGACTTAAGACACCACAGCAAGCCCTCTTCTCTCTCTGGGATCTGATGTGTGCGACAGGAGTTCTGGAGGTTGCCAGCAGGCAACAGGGGTGTTGAAGGAGGAGAGGGCATCATCATTATATGGCCCATATTATTTTGCCCCCCCCCCCCGCACAGAACCACCCACATAATACCGATCAATATCTGGTCACTGGTGATCTCAAGGCCACTCACTTTCCTCAAACGAGTCAGCACTGTGCCCCCAGGTCTAAGTGTGAAACTAAACAGCATCACCACCCCCTTCCCCTTCAACCTGGGTCAAGGGAGTCTGGACACTGAACACAAACCCAGGGCTCACCCCCCACCACTACCTCTGGCCCCACTGAAACACCCAACCTTGTACCAACCCTGTAGTCACTGGTTTGTCGCAGTCCCTGTGGGATTCACTGTATTTATTTCTCCAGCCAGAACTTCTGTACGACTGATGCTATACAAAATCCAAAAAAAAAAAAAAAAAAACCTCTAACAGACTTACCGTAATGCCTGTTCGTTCCAGCATTGCCACTGGGTTACACTGCTGTTTTATGCATGCTCTCCTGCTAGGGGCCAATACACTCCAAAATTGTGACATCACCAACGCACCCCTGGCTTCACCCCATTCTAATTCCATTCACTTACAATCTTCAGTCACAAATTTTTCAGAGCCGCACAACAAAACAACTATGCCAGGGTTAATTTATAAATTCCTGAAAAATCACAGCCCTATGTTGCAAGAATGTGTAGACAGCTCCAAACTCTCCATCATCATGTCCTTACTGTGCACTTTGTGTTTACTTGTAAATCTATAAAAATTACAAAAAAAATGTTCTTTGTGATGTACCGAATCATCTCCAAGGCCTTCTGCAATATAATCTCTGCACCAGCTTTACTGGTAACTCCAAGTTAAACAGCAACACACTAAACAATATGTGCCTGAAACAAACTAACATCAACTTGCACGGCAAGAAATGTATGATACCCAATCAAATCTCAACTGCTGAATATTCTCTATACAGCAAGCCACTCTTTGGTGGGTTCCAATGACTATGCTGGAACAAAAAAAAAAAAATGAAATTTCATTAAGTGTTTGAATTTATTCCTTCCTGGTCATTCCACATTGTCACTGGGATAGTCATATACTGCTTGGATTTAAAGGGAAAGTCCCTGCAACCCATTTTCCATATACCTGTGTAGTCTGTAGGCATGAACAATGATTTCCTCTCTTCCATCCCCAATTTTTTTTTTTTTTAAATGCTCCTCCCACACACCCTGACCGGCCACTCCTTCGGAGCGCCACCGCCTTCCTGCCTCCCTCCGACCTCCTGCCACCTACTCCCAGCCCCAACTGTAGCCTACCTTGGGTAGCTCGGCGTATCCCCATGCCAGGAGGGTCCCTCTCTTCTGGGGGGAAATGACCTTTACGGACGACTTTGCATCCCAGGTGCTGCGAGGCTGGATCCGGGGCTTTGGGTGGCAGTAGCCAAGGCGCTCGTCATCCGGTCGGAAAGAGGCGTAATTTCCATTTTCTGTGCCCAGCTACTGCAGTTCTCGGCCCTGCGTGAAGTCGCGAGGGTATTCCTGAGGTCGGGCAGCCGTCTCCAAGCTCGCCACAAGCCACCCACAGGTCCCAGGCACATCCACCCCGGGGCGTCCAATGGGCGGCTTGCCGAACCCCTCCCTTGCCAGTCTCCGCTCCTGGTACCCGGGCTTGGGGCACGAACCCAGGTCGCCAGCGTGCCGAGCGAACCCCTCCTTCGGCGCCATGGAGCCGGCCCATCCCCCTAATTTCCTCCCAATTTAAATATAAATGAGGTTGCTTGTCTCCATCCCAAAGGTCATGACCCCACTCATGCAAAGTATCCACGTGAGTTAATGATGCGTCGTGCACAAGCCAGCAGATGTTATACTCTTATTCAGTTCTGTTACAGGTCTTAAGTCCCTGTATTCCCTAAAGCATTTTTTCTTTCAGATGCACTTTAAGCTACAGAAAACAGCAAGGCACTTACTACTTGAAAGTTTCGTGGCCAGCGTAAGACAAGAACACAGGAAATGCAGTGGACAGAAACAACATTGACTAATACAGTGTAACTACTGCAGGCGTTAGCACCAAATCATCATATAACTCCAGGATGCCTTACATGACTCAGATCATGACCTTTGCAATGGAGTTAAGCAGGTTTTTACACCAGACTTAAGTATCTTCATTTACATTTAAATCCTGATGAAGTTAGGAGGGTGCAGTAGGAGGCAATCATTGTTCATGCCTACAAACTACACAGGGACACAGAATAAAAGGCTGAGGGGGTCTTCCCTTTATTGAAGAGATCTACCAAGATAGGCACGTGTACCACGTACATCGATGCCTTACCTCCTCAGAATGCAGTCTATTTATCACGTGCCTCATAAATGTTCTGTAGTTTTGCTGAAATTTTACTTGAGATGTCATCTTCACGGGATACTTTCAGTTCCCGGACTTTAGATCTGCCCCAGCACTCAGCCAATTTTATGACATGGCCAGGAGGAGGCGCTGGGACGCTACATTATAGTCTATGGGGTGCCTTTAACACCAATTTTATATGTTACAGTGATTAGAGTGGCGATTAAGCGGGGCACTGGGTGACTAACAGGGCCTTGTTAGTCACCGGTGCCGTTGTAATCACCATGTAATCACTATACCATAATTAATTGTTTTGTTAATTTCTTTTTATCCCCCTAGCGTCCCTCTGGAGCCGCACCATCAGTCACCCATCAAGCCTGTCTCTACCGGTGCCTTACCCGACAGTCCCTGGTCCCTCTGATACCCCCGGGTGGGGTCAGGGTTAGAGGCGGACCTCGAATCTTGCTGCTGTCAGGGTCCTGAGACTTCAGGCGACAGCGGCATATCGAGACCTGGCTCGGCGCTCCATCTTTCCGGCTCCAGCGGGGGTGTTTCCGCGTTTTCTGTGCGATGTTGCCGGCCCGTACATCAAGGCGCAAGCGCCATCGGCAACATTCCTCCCCCTCCTTCCGCGAAGGAGTAGTCCCTGGGGCTGACTGGTCAGTGACCTACGCCTTCGACCAATCTTGCCCCTTAAATGCCAGCTTGCTGTCGCACCCCAGACTCCACCAGGGGTCGCCACTTGCCGGGTTGTGGAACCCTCCCTCCACCGGAGAAGGCGAGCTATCGGACGCTCCATCCTATCTCCCCCAAGCCAACTCCCAACGGCCCGAGCTCACTCTCAAACCCGGGTTGCCGGCGTGGTGCAAGGTGTGGTGTCCAGCGCCTTAACCCTCAGTGCCACCAGGCCGGCCGTTAAATTGGTTCTAAAGATACCCCCATAGACTATAATGTAGCACATCCCCATTCGCTCCCTGCCATCACGTCATAAAACTGGCAGAGCGCGGGGCGGACCTAAAGTTTAGGAAGTGAAAGTATCCCGGTGAAGATAAAATCACGAGTGAAATTACAACAAAACTACAGAGCATTTATGAGGCACATATGAACAGACTGTATTCTTAGGAGGCAAGGTCCGGATGTACATAGTACATAAACCTCAAATTTAACTTGGCAATTCTCTTTAAAATACTCCCCGATTTATTGGAGAGAATATTCTTTCTGTTTTAGCTGCCTTTTTTTTTTTGTAATTTGCCTGGCTCCCACGGCTTTCAGAGGAGGCTTTGTGCCTCCTCCTACTCCATCCACCAGGGCGATCCCATGGCATCCCATCCCTAGTTTCATCCGCCGTGAGGGCCAGGCGTTTCATTTTTCCCGTTTTCTCCCACTCCGAGGCGCCTGCGCTTAGGACTGAGCGTCCAGGCTTGCTGGCGCCTGCGCGTGTCATGCCTGGCGTCTCCCCCTCCCCACTGACTTTTGTAGAACCACGCTGACCTGAAAGCCCGTGCATCCACTGGCTTCAGGTGCTAGAAGCACCCCTGGTTTCCCACCCCAGAGGGAGGAGAGCATCCATTGGGATGCTCGATCCTCCCTCCCCCTTCCGACCCCCAACGCCCCAAGTCCGTTCCCGAACCCGGGTCACTGGCATAGCGCGAGGTGTGGCATCCAGCTCCTCAACCCTCAGCGCCACCGGGCCAGTAAGCTGCCTGTTCCTTTAATGTACAGCTCAGCGTGTCCAATCTGTAATGTTTCGTGAATGTGTTTAAGACCATGGTATTACTGAGGCCTCTGCCCTTTCTGCTGAAGAGGCTACAACAGCTCTGGTCAAATGTGCTGGTGGTTTCAATTCGTTTGCTGATGCATAAGCCTTGTTCTAGCTTCATGGAGCCATCTTACCAAGAAAGCCTTGGAAGCATTACTGGCCCTTTTCAGCTACTCCCGCAGTACAAAAAGGTGATCAGATATCAGAAATCACCGTGTTCATCTAAGTATATCTTAACTGCTCTGAACATCTAGCTGGCGCACCTGCTTCTCCTTAGCATTCACGAGCTTTGGACTAAAGGCAAGGAGGCTTACTTCTGATTAACATGAAACTCAGGGGGAACCTTAGGAAGTAAGGAGGGAACTGTATGCAACACTACCTGATGAAAGACCAAATTTGCACGAGAGCTCCTGCAGTTCTACACTAGCACAGAAAATTGCTAATAAATATGTCTTACTATACAGAATATCCTCTGAAACATGAAAGAGGCTGGAACAGAGGACTTCAGGGAGCACGAAAGATTGCATGAAGATCCCAAAGAGGGACTGCAGATCTAGAGACAGGTTTGGTTATGCTGACAGCTCTAATAACTGACGAAAGTATGCACCTATAGGGTGCACCTTACAATGAATGCACCTACAGGGTGCACCTCACAATGAATGAGTACTGTATGCAAGGATGAAATTTTTACTCATAACATACAGAGGGACAGCCTTTTGCCTGCTTCTTCCTAAAGGAAATCCAAAATCTGAGAAAACAGATTTTACAGGTTGAACACCTGCCTGTCTAACCCACAGGAAAACAGGTCAATCACTCCGGGCAACCACACATTGTCATAAGCCACCAATCTAGAAAGCTTCCTTGATGACATTGGGGTATAACAATTTTCTGTCAAGATACCCTAGTGTGAGAAACCTCCACCTCACTCAAGGCTGCCAGCTGGATTTGGATGCAGAATCGGACAGCCAGCTGGACTGGGATGAAGAACTGAACCTGGTGCAGAAGACTGTGCTACTGAAGGAGACCCAAGGCTTTTGAACTGTCACACTTACCAGGTTCAAGAGCAAACAGAGAAACATACAATTTGACAGAGCACTGCTCCTGGAGGCACTCTCTGGTCACCCTCCCTCCCTTCTTGGGTGAACTCCGTTTACCACCACCCTCTGTCACCTGTTCCTACCAATTTCTTATCCAGTTTACCACCTTTGGACCCACTCCTAAGGTGTCCAGCTTGCTTACTAGTCTCCTTTATTGAACAGTGTCAAAAGCCTTACTGAAATCTAGGTAGGCCACGTCCATCGCTCCACCCTGATCTAAATCCTGTCACCCAGTCAAAGAAATCTATTAGATGGGTTTGACATGCCGCCTCCCCCCCCCCCCGAAACCATGCTACCTCAGGTCCTGTAAGATATTCCACAATCCTTTCGCAGTGATTCCATTAACTTTCCCACCACTGATGACAGGCTGACTGGCCTATAATTGCCAGGCTCCTAACTGCTACCACTTTTGTGTAGTAGGACTACAGCTTCTTACTTTAGTCCCCAGAACCACTCCTATTTCCAGTGAGCCGTTTAGCAAGTCCCTTCTTGAGTCTCATCTCCCAAAAAAAATAACTAGTGTCCACCTCCCTCCTCGAAAAGCTTTTTGTTACTGTTTTGTGGCCACTCCCTTTTTCTTTCTCTGAACCTGCCATCATGTTTAAAACTGGATGGTGATTTATAAAACATGGGAGAGAACTAAAGTTTTCTAGAAGTAACTGTTATGGATCCAACATCACTCACCCATGTGGCCATTAAGATGGGTGGTCAAATAATTACACAAGCTACACTTTGACTGAATATATAATATACGTAATTTGACATAAAATGTCAGCACAATGACTGAAGACAACAGCATGGAAATCCATTGTGAGGACTACCCCAACAAAAACAGACTGTAATGTGAAAAGTGGAACTACATTCATCTCCTTTTCTTATCACTCGAACATGTAGCTTTATAACTGTGCAATAAAATTAATCTGGTTTTATACAGTACCCTGTGTAGTTGGAAATTATCCAAATGGGGGGGGTTAACTCCAAGGGTACAGAGGGAATATTTTAATGTTTTATTTTCACAGTTCTCCTTTGTTTCCCCATGGATACCCCCCCCCAAAGGGCATCCAGAGAACAATCCTAATTTCCCAGCGGTTGAAATTGGTTGCTGGAACCAGACGAGTCAATGATAGAATACCTGCAGCAGGTAAAATACTGCATAATGTTTGGGGGCACCTTTCCTAGCTCGTGGAGGTTCTGTCTGACATGATACATCACAGCAACATCCTCCTCAATCACTGACTCAGCCTTAAGCCACACACGCCACCTATGATCACCCACATGGTGGTACTGTGGACACTGGCAGCCCTAATCCCACGAGGTGAGCGTCAGCTGGGACGCTGAACAAACCTCCCCACCAGTCCTCCAATGACCCAGGCTCATTCCTGAACCCAGGTCCCACCTGACAGGCTAGCTCATCATGTAGGTCTTGTTTCTATCCATTTCCACGGCACTATGGACCAGAGTAAGCTCACACAGTGAGCATCTGGCTCTAGTTAGGTTTGAACCTATGATCAGGGTGGTAAGGAGGGTATGGCCCACTGTAAATCACTTGAACAAAGGGATCCACATCAGGTAGACTAGACAGACCTCATAGCTTTCTTCTGCTGGCTATTCTGTGCATTTGTACGCTCTCCTGATTCCCAAACCAGTGATAACCACTAGAAGACAATATAACGTGGGCACAGGGGCGCCGTGATGTACTTCTCGGCATTATGTAGGCCTTCACAATGACGAGCAAATACATGGCATATTTTCGTTTAAAAAAAATAAGGTTGAGAACTGCGGACACCGTATTTTCAGTTTGTGAAATGTTTAATTTTTAAATAACATTCTAATACAAGTTAAATAATGCCATTAGCCATTCTTTCAAGGTAGGGTGCTGCGTTCTCCACTTCAGTAAGATCTGGCGCTTCGCCTCCAGAAATAGCCTCACATTATGAGAACCCCTTAATAACTCTTCGCGAAGCAACTGTAAAATGGGTTATAACATGAAACAGCAGGCGAGAGCTATTAGGTGGCGGTGGGGAGAAGATGCACTCCAACGACAGCCCATAATCAGGACGTATGGGAAGGAGTCAAGGTGTATTTCTATATTTCTGGGGGTAGGATATCAAGCTGCATGGAAGTTAGTATGTCAAGCTGCGGGGTGGGATGAAAAGCAGGGCTGCAGTTGAGCCCCCTTCGGGGCAGGTGAGGCGGAGGGCGCGGTTACTCACCGACTGATCGGTAGCCCAACACGGCAATCTTTCGAAACTTGGGTTGGGGCATGGCGCGCGGCTGGCGGCACCACCGAGAAGCGGCGGCGAAACCCAACCAATAAGAAACGCGCCGAGCCAATAATAACAAACTATACTTAAAACAACAAAACGAAATCCCGCGACGGCAGCACAAAAAAACGGACAGAAACCAAAAGTAGTACAAGAGCCGAACTCTGCGGACGCCCGGGTCACGTGACCACAACAACTCTCCCCAGCTCAGTTAGCAGCTCGGCGCTCCGGTTGCCGGCCCTGCCCGAGGCTCCGCCGCTTTCGTCCCTACTTCCGTTTCCAGTCTCTCAAACCGGCTCCGTCACGCGCAACCCAAGACCGGCCACACTACAAGGCTTACTCACGCGCGCCGAAAAGCAGCCTGCCTGGCTTGGCCACTGTCGCAAAGAAAGGTCTACGCTACCTGCGTGGTGCGTGCCGCGTCAGTGCAGCGCCTGCGCGGGTGTCATCACAAGGGGACGTTGGTGACACAGCTCCAGGGTGATTTGTTCCCACAGGGGGGGTTCTCAGGGCAGCACCCTTTAACTCCTCCTCCGCCTTACTCCTATTGGTGGATAGCACCCTCGCGCTCCGCCTACCACCTATCTCTATTGGTGGGTTTCGCCACCAGTCCCCAGGGCAGAAACCTGTAGCTGTTACTCACCACAAATCTGATTGTTGCAAGTCTGAGGAATTGGGGTTTTAACCCTTAGGCTGCTGACAGAATTAGAACATACAGGAATTTTGGAGCGATATATCAGTTTGTGCCATGCAAGGTTAAGTGTAGATGAGCATATTAGGAAATGCCACCCCACCCCAGCAATGTGCACTGCTTGCACCGGAAGAGCCAGACTTCAAGGGCTCAAAGGAGGAAGTATAGCGCAGTGATCTAAGGCTCTGAGCTGCAAATTTGGTGATATCAAGCAGACCAGACCTGGGTTTGAATCCCAGTTTCCACTTGCATACTGTGTGACCCTGAGCAAGTCATTTAATCTCGTGTTGCTCCTGTAAAAAAAGCTTTCAACAGTGTGCTATACCTGGTTAAACAACTAAATAAATAAATCTTAACCAGGGACATTTTTTGTGCTTTATGTCACACTCAGTTGTGAGCATTTATTTTGTTGACCGGTAAGCCCACTGGGCCTAGAAGTCCCTTTTTAGGGGCGGGGGATACAGATGGTAAGCAACTGAAATTGAACCAGATTAAGCTGCTGGGTATTTTTTTTTTTTTTTTTTTAGTGAATAGGTGAAATTTGGCCAGGACACGGGAACTTCTCTACTCTGTGTGGAGCGCTGTTGGACCATGGATTCGTTCGTGGGACCCAGTCAGTCTGCTGGTGTACCTGCAGGAGAGCAGAGCTCCGTTCCTGCAGGTCCAGCTTTGGAGCCTTAAGTACTGAGGACGTCTGACCATTTTGTTGATATGCTTGTGGATCTTGCTGTACCAGATGAATCTTTACCTGCTCAGTCTGCCTCTGCATCGTCAGATTTTTTTTGCCTGCGGATGAACTTTGGTTGAAGTCCCTTCTTGCTGCACATCGGAACCAGGTACTTGCTGTTGTTGATGACGTTAGCCCTTTTGAGTCGGCCTCTCCTGGGACACGGACTCTGTTGCCAGAACTAGGGCCTGTGGAGGATCTTCCTGCTTTCATTACGGATGCGGTACCTTCGGGCTCTTTGGAGGTGCAGAGTCGGCAACAATCTTCTGTAGCACCGGTCCTACCAGTGTTGCACCATGCTCCGTTGGAATTTTCGGTTCCTACAAATCTGGATCGAGCAGTGTCTTCTCCGCCTTTGAACTCGGCGGCGACTTTGCCTGGTGAACTTGTGAGTACTATGCATCCTAGACTGTGTGTTTCACCTCCTAATGCGCAGACTGTCTCGCCTGTTTTGCCTCCTCCTGCTCTGTTGCCTTGTTCTAGCCCACTACCTGTCTCTTTAGAGGCCTCCCTGCGGAGTGTGGGTTGGAAATCAGGCGTTTCGGGGCATTGGATACCTGACCCTGTCCATAGCCCAATACCTGGTTGTGGAGGGCAACAGCCCTCCTCGATAGACATGCCTCCACCTTTGCCTGGTAGCCCAGATTTGGATTTGCGTGCTGAGGATATTCAGCATCCTACATTGGATACTACTCTGCTGGCTAAAGTTCCTTCTTTGCCTCCCTCCTCTTCGGGTGATGAAGGCCCTAGCTCTCGGGGACCAGCGTGGGGTGATAGAATGGACATGGATGTCCCACTCCCTGACCCTCCTCCGGGCTCTTCTCCTGACCCTGGGGACAAGACTAAATCTACTTGGGAAGAATTTCGTAGAAGGGATACGTTTCGGAACTCCCCTCCTCCTCTTCAACGACAGATATGGTCCGCCTTCAAGTATATTGGGGTCTTGTATAGCTCCAGACCGTCTCTCGTGGGAAAGTCACTTTTGAAAGGATCTTTGGTTTTACAACGAAATATTTGCATTGATTCATGTATCAGGTTCTTCCTTATATGACGTTAGTTTTCAAAGCCCTAGAGGATTAGATCGATTCTGGACAAAGTCTGATACTCTTAAATACACTGAGTTGTGGCTACCATTTTGGGCTATCCACTTTCTAGACCTTCTATTAAAACTGTCACCATTTTGTTTGAAATGAGAATGTAGCAACTAGTGATATTACGCACTGGTTAGCTAAACGCTGTGATGTCTTGGGGTTGCCACAGCCTATATTTGACTCTGAACACTTGTGGACTGGTGGTTGGCGTTATAGGGTGCGACTTAGAAATACAAATGTGGGTCCCATACACTTGCCTAATAGTTTGTTTTTAGGTAGGGAACGGGGGCATTGCTTCTATGTGGGGCAGCCTCGTACCTGTTTTAAATGTGGCTCCCCTTCCCATCTCAGTGCTGCCTGTGGTAGATTACGATGTTCTCTTTGTTTATCTTTTGGCCATGCTAGTGCAGATTGTAATTCTGAACTAAGTGTAACCTGTGTGAAGAACTAGGTCATGGTTTTAGATCCTGTCCTTGGGCTTCCCATAACAGGAAGATAGCCGGATCAGGATGTGATCCTTCTTAATGCCCAGAAAAAGGATATTACGACGGCGAAGTCCCTTTCTTAGCATGTTAAGAGTAGTCACTGGTCCCCTTGTGCCCTGATATTGCGGTGTGCTCCCCAGTCAGTGGTTTCTGTATCTGAACCTTCCTCTGAGCCTCCTTTACAGGAAGTTCCACGACCGTTGTACAGGACCCTTTCTCTACATCCCCCTCCCCTCTTTCTGTTGTTTCTCCAGTTCCTGCTGAACCTGTGCCTGTCCCTGACAAACCTCTGATATATTATTATGCCCCACCTGAGCCTAGTGTTCCAGGCAAAGCAGGCTCCAAAACAGACTACAGGTAGGGCCAAATTAGCTAAAGCATCTTCTCCTGGTGGCTCTGTTCCCTTAAGTAATAAATTTGAGGTCCTGTCCCATCACACTCAGTCTTCCGATATAGAAGCTGATTCTGACACCTCCTCACAACCTGTGGTATCCTCTGATTCTGAGAATGATAAATCAAAGGAGTTGCCTATGGATACTCGACCCTCGCGGTCAGGGGTGAGACCCCGGAGAAGTACTAGAAAGGGAAGGGTTACTTGATGTTGACTTATTTTTATTTCGACCCTTTATCTGATTCTCTTTCATGGCCATGGCATTTCATCTCACTGTAGCCACCCTCAATGTGAACAGCGTGAAAAATGCTTGTAGGTGCTTGATTACTTTTCAACTTTTAAGTGATTTGGCGTGTGATATTTGCCTTATTCAGGATACCCGTCTCAATACCCTTCCTTTGGTTAATATGGCCAAAAAGCTTTGGTGATGGGGTCCTTTTTTTTTTCTTTAGGATTAGACACATGTAGTGGTGTTGGGGTGTTGTTTAGGGGTGATGGATTTCATGCTACCAAGTTGGTTGAACTGCTTATGGGACGGGCCTTAATATTGGATTTTACTTATTTACATTACACTTGGAGATTAATTGTGATTTATGCACCAGTTACGAAGAAAGGTTGAGTGTATCACTCTGTGTTATGGGTGATTTATGCATATGGTTGGTTACCTAGATTGTCCTCAGAATGGCCAGGATTGAGCCAGAAAAATGTACACACTTCTAGTTATCCGATTTATGTCAGACCTGTGATATATGAAACTTAATAAATGGCAGTTACTTCCGACCCATATGTATTGCAAATGGCGTAAATATATTTATGCTGTGCTACAATCTAAAGCACATTCCATAGTCCCGTTTTAAGGATGTACGGATGATCATGTTGATAACCTCCTTAAAAGTTTGGTAGATAAACTGATTCCACCTAGATTATGGGATATTTTATGGCTTAGTTGTCATGGGCGACTCGGTGTTAGGGGACTTTAAAGCATAAAATGGTTACTGAACGCATACTTGTCAGGGATACTTGCATTACTCAGGAAACAATGTCCCATTTTTGTTTCCTGCCCTTTGTGCAGAATTCTGGATGACCCTTTCTGCCCGTTAGAGCCAGCCTTTCTGGCGGGCTGTTACATATCTGGAAGTTGTGGGAGTTTTTGCTACATTCTACTTAGTTGGATGCAGGTGAGTACGACTGCTGTTACGCTATGTTTAAGTTTTCATTTATGGCATGCCAGATGTCACCTTACTCTCGACAGTTATACCACACCACTTGAAGTTCTTCAACATATTGAACATGATTTGTTGTTGCAATGTGATTCTGAACGCAAATGTTTGTCCAAAACTGTCTGGC
Source organism: Neoceratodus forsteri (assembly GCA_016271365.2). Lineage (NCBI taxonomy): Eukaryota > Metazoa > Chordata > Ceratodontiformes > Ceratodontidae > Neoceratodus > Neoceratodus forsteri. The sequence continues at coordinate 11,101,344 of JADMNL010000036.1, forward strand.
TTATGGGGTGGAAAGAGGTTCCTTTTTTGAAAGACAAAATAGGTTGAATCATTATGCTGTCAGAGAATTGAGTATTGCTGATATTCTCTTTGTTATGTTTTTTTTTCTTATTTTACATGAATTGTATTAGTTTTTCTGATTTATCGTTCTGTTTATTAATAAAAACCTTCCCTTACTCTTTTTCGATAAGTGCCATGGGATCTTTTAGCATCCACCTGAACTACCACCAATCCAGGCAGATGGGACCTTGGTTTAACATCTCATCGAAAGATGGCACCTCAAGTGCAGCACGCCCCTCATGCACTTTTCTGATGTCAGCATTGGGATATTGACCCAAGTGCCAGATGTGGGAACTGAACCCACATTTAATCATATAAGTGTCACAAATCATTAACTTTTTTTTATATTGCTAGATTAAGACAGACATAAGCGAGAGAATATATTTTATTTATAAATTGTAATAAATGGGGCATAGAAACATAGACTTTGATGGCAGATAAGAATGGCTTGGCCCACCTAGTCTGCCCATTTCCTACCTATTGGATAAGTTGCAGATCCTAGTTAACCAACAGCTATTTCTTCCTACCCCCACAAGATGCCTTATGTCTGTCTCATGATTCTTGAATTCTCCACAGTTTTAAACCCGCAGCTTCCTCAGGAAGGCAGTTCCATCGTCCACCACCTCTGTGAAAAAATACTTCCTCACATTGCCCCTGAGCCATCCCCTCTATCTTCAAATTGTGTCCCTTGTTCTTGCACATCTCTTTTTCTGAAAGATGTTACCCTTTTGGACTTTGTTGATTCCACTGAAGTACTTAAAAGTTTCTATCATGTCCCCCCTCCCCCCTTTCCTCTAGGGTATACATATTAAATTCCTTTAGTCTCTCCTCATATGGCTTCTCTTGCAGACCCTGCACCATTTTAGTTGCCCTCCTCTGGACTGCCTCCATCCAGTCTATGCCCTTGGAGAGATGGGGTCTCCAGAACTGGACACAGTACTCCAGATGGGGTCTCACCAACTGTCTATACAGAGGGATAACTTCCGGTTTTCTGCTAGTGATGCCTCTCCCTGTACATCTCAGTATCCCCCCAGCCCTCCTTTCTGCCTTCTCACATTGCTTGCCAACCTTAAGGTCATTTGATATGATTACCCCAGGTCCCTTTCCATTTTTGTTGTTGTTACTACCCCCCCCCCAACCATTGTGTACTCTTCCCCTAGGTTTTTGTTTCCCAAGTGCATTATTTTGCACTTCTTTGCATTGAATCCAAGCCTTCATACTTCTGACCATTCCTCTAACCTTGTCAAGTCCCTTCTCATCCTTTCCATGCCCTCTTGTGTATCAACCCTGTTGCAGATCTTTGTGTCATCTGCAAAGAGGCATACTTTTCCTTCCAGTCTCTCCGTAGTGTCTCTTATAAAGACATTAAAAAGGACTGGACCCAGTACTGAACCCTGTGGTACCCCACTAGTAACTCCCCTTTCTTCTGAGTGGACTCTGTTTACTATTACCTTCTGTGTCCTGTTGTCCAGCCAATGTTTTACCCAGGCTACCACCCTGGGACCCACTCTCAGGCTGGCTAATTTGTTTATTAATCTTTTGTGTGGGACTGTGTCAAATGCCTTGCTAAAGTCTAGGTAGGCCATGTCCACAGCCCCTTCCTGGTCTATTGCTTTGGTCACCCAGTCAAAGAAATCGATTAGAGTCATCTGACATGACCTTCCTGCTGTGAATCCATGCTGCCTTGGGTCCTGTGCCCCACTGGCCTCTAGGTACTCAACAATTCTTTGCTTCAGAAATGATTCCATAATTTTCCCTATCACAGAGGTCAAACTGACAGGTCTGTAATTTCCTGCCTCTGTCTTGCTCCCACTTTTGTGAAGGGGAATCACATCCACCCTCCTCCAGTCCTCAGGTACCACACCATCCTCCCATGATTTGTTAAAAAAGGTAGTCAGTGGTGTCACTAGTTCTCCCCTTAATTCTTTTAGAATTCTGGGGCGAATCCCATCAGGCCCTATTGCTTTGTCCACCTTTAGTTTTAGGAGTTCTTTCAGAATCCTTTCTTCTGTGAAAGGACTGGGATTGATCCCCCTATCCAGAGTACTTCTGTCAACTGGATTAGGTACCTCCTCCTCCTCCTCTTTTGTGAATACTGAGCAGAAGTATTTGTTCAGTATCCCTGCTTTTTCACTGTCCCTCTCTGCCCACCCACCGTCCATTCTATTCAGCCTCACTATCCCTCCCTTTGTCTTTCTACACCCCCTAATGTACCTATAAAAGGTTTTATCCCCCTTCTTAACTGAGTTGGCTATCTTTTCCTCAGTTTGGGCCTTTGCTATTCTGACTGCCTTCCCTGCCTCACTTTTGTATGGCTTGACTCTGCAGCTGAGTTCATCATGAACCACACTGTTTGGTGGTCACTTGTTCCCAGATGGCTGCCCACTTCTAGATCTGAGATCCTCTCCCTGTCCCCATTTGAGAGTATGAGGTCTATGATTGCTCCCTCCCGAGTGGGTTCCGACAGTAGCTGTCTGAGGCACGCCCCCTTTAGGGCATCGAGAATGGCCTTGCTCTTGTATGTGGCTGCAGCAAAGGTGCTCCAGTTAACATCTGGCATATTCAGGTCCCCCAGCAACAATATCTCCCCTTTCTCTGCCATCTAAGGATGCCTTCTATCATATCATATGTCCATTCCCTCTAGATGGGGTCTGTAGCACCACAACCTATGTGCGGATTGTGGAGCCATTTCCACTTAAGGTGACCCACAGTGCCTCCTCCTCCTGTTTATTCTTTTGTTCCATTGCTTTTATCACTCCCCCTACATAGAGAGCTACTCCTCCCCTCTTCTACCCTCCTGTCTCTCCTCTAGGTTGTGTACCCAGGTATGGTAACATCCCAGTCATGGTTCTCTGTGTACCATGTTTCTGTGACTGCTACGATATCCAGGCATCCCTCTTCCATCAAGGCCACCAGTTCAGGGAGCTTGTTGCCCAGACTACGGGCATTGGTACTCATTACCCTCCATTTCTTGATGACCTTACCCTTTTGACCCAACCCTGTCCTTACTGCCTTTGTCATTTTCTCCATTTACCCCTGCCCTTCTCCCTATCGACATCTCTCTCTTGTTGTTTACCTCACCACAACTACCTGATTTTGCCCTTCTCCTATCGACATATCTATCTTGGTGTTTACCTCACTAACTACCCTAATTTTTTTGGGGGAGATAGGATTTCCTGCTCCTTTGCAGTGCCTCCACCCTTGGCTAGTTTAAATGCTTGCCAATGAAGCATTTAAACCTATCACCTAGGATCCTGGTTCCCCTCCTGGACAGATGCAGACCATTGCACCAGTATAGGCCTGCATCACTCCAGGTGGACCCCCAGTCCCCAATGAAGCCAAACCCCAGAGCGCTGCACCAGATTTTCAACCACTGATTGCATCCCATGGTGTGGAGCACGCTAGCCTCACCCATGCCACAGGCAGGCAGCACCTCCGAGAAGGTTACCATGCATGCTACTTGTCTAAGGCCCCTCCCCAACTCCACAAACTCTTCCTTCACTGCTCTGATCCCTCTCCCAGCCAGGTCATTTGTTCCTAGGTGGACAATGACATCCAGCTACCTCCCCCGTGCAGCTGCTCCTGCGATCCTGAGGATTTGATCCCTGTCCCTCCAAGCCATGGTGCCAGGCAGGCACCTTACCTCCCTCTCCCCTTCCTCCCTCCCTCAGTTCTACCCTTCTAACAATGGAGTCCCCCACCAGGAGTTGTTTCCTTCCCCTGTGAGGTCCCATGCCACCCTCCTGTGGGTCTCCTTTGTGGAGGTTCCCAGCATCCTCCTTGGTCTCCACTGTGGGTGCCTCCATAGAGGAACCACAGTCTGCCAGAAAGGCATATGAATTGTGGAGAGGTACAGCTGGAGGGATGCGCCTCTGTTCCACCACTCTCACCCTCCCTGAGCCCACTGTGGTCCAACCGCTCCTCTTTCTTGGCAACCTCTGAGGCAATGGCGATGGCTCTGGTGGTCTCTGGGTGGGACAGGAGGTCCCTCAGATCCTGGCCAACTCAGCCTGGAGATGAGCAATCTCCTCCCTCAGCCCAGAGAGGTGCCTGCAGATGGGACAAAACCACATCCTCCAGAATGTCTCCCGGAAGACTGCTGCTTCACAGCCACTGCACTGCACCACTCCCGTCCTGTCTTATTTCTGGCCCCTTAACTGTTGTTTTGAATACTTACTCTTTCCTCTGTTTATTTATTTATTTATTTATTGCCATGATGATTGGTTACTGGCGCTGCCCTGGGGCAGTGCCATGATGATTGGTATCTTTTGGCTGCCCCTGGGGCAGTGCTCTTGCTGCCCCTGGGGCAGCACCTGTGTAATTGGTTCCTATGGGCTGCCCCTGGGGCAGTACCTGTGTAATTGGTTCCCGCGGGCTGCCCCTGGGGCAGTACCTGTGTAATTGGTTCCTATGGGCTGCCCCTGGGGCAGTGCCTGTGTAATTGGTTCCGTGGGCTGCCCCTGGGGCAGTACCTGTGTAGTGGTTCTATGGGCTGCCCTGGGGCAGTACCTGTGTATGGTTTCAGGCTGCCCTGGGGCAGTGCCTGTGTAATTGGTTCCCGTGGGCTGCCCGAGGCAGTGTCCTTGCTGCCCCTGGGGCAGCGCCTGTCTAGTTGGATCCTGTAGGCTGCCCTGGGACAGTGTCCTTGCTGCCCCTGGGGCAGCACCTGTGTAATTGGTTTCCATGGGCTGCCCCTGGGGCAGTGTCTATGTAATTAGTTCCCACGGGATGCCCCTGGATCAGTGTCCTTGCTGCCTCAGGGCAGTGCATGTGTAATTGATTCCCATGGAGTGCCCCTGGGGCAGCAAGGACACTGCCCAGGGCAGCCCACGGGAACTAATTACACAGGCACCGCCCGGGCAGCCTATGGAACCATTGCAAAGCACCAGGGTCAGCTTGGTGACACTCCCAGGGGCAGCCCGCGAGCCAGTTACTGAGCGCTGCCCCAGGAGCAGTGAGGACACTGCCCCGGGCAACCGCAGGAACTAATTACACAAGTGCTGCCCCAGGGGAGTGAGGACACTGCCCCAGGGGCTGCCATGGGAACTAATTACACAGGTGCTGCCCGGGCAGCAAGAGCTGTGCTCCAGGGGCAGCCAACAGAAACCAATCATCATGGCACTGCCCCAGGGCACACCAAGTAACCAGTCATCATGGCACTGCCCCATTTATTACAATTTATAAATAAAATATATTCTTTAACACATCTGTCTTAATTTAGCAATATTAAAAAGGTAATGATTTGTGACACATATAATAATAATAAAATCTTAATTTAAATAAAAGTACCTTTCCGAATATCGAAGAGCTGTTCAGTAAGTTTAAAAGCAGTAATAAAATCAGCAATACAACAGTAAAACAATCTGTTAGGGTCCCTTCAATCCATTGCACTAAAAGCTTGGTGCCATAGGAAAGATTTCAAAGCCTGTTTGAAACCCGCCACAGTCATGCGCTACCAAAGCTGACGGGATAGAGAATTCCAGAGGGTTAGGGCCGCATCCATAAATGCACGGGCCACCGGCCCAGTGGCGTAGAGGGTTGAGGCACTGGCGCCTTACCTCAAACCACGCCGGTGACCCGGGTTCAGGAACGGACTCAGCACACCGGGGACCGGCAGGGGAAGGAGAGGATTGAGCGTCTGTAGGACTGCTCTCCTCTCCTGGGGTGGGTAGTGAGCCGACATTGTGCTGCAGTAGCCTCTGGTGGAGACCAGGAGCTCTGCAGATGCACGAAGGAGGGAATAGTATAGAAAAGCGGAAAAATCCACCTCACGACTGACTGGATGGTGGCTGCTGGTCCACCACTGCTGCCGATGCCCTGAATGAGACCCGCCACCTCAGTAGCACCCAGTGGCCAAGTATGTGTGCTGATTGCCCTCCTGGTGCACCTGCACAGCAAAGGCTTACGTCCGGGTTATCCCAGGGATGGCTGCGATTTGAGGTTGGATGGCTCAGGAAGGGACAGGTAGAACCGGATGGGACCTAGGCAGCCCAAAGGGTGGTGGGTCATGAGGCACAAGGGGAAGAAATAATACAAAAAAATAAATGCACGGGCCCGGAAGATTTTAAAGACACCTCGGAATCTAGCAACTCCTCGTAAGCCAAACTGAGCTGTCACTCGGGGCAGTAGGGTACCAGAAGCTCTTTCAAGTAGTCAGGGCCAAGTCCATGTAGGGCTTTGTAAGTCAGTAATCCAACTTTAAGGTGATCCACCACGAATCAGCAGCCAGTGCAGATCGTGCAACACAGGTGTGATATGAGAGGGCGAGAAGTTCCTGTAGTAGCCAGTGCTGCAGCATTCTGCATTAGCTGCAGGCAGTGGATATCAACCCCAGGTAGCCCTAAGTACAGGGAGTTGCAATAATCAAGGCACAAGGTCACAAAGGCATGGATCAGTATAGGAAGGTTACCAGGCGGAATGAGGTGCTTGATCCTGGTGATGTTCCTAAGATGGTAGAAGAAGACTTGATGACTGCCGACACCTGAAATCGAAGTGTTAGCCCATCATCAAGTACCACCCCAGGTCTCACACCCGTTCAGAGGTAAGAATCTGGGAGCCTCCCAAAAAGAGTCTGAGGCTGTCAGCCTCCACCCCTCTATCCGGCGACCTGGATCCATAACTATCACCTCAGTCTTACATGCATTCAATTTTAAGCAGCTAGAATTCATCCAATCTTGGATTTCTGTGAGGTAGTTGTTAAATATCGAGATAGCACTATCCTGGTCAGGTGCAAAGACAGGTAGAGCTGGGTGTCATCAGCATAACAGTGAAACCTCAGCCCATACCATCTTACAATGTCTCAGAGGGCAGCATATACACTGCAAACAACATGGAGACAGCACCGAGCCCTGAGGAACCCCACATGACAGAGAAAGAATGGGTCAGAGGAATAAATCCGAATCGACTTTCTGAGTTCTGCCAGTGAGAAAAGATGTAAACCACCTCAGGACACTGTACTGGTCAGGCCACAGATGAACCTCAGGCACTCAAGAAGCACCCCATGGTCCACAGTATCAAAAGCTGAAGAGAGATTGAAGAGCACCAAGATGGAGCACCTTCTCCAATCTCTGGCCATCAGGGGATCATTGAGCACCCGAACCAAAGCAGTCTTGGTACTGTGCCTCTTTCAAAAAACAGATTGGAGAGGTTCATAGATGTTATGGATGGTCAAGTGGTTCTCCAATTGTACCGCCACTACTTTTTCAATAACCTTCCCTATAAAGGGAAGGTTTGAGATTGGTCTGTAGTTGGTTAGGCAGTCCAGGTCCAATGAAACCTTCTTCAGGAGGGGTGTCACCACCACCTCCTTTAGGGAGCTAGGAAACTCACCCGAGTCAAGGGAGAACCAGACTATCTGAACCAGGACCGGGACGATAATATCACAACAACCCATAATCAGGGAAGCTGGGCCCGGGTCCAAACTACAGCACATAGGATGCATACTCTGGACAATCCGCATGACATCCACAAACTGGCCGGTCAAAGGTACTCCAGGAAATACGAGGGAAAGTGACCTGGCACCGATCACTAGCATCTCCCACAGAGCGAGTCAGGAGGATCTCCGCCCTGATGTCAGCCACCTTATTCGCAAAGAACTGAGCAAGCTCATCACACTCAACTTGCAGAAAAGCTCTTCGGAGCTGCAGACAGGCTGGGTTGCACAGCCTGTCCACAATTCGAAAGAGCTGAGCCAGTCGGTTCTGAGCAGCAGCAATCTCCCGGACAGGAATTCTGCCTTCTTAAGGAGATCATTGATTGGTATGTGGTATATGGTATATGATTAAATGCTCACAACTGAGTTTGACACAAAGCTCAAAAATGTCCCTGGTTAAGATTTGAACCCTGAAGTCTGGCTCTTTTGGATGCAGACAGTCATACACCTTGAGCCACTAAAATTCAAAGACAAGCAGTGCATGTTGCTGGAGGAGTATTTCCATAACATTCTCATCTACACTTAAAACCCTCAATTCCTCAGACTTGCAACAATCAGATTTGTGGGAAGTAACAGCTACAGGTTGCTGCCTTGGGGGCAGGAGATGAATTCCACCAATAGGGATAGGTGGTAGGCGGAAGCGAGTGCAGTGCTGCAAGTGGATGAAATCCAATAAGATAGCGGAGGAGGCACCAAGGATTGCTGCGCTAGAGGCAGCGCTGCCCGAGAACCACACTATGGGAACAAATCACACTGGAGCTGGTGGCGCAAACTTGAAAGAAAGACTAGAATGTGCGCCCCTCGGTGATGCCTATACGATGTACATTGAGCGCGAAAGTCTTTTGGAGGGCAGAACAGTGCTAGAACCTACCGTGCTCAACATAGTGGTGTATCTGTTATGTAGAAAAAGGTATTAATTAAAAGGTTTTTGGCTAAATACATCTGTGAACCCTTTTTTTGGAGCCATGAAGCAGTCGATTCCAGTGAAAATTATTGGGCAAAGTTAGCAACACAGGCTAGAAGTTTTGGAGCAGTTATACTGGGAATAGAAATAGGCGAGCTGCTGCTGTGGTGTGTAAACAGTGTCTTCAGGGGTAGGAGATGTAAAAACGATAAAAATGCTATATTTTACTTAATGTGTCATCTATCTGCCAATATTAACACAATAAATAATACAAACTATATTTTTATGTATTTTAATATACATAAATAATGTAGCCTATATATCTGTCTACAATACATTGCTGCATTGTGCCCAGTAATTAGCTGAGGTGAAGGTCTGGGGCCTATCATTCAGTGTGTCACCCATGTCTTGGGAGCTGGCATTGTAACCAGTGGATGTGATGAGGTGGTGTCACAAGAGCTGCAGGGGGTCCCTAGGGTCCTAAGGCTGATAGGATTCTGTAGCCAGCCACAAGGGCTGTGGTGGGGAACATGCTGGGAGGGGAGCTCAAATGTCTGAGGCTAGACATGAAGGGGCTCTACTGCTAGAGGTCATGGGTGGAAGGTTTAGGAGCCAGAGGCCTGGGCTGACTAAGGGGTGAGTTGGTGAGCATGAATGCAGGGTTATGGATGTTGTTAGGTTATTCTGCCAGGGCTGGAGGGTGCTCGAGCCTGCCTTCAGGGCTGTGGAGGCTGCCACCAGGGCTTGGGATTTGCTGAAGGTCTGCCATCAGGGCTGTTGGGGGACACTGTGGAAGCAGCTGCCAGGGCTGGTTGGGGCTTGAGTCGGATGTCAGGGCTGTAGGGGCTCTGGAGGGTGCTGCCAGCTCTTGGGGCAGGCTGTCTGCTATTCGACCTGGGTGGGGCAGAATATGCTATCAGGATTGGGGGGGGCTCGGGAACGCCTGAGGACCTGTCTATGGGGGCTCAGAAGCTTGAGACCTGGGAAACTGCTGTCAGGTCTGGGGCAGTGACCACCGGAACCTGCAGCCGTGGCTTGCAGGAGCTCAGGAGCAGGCTATCAGGGCTGGTATGGGGTGGGCTTGTAAGCATGCTGCTATGGCTGTGGGGAATCTGAGGAGCTTAGGGGGGGTCTGAAGTTAGAGATTAGGGATGGTGGGTGGGCTTGGGTGCATGCCTGCATGACTGGTGGGTTCCGTAGCCTGATGGCAGGATACAGGGCTCGGGAGCTTGAGGCAAGGGTTGGAGTGGGACTCATGAGTTGCCAAGGTGTGCCATCCTTTGGATGAGACACTAAATCGAGACCCACCTGCCTTTTATGGTGGCTGTTAAAAATCCCGTGGCCGTTCCCAAGAAGAATAAGGGAATGCCCCTAGAGTCCTGGCTAAAGTTCCACCATTCACTAAAATAACACCAACAGCTTACTTTTGTTTAATTTCACTTGGTTTGCATCTTCCTTGTCACTGCTGCCCACATGGGAGGAGGCTAAATATGTAATATGTGAGGCGCTGCTCTGTGTGGTGTTTAGCAGTGTTTTCAGTGATAGTTACATTAGAAAAACACATTAAGAAAAATATATTTTAATGTATTTTAATATTTATGTTTGCATATTAAAAACAATACATAATATATGCTAAAACTACATTATAATGTACTGTATTTTAATGTATGTCTGTATTGCTGCAGTGTACCCAGTAATGAGCCGCTGTGAGGGGGTGGGTGCCGTCACTCAGTATGCCCAGTAATGAGCCGCTGTGATGGGGTGGGTGCCATTACTCAGTGTACCCAGTAATGAGCCGCTGTGAGGGGTGGTGCCATCACTCAGTGTGCCTAGTAATGAGCCGCTGTGAGGGGGTGGGTGCCATCACCCAGTGTACCCAGTAATGAGCTGCTGTGAGGCGGCAGGTGCCGTCACTCAATGTGCCCAGTAATGAGCTGCTGTGAGGGGGTGGGTGCCATCACTCAGTGTGCCCAGTAATGAGCCACTGTGAGGGGGTGGGTGCCGTCACTCAGTGTACCCAGTAATGAGCCGCTGTGAGGGGGTGGGTGCCATCACTCAGTGTGCCTAGTAATGAGCCGCTGTGAGGGGGTGGGTGCCATCACCCAGTGTACCCAGTAATGAGCTGCTGTGAGGGGCAGGTGCCGTCACTCAATGTGCCCAGTAATGAGCTGCTGTGAGGGGGTGGGTGCCATCACTCAGTGTGCCCAGTAATGAGCCACTGTGAGGGGGTGGGTGCCGTCACTCAGTGTACCCAGTAATGAGCCGCTGTGAGGGGCGGTTGCCATCACTCAGTGTGCCCAGTAATGAGCCGCTGTGAGGGGGTGGGTGCCGTCACTCAGTGTGCCCAGAAATGAGCCGCTGTGAGGGGGTGGGTGCCGTCACTCAGTGTGCCCAGTAATGAGCCGCTGTGAGGGGGTGGGTGCCGTCATTCAGTGTGCCCAGAAATTAGCCGCTGTGAGGGGGTGGGTGCCGTCACTCAGTGTATCCAGTGATGAGCCGCTGTGAGGGGGTGGGTGCCGTCACTCAGTGTGCCCAGTAATGAGCACCTTTTGTAAAAATAACACCCGGCAGAGTATAAACAGAGATTTTAAAATCTCCGTACATATGGGCACTACAGAAGCAGAGGCAAAACCGCGTCATCCTATCGCGGCATTTTCAAGCGTGATCTCCCGGGGGCATTGCTCCCATTCTCAATATGCCAGTTCCATCCCCGGGTAAATAGAATTTTACGAGCAATCAGGTACTTTAATTAGTAAATACATATTGGCACTTTGGAGCCACAATCTATGTACCAGTGGCTCGAGCACCGTTGCAAGTAGATTTCCTTTAAAGGCACATCTCCGCGGCAGTTGCACATATTCAGCTAACTGCTGAAGTTACTGATGCTAAAGGACCCCTTGGAAGAAAGAAGATTATTGCGGTGAGTAATTTTTTCTTCTCTGGCACTTGCCGACTGCCAACTACTTTGGTTTTTGAGAAGAAAAATATCTGGCCTCCTGCCAGCGAGAGGATCACTCTTACTACGTCTCTCTCTCTCTCTCTCTCTCAGTACAGACATGCTTTGGCAGGCCTTAGCCTGCTCCAAAACTGCTGTTGCAGTCTCGCTCAGCTGCTTCTCAGCTGTTGAGAAGGGATTCCCATCCAAGCACACTAGCGCTACGCTGTGGAGCCGGAGCTCGGCTCTCTCAACCCTGCTTTGCTCTTGGCACCTCGGTGCCATATAGCTGCTGCTGTTCATTTTAACTCTGCAGCGAACTGACCATATTTTACTAAATACAGGCACAACCTGGGCCAGCCCAGTGGTGCTGAGGGTCGAGGTGCTGGACATCACACCTCGCGCCATGCTGGTGACCTAGGTTCAGGAATGAGCCTGGGCTGTCGGGGGTCAGCAGAGGAAGGAGAAGATCGAGTGTCCAGAGGACTGCTCTGTTCCCTGGGGTGGGTTCTGGGGACTTCCCTACTCAGTGGTGTCTCTTGGTGGGAGGCTGGGGCACTGCATCTCAAGCAGGGACAAAGCAGATGGGGGTCTGGTGTCAGCGGGCATCTTCGGGGTGGGCGGGCTCGCTCACTCAGCGCATCAGCAGCTGTTCATGGCTGCACCAAGGGGCAGAAACAGGGAAAAACCCTGCCACCGGTAGGCACAGGGGCAATGGAGCCAGTCAACCATGTCCAGTACCGGGTCCCTCCGCTCATGCCTCTGGCTCTCCCTCCCTGCCTGGTCACTCCATTACCTTATAGATAGAGTGCCAGGAGGAGTATGTGGCTCCACCTTGGGGACTCAGAGCCAGGGGTTGGGTGGCCTGGTAGTGGAAGGAGAGGGTGGCTGATGGCGGAGGAATGGAGGACTTCAGGCGGGCAGGATCATGGCTGAGCGGCGACCCCTGGAGAGAGTCCGGGCAAGGCAGTGAATAAATAGAGTTAAAAAAATACAGACACAATTGTATTTATTTAAAAATTAAGCTGATTTAACCCAGGCTAGCCCCTTTATACCACTGGACCACCAGTGCTGTTACCCACTAGCCAGGGTAACCAGTTACTAGCCCTTAGCCACCACAACTATTATTAATGCTGGGTGAATGTGTGTAAGAAGCGGGGGCAATAACTCTCCCTCCCCCTCTTAATGTGTTACTACACCTATCAGACTAATAATATGCTCACAGCTATTCTTTTTCTTTAATTTTGCAGGGTCCACCCTTCTCTCCTGGCAGATCCCAGCTTTGACCCTCCAACCCAAGTGACCTCCTGTCCATTAAGGTACCCAGTTCAACTATTCTTGTGGAACAGTCATTTCACAGCTGTTACAGTGACGTCATGGGTTGAGCGAGGGGCCAGCGGGCAGTGAATCTAGTCGCATGCGCTATAAGGTAAGCGGGGGGTGCAATGGCAGCTGAAGCGAGGGGAGGTGGGGACTTGTTTTCTATTTTTGCAGGCACTGAGGCATCCATGATCAGGACCTCTGCCTTCTTTTATTAGTAGAATGAGCACGTGGAAGCATGGGAAGGCGCTATAAGGGTGTGGGTGGGAAAAGAAGATTACATGAAGCCGGAGGTAGAATGGGCATGCAGAGGTGGGGTGGGCGCTTATGGGTGTAAGTGGCCACGGTGGAGCTGGAGGAAGAATGAGTGCTTTGAAAGCAGCTTTAACTAACTGACTGACTGGAAGGTAAGCTGCTGCAGAGTGTATGATGACTTTCTTTTTCAGTTGGGAGTTTCACTGGGAAGGTGCTCTCATGTGGCCCTTTGAGGATAATTTGATTATTTGAAAAAAAATAAGTGATTTCTCTTACTACTTCTTTGGGAGGAAAAACAGCTGCAGCTAAGAAAAGAATGTCTGTTTTAAAAAGAAAGAAACACTAGTTAAGTGGCACTGCCAGTCTCATACTACAGATGAAATAGCTACCATTTTCAGTAAGAGACTGGCAGTGCCACTAAATAGTTAAATAAATGGTGACAGTGTTGGCTAATGTTTGGAACCCTGTCTTGGGAACCTTAAGATCACTGGTTCAAACCCCACTAAAGCAAAATAATCATGGTGTGTGACATAAGTCACTTAACCTCTCCGTGTTCCAATCAGTCAAGCTGCAGAAATGAGCAGACGCAGGACCCCACTGAAAATGAGATGTTGTCTCTTGGCTGGGTTATCCTGAGTAAACCGTAAAACAAAAAAACAAATAAAGCCAGACACGCAGTCAGAGAAGATAAATCTTTATTAAAACACATCAAACTGAATCAGCCATATCTCGTTGGTCTCCTGCAGAATTACTTTATTGCTTTTCTAACACGCCTCACTATGGAAATGTAATAGTGGCCTAAGAAATGTAAACCGTGAGATTCCCATTTCCAAAGGAAATGTACCACTTTGACCATTATTTCTAGCCCAGCACTGGATCCTGGGTTCTGGACCTCTGGCACTGGCAGTAATTTTAGGGAGGAACGGGAGAACTATGCAGAGCTGGAGATGCTTGGCCCCAGTCAGTAACGTCTGGCTGCTGTTCTTGGATTGCCCCCCTCCACAAGAAGTTAGGCAACAGACTCAAAATGTGAGCAACAAGGCAGTCCCAAATAGGTCATGTTCACATAAGCACAACATCAGGAAAAATTGCAGTTCAAATTGGCAATGCTAAATATGAGTACTGTCCCCACCTTATGAAACACCTTTTGAATGGTCTGTTTCCCTAGAGCTTGCTTGACCTGATTTAGCTCATATGAAGCTTACGCTTTCTCTGCCGTGTGGGTGGTCAGGTGTCCAGAGGTCTCTCGGCCACTTTGCCAAGCACCATCCGCACTGTTTATTAAATAAATACAAAACTGTAACTTATCTCGGGCGGTCAGCATTGCCTGTCTGTGCCTCCACCATACTCCTACCCCACCCAGGTCGCACCTGGAAACAAGCCTTGGCTAAGTGTGCTTTTCCCAGTTTAAAATACCACTGTGACCCAGAACTGGAGTTGGAAGGGTTTTGAGGGAGACCATGCCTACAAGGCTGCTGGAAGAAAGATTTAACAAGCAAGTCCAAGCTGGCCAGGAGACACTGCGACTCTGGTGCCGCAGCTGGTGGTGCGAGAACTGAGGCAGAAGATGGAACCAAGAACACTGCTGCCTCTGAAGAACCACCACCGAACTTGATTGGAGGAGAGCACCAAGCAGAGCTGACGAGGCTGCTTCAACCCTGAGGCGGACCTTCTTGGTTCTTGTCACTCTCCATGCCTTCTCACCTGTCACTGCTGCTGTCTGTCAACAGCCTCTCACCAAACCTCCCAGCCTCGGGGTTCTCAACTGTCCACTGCAAGCTAACTCTTTCTGAAAACCATGGAGGTTTTCCCTGGCACTGAGGAATCAAAGCAGTGTTCTGCACACATGTCTAAATTCTCGTACTGGCCAAAGAGAAAATAAATTAATAGGGGGTTCAGGGTGAAGGAGGCATACATATTTTTGTTACAGTACTTAACCAAAACATCAAACAGTAGTAGGCTGCACATTTGGTACAGCTTGTTTCCCCAGAATAGTGCCGGTGTGATTCAATGTTATCTCTCTCTCTATGACCACCCTACTCCCCACAGAACTAGAAGGAAAGACTTCTTTCCTCTAGTTCCGATCTTTCCTTCTAGTTCTGTGCTGCTCCCTTCCCCCAGGTTACAACTAGAAATGGGCCTTCTGGGCTCTGCTTGTTTACCTTGTAAAACATTATAAGTAAAAAATAATTAAGTGAGGTCCAGCTTCTACCTGCATTTAGAGCTGGCTTACAAGTGAGGGACTGAAGTCTGAGGCTCGTGAACCTCGAGTGACTTGCTTTAGGTCACTTAGTGAGCCAGTGGGTGTTGTGTGATGGCTCGTTCTGCCTTCCACACTAAGCCAGGTGGGAGGATCAGGGCTGTCTGGGCATCGGGGCCCATGTGCGCCTCCATACGCATGCATGACCCTGTTACCATGATGTCAGGGATAAAGGGAGAAAACCTCAGCGACAGGATGAAGACAGAACTCTCGCAGGCCTTGTACCAGTGGCCAGGCACCCACCACAGTCCTATGGCAGAGGACGACAGCAGCAAGGTAAACCCTGGAGGAGCCAGGTGACAATGACTGGGGGGGTCGGGGTCAGTCTGGGAGGGGGGTTGCTGTGGAGAGAAGTATAAACACAGGATGGAAGGAAAAAAAAAGAAGCGATGTACCTCATTGCCAGGTCAGGGGTTCTGACATTCTGTATACCCCAAATACCCACTTAATATTACTTTGCCTCTTCTTAGACTCTACAGGATCAAAAACGCATGTAAATAGTAATAACAGCCAGAAACAGTAATATAATGCAAGTCCTAAGGCATTTTTACTTGGGTGAGGCGGGGTTAGGGAAAGAACAAGGACCACAGAGTAAGGCATAATTGCACTCAAAACAGGGGAGAAGATATGAAGTACTGCAACAAAAATGGAATATCCAGTGCATCTTTTTAATTGCAACAAATGGGATATGAACATACTTACGAGTTAGCCAACAGCAGAAGGCCTTACAGTCTGTTGAGTCTGCCAGATGCAGACCCCATGTCTTCTTCTTTACAAGTGCCCCCCTCCAGAGAATCCAACCCTCCTCTTAACTTTATCCCACCCATCTTAAAGCCATCAACATTTTCCTTTTTCACCACCTCATCTGGTGTCCTGTTCCATCCTGCCAACACTCTCTGTGTGAAGAAGTGTCTCCTGGCCTCCTTCCATGACCCACCCCTACCAGTTTGTAACTGTGTCACTCACATCCTTGTTACTGGTCTTGAAAAGTTTGCTGGGATCTACCTTGGTAAATACTCCTAAGGTACTTATAGGTCCTTATCATGTTCCCACGTTCTCTTTTGTCCTCGAATGAGTACATATTCAGGTTCTTCAGCTTCTGTTCGTATGAGAGCCTGCCCCTCGTCCTCTGGTTGGCCTTTCTCTGTACCATCTCCAGCTGGTTAATCTACTTTTTATGAGAGTGATTCCCAGACTGTACTCAGCGCACCTCTTTTCTTCTGCTGGTGAACCCCCTGCTTATGCAAGCCAGCATCCTAACTGCCCTCACTGCTGCCTTGCTGTATACATATCTCAAGTCCTAACTCCCAGCTCAGTGCAAAATCTAGTCAGTGCACATAATGCAACTAGGTGCAGCAGCAAAAGCTGTGCTTGCTAAATCAGTTACACACATACTGTATGTACACCAGACCTTTGGCTCAAATAGGGCATTTGGGCTATTGGCAAGGCTCCTGGGATTCAGTGATTCCGTGGCCATGGAATTTCCCACAAGATTCACATCATATGCTGCTGAGTTCTCTGTTTTTGGTGATTCTTCATTAAAATATGCAGTTTCGCATTTATCCTGAAGCATCTCCTTTATGCTGGGCATGTGTTGTAATTGATGATAGCACATCATATTTTAGCCAATGGCAGGACTGCATTCTGCCACAGAAATGAATAAATCACGCCACAGAAATCAGAAAATGCTGCTGCAGAAACCTAGAAGCCCTGCCACAGAAATTGGGGCAGAGTGCCGCAGAGCACTAGGGGCCTGACTATAGGTCTGGAGTAACCTTTGGCCCAAATGGGGCATTTGGGTTACAGGTCTGGAGTACACAAGAATGTAATTGGGATCATCTCATCTCCCCTTTCTTTTTCCCACTAATTTTCTACCACCTTTTCTGCCCACCTCAGTCTGCTCCCCTCTTGTCCCCTTAACTCGTCTGGGGATTCCGGCCACAAATCCGCCTCTACCCGGTCAGTCCCAGGCACCCCATATGCCCCTGTGGTTGTACCCTCCACAGCAGGGCTGCAGGAAGCCTCCCCAGCTCACTACAGAACACGGATCCAGCTTGGGTGCCTGGCCACCAGGCGAAGCTCGCAGACGGCCTTCAAGCCACTCAACTAGGTGTCTGTTTTCACCCCTGGAGCTGAAGGCATGCAATGATGTCACCAGCAGGAGGCGAGCCTCTGCCGGGAGGCAACCATGCACCAACTGCCATGGACCCCCCTCCCCAGAGAAGGAGAGCAGTCCTTCAGATGCTCAATCCTTCTCCTCCCCAGCTGACCCCCGGCGACCTGTGCTCATTCCCGAACACCGGTCGCCGGCGTGGAGCATGGTGTGGCGACCAGTGCCCTCAGCCCTCAGTGCCACTGGGCTGACATCTCCCCCTTACAGGTGCAGTAACATTTTGCTGACTGTTTGCGGGCTTTGGAGATTAGCCATCTCTGTTGGTGCACTAACTCCATGTTATTTTGACAGCCTCATTCTCTGGTAGTGTTTGACACAGGAGTACGGCAAATGAGCAAGCGATTATTAAGTGACTGGATCACAAATAATGTTACACACACTGTCTTCCTACAGTCCTCTGCCCAGCCCACCCCCACTGGTGCACCAGTATGCCCCACAGTCCCTGTTTGCACGTTGAGGTGGTCCCATGCAGGTCTGTGAGTGGGACATTGTAAACGGAGAAAGAAAATCTTAAAATTGTAATCCACACTATCCAGGGAAAAATTCAGTGTCCTGTTCTTGAAAAGCTAAACTGTTGGCAGAAACTACCAATGAGCAGGGTATCCAGTTAATAAACTGCTAGTTAAATCAGCTCTCAAACTGGTTTACTGTTGTTGACGTGTTTATCCCTGATGCTTACTTATGATACCAGTCGCTCAGACCACACACCTGGATGGATTGAGGGGCATCCCCTTTTCAACTGCAGCACAGATGCTAATTCTCTGTGGTGTATGGGGGCATGGAGATTAGGGTTGCTATATACCAATTTTACTATGTTGATCTGTATGAGGTACCATGCCATTGATGTATGGTCCTGTACCTATAGACTGTTCTTGGGCCATGAGGGAAAGGAAGGTGGTAGCGTGGGTGGGAGTTAGACATAAGAACCCTAAAAGGACAGCTCCAAACTGTGTGTGTGTAATACTGACTGCATCAACAAGTACTTCCCATACAAATCTCATCAGAGCAATGCCTTCCCAGAACAGCAGGGAGACAGTTACTGAGTAATCACTGTGATTGAGAGCACACAAAGAAAAGGTCAAGCATTGTTAGTAGAACGCAACTCAACCAGACTGTGGTTACAATCGTAACAACTCACCAGGCTTAAAGGATGCCACAGTTACCACATGAGATTCTGACATTGCTAATAACTAAAAATGCCAACTGGGAGGTGCACACTGATCCCAATGGACCTGCACTAGAAAGCTTACTCCTCCCTACTATCCAGAGCTGGGGGTTACTGAGAAAGTGATGGACGTTTCTCAGCTTTCAAAGGAGGTTTTATATAATAGTACAGCTTCTGGGGTACAACACAGTGAGTGGGCCAGGAGAATGGGGGCCAACGAGGAGACATGACATCTAGGTACAGTAACATAGAAGTTGTTGGCAGAATTGGACCGCTTGGCCCACCCAGTCTGCCTACATGGTCCTTTACCATAATACACCTGTTCAGATCACGTGACCTGAAAAATGGAAGAGTCAAGCAAAAATATCTTTCTAAAAAGAAACATCTTTCAAAGGCTGGAGGCTAATTGTGCTCCCGGTGTCTGTAAGTCAGCTGACTGTCAAACCATACTGCATGCTGTCACACTCCTGTGCCCACTAAGAATCTAGGCCCTTGAGAACTTTGAGTTACAGTTTTGTAGGGGCTGAGGTAGACATACCTCTAAATCTGAGAGGTCCCACACAGTTTGGAGAAACATCTCTGTGGGTGAAGGGCAGGAGATATATCTCAGAGCAACTGTAGGCTAACTGCAGTAGCAGGCCAGAAAAACAAAATTCTATCATGGAAAGTCAGTTTGTTGCATCGTTTATGCACATCTGATTTCCCTTCTCCCCCACACACACCCATAAAAAACACTTTACTCCACTTTGTAACCTTTTAAGAACTGAAACCCAAGAGTTCCTGTAATATGTGCACCAAGCAGAGACAGGTGGTTAATGAACTGTGGGTCTCCGGGCTCCTGACCAGTCCGTGCTGCCTCGTCAGGCAAGAAGCGAGATCCAGGACATCATGTCTTCATCTTGGAGCTGCACACTAGGGCATCAGGTGTGAAACTGAGATCCAGGAACTAGGCACTCTACTTGGAGGCATGTACCAGCCTACTCAAGTGATGAGGGACAACTGCTAAGTGAGCATTTGAAATAGTCCAAATAGTTTCAGCCCCATCTGAAATTCAAGTGAATCCCAGAACAGGACTTGTACATTGTAGGGGCGCCATTTAGCAGCAATCCGTTTCAAATGACTGCACTGACCGGGGGCTATGTGATCTTTCTTCACGTCATGCTTTGTTCAGAAAACAGGAGACTGGTGTCAGGATGCTATGTTTCATCTGTCAGTGGCTTAACTCCGTGATCCTATTAATGCTTTTATCACTTCCATGGGAATTTTCTGGAGTGTACTGACCTTCCAGGACTGCTGTAGTTATCTCATTTTACAGTGACTTCCCCAAGATACTAGCCCAGCTGAGATGCAGTATCTTTTTTTTCTGTGGTGGCCCTGCTTTTGCCCATTTCCCCAGCTGGGTGGACTAAAGTGCTGGGAGGTGAAGTGACTTGCTCAGGGTCACAAGATGAGTAAATGGCTGCAGTGGGATTTGAACCCAAGTCTCTAGGTTCCAAAATCAGTCCTTTGACCTCTTCACCCTGTCTTTCTAAATACTACTGGAAAAGATCACTCTTAGCCAGTCAGAATGCAGAGTTCCTGTCTGGTTATTACAGTAGACTGAATAATGAGACAGTGTTAAGGCTTTACATACTTGTTTTACTCAAGTTCTGCTCCATTTTACTGAAATTGCTAAAAACTCTTAAGACAGAAACAGAAAACTGTGAACAACATTTTAAATCTTGAAAAATTGTTATGTTGTCTGCTATGAACTGTTCTATAAACTTGATACAGTAAAATACATTTTAAATGATAACCGACGAGTCTGCTTGTTTTTTCTTCTTACAAATGCTTACAGATGAGTTACTCTTCCAGTATAATAGCGACAACACCATAGTGTGTTAGGCTTCCTCAGTAATAACTGTACGAGGGGTTAACAAACATTTGGGCCATCAACCTTAGTGTTTATTGACCCCCAGTCTGGTTATTTCATCGTAAACCCAACACACTGTGGTATTATTGCTGTAATGAAAGGGATACTTGTGGCATGGTGATTCCATGACAGTAAAACCTACTGCCACTGTGCGCAACAACTTCCCTGCGAACAGCCAATACACGGCAATTAGTAACAATTTGTATGGGTGAGGAGGGGAACCCCCAACTTTCTCAGCTGACCTAACATTTCCATGTTGGACGTGGCACGTTGTCATGGGTCAGAACAAGCAAACTAGCTGCTGCCAATAGCAAAGATTATGCAGTCTTCCTGCTACCTGTTTATCTCTGCTGAGAACTCCCATTGGTTGTACCTGATTGGTTAACATGTCCAAGGGAACAGAATGCAGTGTGGTTTATTCAACCTTGCTAAGTACCACACGGTTAAGAAAGGAAAGAGAGAGAGAGATACAGCTGGGGGCTTCAAAAACACTAAGCACAGTGTACTTGTCATATTCTGATATCGAGTTTTAGAAGACTCTTGAGTGATTGTGTTAATTCTGAAACCAATCAACAGGGTGTTACCCCACCAATCCCAGTGTAACAGGACCAGCCAAAGTTTAGCAAAACCAGTGCTAGTGTAACAGGACCAGTCACAGTGTAACAAGACCACTCCCATGGTAAAAGGACCAGCCCCAGTTTAACAAGATCTGTCTCACTATAACAGAACCAGTCCCTGTGAAACAGGACCCATCCCAGTGTAAAAAGACATTTCCACTTTAACAGGACCAGTTTCAGTATAACAGGAGCTGTCTTGTGTAAGAGGACCAGCCCTAGTGTAACAGGACAAGTCCCAGTGTGACAGGACTAGTCCCCGTGTAACAGGAACTGCCCCAGTGTAACAGGACTAGTCCCAGTGTAACAAAACCATTCCCAATATAACAGGACCTGTCCTAGAATAACAGGACCAGTCCAAATGTAACAGGACTAGTCCCACTGTACCAAAACCAGTCCCAGTGTAACAAGACCAGTCCCAGTGTAACAGGACTCATCCCAGTGTATCAGGGACAGTCTCAGGGTAACAGGGCCAGTCCCAGTGTAACAGGACAAGTTCCAGTGTATCAGGACCAGTCCCAGTGTAATAGGACTAGTCCCAGTATAAAAGGACTAGCCCCAGTGTAACAGGGTCAGTTTCAGTATAATAGAAACAGTCCCAGTGTAACAGGACCAGCTCCAGTGTATCAGGACTAGTCCCAGTATAACAGGACCAATCTCCATATAATGAAACCAGTCCCAGTGTAACAGGACCAGTCCCAGTGTATCAGGACTATTCTCAGTGTATCAGGACTAGTCCCAGTGTAACAGGACCAGTCCCAGAGTAACAGGACCAGTCCCAGTTTAACAGAACCAGTCCCAGTGTAACATGACCAGTCCCAGTATAACAGGACTAGTCCCAGTGTAACAGGACCAGTCTCCATATAATAGAACCAGTCCTAGTTTAACATGACCAGTCCCAGTGTAAAAGGACTAGTCCCAGTGTATCAGGATTAGTCCCAGTGTAACAGGACCGGTCCCAGAGTAACAGGACCAGTCATAGTGTAACAGAACCAGTCCCAGTGTAACATGACCAGTCCCAGTATAACAGGACTAGTCCCAGTGTATCAGGACCAGTCCCAGTGTAACAGGACCAGTCCCAGAGTAACAGGACCAGTCCCAGTGTAAAAGGACCAGTCCCAGTGTATCAGGACTAGTCCCAGTGTAACAGGACCAGTCCCAGAGTAACAGGACCAGTCCCAGTGTAACAGGACCAGTCCCAGTGTATCAGGACTATTCTCAGTGTAATAGGGCTAGTCCCAGAGTAACAGGACCAGTCCCAGTTTAACAGAACCAGTCCCAGTGTAACATGACCAGTCCCAGTGTAAAAGGACCAGTCCCAGTGTATCAGGACTAGTCCCAGTGTAACAGGACCAGTCCCAGAGTAACAGGACCAGTCCCAGTGTAACAGGACCAGTCCAGTGTATCAGGACTATTCTCAGTGTATCAGGACTAGTCCCAGTGTAACAGGACCAGTCCCAGGTAACAGGACCAGTCCCAGTTTAACAGAACCAGTCCCAGTGTAACAGGACCAGTCTCCATGTAATAGAGACCAGTCCTAGTTTAACATGACCAGTCCCAGTGTAAAAGGACCAGTCCCAGTGTATCAGGACTAGTCCCAGTGTAACAGGACCGGTCCCAGAGTAACAGGACCGGTCCCAGTGTAACAGGACTAGTCCTAGTGTATCAGGACTAGTCCCAGTGTAACAGGACTAGTCCCAGTGTAACATGACCAGTCCCAGTGTAACAGGACTAGTCCCAGTGTAGCAGGACCAGTCTATGTATAATAGAACCAGTCCTAGTTTAACATGACCAGTCCCAGTGTAAAAGGACTAGTCCCAGTGTATCAGGACTAGTCCCAGTGTAACAGGACCGGTCCCAGAGTAACAGGACCAGTCATAGTGTAACAGAACCAGTCCCAGTGTAACATGACCAGTCCCAGTATAACAGGACTAGTCCCAGTGTATCAGGACCAGTCCCAGTGTAACAGGACCAGTCCCAGAGTAACAGGACCAGTCCCAGTGTAAAAGGACCAGTCCCAGTGTATCAGGACTAGTCCCAGTGTAACAGGACCAGTCCCAGAGTAACAGGACCAGTCCCAGTGTAACAGGACCAGTCCCAGTGTATCAGGACTATTCTCAGTGTAATAGGGCTAGTCCCAGAGTAACAGGACCAGTCCCAGTTTAACAGAACCAGTCCCAGTGTAACATGACCAGTCCCAGTGTAAAAGGACCAGTCCCAGTGTATCAGGACTAGTCCCAGTGTAACAGGACCAGTCCCAGAGTAACAGGACCAGTCCCAGTGTAACAGGACCAGTCCCAGTGTATCAGGACTATTCTCAGTGTATCAGGACTAGTCCCAGTGTAACAGGACCAGTCACAGAGTAACAGGACCAGTCCCAGTTTAACAGAACCAGTCCCAGTGTAACAGGACCAGTCTCCATGTAATGAGAACCAGTCCTAGTTTAACATGACCAGTCCCAGTGTAAAGGACCAGTCCCAGTGTATCAGGACTAGTCCCAGTGTAACAGGACCGGTCCCAGAGTAACAGGGACCAGTCCCAGTGTAACAGGACTAGTCCTAGTGTATCAGGACTAGTCCCAGTGTAACAGGACTAGTCCCAGTGTAACATGACCAGTCCCAGTGTAACAGGACTAGTCCCAGTGTATCAGGACCAGTCTCTGTATAATAGAACCAGCCCCAGTGTATCAGGACTGAGTCCCACTGTATCAGGACTAGTCCCAGTATAGCAGGACCAATCGCAGTGTAACAGGTCCAGTCTCGGTATAATATAACAAGTCCCAGTGTGTAACAGGACTAGTCCCAGTGTGTAATAGGACTAGTCCCAGTTTAACATGAACTGTCCCTGTGTAACATGACTAGTCCCAGTATAACAGGGCCAGTCCCAGTGTAACATGACCACTCCAGAGTAACAGGACTAGTCCTAATATAACAGGAACTGTCCCAGTTTAACAAGACCACTTCCAGTATACAGAACCAGTCCCAGAGTAACAGTACTAGTCCCAGTGTAACAGGACCAGTCTCCATATAGTAGAACCAGTCCTAGTGTAACAGGACCAGTCCCAGTATAACAGGGCCAGTCCCAGTGTAACAAGACCACTCCAGAGTAACAGGCCCAGTCCTAATATAACAGGAACTGTCCCAGTTTAACAAGACAACTTCCAGTATACAGGACCAGTCCTAGTGTAATAGAACGAGTCCCAGTATGACAGGACCAGTCCCAGAGTAATAGGACCAGTGCAAGTGTAACAGAACCAAGCTTTTTTTTTTTTATTTGCAATTTAGAATTTTTCCTCATGTGTTGTGTGTCTCATGCACTTCCACGTGTCATGTCAGCGACCACCCAGTTTCACAGCAATGTCTTGTGGAGGAGCCAAGCTCCTCAGCCGACCACTGGCATCGCTGTAGCAGTGGAACTCTGCATCAGACCCAGCATGCCTGGGAGTTCTGTCATTTGGCAGCACCACCCCAGCCCCCTTGGCCACCCATCACGGCTCCAGATTTCACTCTGGAACCCATTCACTAGGGAGGGGGCACAACGTGTTACCCACTGGGCTAACAGTAGGCGGTGTCAGGCTTTTGACAGAGTGCACATTTCAAAGGTGAGTCATGTTAGCTGTAGCTGTGAGATGTGAAGCCACACTTAAAGGTAGTGGCTCTGTCAATAAGGGGTAGAGCTAGAAGACTGAGTACAGAAAGGTTTATTTCATTCCACACATTTACACAGATCCCAGGGAGGAACCTGGAAAAGGAGCTTGCCTTGTTTCTACAGTGCTGCCCAGCCTCACGGCGTCTGACTGAAGTCATTTGTGAGGTTATATAACCTGCTTGTCCGATCAGCCACTGTGGTGCACTAGTATATCTGGCTACAAAAAAGAACAAGGGGGCATCATTTGAGGCTGAAGGGTGGAAGGCTCAGGGGTAATCTTAGGAAGTACTTTTTCACTGAGAGGGTGGTGGAGCCATGGAACAGCCTTCAGCAGAAGTGGTGGGTGCGAAAACAATACGGGGGTTCAAGAGTGCATAGGAGCCGGCCTGGTGGCGCTGAGGGTTGAGACGCTGGATGTCACACCTCACGCCACGCTGGTGACCTGGGTTTGGGAACAAGCCCGGGCTGCTGGGGGTCAGCAGGGGAGGGAGAGGATTGAGCATCCAGAGGACAGCTCTCTTCTCCCGGGAAGGGACAGGGGTCCCTGTTCGGTGCTCGGCTGGTCTCTGGCGGAAGCTGGAGACACAGCAAGCGCTGAGGAGCAGAAGAAGGAGTGGGGGAGTGGCAGACATTGGAATCAACGCGTTGACGTCAGGGCACCAGCCACTCCCAGAACAGCAGAAAATGCCTCTCGGCTCCAGTGGAGATGGACCACCGGAACTTGCCCCCGATTTGCAGCCTCCCTCCTGACACCCCTTCCTCCCGACGCTACTGCACTGTTGGGGTGTTGGGGCACACCTCGTACCTGCCCCGGGGGGTAAACCGAGGTTACATGGGTGACGGAGGATTGACCAGGTAGGAGCGGACTGCAGGGGGATGACTCCTTGGTGCTCCCGAGGAGACCAGAGCCGAGGGGGTGAGAGGAGGTATAAATAGGATAATTACAAAAAAAACAGAGTACATGGGATATACATAAGTGAAGATGATCTGGATAGACTAGCAAAATGGTCAGAAGAGTGGCAACTGGGGTTTAATGCAAAGAAGTGCAAGATCATGCACATAGGGAAGAGAAACCCTGAAGCCACCTATAGGCTGGGAGGGAGTCGCTGGCAGTCACAAGGAAGAAAGAGACTTGGGCATCATCATCACTGATGACCTGAAATCATCAAGCAGACCTCTAAAGCAGTAGGTAAGGCTTGGGGATGTTAGGGTATATTAGTAGAGGTATTACAAGTCGTAACAGGAGGTAATAATCCCTCTTTACAAGACACTGGTTAGGCCCATCTGGAGTACTCGTGCAGTACTGGAGCCACACCTTCACAAGGACATTAACCAAATTGAGGCAGTCCAGAAAGGGCAATAAGGTGCAGGGACTGCATCAGAAAACATATGAGGACAGATTAACAGAGCTCAGTATGTACTGTATACCCTAGAGCAAAGAAGGGAGAGAGGTGATATGATGGAAACATTTAAACACTTAGGGGCATTAACAAGGTGAAAGAGTCTAACATGTTTCAATATAAGAAAAATAGCAGGACAAGAGGACACAGCATGAGATTAGAGGGAGGCCGATTAAGGGGTAATGTGAAGAAGTTCTTTTTCACAGAAAGGGTGGTGGATGCATGGAACGGCCTACCTCAGGAAGTGGTGGATATGAATACAATGCAGGGTTACAAACAGGCTTGGGATAGGCATAAGGGAGCAAAACAGATGAGTATGAATAGATAGGCCATTGACAGAGCAAAAGCCGATGGCACATTTATAAGGTAGAAAAAGAAATGGGCAGACTGGACGGGCCTTGCGGTCCTTATCTGCCACAACCTCTATGTTTCTATAAGGGCACCCTGGAGATGTGCGGAGGAGGAAAGCCGCAGATCAAAAAAGGATCTGGGGATGCAGCAGTGAGTAGGGAAATGGGCAGACTAGGTGGGCCGTATGGTTCTTATCTGCCGACAGATTTTATGATTCTATAAATATTTATAGACACACTTATTAAATACATCTCACAAGTTCTGGAGTGTTCTACATACATTCATTACTCATAAAATATTAAATCAGAATGGAAACATCTTTATTAAGCATAGTGGGAGATTCAGCAGAACATACACTTAGCAGCAATTAATTCCAGATAACCAATGTCGGGCGCACAGATACTCGACTGGAAATGGCCACTTGGAAGCTATCATATGGTAGCAGCCTTCAGCAGGACGGAAACCGAAAACATAGAATTTGTCAGCAGAAAGGCCTGCTTGGCCCACCCAGTCTGCCCAGATGCTCCAGGAAGATCTCTGGGAGGAGCATGTGAGGAAGCGAAATCCTGCGAATATACAGGGACTGCACCATTCAAGGCCTTGTGTATTGAAAATTAACTTACATGTAATCCTGTTTGTATTTAACACGATATCAAGGTTCACACACACATTTCGGATTTGTTAGATGCTTGTTTTTATTCCTATCTTTGTTATGTCTTTTATTTCTGTACAAGGTCGTATAACTACCGCTGCCATAGTTTCAGTTAATCCGTGTCTTTAAAAGGGTATCCCCAGTGTAAGTCCCTTGGTGTGTAGCGGCTTCAACTTTAGTTGGGGTGGGGTGGGGTGCAGGAGGATCCATTCACTTTTTATATTCAGTGGGGGAACTGGGAAGCCTTCATTAGGGAGGGGGTCCTCAAGTTCTTCGTAGGTCATGGTGTATTTTTACACTTTATTTGATTCACTTCTGTGCCTTTAAGGTTACGTTTTACGCCGTAGCCACCCTTCCGCTCTTCTAACCTAGAACTGGGTCAGACTTTTAAATACACTCCCTGAACTGAGTCACTACAGGTTCCTCCTCTCCCCTGTTTTTCTACTGCTGTTTACATTCATACAGCAAGCAAAAGCAGATTATTCTCTACTTCATTTATGGCACTTACATTGTAAAATATTATTGTGATGCTGGAAGGGACTTGGGGTCCATCTTGTCTGCTCCTCCAGCTGCATGGCAGTGACTAAACTCAAAAAGAGAACTGACACACGTACAGATTTATTAGCCAGAATGCTACCCCTGCTCATGCTGTGTAACCCTCAATGTCATTCTCCCTCAAGAATCTGTCTAGTCCTGTATTACCCCGTCTCATGCTGTGTAACCCTCAGTGCCATTCTCCCTCAGGAATCTGTCTAGTCCTGTATTACCCCGTCTCATGCTGTGTAACCCTCTCTGACATTCTCCCTCAGGAATCTGTCTACTCCTGTGTTACCCTACTCATGCTGTATAGCTCTCACTGCCATTTACCCTCAGATATTGGTCTAGTCTTGTGTTACCTCTGCTCATGCTGTGTCATCCTAAGTGCCACTCTCCCTCAGGAATCTGTCTAGTCTTGTGTTACTCCTACTCATGCTGTGGAACTCTCAACATACTGCCTGAGGTCTGCTTACTCTTATCTTCTTCGGAGTGCAGATGTACCATGGGCTTAGGACACCTGGCTCCCTGCTTCCTAGTGTATGCAGCTTTCCCAGTCACCTGCACTTTTCAGAGTCCCATGACTCCTCTACTCCTCATAGACCCTTACCCTGTCCTTAATCGGCTCCTGTGGCTGTCAGAGACAGTTATCTCCAGTTATTGCTGCTATCTGTGGGATGCACCCGTTCCCTACTGTACACTTATTATTAGTTATCACTAATATTGTTGCTGTCTGCAGGACACACCTGTTCGCTACTGTACACTTATTAGTTATCACTAATATTGCTGCTGTCTGCAGGACACACCCGTTCCCTACTGTACACTTATTATTAGTTATCACTAATATTGCTGCTGTCTGCAGGACACACCCGTTCCCTACTGTACACTTATTATTAGTTATCACTAACATTGCTGCTGTCTGCAGGACACCCGTTCCCTACTGTACACTTATTATTAGTTATCACTAACATTGCTGCTGTCTGCAGGACTACCCGTTCCCTACTGCACACTTGTTATAAGTTATCACCAATATTGCTGTTGTCTGCACTACACACCTGTTCTCTTCTGCACACTCGTTATCAGTTATCACTATAAGTACTGTTATATGGGGAACACCTGTTCCCTACTGCACACTGTTATTAGTTATCACTAATACTACTGCTGTCCATGGGACACACTTGTTCCCTACTGGACAGTTATCAGTTATCACTACAGCTGTCCGCGGGACACCTGTTTCTACTGCACACTCATTATTAGTTACCACTACTATTGCTGTTATTTGCAGGACCCACCTGTTCCATACTGCACATTTGTTATTAGTTTTCACTAATATTGCTGCTATCCACGGGACACACCTGCTCCATACTGCACACCTGTTATTCACTAATATTGCTGCTATCCACGGGACACACCTGCTCCATACTGCACACTTGTTATTAGTTTTCACTAATATTGCTGCTATCCACGGGACATACCTGCTCCATTCTGCACACTTGTTATTCACTAATATTGGTGCTATCCACGGGACACACCTGCTCCATACTGCACAATTATTAATTTTCACTAATATTGCTGCTATCCACGGGACACATCTGCTCCATTTTGCATACTTTTTATTCACTAATATTGGTGCTATCCACGGGACACACCTGCGCCATACTGCACATTTGTTATTAGTTTTCACTAATGCTGCTATCCATGGGACACACCTGCTCCATTCTTCACACTTGTTATTCACTAATATTGGATATTATCCACGGGACATACCTGCTCAATTTTGCACACTTGTTATTCACTAATATTGGTGCTGTCCATGGGACACATCTGCTCCATACTGCACATTTGTTATTAGTTTTCACTAATATTGCTGCTATCTATGAGACACACCTGCTCCATTCTGCACACCTGTTATTCACTAATATTGGTGCTATCCACGGACACACCTGCTCCATACTGCACAATTATTAATTTTCACTAATATTGCTGCTATCCACGGGACACACCTGCTCCATTTTGCACACTTTTATTCACTAATATTGGTGCTATCCACGGACACCTGCTCCATACTGCATATTTGTTATTAGTTTTCACTAATGTTGCTGCTATCCATGGACATACCTGCTCCATTCTGCACACTTGTTATTCACTAATATTGGATGCTATCCACAGGACACACCTGCTCAATTTTGCACACTTGTTATTCACTAATATTGGTGCTATCATGGGACACATCTGCTCCATACTGCACATTTGTTGTTAGTTTTCACTAATATTGCTGCTATCCATGGGACACCCCTGCTCCATTCTGCACACTTGTTATTCACTAATATTGGTGCTATCCACAGGACCCACCTGCTCCATTCTGCACACTTGTTATTCACTAATATTGCTGCTATCCCCGGGACACACCTGCTCCATTCTGCACACTTGTTATTCACTAATATTGGTGCTTTCCACGGGACACACCTGCTCCATACTGCACACTTGTTATTCACTAATATTGCTGCTATCCACAGGACACACTTGCTCCATACTGCACACTTGTTATTCACTAATATTGCTACTGTCTGTTGGACACACCTGTTCCATACTGCACACTTGTAATTAGTTATCACTAATATTATTGCTATTTTTGTGGGGCACACCTGCTTCTCACTGTATGCTTTCCTGTTGTTTAGATCACCTTGCTTAGTGCTAATAAATGTCATTATTGTGATCTTGTTCTGTACTGTATTACCTTTTGTTGATTTTGCATTCCTGTTTTGTAATTTGTCGCTTTTACCATTGATTGTTGTAATATGTGTGCTGCTGCTGTTGTTACATTGGTTTGCTTTTGTTGCTATTTACTGTATCGTAACTGTAACTCTGCCAGGTCGTGACTGATGAGAGGCATATGTGTGCTTAATGTACTTACCTGGTAAACAAAGACATATAGTTAAATTCTGGAAAAGAAAAGCTCACAACATCTTTCTGTTGCCAGGAAGTGTCCATGTGGCCTGCTAGTTGCCATGAAATGTTCCTGTCATGTGCTGTAGTTGTGCAGAGCAGCATACCTCTCAACCCCCTGCCTCATAAAGCAGGGACAAGGCTTAAAAAAATCAGGGACAAAGGCCCAAAATCAGGGACACATTTTTAAAATTGATGCTATCCACTCAGGAAGCTGGCAGAATAAGGGACTCAGTGTATAATACATTTTCTGAAGAATAAGAAGTCTGCAACTGTATTGTTTGACATAATTTTATTCTTACAATCATCACTGTTTAGTCAAGGAACACAGATTTTAGGAGGGACAGAGTCAAATTTTGAGGTGAAATCGGGACATACCTGAAAATCAGGGACACTTGAGAGGTATGCAGAGCAGTGGGATGGGGTGGGGTGGGGTTCTTGTTAAATAAGTGGTAGATATAAAGAGAGAAAGTGGAACCAGATCAGGGAGTGGGGTTTCTTGACACGGGCAAGAACCTTCTTTTATTTCTTCATTTTTCTCAGCTTCTCTCGGACAAACTTTTCAATAATTAACTGACTTCCTCGAAATATTAAACAAGGGATGGCCTCCACAGGATCTCAGACAGGATGCCAGAGGGTTTTATAGTGACAGCATTCCAGCTGCATCTGGGGTCACCCTAACTCCACAGTAACTGCCCTATGGTCTCACAGTCCTCTGTACTGAAGGGCATGCAGCCAAATTTATGAAGGAGCAATATAAGGCCTGCCAGACTCAGGCTGTTGGCCGTTATTTGCGTTCTTTCATGGTCATGTTTTTTCTGCTGCCAGTGTTCAGTTTTAACAGGATTACATAGTGTTTAAGATGAGGTGAGTACCAGCTCTTTTGAGCAGTTGTTTTGAGCTGGCGGGCAATATCTTTGCAGTTTGTTTAGCGTCTGCACATGAAGCTCATCATCTGCTTCAACGGGGCCGGCACCTTCCACGAAACACGTCCCACCAGGGCAGGAGCTCTTTACAGGCAGGTTCTATGGAGTTGGAAGGTGTGATTTACTCACCGCTGGCATGTAAATTACGGCCACACAAACATTTTATCTGGAGCATGGAGAGCAGCCCACCACCAATTATTTGGGCCACTTGATGGCCTGGCCAGTTATAATAACATGTTCCTACACATGATCAGAGACAACCCTGTGATAGATTGTTTTATCAGTTCGTAATTTGTCCTCCTTCTGATCAGGCTGCCCCCATTCAGACCTCCTCCTGCCTTCCGCAGTTCCTAGGTGACCTCCTTAGGAAGCTTTGGTGGTATAGTGGTTAGTATAACTGCCTTCCAAGCGGCTGACCTGTGTTTGATTCCTGGCCAATGTACTTTATAGCAGTGTCAGTGGCTCAGCAAGCTGTACACTCTGCCTCTGAAGCCAGATGATCAGGGGCTGTGGGTTCCATCCCCACACAAGGACTTTGAGTTAAATCCAGTACTGACACTAGTGCAGCAGGAGGGTGTGCTGCATCCTGAGGTGCCGGCTTTCAGATGAGATGTTAAAACTGAGGTTCAGCTTTCAGGTGTACATTAAAGATCCTGTATGCTTTTGAACAGTAGGAAAGTCCCCAGTGTCCTGGCCAGATTTCCACATAAGCTAAACTATCAACAACAGCTAATCTGGTTCAGTGTCAGTTGGTTTCAGATTTGTATCCCCTCCCTGGGGTGAGGCTGAATATAGCAGACTTGCCCAGTCCTCCTTTCCTGGGCAACAAAATGAAATAAATAATAAAATCCAGTAACCCCCCCTTCCCCCGTCTCTGCCACCACATACCTCCATGGTTTACTACTTCTCAGGAAGGGGCCAGTCAAATCTGGTGGTGCAGGGGACACACACACACACCAGAGTTAGGTCTGAAGCTGAGTTGTCAGTAGGGTGATGCAAGGTCCTAGACTGCCCAAGATCCACCATCCAGCCGCAGCCAGTAGTGAGTTTCCTCCTTGTAGTTCTTCACCCAGAGGACATTGGCTTGCTAGCAGCTCCAAGTGCACACACGCTTTCACGCACTGACACGGAGTCCAGCCAGTGTCCTCCCTCTCACAGGGCCCTGTGATGCAGTACTGCCTGTGGTCACCAGGTGGCAGTGCTGTAGCGGACGCAGCAATATTCCCTCCCTCCCACAGGGTCCACCCTCCACTACACTACTGCCTGTGGTTATCAGGAGGCAGTGCTGTGGCAGAGGCAATGATCTTCTCTCCCACAGGGCCCTACCTCACTGCAGTACTGTGCGGCCCCAGGTGGCAGTGCTGAGAGTGGAGGCAGCGAGCTTCCTCCCTATCATTGGGCCCTCCCTCCACTGCACTACTGCTTGTAGTCAGCGGTGGCAGTGCTGTAGAGGAGGCAGAGATCTTTCCTGCCTGATGGAGGAACCAGGTCCACCCTGAACCCAAGTTGCCTGCTTGGTGGCATCACAAACTACTGTTGGACCACTGGGTGGCCTTGTGACCAAACATTTAGTGAAAAATAATGGTGAATAATAGCAACAAGATGGGAAAAGGAGGATTTCTGGGTACTAAGGACCTCCCCTGCTACACCTATGAGGAAGTAGAAACTGTTTTGTAAAATCTATCTGGGTAGCTCCCTGTCGGCAGAGTAGCAATACTGCCACTTGCCAGCTGTGTGCTGGAATGGGCTGGGACGCTGAAGGGCCAGCAGACGGAGGGATGATTGAGGTTCAAAAGGTGGTATAGGGAAGTGGGCTGCAAAAAAAAAAAAAAAAAAGAAGTTCACAATTTATTGTGATATATAGAAACACAGGATCAGTTAGAAAAAAAAGGCTAGTTGGCCCATTGTGTCTGTTTGTTCTACATACCGTTGAATGAGAAAGCCCTAGTAGCCTCTCACTGCCCCTCCCCCCCTTGTAGTGTGGCCTTTACCATCCCTTGTATCTGTCCTACTATCTTTTGAATCCTCCCATTGATTTTGCACAGACCACCCTCTCTGGCAGTGTATTGCATCCCTCTGCCACCACCCTCTCTGTGAAAAAGTGCTTCCTTGGATTTCTTTCAAACTTGCCCCCCTCCAGATTCATGGAGTTGCCCAGGTGCTTGTGCTCCCACTAAGTTTGAGCAGTTCCCCACCATCCACTTCATTTCCCCCGTGGAGGTACTTGGATGTTTCAGTCATGTCCCCTCTCTCCCTTCTCGCCTCAAGTGCACGCATGTTCAAATCTGCCAACCTCTCCTCGTATGTCATAAAAAATGGTTATTACAATATAGGAAGGCAGATGTGCTATCAGAATCACTAGTGAAAGTGGTTATGATTGTCAAGACAAATGGTTGTCATGTGACCTCCCCTAATGTGTATGTGTAGCTGTATGTACATGTACCTGTGTGTATTGTACCTATACATACATGTACCTGTGTGTGTACCTATACATACATGTGCCTGTGTGTATTGTACCTATACATACATGTGCCTGTGTGTATTGTACCTACTCGTACATGTATCTGTGTGTGCTGTACCTATCACGTACATGTACCTGTGTGTACTGTACCTAATAGTACATGTACCTGTGTGTATAGTGATACCTATAGTACGTAACCTGTGTGTATAGTACCTATCCGTACATGTACCTGTGTGTATTGTACCTATCCGTACATGTACCTGTGTGTATAGTACATGTACCTGTGTGTATTGTACCTATCCGTACATGTATCTGTGTGTATTGTACCTATACATACATGTACCTGTGTGTATAGTACCTATACATACATGTACCTGTGTGTATAGTACCTATCCGTACATGTACCTGTGTGTATTGTACCTATACGTACACGTACCTGTGTATTGTACCTATACATACATGTACCTGTGTGTACTGTACCTATACATACATGTACCTGTGTGTATAGTACCTATCCATACATGTACCTGTGTGTATTGTACCTATACATACATGTACCTGTGTGTATAGTACCTATCCGTACATGTACCTGTGTGTATTGTACCTATACATACATGCACCTGTGTGTACTGTACCTATACATACATGTACCTGTGTGTATAGTACCTATACATACATGTACCTGTGTGTACTGTACCTATACATACATGTACCTGTGTGTACTTTACCTATACATAAATGTACCTGTGTGTATTGTACCTATACATACATGTGCCTGTGCGTATTGTACCTATACATACATGTACCTGTGTGTATAGTACCTATCCATACATGTACCTGTGTGTATTGTACCTATACGTACACGCACTGTGTATTATACCTATATGGTACACGATTGTGTGTACTGTACCTATACATACATGTACCTGTGTGTATTGTACCTATACATACATGTACCTGTGTGTATAGTACCTATCCATACATGTACCTGTGTGTATTGTACCTATACGTACACGTACCTGTGTATTATACCTATATGGTACACGTACTTCTGTGTACTGTACCTATACATACATGTACCTGTGCGTACTGTACCTATACATACATGTCTCTGTGTATTGTACCTATACGTACACGTACCTGTGTATTGTACCTATATGGTACACGTACCTGTGTGTACTGTACCTATACATACATGTACCTGTGTGTACTGTACCTATACATACATGTACCTGTGTGTATAGTACCTATCCGTACATGTACCTGTGTGTATTGTACCTATATGTACACGTACCTGTGTATATTGTACCTGCATGTACATGTACCTGTGTGTATTGTGCACATGTGTCCTTTTCGGCAGCAGTTGTACCATGAGGAGTCAGAAGTCATTACCAATAGAGAGTGCCCGTGTAAGAGATCAGGTAACTTCCCTCCCTTCCACACTGGCGGGCTTTTTGCAGATGAAGGATCTCAAAAACATTAGGAAGAAGAGCTGAGCTTGTTCATTAACCAGCAGGGCTGTGAGGTCACTTACTTGGAAAGGTATAAAAATCAGATTAACTCTTCCAGTGCTGGGATAAAAAAAACACATGACTTCCGTGGTCTGAAGGTAGACTGTTCCTCAGCCATTTTTTCTACTGCTGTTTTCCAGTTCTCTGCTCAACCTTCCAACATTCCCATATTTCCACAGCTCCAAGGTTCTGTGTAGCCTTTCCCTCACAGAAAGGTTTTGCTGTCCCCCCATGTTCAGCTCCCTGCCAGTCTTGAGATGACAGTTGACATTTGGTATTTGGGCTGTTTCTTCGCCACCATCTCTCATCCCAGAATGCTGAAGGGGAATGAAGTACTGGCACTTCTTCTTCCCTGACCTTTAAATCAGGGGGCTGCCACTGAAGGTCAAGAGGAAAATTAGCTTCCTCAGACCTGCCTTCTGAGCAGTGCCGTGGCATACAGAAAGGGTCAAGAGCAGAGCTAGGGAAGAACTGACAACAGAAGGCTTTGGTAGCTTATAGAGGTCTCTGCACGGAGTAAAAGAAGACTATGGAGGGGATTATTAAGAACCGTATATTGCATTCCTCCCAAAATAACTATGGAAAATAAACAAGCATTAGGGGGCACTGTTACTCCAATACTGTCCTTCGACTGTCTCCTGGAGATCAAACAGCAGTCAAGTTCTGCAAAAATATCTACAGACTTTACTACCCTGTCCCCACATTAATTTCCACACCCCAGTTGCCCCATCTCTATTGATTAGCTCACACCCTGACTACCCCCTTCCTATTTACCCTCCAGAACTGCTGACTGGCCCTTCCAAATGCCTGAATACCTGTGCCATGCACCTGATAGTTTCCGCTGAGTATCCCCCAACACTCCTGATTCCCTATCAACTCCACCCCCATGTACCAAATCAAATCTAAACTGTGAAGCTAGGTTTCAGTGTTGGTGTGCTCTAATGAGAAGTGGTGAGTCCCTTCTCCCTCCTCCTCTCTATCCTAGCCAAGAAGGGCTGTCTGGATTTCCTCCTAGTTTGCTGAGCTCTGCCCATCCTGTTAATGTTTGCCGAGTCACTTTTCCAGAGTGGCTGTGCGTTACACCGAGCAAACAGCTGCCAGGAGCTTGCAGGTGAATGGTCACAGATCAGGAGTGTCCATGGATACGCCCCCTCTGTCTGCAGGTGCCAATCATGGGACAAACCTTCAGCAAACAGTCCTCAACATTTGCTGTGGCTTTAGTCACCCTGCAAATGCACAGACACGGGGGGGGGGTGGGGGGCAGCTGAAGATACTTGCACTTTAAACCAGGAGAGTTTTTAATCCCTATAAAATACATATATTTAAATACTTATAGACTGCTGGGCCATCAGGGTGGGCATCATGATCTAACTAGCTATTTAGTTAGCTAGCTATTTACATACTAACATACTATTTGCTAGCAGATTAGGCCTTATGGTCTATCGAGTCTGCTCGAACCTAGATCCCTAGTTGGATGCCGAGACCCTTCCATCCCTTGATCTCCAGAAACCCCTATCATCCATCCCCACCCCCCCGAGACAGGCCATCATCTGATACATCCACTTTCTGTGTCTGTCCCACCCTCTCTTGAAGCCCTCCACTGTGGATCTCTGAACCAGCTCACCAGGCAGTGCATTCCAAGGGTCCACCACCCTCTCGGTGAAAAACCTCCTCCTCTTCCCCCTCACCCTTCCACCTTCCAACTTCAAACCATGCCTCTGGTGATACCTCCCTGCTTTAGTCTAAAGATCCTCCATGTTTACCCTATTTATTCCCTTGAGGTACTTGAAGACCTCAATCATGTCCCCCTGTCTCTCCTCTCCTCTCCTCCAATGAAAACAGGCAGAGCTCCTCAAGTCTGTCCTCATAAGTCAAATCCCCTAGCCCTCGTATCATCTTTGTTGCCCTCCTCTGTACCCTCTCCAGGAGCTGTATGTCCCTCTTCAAGTGTGGTCTCCAGTACTGTACACAGTACTCAAGGTGTGGTCTAACCAGTCCATTGTACAGCGGCAGAATCACTTCCTTGCTCCTAGAGGTGACCCCCCCTTACGATGCATCCCAACATCCTGTCTGCCTTGCTAGCTGCTCTCCTGCACTGCTCAGAGTTATTCATACATGCATCCACCATGACCCCTAGGTCTTTTTCCCTATTGAGGCCTCCAGCACCTCCTCCCAGGGTGTACCTGTGTTTAGGTTTCCCGACCAAGATGCAACACCTTGCACTTGGTGATATTGAAATTTAATTTCCATGTGTGAGCCCAGCTTTCCAGGGTGTCCAGGTCCCCTTGCAGGGCCAACCTCCCCTCTTCTCCCTCAACTACTGCTCCCATCTTGGAGTCATCCGCGAAGAGACTCATTTCATACCCTATACCCTCCCTGATGTCCGATATGTATGCATTAAACAGGATCGGACCCAGGACCGAGCCCTGTGGTACCCCACTACCAACCTCTCTAGGGTTCGAGAGCTCCCCACAGACCACTACTCTCTGAGTGCGTCCAGCTAGCCAGTTTTCAATCCATCTGACCATCAAAGGGCCTACTCCTAACCCCATCAGTTTCTCCACCAGACCATTGTGGAGGACAGAGTCAAATGCCTTGCTGAAGTCCAAGAATAATACATCCACAGGCTTACCCCTGTCCAGTTCTGATGTTACCCATTCATAGAACTCCACAAGGTTGATTTGACATGATCTACCTGGTACAAACCCATGTTACCGACTGTCCAGACCTCCCACCTCCTCCAAGTACACCCCCAACTGTTCCTTTAGTATACTCTCCATTAATTTTCCCACCACCGAGGTCAAACTGATGGGTCTATAGTTACCTGGTACTTCCCTCGACCCCCCCTTTATGGATTGGTACCACATGTGCCTCTCGCCAATCCCTAGGTACTCTCCCTGTCTCAAGTGACCTGCTGAAAAGCTCCGCCAGGGGTGCAGCCAGTATGTCCGCCAATTCTATAGTACTCGGATGAATGCCATCCGCCCAGGAGATTTGTTTTCTTTTAGGGCCTTGAGGGCTAACCACACCCTTTGGTGGAGATAGCATCATCCATCCCTCCCCTTACTGGTCTTTTATCCTTATCCAGATGTGACACCCTGGGGTACCTTTCCTCCTCTTGCTCCATTTCTGTTGCCCCTGATCCCACTCACTGCCTTCTATCCCTTCATGCCTTGCTTTGTAGATATCCCATCCCCTCCCTAGTGAACACAGAGGCAAAGTACTGGTCAGTACCTCTGCCTGGTCCCTCGCCTCTTCCACCCACCCTCCTTCTGATCTCAATCTGCTGAGATGGCCCTTAGTTTTTCTCCGCTCCCCAATGTGCCGGAAGAACCCCTTTCCCTCCATGTATCCCTGTGTCAGCCGCTGTTCTGACTTTGCT
The DNA here is from genome assembly GCA_016271365.2 of Neoceratodus forsteri. Taxonomy (NCBI): domain Eukaryota; kingdom Metazoa; phylum Chordata; order Ceratodontiformes; family Ceratodontidae; genus Neoceratodus; species Neoceratodus forsteri. Next base: position 11,140,184 of record JADMNL010000036.1, read on the forward strand.
CCCTCACCATACGGGTGACTTTTCTAGATGCAAGCTGGTACATTTCCTTATCCCTATCCCTCTTGTTGTTTTATATTTTTGTAGGCGCCTTCTTTTCTCTGACTGCTACCTGTACCTCACTGGACCACCAGCATGGTTTACGGACCTTGCTCCTTACATTTCAACTTAGCGCAGATCCTGACTGCCTCATGAAGTCCCCGTTTTATGACCTCCCATCTCCTTTTCACACTTGTCGTTGAGGTAATCCCCTTCAAGTGATCCTTGAGAATATTTCCCATGCCCATAAAGTCTGCCCCCCTGAAGTCCACTGCCAGTGTCCTAGATCTCACCCCCACTCCCCCCATGCTTATTTGAAACCAGACAGTATTGTGGTCACTCCCAGTCAGGGGGTCCTGTACAACTATGTCCCTTACCAGATCCCCATCTGCCAGAACCACATCCAGGACATGCCCCTCCTTGTGGGCTCCATCACATGCTGTGTTAAGAACACATCCTGGAAGCCATCCAGCAGCCTCTGCTCCTTGGCCACCTTAGAGGACATGGTTCCCCAGTTTGTACCTGGCATATTAAGGTCCCCATCAACACCACTCCTTCCCTTTTGGACCACACTGGGCAATGATGTTGTCCAGCAAACCATCCTCTAGAACATCACTCATCCCGGGGCCTATATGCTACTCCCAGCTTGACCTTATCTCCTGCTGGGGATCGTGGTGACCCATAAGGCCTCCACGTTTCCCTCTGCCTCTTCTACCATAGCAATTTCTATATCATCTCTAATGAACATAGCCACTCCACCCCTCTGACCTCCTTTCTATACTTCCTAAGCATAGTGTACCCTGTACATTTAGGTCCCAGTCATGGTTTTGTTGGCCCACATCTCCGTGACGCCACACTCCACCTCGAACAGCATGGCCTGGAACTCCGCAACTTGTTTCCCAAGCTCCTGGCATTTACTAACACCAACCCCACCCCTTATCCTGATCCTCTTTGTCGAACCCCACCCAGATTCCTTATACTTCCATCCTCCCTGCTCCTCCTGAAACCTCCACCTCCAGTCTGTTTCCCACCTCCCCTCTTGGGCTGTGGCTACTCCCCTCATCTGGAGGAGGGGCTTCTGGTCAGCCCCTCCCTCATCCCTTCCCCCCCTTACAAGTTTAAACCCCACCTTTCTTGTATGTAGTCAGCCATCCCCTGTTTAAGGACTTCCTTCCCTAATGGGGGTTTATTTAAAATTTGCATCAGTTAGTGGGAGGGCCCAACAGGTAAGAAAAGTTATAGCTTATAGGCCAGAAAATTAGATGAAATGAAAAACATTTAGTGGGATGTCCCCAAAAGGTACAATATCTCATTTTCGTGGGGGTCCTTTAAGTACAGCAGGGTACAAGAAATGCCTAGTGTTTAGTGCAGTGCAGTTAGATACTTGAATGCTAGTTCCAAAAGGGATGCATCCCAAGCAGCAGCCCAAGATGAGACAGCAGAGATCCAGTTCCTTTTGCAGCTCCTTTTGAGGCACACATTAAAGAGGCAACAGCAACAGGCCAGCAGTAGTACCACTTGACCAGTCTTCCCAACAATATGGGAGGACAAGGGTCAGCGCAAGGGTGGTGGTTCCTCCACAGGCCAGTCCTCCTGGGCCACTTCCAAGGGTAAGAAGTGACAGGTTGTGTGGGCTACGTCTTTGCCATCCCAAACCTACTACTAGAAGCTTACTTTCCCACCTTCCTACCACAGTGGTCTGCTGTTACCTTGGACAAGTGGATTCTGGAAGTGCTGGGATCGGGTTGTCTCTGGCATTCAAGACTCTATCCCTGTTGGTTCTGGAGCACTACTGGAGGACTTGGTGCTGTTAGACCTTCTTCCACTCTGCAAAACAAGGTCATCCAGCTCTTGGAGCTAGGTGTGTAGAGCCTGTTGCCAGATGCCCAGACTCGGCTGAGGTTCATATCTCGATATATCTTGGTACCAAAAAGACTGGGGGCTGGTGCCACACTCTTGATTGCAGTACTGAACAAGTTCATTTGCAGTTAGAAGTTGAGGATAGTAAGACTAAAAGAGGAAGGAGGGGAGTGTGTGGAAGAGTACCTGAAGAAAGCATACATATTGAAGAAGTACTTTTGTTCAGTATTTACAAAAGAGGGGATGGGTGATGGGCCCAGATAGGGGATACGGGTATTAATGGAATGGAGGTAGAGAGTAGCCCTTTTACGGAGGAGAGAGAGTCCTTCAGAACTAGAGCAACTAAAGGTGGATAAGGCAATGGGGCTGGGTGGGGTGCACTCAAGAATACTGAGGGAACTTAGGAAGGAGCTCACTGTACCTCTGACAGCCCTGTTCAACATATCTTTGGTTACAGGGGTAGTACCGAGGGACTGGAGGACAGCGAATGTGGTCCCACTTCACAGAAATGGGAATAGGGAGGAAGTCGGGAGCTATTGACCTGCAAGCCTGACGTTGGTGGGCAAACTTATGGAAACACTACTAAAAGAAAGGATTGTGGAATACCTTGCAGCCAATGGACTACAGAATCCAAGGCAGCATGGGTTCATGGGGCGATCTTGACAGACAAATCTGATTGATTTCTTCGACTGGGTGACCAGGGAAGTGGATCAGAGAGGGGCAGTGGGTGTGGCCCACCTGGATTTCAGTAAGGCCTTTGACACTGTTCCACACAGAAGACTGGTAAACTAGCTGGGCAGCCTGGGATTGGGTCCAAAGATAGTAAAGTGGGTACAAAATTGGCTGAGTAACAGAAACTAGAGGGTAGTGGTAAATGTAGTACACTCAGAGGAAGGTAGGGTGCCACAGGGATCAGTTCTGGGACCAGTCCTCTTCAATGTCTTCATTAGTGACATCGCAGAAAGGCTGGGAGGGAATGTATACCGGTTTGCAGATGACACAAAAATCAGCAACAGAGTGGACACATCTGGTGGGGTAGACAGAGCGAGGAATAACTTGAAAAAACTGGAAAAATGGTCAAGGGTATGGCAACTGGGCTTCAGTGACAAAAAGTACAAAATGATGCACATAGGGCACAGGAACCCAAGGGCAACATACTAATTGGGGGGTAGGAGGTGACAACAACAAAACAGGAAAGGGATCTGGGGGGGGGGGTCATCATATCTGATGACCTGAAGGTGGCAAAGCAGTGTGATAAGGCAGTAGGAAAGGCTAGCAGAATGCTGGGATGCATAGGGAGGGGTATCACAAGCAGAAAGAGGGAGGTGATGTTGCCCCGTATAGATCAAAGGTGAGGCCCTACCTGGAGTACTGTGTCCGGTTCTGGAGGCCCCATCTCAGGAAGGACATAGATTGGGTGGAGGCGGTACAGAGGAGGGCAACAAAAATGGTGGATGGCCTGCATCAGAAACCCTATGAGGAAAGACTCTTGGAATTAAATACAGTATATACTCTCGGGAGAATAGAAGGAAAGGGAGATATGATAGAAGCATTCAAATACCTCAAGGTATCAATAAGGTACAGGAGGGTGGCATTTATATAGAAAGAGATGCTCAAGAACAAGGGGGCTTAATATGAAGCTGGAAGGGGAGGCTTAGAGAGGATGTGACAAGTACTTCTTCATTGAAAGGGTGGTGGAAGCCTGAACAGACTACCAGTAGAGGTGGTAGTTACCAAACAGTAGTGGGATTTAAGCATGCATGGGATAGACAAGGGGACCTTAGTAACAGGGCTGGGGGGGGGGTGTAAGGCCGCAGATCATGTAGGGTCTGCAATGACGCGGTAGGTAGGATATTATTACGGCAGACTAAATGGGCCAAGGGGTCCTTTTCTGCTGACAGCTTCGGTTTCTTTTTTTTTCCCATTATGTCTTTATGGTGCTTTTTTCCCTGTTCCCATCCCCCCACCCTCACGTCCTTGGTGCGAGCACATGCATGTGAGACACGCACACACCGTGCACTGTGGGATGCCCCACCCTATCGGTTGCCCAACCTGCCTGCAGTGCCACCGGGCCTCCACTCAGTGATGGCAGGACTGCGGGTGGGCAACCCCCCGGGAAAGGAGAGCCACCACTCGATCCTGCTCCCCCCTCACCTCCCCGACGACCCGAGGTTGTTCCCAAACTCGGGTCACCAGCATGATGCGAGGTATGGCATCCAGTGCCTCAACCCTCAGCACCACCAGGCCAGCTACAACTTCTATTGTTCTATGCATGGCGACTCTGCGCTCGATCACTTTGTTCCTGAAGCTTGGTTCTGCTCCCTGGATCTCAGAATGCATACTTTCACAGTTCAGTTCATCTAGCTCACAGACAGTTCCTCTGCTTTCAAACACACGGGATCCTGTTACAGCTCATAGCCATGCCCTTCTGCCTGTCGTCAGCACCACAGGTGTGCACCAAGCGCCTATTGGTTCTTGGTTGTAGCCACCTTCCTCAGGTGGAGGGGCATTAGTGTATTTCCCTACCTCCATGACTGGCTCATCACAGGAAGCCCATTATGGGCCATGGAGTGGTCCAAGGATTTGGCCATCTGGATGTTCTGGGACTTGGGTTTGAAGGTCAGTCTGGCCAAGTCTGGGCTCCCCTGAAGAAGGCGATTCTTTTCATTGAAACAGACTTGGACTCCCTCGGTGACAGAGTTCATCTGTCCCTGGGTGTAGGGTTCTCCTCTTTTGCACAGCCATTTTGGGTTGGGTAGTCACACCTGGCCCACAGCTTCCTCCAGGTTCTGGGTTTCATTGCCTCTGTCATGGCCATGGTGCACTGCGCCCACTGGTGCATGCATCCATTTCAGTGAAAACTGGGGCATCACTGGTCTCAGTCACAAACAACGTTGAATCATCTGGTGCTGTTGACCAAGCCGATGCCGGAATTCATCTCTTGATGGCTGTTCCCTCTCAAATTTCTCAGAGGGCATCCCATTTCTCTGGGCCAAGCCCTTACTCACCTTGATGTTGGATGCTTCACTGGCAGGTTGGGGTGCACATCTGCTGGACAGCAGTGCACATGGATTCTGCTCATAAGGGCATTCTTAATTCTTTTTCCTTTCCTTTTGGCCAGTGGGTTTCCAGCTTCCATCAGATCAAGGGACATCCAACCAGGGCTTACCCAGAGCTTCCAAGCTCCTCCAGAACTCCCTCCCCCCCAACCAGTGCATCAGATGGTGCCCTCAGCTTGGTCCATTCCCTCCTTGAACATGGTAGGGCACCTACATGCTGGGTGACCTTAGAGACTGCACAGTACTGTAGCTACACATTCATTAAAGTCTGGGATCTCAACATCCTTGGGAAAGGCATTTACTTGTCCTGCTGTTCACACTCTATCCCAAAAAATACAGCCAACAGACCTCAGTTCTTGCTGCTAAGGTGCCAGGCCTACTTCAGCCAGTTTACTTAAATAAAAACCTCATTACAAATGCAATATAGACAACTCCGTAGCCTTATACAGAGCACAGGTGTTGTTTGAGCAAGCGAACATCTTTCCTAGTATACCTACTGTACCCACCCCAAAATACCTGGTTGTGTCCCAGTAATTCTGCAAACATACTATGGCTTACACAAATACTGCCTCGGCAATTCTACAGTAATTTCTACAACGATACTATTGCTTACACTGATACTGCTCTGGTAATTCTACAGTGATACTATTACATACACTGGTACTGCCCCGGCAATTCTACGGTGATGCTATTGCTTACACTGGTACCGCCCCGGTAATTCTACGGTGATGCTGTTGCTTACACTGGTACCGCCCCACTAATTCAACGGTGATGCTGTTGCTTACACTGGTACCGCCCCGGTAATTCTACGGTGATGCTGTTGCTTACACTGGTACCGCCCCGGTGATGCTGTTGCTTACACTGGTACCGCCCCGGTAATGCTACTGTGATGCTGTTGCTTACACTGGTACCGCCCCGGTAATGCTACGGTGATGCTGTTGCTTACACTGGTACCGCCCCGGTAATTCTACGGTGATGCTATTGCTTGCACTGGTACCGCCCTGGTAATTGTACAGTGATACTAGTAATAATAAACAGGCCCTAAAGACCTACCTGTGGCATCAAGCCTACCCTACCTGATGGTATTTTGCTGAATTTTATGAAACGCTGTATTTACTGTATTTATGTTTTATTGCATCCTGTTTTATTTGTTTGTATTTGTTGTCAAAGACGCCTTCATTCTAGAAAGGCACGGTAAAAATAAAGTTTATTATTATTATTATTACTTACACTAGTACTGCCCTGGTAATTCTATAGTGATACTATTGCTTACACCAGTACTGCCCTGGTAATTCTACAGTGATGCTATTGCTTACACTAATACTGCCCTGGTAATTCTACAGTGATACTATGGCTTACACTGGTGCTGCCCTGGTATTGCTGCAATGATACTGTTGCTTACACTGATACTGCCCTTGTAATTCTATAGTGATACTATTGCTTACACCAGTACTGCCCTGGTAATTCTACAGTGATGCTATTGTTTACACTGGTACTGCCCCGGTAATTCTACAGTGATACTTTGGCTTACACTGGTGTTGTCCTGGTATTGCTGCAATGATACTGCTGCTTACACTGATACTGCCCTGGTAATGCTACAGTGATACTATCATTTACACTGCTACTGTCATGGTAATTATACAGTGATACTATTGCTTACACTAATACTGCCCTGGTAATTCTACAGTGATACTATTCCTTACACTGAAACTGTCCTGGTAATTCTACAATAATACTACTGTTTAGACTGGTACTGCCCCAGTAACTCTACAATACTGGTACTGCTCTGGTAATTCTTCAGTGATACTATTAGTTACACTGGTACTACCCTGATAACTCTACAGTGATACTGTTGCTTACACTGACACTGCCCTGGTAATGCTACAGTGATACTATTGCTACAGTGGTACTGCCCTGGTAATTCTACTGTTATACTATTGTTTACATTGATACTGCCCTGCTAATGCTACATTTATACTATTGTTTACACTAATACTGTCCTGGTAATGCTACAGTGATACTATCACTTACACTAGTACTGCCCTGGTAATTCCAAAGTAATACTGTTGCTTACATTGGTAGTACCCTGGTAATTCTGCAGTGATACTATTGCTTACCGTGATACTGCCCTGGTAATTCTACAGTAATACTATTTCTTACTGGTACTACCCTGGTAATTCTACAGTGATACTATTGCTTACACTGATACTGCATCTGTAATTCTACAATAATACTATGGCTTACACAGGTACTACCCCAGGTAAGTCTACAATACTGGTACTGCTGTGATAATTCTACAGTGATACTATTATTACTACACTGGTACTGCCCGATAATTCTGCACTAACAGTATTGCTTACACCAGCACTGCCCTGGTAATTCTACAATAATACTATTGCTTACACTGGTACTGCCCTGGTAATTCTATAGGTGGTACTATTGCTTACACTGATACTGCCCTGGTAATGCTACATTGATACTATTGTTTACACTGGTACTGCCCTGGTAATTCTACAGTAATACTGTTGCTTACACTGGTACTACCCTGATAATTCTACAGTGATACTGTTGCTTACTCTGATACTGCCCTGGTAATTATACAGTAATACTATTGCTTACACTGGTACTACCCTGATAATTCTACAGTTATACTATTGTTTACACGGTGCTGCCCTGGTAATGCTACAGTAATACTATTGCTTACACTGATACTGCCCTGGTAATTCCACAGTAATACTGCCCTGGTAATTCTACAGTACTATTGCTTACACTGGTACTACCCTGGTAATGCTACAGGGATACTATTGCTTGCAGTGGTACTGCCCTGATAATTCTACAGTGATGCTATTGCTTACACTGGTACAGCCCTGGTAATGCTACAGTGATACTACTGCTTACACTGATACTGCCCTGGTAATGCTACAGTGATAGTATTGCTTGCACTGGTACTGCCCGGGTAATTCTGCAGTGATACTATGATTTACACAGGTACTTCCCCAGTAACTCTACAATACTGGTACTGCCCCGGTAATTCTACAGTGATACTATTGCTTACCTGGTACTGCCCCAGTAATTCTACAGTGATACTATTGTTTACATTGGCACTACCCCCAGTATTGCTACAGTGATACTATTGCTTACACTAGTACTACCCGGTAATGCTACTGTGATACTATTGCTTGCACTGGTACTGCCCTGGTAATGTTACAGTGATACTATTGCTTACACTGGTACAGCCCTGGTAATTCTACAGTGATACTATTGCTTACACTAGTACTACCCTGGTAATGATACAGTGATACTATTGATTGCACTGGTACTGCCCTAGTAATGCTACAGTGATACTATTGCTTACACTGGTACTGCCCTGGTAATGCTACAGTGATACTATTGCTTACACTGGTACTGCCCTGGTAATTGTACAGTGATACTATTGCTTACACTAGTACTACCCTGGTAATGCTACAGTGATACTGTTGCTTACACTGGTACTGCCCCGCAATGCTACAGTGATACTATTGCTTACACTGATACTGCCCTGGTGAGTGCAGTGATACTATTGATTGCACTGGTACTGCCCCGTAATGCTACAGTGATACTATTGCTTACACTGGTACTGCCCTGGTAATGCTACAGTGATACTATTGCTTACACTGGTACTACCCTGGTAATTGTACAGTGATACTATTGCTTATACTAGTACTACCCTGGTACTGCTACAGTGATACTGTTGCTTACACTGGTACGCCCCGATAATGTTACAGTGATACTATTGCTTACACAGTACTACCCTGGTAATGATACAGTGATACTATTGATTGCACTGGTACTGCCCTAGTAATGCTACAGTGATACTATTGCTTACACTGGTACTGCCCTGGTAATGCTACAGTGATACTATTGCTTACACTGGTACTGCCCTGGTAATTGTACAGTGATACTATTGCTTACACTAGTACTACCCTGGTAATGCTACAGTGATACTGTTGCTTACACTGGTACTGCCCCGGTAATGCTACAGTGATACTATTGCTTACACTGATACTGCCCTGGTAGTGCTATAGTGATACTATTGATTGCACTGGTACTGCCCCGGTAATGCTACAGTGATACTATTGCTTACACTGGTACTGCCCTGGTAATGCTACAGTGAATACTATTGCTTACACTGGTACCGCCCTGGTAATTGTACAGTGATACTATTGCTTATACTAGTACTACCCTGGTACTGCTACAGTGATACTGTTGCTTACACTGGTACTGCCCGATAATGTTACAGTGATACTATTGCTTACACTGGTACTGCCCTGGTAATGCCACAGTGATACTATTGCTTACACTAGTACTACCCCTGGTAATGCCACAGTGATACTATTGCTTACACTGGTACCGCCCTGGTAATGCTACAGTGATACTATTGCTTACACTGGTGCTGCCCTGGTAATGCTGCAATGATACTGTTGCTTACACCGATACTGCCCTTGTAATTCTATAGTGATACTATTGCTTACACCAGTACTGCCCTGGTAATTCTACAGTGATGCTATTGTTTACACTGGTACTGCCCGGTAATTCTACAGTGATACTTTGGCTACACTGGTGTTGTCCTGGTATTGCTGCAATGATACTGCTGCTTACACTGATACTGCCCTGGTAATGCTACAGTGATACTATCATTTACACTGCTACTGTCATGGTAATTATACAGTGATACTATTGCTTACACTAATACTGCCCTGGTAATTCTACAGTGATACTATTCCTTACACTGAAACTGTCCTGGTAATTCTACAATAATACTACTGTTTAGACTGGTACTGCCCCAGTAACTCTACAATACTGGTACTGCTCTGGTAATTCTTCAGTGATACTATTAGTTACACTGGTACTACCCTGATAACTCTACAGTGATACTGTTGCTTACACTGACACTGCCCTGGTAATGCTACAGTGATACTATTGCTTACAGTGGTGCTACCCTGGTAATTCTACTGTTATACTATTGTTTACATTGATACTGCCCTGCTAATGCTACATTTATACTATTGTTTACACTAATACTGTCCTGGTAATGCTACAGTGATACTATCACTTACACTAGTACTGCCCTGGTAATTCCAAAGTAATACTGTTGCTTACATTGGTAGTACCCTGGTAATTCTGCAGTGATACTATTGCTTACCGTGATACTGCCCTGGTAATTCTACAGTAATACTATTTCTTACACTGGTACTACCCTGGTAATTCTACAGTGATACTATTGCTTACACTGATACTGCATCTGTAATTCTACAATAATACTATGCACACAGGTACTACCCCAGTAAGTCTACAATACTGGTACTGCTGTGATAATTCTACAGTGATACTATTACTTACACTGGTACTGCCCCGATAATTCTGCACTAACAGTATTGCTTACACCAGCACTGCCCTGGTAATTCTACAATAATACTATTGCTTACACTGGTACTGCCCTGGTAATTCTATAGTGGTACTATTGCTTACACTGATACTGCCCTGGTAATGCTACATTGATACTATTGTTTACACTGGTACTGCCCTGGTAATTCTACAGTAATACTGTTGCTTACACTGGTACTACCCTGATAATTCTACAGTGATACTGTTGCTTACTCTGATACTGCCCTGGTAATTATACAGTAATACTATTGCTTACACTGGTACTACCCTGATAATTCTACAGTTATACTATTGTTTACACGGTGCTGCCCTGGTAATGCTACAGTAATACTATTGCTTACACTGATACTGCCCTGGTAATTCCACAGTAATACTGCCCTGGTAATTCTACAGTACTATTGCTTACACTGGTACTACCCTGGTAATGCCACAGGGATACTATTGCTTGCAGTGGTACTGCCCTGATAATTCTACAGTGATGCTATTGCTTACACTGGTACAGCCCCGGTAATGCTACAGTGATACTACTGCTTACACTGATACTGCCCTGGTAATGCTACAGTGATAGTATTGCTTGCACTGGTACTGCCCGGGTAATTCTGCAGTGATACTATGATTTACACAGGTACTTCCCCAGTAACTCTACAATACTGGTACTGCCCCGGTAATTCTACAGTGATACTATTGCTTACACTGGTACTGCCCCAGTAATTCTACAGTGATACTATTGTTTACATTGGCACTACCCTAGTAATGCTACAGTGATACTATTGCTTACACTAGTACTACCCCGGTAATGCTACTGTGATACTATTGCTTGCACTGGTACTGCCCTGGTAATGTTACAGTGATACTATTGCTTACACTGGTACAGCCCTGGTAATTCTACAGTGATACTATTGCTTACTCAGTACTACCCTGGTAATGATACAGTGATACTATTGATTGCACTGGTACTGCCCTAGTAATGCTACAGTGATACTATTGCTTACACTGGTACTGCCCTGGTAATGCTACAGTGATACTATTGCTTACACTGGTACTGCCCTGGTAATTGTACAGTGATACTATTGCTTACACTAGTACTACCCTGGTAATGCTACAGTGATACTGTTGCTTACACTGGTACTGCCCCGGTAATGCTACAGTGATACTATTGCTTACACTGATACTGCCCTGGTAGTGCTATAGTGATACTATTGATTGCACTGGTACTGCCCCGGTAATGCTACAGTGATACTATTGCTTACACTGGTACTGCCCTGGTAATGCTACAGTGATACTATTGCTTACACTGGTACTGCCCTGGTAATTGTACAGTGATACTATTGCTTATACTAGTACTACCCTGGTACTGCTACAGTGATACTGTTGCTTACACTGGTACTGCCCCGATAATGTTACAGTGATACTATTGCTTACACTGGTACTGCCCTGGTAATGCTACAGTGATACTATTGCTTACACTAGTACTACCCTGGTAATGCTACAGTGATACTATTGCTTACACTGGTACTGCCCTGGTAATGCTACAGTGATACTATTGCTTACACTGGTGCTGCCCTGGTAATGCTGCAATGATACTGTTGCTTACACTGATACTGCCCTTGTAATTCTATAGTGATACTATTGCTCACCAGTACTGCCCTGGTAATTCTACAGTGATGCTATTGTTTACACTGGTACTGCCCTGTAATTCTACAGTGATACTTTGACTACACTGGTGTTGTCCTGGTATTGCTGCAATGATACTGCTTACACTGATACTGCCCTGGTAATGCTACAGTGATACTATCATTTACTGCTACTGTCATGGTAATTATACAGTGATACTATTGTACACTAATACTGCCCTGGTAATTCTACAGTGATACTATTCCTTACACTGAAACTGTCCTGGTAATTCTACAATAATACTACTGTTTAGACTGGTACTGCCCCAGTAACTCTACAATACTGGTACTGCTCTGGTAATTCTTCAGTGATACTATTAGTTACACTGGTACTACCCTGATAACTCTACAGTGATACTGTTGCTTACACTGACACTGCCCTGGTAATGCTACAGTGATACTATTGCTTACAGTGGTACTGCCCTGGTAATTCTACTGTTATACTATTGTTTACATTGATACTGCCCTGCTAATGCTACATTTATACTATTGTTTACACTAATACTGTCCTGGTAATGCTACAGTGATACTATCACTTACACTAGTACTGCCCTGGTAATTCCAAAGTAATACTGTTGCTTACATTGGTAGTACCTGGTAATTCTGCAGTGATACTATTGCTTACCGTGATACTGCCCTGGTAATTCTACAGTAATACTATTTCACACTGGTACTACCCTGGTAATTCTACAGTGATACTATTGCTTACACTGATACTGCATCTGTAATTCTACAATAATACTATGGCACTACAGGTACTACCCCAGTAAGTCTACAATACTGGTACTGCTGTGATAATTCTACAGTGATACTATTACTTACACTGGTACTGCCCCGATAATTCTGCACTAACAGTATTGCTTACACCAGCACTGCCCTGGTAATTCTACAATAATACTATTGCTTACACTGGTACTGCCCTGGTAATTCTATAGTGGTACTATTGCTTACACTGATACTGCCCTGGTAATGCTACATTGATACTATTGTTTACACTGGTACTGCCCTGGTAATTCTACAGTAATACTGTTGCTTACACTGGTACTACCCTAATAATTCTACAGTTATACTATTGTTTACACGGTGCTGCCCTGGTAATGCTACAGTAATACTATTGCTTACACTGATACTGCCCTGGTAATTCCACAGTAATACTGCCCTGGTAATTCTACAGTACTATTGCTTACACTGGTACTACCCTGGTAATGCTACAGGGATACTATTGCTTGCAGTGGTACTGCCCTGATAATTCTACAGTGATGCTATTGCTTACACTGGTACAGCCCTGGTAATGCTACAGTGATACTACTGCTTACACTGATACTGCCCTGGTAATGCTACAGTGATAGTATTGCTTGCACTGGTACTGCCCGGGTAATTCTGCAGTGATACTATGATTTACACAGGTACTTCCCCAGTAACTCTACAATACTGGTACTGCCCCGCACTCTGGTTGCTATACTATTGCTTACACTGGTACTGCCCCAGTAATTCTACAGTGATACTATTGTTTACATTGGCACTACCCTAGTAATGCTACAGTGATACTATTGCTTACACTAGTACTACCCCGGTAATGCTACTGTGATACTATTGCTTGCACTGGTACTGCCCTGGTAATGTTACAGTGATACTATTGCTTACACTGGTACAGCCCTGGTAATTCTACAGTGATACTATTGCTTACACTAGTACTACCCTGGTAATGATACAGTGATACTATTGATTGCACTGGTACTGCCCTAGTAATGCTACAGTGATACTATTGCTTACACTGGTACTGCCCTGGTAATGCTACAGTGATACTATTGCTTACACTGGTACCGCCCCGGTAATTGTACAGTGATACTATTGCTTACACTAGTACTACCCTGGTAATGCTACAGTGATACTGTTGCTTACACTGGTACTGCCCCGGTAATGCTACAGTGATACTATTGCTTACACTGATACTGCCCTGGTAGTGCTATAGTGATACTATTGATTGCACTGGTACTGCCCCGGTAATGCTACAGTGATACTATTGCTTACACTGGTACTGCCCTGGTAATGCTACAGTGATACTATTGCTTACACTGGTACTGCCCTGGTAATTGTACAGTGATACTATTGCTTATACTAGTACTACCCTGGTACTGCTACAGTGATACTGTTGCTTACACTGGTACTGCCCCGATAATGTTACAGTGATACTATTGCTTACACTGGTACTGCCCTGGTAATGCTACAGTGATACTATTGCTTACACTAGTACTGCCCTGGTAATGCTACAGTGATACTATTGCTTACACTGGTACTGCCCTGGTAGTGCTATAGTGATACTATTGATTGCACTGGTACTGCCCCGGTAATGCTACAGTGATACTATTGCTTACACTGGTACTGCCCTGGTAATGCTACAGTGATACTATTGCTTACACTGGTACTGCCCCGGTAATGCTACAGTGATACTATTGCTTACACTGATACTGCCCTGGTAGTGCTATAGTGATACTATTGATTGCACTGGTACTGCCCCGGTAATGCTACAGTGATACTATTGCTTACACTGGTACTGCCCTGGTAATGCTACAGTGATACTATTGCTTACACTGGTACCGCCCTGGTAATTGTACAGTGATACTATTGCTTATACTAGTACTACCCTGGTACTGCTACAGTGATACTGTTGCTTACACTGGTACTGCCCGATAATGTTACAGTGATACTATTGCTTACACTGGTACTGCCCTGGTAATGCTACAGTGATACTATTGCTTACACTAGTACTACCCTGGTAATGCTACAGTGATACTATTGCTTACACTGGTACTGCCCTGGTAATGCTACAGTGATACTATTGCTTACACTGGTGCTGCCCTGGTAATGCTGCAATGATACTGTTGCTTACACTGATACTGCCCTTGTAATTCTATAGTGATACTATTGCTTACACCAGTACTGCCCTGGTAATTCTACAGTGATGCTATTGTTTACACTGGTACTGCCCCGGTAATTCTACAGTGATACTTTGGCTTACACTGGTGTTGTCCTGGTATTGCTGCAATGATACTGCTGCTTACACTGATACTGCCCTGGTAATGCTACAGTGATACTATCATTTCTGCTACTGTCATGGTAATTATACAGTGATACTATTGCTTACACTAATACTGCCCTGGTAATTCTACAGTGATACTATTCCTTACACTGAAACTGTCCTGGTAATTCTACAATAATACTACTGTTTAGACTGGTACTGCCCCAGTAACTCTACAATACTGGTACTGCTCTGGTAATTCTTCAGTGATACTATTAGTTACACTGGTACTACCCTGATAACTCTACAGTGATACTGTTGCTTACACTGACACTGCCCTGGTAATGCTACAGTGATACTATTGCTTACAGTGGTACTGCCTGGTAATTCTACTGTTATACTATTGTTTACATTGATACTGCCCTGCTAATGCTACATTTATACTATTGTTTACACTAATACTGTCCTGGTAATGCTACAGTGATACTATCACTTACACTAGTACTGCCCTGGTAATTCCAAAGTAATACTGTTGCTTACATTGGTAGTACCCTGGTAATTCTGCAGTGATACTATTGCTTACCGTGATACTGCCCTGGTAATTCTACAGTAATACTATTTCTTACACTGGTACTACCCTGGTAATTCTACAGTGATACTATTGCTTACACTGATACTGCATCTGTAATTCTACAATAATACTATGGCTTACACAGGTACTACCCCAGTAAGTCTACAATACTGGTACTGCTGTGATAATTCTACAGTGATACTATTACTTACACTGGTACTGCCCCGATAATTCTGCACTAACAGTATTGCTTACACCAGCACTGCCCTGGTAATTCTACAATAATACTATTGCTTACACTGGTACTGCCCTGGTAATTCTATAGTGGTACTATTGCTTACACTGATACTGCCCTGGTAATGCTACATTGATACTATTGTTTACACTGGTACTGCCCTGGTAATTCTACAGTAATACTGTTGCTTACACTGGTACTACCCTAATAATTCTACAGTTATACTATTGTTTACACGGTGCTGCCCTGGTAATGCTACAGTAATACTATTGCTTACACTGATACTGCCCTGGTAATTCCACAGTAATACTGCCCTGGTAAATTCTACAGTACTATTGCTTACACTGGTACTACCCTGGTAATGCTACAGGATACTATTGCTTGCAGTGGTACTGCCCTGATAATTCTACAGTGATGCTATTGCTTACACTGGTACAGCCCTGGTAATGCTACAGTGATACTACTGCTTACACTGATACTGCCCTGGTAATGCTACAGTGATAGTATTGCTTGCACTGGTACTGCCCGGGTAATTCTGCAGTGATACTATGATTTACACAGGTACTTCCCCAGTAACTCTACAATACTGGTACTGCCCCGGTAATTCTACAGTGATACTATTGCTTACACTGGTACTGCCCCAGTAATTCTACAGTGATACTATTGTTTACATTGGCACTACCCTAGTAATGCTACAGTGATACTATTGCTTACACCAGTACTACCCCGGGTAATGCTACTGTGATACTATTGCTTGCACTGGTACCACTTGGTAATGTTACAGTGATACTATTGCTTACACTGGTACAGCCCTGGTAATTCTACAGTGATACTATTGCTTACACTAGTACTACCCTGGTAATGATACAGTGATACTATTGATTGCACTGGTACTGCCCTAGTAATGCTACAGTGATACTATTGCTTACACTGGTACTGCCCTGGTAATGCTACAGTGATACTATTGCTTACACTGGTACTGCCCTGGTAATTGTACAGTGATACTATTGCTTACACTAGTACTACCCTGGTAATGCTACAGTGATACTGTTGCTTACACTGGTACTGCCCCGGTAATGCTACAGTGATACTATTGCTTACACTGATACTGCCCCGGTAGTGCTATAGTGATACTATTGATTGCACTGGTACTGCCCCGGTAATGCTACAGTGATACTATTGCTTACACTGGTACTGCCCTGGTAATGCTACAGTGATACTATTGCTTACACTGGTACTGCCCTGGTAATTGTACAGTGATACTATTGCTTATACTAGTACTACCCTGGTACTGCTACAGTGATACTGTTGCTTACACTGGTACTGCCCCGATAATGTTACAGTGATACTATTGCTTACACTGGTACTGCCCTGGTAATGCTACAGTGATACTATTGCTTACACTAGTACTGCCCTGGTAATGCTACAGTGATACTATTGCTTACACTGGTACTGCCCTGGTAATGCTACAGTGATACTATTGCTTACATTGGTACTGCCCTGGTAATGCTACAGTGATACTATTGCTTACACTGGTACTGCCCTGGTAATGCTACAGTGATACTATTGCTTACACTGGTACTGCCCCGGTAATGCTACAGTGATACTATTGCTTACACTGGTACTGCCCCGGTAATGCTACAGTGATACTATTGCTTACACTGGTACTGCCCCGGTAATGCTACAGTGATACTATTGCTTACACTGATACTGCCCTGGTAATGCTACAGTGATACTATTGCTTACACTGATACTGCCCTGGTAGTGCTACAGTGATACTATTGCTTACACTGATACTGCCCTGGTAATGCTACAGTGATACTATTGCTTACACTGATACTGCCCTGGTAATGCTACAGTGATACTATTGCTTACACTGATACTGCCCCGGTAATGCTACAGTGATACTATTGCTTACACTGGTACTGCCCCGGTAATGCTACAGTGATACTATTGCTTACACTGGTACTGCCCCGGTAATGCTACAGTGATACTATTGCTTACACTGGTACTGCCCCGGTAATGCTACAGTGATACTATTGCTTACACTGGTACTGCCCTGGTAATGCTACAGTGATACTATTGCTTACACTGGTACTGCCCTGGTAATGCTACAGTGATACTGTTGCTTACACTGGTACTGCCCCGGTAATGCTACAGTGATACTATTGCTTACACTGGTACTGCCCTGGTAATGCTACAGTGATACTATTGCTTACACTGATACTGCCCTGGTAATGCTACAATGATACTATTGCTTGCACTGGTACTGCCCTGGTAATGCTGTAGTGATACTATTGCTTGCACTGGTAATGCTACAGTGATACTATTGCTTGCACTGGTACTGCCCTGGTAATGCTACAGTGATACTATTGCTTGCACTGGTACTACCCCAGTAATGCTACAGTGATACTATTGCTTACACTGGTACTACCCCGGTAATGCTACAGTGATACTATTGCTTGCACTGGTATTGCCCTGGTAATGCTACAGTGATACTATTGCTTTTTTATTTATTAGCTTTTGATGACTGGGTAAGTAATTAGGCAATAATCCTGCCTATTTTCAGGCACGTCCCAGGAGAGTACAAAATACAGCCTTACAAACAGTCACAGGATTCATACAATCAACAGCAATAACAGCATCCAACAAGTATCCACAGAGGGATAGTTGTAAGATTATACATAAACAAAACCATCCACGCAGGGATGAGAGTCAAAAATGGGCAAGCCCAGTGATATTCGGGCGAGTACTGAGAGCAGTGTTCAAGGCAAAGCAGAAGCAAGAGCAGAAGGTCAAGTTAGATTAATTACAGTGACAAGTTTCAAGAGCAAATAGGTGAGAAAAAGTGGAGTTTTAAAGGAGGAGTGAGATTATGAGTGCTTTAAGTTGGGAGGCAGGGAATTCCAATATTTGGGAGCGAAATGAAAGAAAGCTTGTTCCCCCATTTTGGTAGAGCAGTATTACATTGGTACTGCCCCGGTAATGCTACAGTAATACTATTGCTTACACTGGTACTGCCCCAGTGATGCTACAGTAATAGGTAAGGCAAGGCAAAATTTATTTAAAAGACGCCCAATCCCAGAGGCTCTGGGTGCCATACAAAATAGATAAAACAGCATCAGAATAAAATAAAACATCACACATTTTTAAACAAAATAAAGAATAAAATAAATAACTCAGCAAATAATATCAGGTTCTTACTACAGTTCATGATTTTATCCCATAAAAGCTTAGGAAAATAGGAGGGCCTTCAGGCGAGCCTTAAATATGTCTACAGTGGGAGCGCCCCTGACCTCAGCTAACAAAGAATTCCAGAGAACGGGAGCTGCGACACTGAAAGCTCTGTCACCAGCAGATTTTAGCCTCGTTCTAGGAATGGCCAGGAGGCCCCCACTAGAGGAATGGAGAGGGCAGGTAGAGAGAGCAGGTACCAGAAAGTCCAACAGATAACCAGGGCCCTGCCTGTGTAGGGTCTTATAGGTGAGAAGACCCACCTTAAAGAGGATTCTCCACCTGGCTGGCAGCCAGTGCAATTCACTGGTACCGGGTGTAATGTGGCAAAATTTATGCTGCCCAGTAAGTAACCCGGCAGCTGCATTTTGCACCAGCTGCAGCCTGCGGAAAGATCCCCCCTGTGACCCCGAGGTAGAGCGCATTGCTGTAGTCAAGCCTAGATGTGACTAAGGCATGTATCAAGGTAGGAAGGTCCAGAGGCGGAACAAGGGGCTTAATCCTGGCAATATTTCTGAGATGGAAAAAACAGGAACGAACCATGGAGGATATTTGTGCCTCCATAGTTAAATTCCTGTCCAGAATCACTCCAAGATTTCACACCCAAGAGGAGGCCTTCAATGACACAGCTCCTAGAGCAAGTCCAGTTGCTGTGTCAGAGGCCATCCTATCATGCACTCTGTTCAACTCCACTACCAATACCTCCGCTTATCAGGTTCATCGCAAATCAGCTGGAGGCCATCCAGTCGCTGATCCCCGCCAGGCAGATGTTTAGTACATCCACCGCGCTGGGTGTTCCTAAGCAAAGGACAGATATAGCTGGGTATCATCGGCATAACAATGGAAACCAAGCTATACTTCATAATGATCCCCCTAGGGGCAGCATATGTTCGCGTAACAACATTGGGGCCAGTACTGATCCTGAGGAACTCCGCAAGAAAGGAGGCCGGATATAGATGACGAATCCCCCATCACAACCCATTGCCTCCTGTTGGTAAAAAAAAAAGGACTCAAACCAGCGGATGACAGTACCAGTGAATCCGCAGAGCTCCCCAAGGCGGTCAAGCAACACACAATGGTCCACAGTGTCAAATGCTGAGGAGAGATCAAGGAGAACAAGAATTGTTTTATCCCCCCGATCTCTTGCCCTGAGGAGGTCATTCTGCACCTGAGCAAGCGCAGTTTCTGTACTATGCCTAGCCTGAAATCCCGACTGGAAGGGTTCATACAACTCTTGAGTCACGAGGTGCTATTCCAACTGAAGCGCCATATACTATTACTATTGCTTACATTGGTACTGCCCCAGTGATGCTACAGTAGTACTATTTCTTACACTGGTACTGCCCCAGTGACGCTATAGTGATACTATTGCTTACACTGGTACTGTCCCAGTAATGCCACCATAATACTACTGCTTACACTAGTACTGCTCTGCTAATGCTACAGTAATACTATTGCTTACACTGATACTGCCCCGGTGATGCTACAGTAGTACTGCTGCTTACACTGGTACTGCCCTGGTAATGCCACAGTAGTACTATTGCTTACACTGGTACTGCCCCAGTGATGCCACAGTAGTACTATTGCTTACACTGGTACTGCCCCAGCAATGTCACAGTAATACTATTGCTTACACTGGTACTGCCCCGGTAATGTCACAGAAATAGTATTGCTTACACTGGTACTGCCCCGGTAATGCCACAGTAGTACTATTGCTTATACTGGTACTGCCCCGGTAATGCCACAGTAATACTATTGCTTACACTGGTACTGCCCCAGCAGTGTTACAGTAATACTATTGCTTACACAGGTACTGCCCTGGTAATGTCACAGAAATAGTATTGCTTACACTGGTACTGCCCCGGTAATGCCACCATAATGACTGCTTACACTGGTACTGCCCTGCTAATGCTACAGTAATATGCTTACACTGGTACTGCCCCAGCAATGCCACCATAATACTATTGCTTACACTGGTACTGTCCCGCTAATGCTACAGTAGTATTATTGCTTACACTGGTACTGCCCCAGTAATGTCACAGTAGTACTATTGCTTACACTTGTACTGCCTCAGTGATGCCAAGGCAGTACTATTGCTTACACTGGTACTGCCCTGGCAATGCCACCGTAATACTGTTGCTTACACTGGTACTGCCCGTAATGCCACAGTAGTACTATTGCTTACTCTGGTACTGCCCCAGTAATACTACAGTGGTACTATTGGTTACACTGGTACTGCCCCGGTAATGCTGCAGTAGTACTATTGGTTACACTGGTACTGCCCCAGTAATGCTACAGTAGTACTGTTGCTTACACTGGTACTGCCCCAGTGATGCCACAGTAGTACTATTGCTTACACTGGTACTGACTGGCAATGTCACCGTAATACTATTGCTTACACTGGTACTGCCCCGGTAATGCCACAGTAGTACTATTGCTTACACTGGTACTGCCCTAGTGATGCCACAGTAGTACTATTGCTTACATTGGTACTGCCCGCAATGCCACCGTAATACTATTGCTTACACTGGTACTGCACCGCAATGCCACAGTAGTACTATTGCTTACACTGGTACTGCCCGGTAATACAACAGTAGTACTATTGCTTACACTGGTACTGCCGCCGTAATGCCACAGTAATACTATTGCTTACACTAGTACTGCCCCGTAATGATACAGTAGTACTGTTGCTTACTCTGGTACTGCCCCAGTGATGCCACTCTAGTACTATTGCTTCACTGGTACTGACCGTAATGCCACCATAATACTATTGCTTACACTGGTACTGCCTCAGTAATGCCACAGTAGTACTATTGCCTACACTGGTGCTGCCCCGGTAATGCTACAGTAGTACTGTTGGTTACACTGGTACTGCCCCAGTGATGCTACAGTGATACTGTTGCTTACACTGGTACTGCCCCGGTAATGCCACCATAATACTACTGCTTACACTGGTACTGCCCTGCTAATGCTACAGTACTATTGCTTACAGTGGTACTGCCCCGGTAATGCCATAGTACTACTACTGCTTACACTGGTACTGCCCCAGTGATGCTACAGTGATACTATTGCTTACACTGGTACTGCCCTGGTGATGGTACAGTAGTACTATTGCTTACACTGGTACTGCCCCGGTAATGCCACAGTAGTACTATTGCTTACACTGGTACTGCCCCAGTAATACTATTGCTTACACTGGTACTGCCCCGGCAATGTCATAGTAATACTATTGCTTACACTGGTACTGCCTCAGTAATGTCACAGAAATAGTATTGCTTACACTGGTACTGCCCCGGTAATGCCACCATAATACTACTGCTTACACTGGTACTGCCGTCCTAATGCTACAGTAATACTATTGCTTACACTGGTACTGCCCCAGTAATGTCACAGTAGTAATATTGCTTACACTTGTACTGCCCCAGTGATGCCATAAGTAGTACTATTATACACTGGTACTGCCTCTGGCAATGCCACCGTAATACTGTTGCTTACACTGGTACTGCCCCGGTAATACTACAGTAGTACTATTGCTTACACTGGTACAGCCCCGGTAATGCTACAGTAGTACTATTGCTTACACTGGTACTGCCCTGGTAATGCTACAGTGGCACTGTTGCTTACACTGGTACTGCCCCAGTGATGCCACAGTAGTACTATTGCCTACACTGGTACTGACCGGTAATGCCACCGTAATACTATTGCTTACACTGGTACTGCCCCGCTAATGCTACAGTAATACTATTGCTTACACTGGTACTGCCCCGGTGATGCTACAGTAGTACTGCTGCTTACACTGGTACTGCCCCGGTAATGCCACAGTAGTACTATTGCTTACACTCGGTACCGCCCCAGTGATGCCACAGTAGTACTATTGCTTACACTGGTACTGCCCCAGCAATGTCACAGTAATACTATTGCTTACACTGGTACTGCCCCGTAATGTCACAGAAATAGTATTGCTTACACTGGTACTTCCCCGGTAATGCCACAGTAGTACTATTGCTTATACTGGTACTGCCCCGGTAATGCCACAGTAATACTATTGCTTACACTGGTACTGCCCCAGCAGTGTTACAGTAATACTATTGCTTACACAGATACTGCCCTGGTAATGTCACAGAAATAGTATTGCTTACACTGGTACTGCCCCGGTAATGCCACCATAATGACTGCTTACACTGGTACTGCCCTGCTAATGCTACAGTAATACTAGTGCTTACACTGGTACTGCCCCAGTAATGCCACCATAATACTATTGCTTACACTGGTACTGTCCCGCCAATGCTACAGTAGTATTATTGCTTACACTGGTACTGCCCTGTGCATGTCACAGTAGTACTATTGCTTACACTTGTACTGCCTCAGTGATGCCAAGGCAGTACTATTGCTTACACTGGTACTGCCCTGGCAATGCCACCGTAATACTGTTGCTTACACTGGTACTGCCCCGGTAGTGCCACAGTAGTACTATTGCTTACTCTGGTACTGCCCCAGTAATACTACAGTAGTACTATTGGTTACACTGGTACTGCCCCGCTAATGCTGCAGTAGTACTATTGGTTACACTGGTACTGCCCCAGTAATGCTACAGTAGTACTGTTGCTTACACTGGTACTGCCCCAGTGATGCCACAGTAGTACTATTGCTTACACTGGTACTGACTGGTAATGCCACCGTAATACTATTGCTTACACTGGTACTGCCCCGGTAATGCCACAGTAGTACTATTGCTTACACTGGTACTGCCCTAGTGATGCCACAGTAGTACTATTGCTTACATTGGTACTGCCCGGTAATGCCACCGTAATACTATTGCTTACACTGGTACTGCACCGGTAATGCCACAGTAGTACTATTGCTTACACTGGTACTGCCCCGGTAATACAACAGTAGTACTATTGCTTACACTGGTACTGCCGCGGTAATGCTACAGTAATACTATTGCTTACACTAGTACTGCCCCGGTAATGATACAGTAGTACTGTTGCTTACTCTGGTACTGCCCCAGTGATGCCACTCTAGTACTATTGCTTACACTGGTACTGACCGGTAATGCCACCATAATACTATTGCTTACACTGGTACTGCCTCAGTAATGCCACAGTAGTATATTACTTACACTGGTGCTGCCCCGGTAACGCTACAGTAGTACTGTTGGTTACACTGGTACTGCCCCAGTGATGCTACAGTGATACTGTTGCTTACACTGGTACTGCCCCGGTAATGCCACCATAATACTACTGCTTACACTGGTACTGCCCCGCTAATGCTACAGTAATACTGTTGCTTACAGTGGTACTGCCCCGGTGATGCTATAGTAGTACTACTACTGCTTACACTGGTACTGCCCCAGTGATGCTACAGTGATACTATTGCTTACACTGGTACTGCCCTGGTGATGGTACAGTAGTACTATTGCTTATACTGGTACTGCCCCGGTAATGCCACAGTAGTACTATTGCTTACACTGGTACTACCTCGGTAATGTCACAGAAATAGTATTGCTTACACTGGTACTGCCCCGGTAATGCCACCATAATACTACTGGTTACACTGGTACTGCCCTGCTAATGCTACAGTAATACTATTGCTTACACTGGTACTGCCCCAGTAATGTCACAGTAGTAATATTGCTTACACTTGTACTGCCCCAGTGATGCCACAGTAGTACTATTGCTTACACTGGTACTGCCCTGGCAGTGCCACCGTAATACTGTTGCTTACACTGGTACTGCCCCGGTAATACTACAGTAGTACTATTGCTTACACTGGTACTGCCCCGGTAATGCTACAGTAGTACTATTGCTTACACTGGTACTGCCCTGGTAATGCTACAGTGGCACTGTTGCTTACACTGGTACTGCCCCAGTGATGCCACAGCAGTACCATTGCTACACTGGTACTGACCGCAATGCCACCGCAATACTATTGCATACACCGGTACTGCCCAGTAATGCCACAGTAGTACTACTGCTAACACTGGTATGCCCCAGTGATGCCACAGTAGTACCATTGCTTACACTGGTTCTGCCTGGTAATGCAGCCGTAATACTATTGCTTACACTGGTACTGCACACCGTAATGCCACAGTAATACTATTGCTTACACTGGTACTGCCCCAGTAATGCTATCATAATACTACTGCTTACACTGGTACTGCTCGGCTAAAGCCACAGTAATACTGTTTTACACAGTAGTACTGCCCCGGTGATGCTACAGTAGTATTACTGCTTACACTGGTACTGCCCCAGCAATACTACAGTAGTACTATTGCTTACACTGGTACTGCCGCGTAATGCTACAGTAGTACCATTGCTTACACTGGTACTGCCCCAGTGATGCCACAGTAGTACTATTGCTTACACCGGTACTGCCCTGCGATGCCACAGTAGTACTATTGCTTACACTGGTACCGCCCCGCAATGCCACCATAATACTACTGCTTACACATTGCTGCCCTGCTAATGCCACAGTAATACTAGTGCTTACACCGGTACCGCCCCAGTAATGACACCATAATACTATTGCTTACACTGGTACCGCCCCGCTAATGCCACAGTAGTACCATTGCTTACACCGGTACTGCCCGGTAATGCCACCGTAATACTATTGCTTACACTGGTAGTGCACCGGTCATGCCACAGTAGTACTATTGCTTACACTGGTACTGCCCTGGTAATGCCACAGTAGTACTATTGCTAACAATGGTACTGCCCCAGTGATGCCACAGTAGTACTATTGCTTACACTGGTACTGCCCGGTAATGCCACCATAATACTATTGCTTACACTGGTACTGCCCCGGTAATGCCCCAGTAGTACTATTGCTAACAATGGTACTGCCCCAGTGATGCCACAGTATACTATTGCTTACACTGGTACTGCACTGGTAATGCCACAGTAGTACTATTGCTTACACTGGTACTGCCCGGTAATGCCACCGTAATACTATTGCTTACACTGGTACTGCACCGGTAATGCCACAGTAGTACTATTGCTTACACTGGTACTGCACTGGTAATGCCACAGTAGTACTGTTGCTTACACTGGTACCGCCCCAGTGATGCCACAGTAGTACTATTGCTTACACTGGTACTGCCCCAGTGATGCCACAGTAGAACTATTGCTTACATTGGTACTGCCCGGTAATGCCACCATAATACTATTGCTTACACTGGTACTGCCTGGTAATGCCACAGTAGTACTATTGCTTACACTGGTACTGCACTGGTAATGCCACAGTAGTACTATTGATTACACTGGTACTGCTCTGGTAATGCTACAGTAGTACTGTTGCTTACACTGGTACTACACCGGTAATGCCACAGTAGTACTATTGATTACATTGGTACTGCCCTGGTAATAATACAGTAGTACTGTTGCTTACACTGGTACTGCCCCGGTAATGTTACAGTGATACTACTGCTTACACTGGTACTGCCCCGGTAATGTTACAGTGATACTACTGCTTACACGGTACTGCCCTGGTAATGCTACAGTGATACTATTGCTTATACTGGTACTGCCCCTGCTAATTCTACAATAAAGTTTAGACAAAAAAGCACTACTTTCCAAAGTTTTGTGAATGTGAATCTCCTTGCATGGTGATGTGTCCTACATTTTGAGTGCCAGTGTCCCATGTTTCAGTGTTTAGAGGTACAGGCGTTGTTTTCTTTCCGTCGGACTGTACTGCAGTGCTGGGTGGAAACACAGTGGTTTCAATCCACAATACTCTGGCTAGTCTAGCAACAGGGAGGGTGATGTTGTAGACCAGAAGATTTGGCAGCAGTGGGCTGGTTAAGCAGCATCCTGCGGTTTCTGAGGACGCTTTGAACTGGCAGAGGCCAAAGAAGTTTCGGAAAAATGGACCACAAGAAGGTAAATGATTGAATACCAACAAACCCCAGGGTGTGGGTGATGCTGTGATAACTGCATGCCATGGATAATCTGTGAGGCACAAGGCATAGCCAAGGGTTTTCAGTCACTGAGGAAGTGTGGATATTACAGAACACCATGCATCCTGGGGTGTGTTATTCCATTTATTCTATGCATGAACAGCTTAGATATGTTATGCAGTTAAAAAAAGGTTTCGGTATTATTAGTCTGCACCCCCTCATAGGCACTGGTGTGTGTGAGCAGAGCAAACGCAGACTAGTCAGTATACTGCACTTTAATTGCATTAAGTGCATATCCGAAGTGTCAGCATTCAGTGGGGAGGATGGTGATTGAGGAATCTGAGGCCTATTTATCCCCAACATTTGACCAGCTGAGAGAACAGCTGAAGTGGAGCTGCATAGCATTAGATGCATTAGAAGGCTAAGGGGACATGAACGCAGTGTTCTGAATAGTAAGGAGGACAGACAGGGTGGGGTATACACAGATACAGAAGGCAGAGAGGGGTCACGATCACAGTGTCCTGAATACTAAAGGGGCTAGACAGGGTGGGGTATACACAGATACAGAAGGCAGAGAGGGGACATGATCACAGTGTCCTGAATACTAAAGGAGACAGATAGGGTGGGATATACACAGATACAGAAGGCAGAGGAGGGGTCACGATCACAGGTTGTCACATGGATCCTGAATACTAAAGGGGATAGACAGGGTGGGGTATACACAGATACAGAAGGCAGAGAGGAGACATGATCACAGTGTCCTGAATACTAAAGGGATAGACAGGGTGGGGTATACACAGATACAGAAGGCAGAGAGGAGACATGATCACAGTGTCCTGAATACTAAAGGGATAGACAGGGTGGGGTATACACAGATATCAGAAGGCAGAGGAGACATGATCACAGTGTCCTGAATACTAAAGGGATAGACAGGGTGGTGTACACAGATATAGAAGGCAGAGAGGGTCACGAGCACAGTGTTCTGAATACTAAGGGACAGACAAGGTGGGGTATACACAGATACAGAAGGCAGAGAGGGTCACGATCACAGTGTTCTGAATACTAAAGGGATAGACAGGGTGGGGTATACACAGATACAGAAGGCAGAGAGGAGCAATGATCACAGTGTCCTGAATACTAAAGGGGATAGACAGGGTGGTGTATACACAGATACAGAAGGCAGAGAGGGGTCACGATCACAGTGTTCTGAATACTAAAGGGGACAGACAGGGTGGGGTATACACAGATACAGAAGGCAGAGAGGGGTCACGATCACAGTGTCCTGAATACTAAAGGGGACAGACAGGGTGGGGTATACACTGGTACAGAAGGCAGAGAGGGGACATGATCACAGTGTTCTGAATACTAAAGGGACAGACAAAGTGGGGTATACACAGATACAGAGAGAGAGGGTACACGATCACAGTGTTCTGAATACTAAAGGGACAGACAAAGTGGGGTATACACAGACACAGAAGGCAGAGAGGAGACACGATCACAGTGTCCTGAATACTAAAGGGATAGACAGGGTGGTGTATACACAGATACAGAAGGCAGAGAGAGACACGATCACAGTGTCCTGAATACTAAAGGGACAGACAGGGTGGGGTATACACATATACAGAAGGCAGAGAGGGACATGATCACAGTGTTCTGAATACTAAAGGGATAGACAGGGTGGCGTATACACAGATAACAGAAGCAGAGAGGGGACATGATCACAGTGTCCACAATACTAAAGAGGATAGACAGTGTGGAGTATACACAGATACAGAAGGCAGAGAGGGGACATGATCACAGTGTCCTGAATACTAAAGGGGATAGACAGGGTGGGGTATACACAGATACAGAAGGCAGAGAGGGGACATGATCACAGTGTACTGAATACTAGGGATAGACAGGGTGGAGTATACACAGATACAGAAGGCAGAGAGGGGACATGATCACAGTGTTCACAATACTAGGGATAGACAGGTGGAGTATACACAGATACAGAAGGCAGAGAGGGACATGATCACAGTGTTCTGAATACTAGGGATAGACAGGGTGGAGTATACACAGATACAGAAGGCAGAGAGGGACATGATCACAGTGTCCACAATACTAAGAGGATAGACAGTGTGGGTATACACAGATACAGAAGGCAGAGAGGGGACATGATCACAGTGTTCTGAATACTAAAGAGGATAGACAGGGTGGGGTATACACAGATACAGAAGGCAGAGAGGGGACATGATCACAGTGTCCTGAATACTAAAGAGGATAGACAGGGTGGGGTATACACAGATACAGAAGGCAGAGAGGGGACATGATCACAGTGTCCTGAATACTAAAGGGGATAGACAGGGTGGGGTATACACAGATACAGAAGGCAGAGAGGGACATGATCACAGTGTCCTGAATACTAAAGGGATAGACAGGGTGGGGTATACACAGATCGGAAGGCAGAGAGGGTCATGATCACAGTGTCCTGAATACTAAAGGGATAGACAGGGTGGGGTATACACAGATACAGAAGGCAGAGAGGGACATGATCACAGTGTCCTGAATACTAAAGGGATAGACAGGTGGTGTATACACAGATACAGAAGGCAGAGAGGGACATGATCACAGTGTCCACAATACTAAAGAGGATAGACAGGGTGGGTATACACAGATACAGAAGGCAGAGAGGGTCATGATCACAGTGTTCTGAATACTAAAGAGGATAGGGTGGGTATACACAGGTACAGAAGGCAGAGAGGGTCATGATCACAGTGTTCTGAATACTAAAGAGGATAGGGTGGGTATACACAGGTACAGAAGGCAGAGGGGTCATGATCACAGTGTTCTGAATACTAAAGAGGATAGGGTGGGGTATACACAGATACAGAAGGCAGAGAGGGGTCATGATCACAGTGTTCTGAATACTAAAGAGGATAGGGTGGGGTATACACAGATACAGAAGGCAGAGAGGGGTCATGATCACAGTGTTCTGAATACTAAAGAGGATAGGGTGGGGTACACACAGATACAGAAGGCAGAGAGGGGTCATGATCACAGTGTCCTGAATACTAAAGGGGACAGACAGGGTGGGGTATACACATATACAGAAGGCAGAGAGGGGACATGATCACAGTGTTCTGAATACTAAAGGGACAGACAGGGTGGGGTATACACAGATACAGAAGGCAGAGAGGGACATGATCACAGTGTTCTGAATACTAGGGATAGACAGGGTGGGGTATACACAGATACAGTAGGCAGAGAGGGGACATGATCACAGTGTCCTGAATACTAAAGGGGATAGACAGGGTGGTGTATACACAGATACAGAAGGCAGAGAGGGGACATGATCACAGTGTTCTGAATACTAGGGATAGACAGGGTGGGGTATACACAGATACAGTAGGCAGAGAGGGGACATGATCACAGTGTTCTGAATACTAAAGGGGACAGACAGGGTGGGGTATACACAGATACAGAAGGCAGAGAGGGGACATGATCACAGTGTTCTGAATACTAGGGATAGACAGGGTGGAGTATACACAGATACAGAAGGCAGAGAGGGGACATGATCACAGTGTCCACAATACTAAAGAGGATAGACAGTGTGGAGTATACACAGATACAGAAGGCAGAGAGGGGACATGATTACAGTGTCCTGAATACTAAAGGGATAGACAGGTGGGGTATACACAGATACAGAAGGCAGAGAGGGACATGATCACAGTGTACTGAATACTAGGGATAGACAGGGTGGAGTATACAGATACAGAAGGCAGAGAGGGGACATGATCACAGTGTTCTGAATACTAAAGAGGATAGACAGGGTGGGGTATACACAGATACAGAAGGCAGAGAGGGGACATGATCACAGTGTCCTGAATACTAAAGAGGATAGACAGGGTGGGGTATACACAGATACAGAAGGCAGAGAGGGGACATGATCACAGTGTTCTGAATACTAAAGAGGATAGACAGGGTGGGGTATACACAGATACAGAAGGCAGAGAGGGGACATGATCACAGTGTCCTGAATACTAAAGGGGATAGACAGGGTGGGGTATACAGAGATACAGAAGGCAGAGAGGGGACATGATCACAGTGTCCTGAATACTAAAGGGGATAGACAGGGTGGGGTATACACAGATACAGAAGGCAGAGAGGGTCATGATCACAGTGTCCTGAATACTAAAGGGATAGACAGGGTGGAGTATATACAGATACAGAAGGCAGAGAGGGACATGATCACAGTGTTCTGAATACTAAAAGAGGATAGACAGGGTGGGGTATACACAGATACAGAAGGCAGAGAGGGGACACGATCACAGTGTCCTGAATACTAAAGGGGATAGACAGGGTGGGGTATACACAGATACAGAAGGCAGAGAGGGGACATGATCACAGTGTCCACAATACTAAAGAGGATAGACAGGGTGGGGTATACACAGATACAGAAGGCAGAGAGGGGACATGATCACAGTGTCCTGAATACTAAAGGGGATAGACAGGGTGGGGTATACACAGGTACAGAAGGCAGAGAGGGGACATGATCACAGTGTTCTGAATACTAAAGGGGACAGACAGGGTGGGATATACACAGATACAGAAGGCAGAGAGGGGTCATGATCACAGTGTCCTGAATACTAAAGGGGATAGACAGGGTGGGGTATACACTGGTACAGAAGGCAGAGAGGGGACATGATCACAGTGTCCTGAATACTAAAGGGGACAGACAGGGTGGAGATACACAGATACAGAAGGCTGAGAGGGAACATGATCACGGTGTTCTGAATACAAAAGGTGATAGTCGGTGGGGTATACACAGATACAGAAGGCAGAGAGGAGACATGATTCAAGTGTTCTGAATACTTAAAGGGGATAGAAAGGGTGGAGTATACACTGATACGGGAGGCAGAGAGGGTACATTATCACAGTATTCTGCATACTAATGGGGATAGACAGAGTGGAGCTTACACAGATGTGGAAGGCAGAGAAGGGACATGATTCAAGTGTTCTGAATACTTAAAGGGGATAGAAAGGGTGGAGTATGCACTGATACAGGAGGCAGAGAGAGGACATGGTCCCAGTGTTCGGAATACAGTATTGAAGAGGATAGGGTCGAGTATACACAGATACAGAAGGCAGAGGGGACACGATCACAGTGTTCTGAATACTAAAGGGAATAGACAGGGTGGGGTATACATAGATACAGACGGCAGAGAGGGGACACGATCACAGTGTTCTGAATACTAAAGAGAATAGACAGAGTGGAGTATACACAGGTATGGAAGGCAGAGGGGACATGATCACAGTGTTCTGAATACTAAAAGGAATAGACAGGGTGGAGTATACACAGATACAGAAGGCAGAGGGAACATTGATCACAGGGTTCGGAATACTAAAAGAGATAGAGTGGAATATACACAGATACAGAAGGCAGAGGACATGGTCACAGTATTCTGAATACTAAAGGGGATAGAATGGGTGGAGTATACACAGATACAGTAGGCACAGGAGGCATGATAGCAGTGTTGTGGATACTAGATAGGGGATAGTCAGGGTGGAGTATACACAGATGTCTGAGCTGGTGAGTGTTGAACTACAGGGCATTGCACATATGCTAACAGGAGCCAGGATAAGTCAAACATTATAAAAGCATTACGTCACACAGAGGGCGATTAACATGTGGAATAACCTACTCAGTAGGTCTCGGAAGCTAGCACTGTTTAGGCTTTCAAATGATGACTAGACACTGCAAGGATAATGGCATCTATAGCTACACAGCATGAGTAGGGTTAGCATTCTGGTGTTTAAGCTACAACATGTGGCCAGAGACACATTTAGTATCACCACTGCTGTGTGGCAGAAGGAAGTAAACAAGATGGTCCCTAAGTCTTAAGGTAGCACTGAAGAGGGTGGTTGGGACAGCATCCTGAAGTGGAAACTCAGGGCAGCCATCTGAAGGGGGTTCATGGCAACTTTAGACACAAAGTGCATTTTATGCAGCCGCTGTTCTACTGTTATGTCCCAACTTGAGTTGCCACATAGGACATCGCAAGAATTAACACTGTCACCAGTCCTCAGTCCGCCACCTGCACAACCACGCTGTGTCATGTACTGCTGCACTGCCCAGCTCTGAGCTTCAACGCCTTGTTCATTTTCTGACGCATTCACCAAGAAATAAAACAGCCCCATGCCACATATACTGCATTTGATTTATTAAACAAAAACAAATGAAATTAACAATAAAAAACATTAAAATAACATTGTTTTAACTTGCCGATATTACAGATAATATCTGAATTCCAGTCAAATTAAACAATTCCAAAACAAAATTATATTACAATTTATAAGTATAAAAATAAACTTTGGCTGGACCTGGCCCAGATTAGGTTAAAAAACGAGACTTCTCTTTAAAATACAGTTTACACATTCCAAGGGATGATTTTTTTTAAAGTTATATATGTAGAAAATATATTCTCAGTGTTTATTAAAATGACAAATACAATAGATTATATCCCTGTCAGAGTGCATTTTTTCATATTTCAGCATTGTCAAGGCCAGTAGTTACTCTTTCCTGCCAGCAGTAAAAGTCAATCCCAGAATGCATCTGGGAAGTTAGGAATATGGACATACTTGGAAATGATTGGCTGTACTTCCAAGTAATTTCCGTCATACTACAAGGAGAAATAACAGAAAACAATACAAAACATCTCTTTACAAAACCATCTCGTTGATTTAACAGGATGTTCACACATACATTCCCAACCACCCAACACATGCGCGCAGACACACACATACACACACACACACACAGACACACACCTTACAGTAGTTCATTTTCTAATCATACCTGTATGAACTGGTTTGCCTCAGGTGACCAAGAAGTTGGATTTTAACTGTGTGTAAATGAGAGGTGTGGATCAGTGACTCACCACCAAGCACATAGGCGGAGTTCTCTGATTACAGCCCCCCCCTTCCCTCTGTAGCTTGGGACTTCCAGTGACCATTAATCTGTCTTGTGTATCCCGTGTGCTTTGTTTCTTTTGAACTACAGCGGATTATAATTAATAGCTGCCCAATCAGGATTTCTAGAGAAAGACATTAACGTTCTAGGGTTCATGTAAATGTGCCCCAAACCTAACCCCCCAGAGCCCTCAGAACGTTGTTTACCTTCACCAAGGAACATTATGATAAAGAAACACAGAGTATAGGGCACATTAATGGGAGTGGGGGGGGTGAGAGTGGTGATGGAGGAAGGGTCTTGAGTAATTTGTGGGTCTCATAGTTGGGGTAGGTGGAGGAAGGTTTTAGGGTGGAGTTTAACCACACAGTCATTATTATTGCCCTTGTAAAGGTGGGGTGGGTCTGGTTTGTGGTTTATCCCCACAATGTTTCATAGCAGACACACCCAGAGGAAGGTTCTGGGACAAGGTTTAACCCCACTGTTCTCATGAGTGCCATTGCCTGGGGTGGGGGTGGGGGTTCACAGTGTATCACGGGGTGATTTGCTCCATGTTTATCACAATTCCTTTTCAGGGTTTAAGCAACACAGCTTTTGCAAACTTTCTTTAGACAAGGTAGCTGAAATAAGCTGAGTCAGCTCATTTCTAGAACAAGGCACTGTGTCCCACATCACTGAATCTGCTTATATACACCAAGGCCTTTGGGCCCCACATGGCAGAGTCAGTTTCTTCACACTAAGGCCCTGTGTGTCCTACATTGCTGAGTCAGGAGTTTACAGTAAGGGCCTGTGTGTCCTACATTGCTGAGTCAGGAGTTTACAGTAAGGGCCTGTGTGTCCTACATTGCTGAGTCAGGAGTTTACAGTAAGGCCCTGTGTTTGTCACTGTACAATCAGCTAGTTTACAGCAAGGCCCTGTATTTCCCACATTGCTGAGTCAGGTAGTTTACAGCAAGACCCTGTGCCTCTCACATTGCTGAGTCAGAGTCAGGTAGTTTACTGCAAGGCCTTGTGTTTCTTGCCATAAAGAGTCAGCTAGTTTACAGTAAGGCTCTGTATGTCCCATAATTTTCAGTCAACTTTCTGACAGCAAGGCCCTCTTGTTTCCCACATTGCCGTGTCAGCTATTTTACATCAAGGCCATTTTCCTCAATATATAGTCAACTTGTTTGCCATGAGGCCTTGTGTTTCCCACGATGCTGTCAGCATTTTTTTTTGATAGCAAGACCCTCTGTTTTCCATATTGCTGAGTCAACATGTTCACAGAGAGGCACTGTGTCCCACATTGCTGAATCAGCTTGTCTAAAGCAAGGCCCTGTGTTTCCAAAATGCTGACTTCAAACATTTTATACCAGCAGGCCTGTATGTCCTGCACAATGCTGTCAGCTTGTTTACAGCGAGGCCTACCCGTCCCATAATGCTTCATCAGCTTGTTTACAGCAATGCCCTGCATGTCCCACAGTGCTAAGTAGGCTGCGATGCTAAGTTAGGTTTTACAGCGAAGCCCTGTAAGCTGCTTACATTTTGCTCTGTTCATGGAATGACCTTGGAACAAGGGATAGCGGAGTCATGTCAAGCAGGATCCAAACTTCTAGCTTTTCAATAACAAGCCCAATGATTTCACGATCAACAGGCACCTTTGCAACACCCATATCTCAAACTGAGTATCACTCCATGTCATCTGCAGGAGGTTTACCCGTCCCTTAGCATGCTAATCGCTGACTGTGGCAGGCAGATAGCATCCCACGGGCAGTTCTGTTACATGCTGGGATCATTGTGTTTTGTGGAGCTGGGCTCTCCCACAACAAAATGTCATCAGTTTCCTGGAACTTTCTGATCAGTGTGAATGAACAGGAAACCAAGGTAGTGAGTGACAGAGGCAGATAGGTTGGGGTGGATGTGTACTATAGCTGCAGGGAAATGAGCTAAGAAAGCAGGAAGAACTAATTCATATGTTTGTTAAACAGAATCTGGGTCCCCATCAGGTTTTAAAGATGCCATGCAAAATGTTAGGTGTACCATACACCTTATTTTTATAAAATGATGGATAAGAAAGTTAATTGAATATGTTATATAAAAAAAGGTGACCTGGGGGCTGGTTCATTGGCATGGCAGTACAGCTACTGTTTGCGATACTGGCGACATGAGCAACCACGCACAACACTGGCGCCAGAGTTCAGAAGTAAGCTGGAGTCATCAGGGGAGAGGATGGTTGAGTATCCAAGCAGATGCGCTCCTCCTCCTGGGAGGGACACACATCCCACTGCATTATCACCCCCGGGTGATCACAGGTCATGGTGCAGGTTCAAGAGCCTGCAGACTGCGCTGGGAGGGGAAAACACATGCATCGGCACATCGGACATGGCAGTACCAGTGACGCAAGTGTGCTTTTGATGGGAGGGGTATAATGGGCAAAAAAATATAGCTGCTAGGCAGAAGAAAGCCCTGCCCCCCTCACACTATGACCATCTCAGGCTACAAATCTCCTTGGGGACTGTAGAGGTAGCTCTGGGAAGGGCCTCTGCCTTAGTGGCCAGATAAGAGGGGGCATCGCTGCTGAATGATCTGTTAGGCAGGACCCTACCTTGGGTTTTAATAGGCAGGAGGCACATCATGTTGCAATGCGGGTTCCTTAGGAGTCCTGGTGCATCTTGAGGAGTGCCACCCCGAGGTCAGCCGGGTGGCACTGGTGCAGGTGGAAGGGGAAGGAGGTCCAAGCAGATGCCCTGGAGTGAAAGAGTTGAAAAAAGAAAAAAGAATGGTGCCTTGGACTCCCTGCTCTTCTGACCCAGAATCTCAAGCAAAGGTCCGGGACCTTCACTAAGGGATTACCAGATGCCCTGGGTAATGAACACCCAGTGTCGCCAGTCAACAGTGCAGTGGCAAGAAAGACACTGAATTCAGCACTTGTGACATCTGGTGTGAGATTTTTATTACTGGAAACTGAAGCTCTCTGTTTAGCCACAAGCTTGACATAGTGCGCCTCACCCCCGAGCTGGAGGGGCCACCCCCTCCTGGGTTGGGGTTGTTATTTTATCTCCTTGCCCAACCAGCTCCATCACTTCTTTCAGCAACTGCTGGCAGTTGTGATAAACCATACCAATCTGTGAAATATACAAAAGCAGGGTAGTTATGATGGAAAGTGGACCTAGCCAGGTCTCGAAACAATTCATTAAACAAAGGGACAGTCTGGTTTGCTGATGGGAACCCATTTGTCCAGTGTGAACCCCAGTTTGTTTGGTGAATTTCTGGTTTCTCTGTTCAAAAAGTAATGTGTGACATTAGAGAAGGTCTTTGCCGGTGGTAAGAAATACTTTGTGGGGTTTCAAAGCTAAGCGTTAACCCTGTGTTCTATTCTTTTTGATTTACTAGTTCATAGAAAAATGAAAAGTGGACTTTTTTTTTTATGTTCATCACTCATCCAGTCCCATCAGAATGCTAACAAAGCCTGTTACTGCACACAATGGCTCAACTGCATGCTGGAATCTGATCCCTTTATATCTCCAGGGCTGATTCATCAATCCACTGATTTCGAATTACTAATAATTGTTCCTCAGTCACCTCAGCAAGGCAACTGGTGTCCTACCAATAATGAAGAGTAGCGATCACTAGATCAGCAAATCAGTGCTGGGAGACTCTGAAGGCACCGCCTGCCTATCCAGTAAAAAAATTCCCCTCTGGTGCAGATTCAGAGACGGAGTCATTTTGTACCTTCCTTATACTTTACCTGCACAAAATGATCATTGCTACAACCCTGTCCCCAGCTGATGACTTGGTGTAACAACGTAGACAGAGCTTATGCCCCAGAGCAGAGATGCTGACATCTCATGTGCCGTGTCCCTTTGAGAAGCAATGGCACCAGATGAGACTCACAAGTGAAACAGCTCTTCCTCCAAAACCACCTTTGCCAGTCTGTGGAGGAACTGGGAGTACCAGTGAATCCCTGTCTCTTGTGTGAGGTTCCCAGGTCTGGAGAGAAATGAAGGAAGCAAAGAGACCAATGAGTGGAAGAGTCTTAGTGGTGCAAATGCCAAGTGTGCCCACTGGTGCTTCTCTATCACAGCGTAGTTCGATGCCAGCACTTCATTGACCAGTAAGGTGCCATGTGAGGTCAGTGGGGCATACACCCCAATGTTGTCTTCTGTGGAAATATTTATTACTCTAGCAGGTCTCATAAAATGTCCTCCTTTATGATAGACCAGTACAAAGTGGCCCACTTGCACCCGACTGGCAAAAGTCGGCTGGAAAGCCTCCAAGTGGCTGGTCCGGTTTTTGGCTACAAAAAGCAGGTGGGATGGTGTCAGCTGCAGTTTCCTTTTTGGTTCCTCGGTCTCCAAAACCACAAAAGAGGTCCTTTTCTGAGCATCAATATCCAGAAACAGCAAGACTGTGGTAGGTGTAATATGCCCATTACTGTGAGCTGCCAAAACCCAGTCTCCAGCATGCAGCTCCGATAATGCCTTGGTTTCGCCACTCGCCATCGTCACCAGAGCCCTGCCAGGAAAGCATCCACCAGACTTTGTGGCTAAGGAGTTATCTGAAGAAATAAAGAACAATGAAATTAAAAATACTTCAAGTGAGACCAGCTGAAGAGAAACTTTAGTTTGAACCTAAAGACCATGCATGGCTGCGAGGAAGAATAATAAGGCATAGGCCCATCCCAGGCCCAATCAGGAGCATCAAATCAGTAGGAAGGTCTAAAACCAGGGGTCTTTTTTCTGCACGTCCTGCTCTGCCATCACAAAAGGCAAGATCTCGTGGTGAACTTGAGGCGCATGGACAGCGCAGTGGAGTGCAGCCCCAGCATAAAAGCATGGGGAAAGGAAATGCTTCACTGGTGAGAACATTCTGTGTGTGTGTTGGGGGAGGGGGGTCTATCATCAGGTTGAAGCTTAATTTCAGATCAGTTCAAGTTAAAGGATAGAAAATAATGTTCTTGCTATCAAATGTCCTTTAAACAAGTAATCAGCATGTAGTACAAATACTACTGACATACGAAGCTATTTGATTATTTTGTTAGTATTATCTTTTCACCCCTCCTACTCATGTCAGGCCCCACCTCTGTGCCCTCTTTGGCCTGACTTTGATGCCAAAGCTGTTCCAACCCCAAAACACTTTCTGGCTACCCCAGCAGGTTGCCTCCATGGTACAGCTTGATAACTGGGACTGGAGAAAGCAGCCCAGTGCCTGGTGGTGGTGGTGGGGGAAGCATGACTGGGGAGCATGGCTCCTGGTGGTGGTGGTGGGGGAGCATGGCTCCTGATGGTGGGGAGCATGGCTACTGGTGGTGGGGAAGCATGGCTCCTGGTGGTGGGGGAGCATGACTCCTGGTGGTGGTGGAGGAAGCATGGCTCCTGGTGGTGGGGGCATAGCTCCTGGTGGTGGTGGGGAGCATGGCTCCTGGTGGTGGGGAGCATGACTCCTGGTGGTGGGAGCATGGCTCCTGGTGGTGAGGGAGCATGTCTCCTAGTGGTGGTGGTGGGGAGCATGGCTCCTGGTGGTGGGGAGCATGGCTCCTGGTGGTGGTGGGGAGCATGGCTCCTGGTGGTGGTGGGGAGCATGGCTCCTGGTGGTGGTGGGGGCATGGCTTCTGGTAGTAGTGGTAGGGAGCATGGCTCCTGGTGGTGGGGTGGGCAAGCTCTGTAGTGGTGGTGGGGAGCATGGCTCCTGGTGGTGAGGAACATGGCTCCTGGTGGTGTGGTGGGAGCATGGCTCCTGGTGGTGGGGGAGCATGGCTCCTGGTGGTGGGGAGCATGGCTCCTGGTGGTGGGGAGCATGGCTCCTGGTGGTGGTGGGGAGCATGGCTCCTGGTGGTGGGGAGCATGGCTCCTGGTGGTGGTGGGGGAGCATGGCTCCTGGTGGTGGGGGCATGGCTCCTGGTGGTGGTGGGGAGCATGGCTCCTGTGGTGGGGACATGGCTCCTGGTGGTGGGGAGCATGGCTCCTGGTGGTGTGGTGGGAGCATGGCTCCTGCTGGTGGGGAGCATGGCTCCTGGTGGTGGGGAGCATGGCTCCTGGTGGTGGTGGGAGCATGGCTCCTGGTGGTGGTGGGAGCATGGCTCCTGGTGGTGGAGCATGGCTCCTGTGGTGTGGGGAGCATGGCTCCTGGTGGTGGGGAGCATGGCTCCTGGTGGTGGGGAGCATGGCTCCTGGTGGTGGGTGGGAGCATGGCTCCTGGTGGTGTGAGGAGCATGGCTCCTGGTGGTGGTGGGGGCATGGCTCCTGGTGGTGGTGGTGGGGAGCATGGCTCCTGGTGGTGGGGAGCATGGCTCCTGGTGGTGGTGGTGGGGAGCATGGCTCCTGGTGGTGGGGAGCATGGCTCCTGGTGGTGGTGGGGAGCATGGCTCCTGGTGGTGGGGGGCATGGCTCCTGGTGGTGGGGGGCATGGCTCCTGGTGGTGGTGGGGGAGCATGGCTCCTGGTGGTGGTGGGAGCATGGCTCCTGGTGGTGGTGGGGGAGCATGGCTCCTAGTGGTGGGGAGCATGGCTCTGGTGGTGGGGAGCATGGCTCCTGGTGGTGGTGGTGGTGGGGAGCATGGCTTCTGGTGGTGGTGGGGGCATGGCTCCTGGTGGTGGGGAGACATGGCTCTTGGTGGTGGTGGTGGGGAGACATGGCTTCTGGTAGTGGTGGGGAGCATGGCTCCTGGTGGTGGGGTGGGGAGCATGGCTTCTGGTAGTGTGGTGGGGGCATGGCTCCTGGTGGTGGGGGAGCATGGCTCTGGTGGTGGTGGTGGGGAGCATGGCTCCTGGTGGTGGTGGGGAGCATGGCTTCTGGTACTAGTGGTGGGGAGCATGGCTCCTGGTGGTGGTGGGGAGCATGGCTCCTGGTGGTGGGAGCATGGCTCCTGGTGGTGGGGGAGCATGGCTCCTGGTGAGTGGTGGGGCATGGCTCCTGGTGGTGGTGGTGGGGAGCATGGCTTCTGGTGTGGTGGGGGAGCATGGCTCCTGGTGGTGGGGGCATGGCTCCTGGTGGTGGTGGGGGCATGGCTCCTGGTGTGGTGGGGAGCATGGCTCCTGGTGGTGGGGGGAGCATGGCTCCTGGTGGTGGTGAGGCATGGCTCCTGGTAGTGGTGGGGAGCATGGCTCCTGGTGGTGGTGGGGAGCATGGCTCCTGGTGGTGGTGGGAGCATGGCTCCTGGTGGTGGGGAGCATGGCTCCTGGTGGTGGTGGTGGGGAGCATGGCTCCTGGTGGTGGGGGAGCATGGCTCCTGGTGGTGGTGGGAGCATGGCTCCTGGTGGTGGGGTGGGGAGCATGGCTTCTGGTAGTGGTGGTGGGGAGCATGGCTCCTGGTGGTGGGAAGCATGGCTCCTGGTGGTGTGGGGAGCATGGCTCCTGGTGGTGGGGAGCATGGCTCCTGGTGGTGGTGGGAGCATGGCTCCTGGTGGTGGGGAGCATGGCTCCTGGTGGTGGTGGGGGCATGGCTCCTGGTGGTGGTGGGGAGCATGGCTCCTGGTGGTGGGGAGGATGGCTCCTGGTGGTGGGGAGCATGGCTCCTGGTGGTGGGGACATGGCTCCTGGTGGTGGTGGGGGAGCATGGCTCCTGGTGGTGGTGGGGAGCATGGCTCCTGTGGTGGGGGAGCATGGCTCCTGGTGGTGGGGGACATGGCTCCTGGTGGTGGGGAGCATGGCTCCTGGTGGTGGGGAGCATGGCTCCTGGTGTGGGGGAGCATGGCTCCTGGTGGTGTGGTGGGGAGCATGGCTCCTGGTGGTGGGGAGGCATGGCTCCTGGTGGTGGGGGAGCATGGCTCCTGGTGGTGGGGGGCATGGCTCCTGGTGGTGTGGTGGGGAGCATGGCTCCTGGTAGTGGTGGGGAGCATGGCTCCTGGTGGTGGGGGTGGGGAGCATGGCTTCTGTGTGGTGGTGGGGAACATGGCTCCTGGTGGTGGTGGGGAGCATGGCTCCTGGTGGTGGGAGCATGGCTCCTGGTGGTGGTGGGGAGCATGGCTCCTGGTGGTGGGGGCATGGCTCCTGGTGGTGGTGGGGAGCATGGCTCCTGGTGGTGGGGAGCATGGCTCCTGGTGGTGGTGATGGGGAGCATGGCTCCTGGTGGTGGGGGCATGGCTCCTGGTGTGGTGGTGGGGAGCATGGCTCCTGGTGGTGGGGGAGCATGGCTCCTGGTGGTGGGGAGCATGGCTCCTGGTGGGTGGGGCATGGCTCCTGGTGTGTGGTGGGAGCATGGCTCCTGGTGGTGGTGGGGGAGCATGGCTCCTGGTGGTGGGGAGCATGGCTCCTGGTGGTGGTGGGGAGCATGGCTCCTGGTGGTGGGGAGCATGGCTCCTGGTGGTGGGGGAGCATGGCTACTGGTGGTGGTGGGGGCATGGCTCCATGGTGCTGGGGGGGCATGGCTCCCTGGTGGTGGTGGGGAGGCATGGCTAGTAGTAGTGGTGGGGGAGCATGGCTCCTGGTGGTGGGGAACATGGCTCCTGGTGGTGTGGTGGGAGCATGGATCCTGGTGGTGGTGGGGATAGCTCCTGGTGGTGGGGGCATGGCTCCTGTGATGGTGGG
Organism: Neoceratodus forsteri; assembly: GCA_016271365.2. Taxonomy (NCBI): domain Eukaryota; kingdom Metazoa; phylum Chordata; order Ceratodontiformes; family Ceratodontidae; genus Neoceratodus; species Neoceratodus forsteri. The sequence continues at coordinate 11,182,645 of JADMNL010000036.1, forward strand.
GAGCATGGCTCCTGGTGGTGGTGATGGGGAGCATGGCTCCTGGTGGTGGGGAGCATGGCTCCTGGTGGTGGTGGTGGGGGCATGGCTCCTGGTGGTGGGGAGCATGGCTCCTGGTGGTGGTGGTGGTGGGGAGCATGGCTCTTGGTAGTGGTGGGGAGCATGGCTCCTGGTGGTGGGGGACATGGCTCCTGGTGGTGGGGAGCATGGTTCCTGGTGGTGGTGGGGGATAGCTCCTGGTGGTGGTGGGGAGCATGGCTCCTGGTGGTGGTGGGGAGCATGGCTCCTGGTGGTGGGGGAGCGTGGCTCCTGGTGGTGGTAGGGGAGCATGGCTCCTGGTAGTGGTGGGGGAGCATGGCTCCTGGTGGTGGTGGTGGGGGAGCATGGCTCCTGGTAGTGGTGGGGAGCATGGCTCCTGGTGGTGGGGAGCATGGCTCCTGGTGGTGGTGTGGGGAGCATGGCTCCTGGTGGTGGTGGGAGCATGGCTCCTGGTGGTGGGGAGCATGGCTCCTGGTGGTGGTGGTGGGGAGCATGGCTCCTGGGTGGGGAGCATGGTTCTGGTGTGGTGGGAGCATGGCTCCTGGTGGTGGGGTGGGGGCATGGCTTCTGGTAGTGTGGTGGGGGAGCATGGCTCCTGGTGGTGGGGAACATGGCTCCTGGTGGTGTGGTGGGGGCATGGCTCCTGGTGGTGGGGAGCATGGCTCCTGGTGGCGTGGTGGGGGCATGGTCCTACTGGTGGTGGGGAAGCATAGGCTCCTGGTGGTGGGGCATGGCTCCTAGTGGTGGTGGTGGGGAGCATGGCTCCTGGTGGGTGGGGAGCATGGCTCCTGGTGGTGGTGGGGAGCATGGCTCCTGGTGGTGGTGGGGAGCATGGCTCCTGGTGGTGGGGGAGCATGGCTCCTGGTAGTGGTGGTGGGGAGCATGGCTCCTGGTGGTGGTGGGAGCATGGCTCCTGGTGGTGGGGGACATGACTCCTGGTGATTGGGGAGCATGGCTCCTGGTGGTGTGGTGGTGGAGCATGGCTTCCGGTGGTGGTGAAGGAGCATGGCTCCTGGTGGTGGTGGTGGGGGAGCATGGCTCCTGGTGGTGGTGGGAGCATGGCTCCTGGTGGTGGGGAACATGGCTCCTGGTGGTGGTGGGGGAGCATGGCTCCTGGTGGTGGGGAGCATGGCTCCTGGTGGTGGGGGTGGGGGAGCATGGCTTCTGGTAGTGGTGGTGGGGGAGCATGGCTCCTGGTGGTGGGGGAGCATGACTCCTGGTGGTGGGGGAGCATGGCTCCTGGTGGTGGTAGTGGGGGAGAATGGTTCCTGGTGGTAGTCATGGGAGAGCATGGCTCCTGGTGGTGGCGGTGTGGGAGAGCATGGCTCCTGGTGGTAGCGGTGGGGGAGCATGGCTCCTGGTGGTGGGGGAGCATGGCTCCTGGTGGTGGTGGTGGGGGAGCATGGCTCCTGGTGGTGGGGGAGCATGGCTCCTGGTGGTGTGGTGGGGGAGCATGGCTCCTGGTGGTGGGGGAGCATGGCTCCTAGTGGTGGTGGGGGAGCATGGCTCCTAGTGGTGGTGGTGGGACATGGCTCTGGTGGTGGGGAGCATGGCTCCTGGTGGTGGTGGGGAGCATGGCTTCTGGTAGTAGTGGTGGGGAGCATGGCTCCTGGTGGTGGGCTTGGGAGCATGGCTTCTGGTAGTGGTGGTGGGAGCATGGCTCCTGGTGGTGGGGGAGCATGGCTCCTGGTGGTGTGGTGGGGGAGCATGGCTCCTGGTGGTGGGGGAGCATGGCTCCTGGTGGTGGTGGAGCATGGCTCCTGGTGGTGGTGGGGGAGCATGGCTCCTGGTGGGTGGGGAGCATGGCTCCTGGTGGTGGGGGGGAGCATGGCTCCTGGTGGTGGTGGTGGGGGAATGGCTCCTGGTGGTGGGGAACATGGCTCCTGGTGGTGTGGTGGGGGCATGGCTCCTGGTGGTGGGGGAGCATGGCTCCTGGTGGTGGGGGAACATGGCTCCTGGTGGTGTGGTGGGGAGCATGGCTCCTGGTGGTGAGGGAGCATGGCTCCTGGTGGTGGTGGTGGGGGAGCATGGCTCCTGGTGGTGGGGGAGCATGGCTCCTGGTGGTGTGGTGGGGGAGCATGGCTCCTAGTGGTGGTGGGGGAGCATGGCTCCTGGTGGTGGGGGAGCATGGCTCCTAGTGGTGGTGGGGGAGCATGGCTCCTGGTGGTGGGGGAGCATGGCTCCTTGTGGTGGTGGTGGGGAGCATGGCTCCTGGTGGTGGGGGAGCATGGCTCCTGGTGGTGGGGGGCATGGCTCCTAGTGGTGCTGGGGGGCATGGCTCCTGGTGATGGTGGGGGAGCATGGCTTCTGGTAGTAGTGGTGGGGGAGCATGGCTCCTAGTGGTGGGGAACATGGCTCATGGTGGTGTGGTGGGAGCATGGATCCTGGTGGTGGTGGGGAGCATGGCTCCTGGTGGTGGGGAGCATGGCTCCTGGTGGTGGTGGGGAGCATGGCTCCTGTGGTGGTGGTGGGGAGCATGGCTCTTGGTGGTGGGAGCATGGCTCCTGGTGATGGTGGAGGAGCATAGCTCCTGGAGGTGGGGGCATGGCTTCTGGTGGTGGGGAGCATGGCTCCTGGTGGTGGGGAGCATGGCTCCTTGGTGGTGGTGGTGGGGAGCATGGCTCCTGGTAGTGGTGGGGGAGCATGGCTCCTGCTGGTGGGGAGACATGGCTCCTGGTGGTGGGGAGCATGGCTCCTGGTGGTGGGTGGGGAGCATGGCTCCTGGTGGTGGGGGAGCATGGCTCCTGGTGGTGGTGGGGAGCATGGCTCCTGGTGGTGGTGGGGGCATGGCTCCTGGTGGTGGGGGAGCATGGCTCCTGGTGGTGGTGGGGGAGCATGGCTCCTGGTGGTGGTGGGGGAGCATGGCTCCTGGTGGTGGTGGGGGAGCATGGCTCCTGGTAGTGGTGGGGAGCATGGCTCCTGGTGGTGGGGAGCATGGCTCCTGGTGGTGGTGGTGGGGAGCATGGCTCTGGTGGTGGTGGGGAGCATGGCTCCTGGTGGTGGGGAGCATGGGTCCTGGTGGTGGTGGTGGGGAGCATGGCTCCTGGAGGTGGGGAGCATGGCTTCTGGTAGTGGTGGGGAGCATGGCTCCTGGTGGTGGGGTGGGGAGCATGGCTTGGTAGTGTGGTGGGAGCATGGCTCCTGGTGGTGGGGAGCATGGCTGCTGGTGGTGTGGTGGGAGCATGGCTCCTGGTGGTGGGGAGCATGGCTCCTGGTGGTGTGGTGGGGGCATGGTTCCTACTGGTGGTGGGAGCATGGCTCCTGGTGGTGGGGGATGGCTCCCTAGTGGTGGTGGTGGGGAGCATGGCTCCTGGTGGTGGTGGGAGCATGGCTCCTGGTGGTGGTGGGGAGCATGGCTCCTGGTGGTGGGGCGTGGCTCCTGGTGGTGGTGAGGCATGGCTCCTGGTAGTGGTGGGGAGCATGGCTCCTGGTGGTGGTGGTGGGGAGCATGGCTCCTGGTAGTGGTGGGGGGCATGGCTCCTGGTGGTGGGAGCATGGCTCCTGGTGGTGGTGGTGGGGAGCATGGCTTCTGGTGGTGGTGAGGAGCATGGCTCCTGGTGGTGGGAGCATGGCTCCTGGTGGTAGTGGTGGGGGCATGGCTCCTGGAGATGGGGAGCATGGTTTCTGGTAGTGGTGGGGAGCATGGCTCCTGGTGGTGAGGTGGGGAGCATGGCTTCTGGTAGTGCTGGTGGGCATGGCTCCTGATGGTGGGGAACATGGCTGCTGGTGGTGTGGTGGGGGCATGGCTCCTGGTGGTGGGAGCATGGCTCTGGTGGTGTGGTGGGGGCATGGTTCCTACGGTGGTGGGGAGCATGGCTCCTGGTGGTGGGGAGCATGGCTCCTAGTGGTGGTGGTGGGGAGCATGGCTCCTGGTGGTGGGGAGCATGGCTCCTGGTGGTGGTGGGGAGCATGGCTCTGGTGGTGGTGGGGGAGCATGGCTCCTGGTGGTGGTTGGGGAGCATGGCTTCTGGTACTAGTGGTGGGGGAGCATGGATCCTGGTGGTGGTGGGGGAGCATGGCTCCTGGTGGTGGGGGAGCATGACTCCTGGTGATGGGGAGCATGGCTCCTGGTGGTGTGGTGGTGGAGCATGGCTCCGGTGGTGGTGAAGGAGCATGGCTCCTGGTGGTGGTGGTGGGGGAGCATGACTCCTGGTGGTGGTGGGGGAGCATGGCTCCTGGTGGTGGGGGAGCATGGCTCCTGGTGGTGGTGGGGGAGCATGGCTCTGGTAGTGGTCGGGGAGCATGGCTCCTGGTGGTGGGTGGGGAGCATGGCTTCTGTAGTGGTGGTGGGGAGCATGGCTCCTGGTGGTGGGGAGCATGACTCCTGGTGGTGGGGAGCATGGCTCCTGGTGGTGGTAGTGGGGAGAATGGTTCCTGGTGGTGTCATGGGAGCATGGCTCCTGGTGGTGGGGTGTGGGGAGCATGGCTCCTGGTAGTGGTGGGGAGCATGGCTCCTGGTGGTGGGGAGCATGGCTCCTGGTGGTGGTGGGGGGAGCATGGCTCCTGGTGGTGGGGGAGCATGGCTCCTGGTGGTGTGGTGGGGGAGCATGGCTCCTGGTGGTGGGGGAGCATGGCTCCTGGTGGTGGTGGGGGAGCATGGCTCCTAGTGGTGGTGGTGGGGGAGCATGGCTCCTGGTGGTGGGGGAGCATGGCTCCTGGTGGTGGTGGGGGAGCATGGCTTCTGGTAGTAGTGGTGGGGGAGCATGGCTCCTGGTGGTGGGGGTGTGGGAGCATGGCTTCTGGTAGTGGTGGTGGGAGCATGGCTCCTGGTGGTGGGGGAACATGGCTCCTGCTGGTGTGGTGGGGGAGCATGGCTCCTGGTGGTGGGGGAGCGTGGCTCCTGGTGGTGGTGGGGAGCATGGCTCCTGGTGGTGGTGGGGAGCATGGCTCCTGGTGGTGGGGGCATGGCTCCTGGTGGTGGTGGGGAGCATGGCTCCTGGTGGTGGTGGTGGGAGCATGGCTCCTGGTGGTGAGGACATGGCTCCTGGTGGTGTGGTGGGGAGCTGGCTCCTGGTGGTGAGAGCATGGCTCCTGGTGGTGGGGAACATGGCTCCTGGTGGTGTGGTGGGGAGCATGGCTCCTGGTGGTGAGGGCATGGCTCCTGGTGGTGGTGGTGGGGGCATGGCTCCTGGTGGTGGGGAGCATGGCTCCTGGTGGTGTGGTGGGGAGCATGGCTCCTGGTGGTGGTGGGGAGCATGGCTCCTGGTGGTGGGGAGCATGGCTCCTGGTGGTGGTGGGGAGCATGGCTCCTGGTGGTGGGGAGCATGGCTCCTGGTGGTGGTGGTGGGGAGCATGGCTCCTGGTGGTGGGGAGCATGGCTCCTGGTGGTGGTGGGGCATGGCTCCTAGTGGTGTGGGGGAGCATGGCTCCTGGTGATGGTGGGGAGCATGGCTTCTGGTAGTAGTGGTGGGGAGCATGGCTCCTAGTGGTGGGGAACATGGCTCATGGTGGTGTGGTGGGGAGCATGGATCCTGGTGGTGGTGGGGAGCATGGCTCCTGGTGGTGGGAGCATGTCTCGTGGTGGTGGTGGGGGCATGGCTCCTGGTGGTGGTGATGGGGAGCATGGCTCTTGGTGGTGGGAGCATGGCTCCTGGTGGTGTGGAGGCATGGCTCCTGGAGGTGGGGCATGGCTTCTGAGTGGTGGGGGCATGGCTCCTGGTGGTGGGGAGCATGGCTCTGGTGGTGGTGGTGGTGGGGGAGCATGGCTCTTGGTAGTGGTGGGGGAGCATGGCTCCTGCTGGTGTGGAGAACATGGCTCCTGGTGGTGGGGATCATGGTTCCTGGTGGTGGTGGGGAGCATGGCTCCTGGTGGTGGGGAGCATGGCTCCTGGTGGTGAGTGGGAGCATGGCTCCTGGTGGTGGTGGGGGCATGGCTCCTGGTGGTGGGAGCGTGGCTCCTGGTGGTGGTGGGGGAGCATGGCTCCTGGTAGTGGTGGGGGAGCATGGCTCCTGGTGGTGGTGGTGGGGAGCATGGCTCCTGGTGGTGGTGGGGGAGCATGGCTCCTGGTGGTGGGAGCATGGCTCCTGGTGGTGGTGGTGGGGAGCATGGCTCTGGTGGTGGTGGGGAGCATGGCTCCTGGTGGTGGGGAGCATGGGTCCTGGTGGTGGTGGTGGGGAGCATGGCTCCTGGAGGTGGGGAGCATGGCTTCTGGTGTGGTGGGGAGCATGGCTCCTGGTGGTGGGGTGGGGAGCATGGCTTCTGGTAGTGTGGTGGGGAGCATGGCTCCTGGTGGTGGGGAACATGGCTGCTGGTGGTGTGGTGGGGAGCATGGCTCCTGGTGGTGGGGAGCATGGCTCCTGGTGGTGTGGTGGGGAGCATGGATCCTACTGGTGGTGGGGAGCATGGCTCCTGGTGGTGGGAGCATGGCTCCTAGTGGTGGTGGTGGGGAGCATGGCTCCTGGTGGTGGGGAGCATGGCTCCTGGTGTGTGGGGCATGGCTCCTGAGTGGTGGTGGGAGGGCATGGCTCCTGGTGGTGAGTGGGGAGCATGGCTTCTGGTACTAGTGGTGGGGGCATGGCTCCTGGTGGTGGTGGGGAGCATGGCTCCTGGTGGTGGTTGGTGGGGAGCATGGCTCCTGGTGGTGTGGTGGGGAGCATGGCTTCCGGTGGTGGTGAGGAGCATGGCTCCTGGTGGTGGTGGGGGCATGGCTCCTGGTGGTGGGGGAGCATGGCTCCTGGTGGTGGGGGCATGGCTCCTGGTAGTGGTGGGGGAGCATGGCTCCTGGTGGTGGGGAGCATGGCTCCTGGTGGTGGGGGTGGGGAGCATGGCTCCTGGTGGTGGGGGAGCATGGCTCCTGGTGGTGTGGTGGGGAGCATGGCTCCTGGTGGTGTGTGGGAGAGCATGGCTCCTGGTGGTGTGGTGGGGAGCATGGCTCCTGGTGGTGGGGAGCATGGCTCCTGGTGGTGGTGGTGGGGAGCATGGCTCCTGGTGGTGGGGAGCATGGCACCTGGTGGTGTGGTGGGGGCATGGCTCCTGGTGGTGGGGAGCATGGCTCCTAGTGGTGGGAGCATAGCTCCTGGTGGTGGTGGTGGGGAGCATGGCTCCTGGTGGTGGGGAGCATGGCTCCTGGTGGTGGTGGAGGCATGGCTCCTGGTAGTGGTGGGGAGCATGGCTCCTGGTGGTGGGGGAGGCATGGCTTCTGCTAGTGGTGGTGGGGAGCATGGCTCCTGGTGGTGGGGAGCATGGCTCCTGCTGGTGGTGGGGAGCATGGCTCCTGGTGGGGGAGCATGGCTCCTGGTGGTGGTGGGGAGCATGGCTCCTGGTGGTGGTGAGGAGCATGGCTCCTGGTGGTGGGGGCGTATGGCTCCTGGTGGTGTGGGAGCATGGCTCCTGGTGGTGGTGGGGAGCATGGCTCCTGGTGGTGAGTGGGGAGCATGGCTCCTGGTAGTGGTGGGGAGCATGGCTCCTGGTGGTGGGGACATGGCTCCTGGTGGTGTGGTGGGGAGCATGGCTCCTGGTGGTGGGGAGCATGGCTCCTGGTGGGTGGGAGCATGGCTCCTGGTGGTGTGGTGGGGAGCATGGCTCCTGGTGGTGGTGGGGAGCATGGCTCCTGGTGGGTGGGAGCATGGCTCCTGGTGGTGGGGAGCATGGCTCCTGGTGGTGGTGGGGAGCATGGCTAGTGGTGGTGGGAGCATGGCTCCTGGTGGTGGTGGGAGCATGGCTCCTGGTGGTGGTGGTGGGAGCATGGCTCCTGGTGGTGGGGAGCATGGCTCCTGGTGGTGTGGTGGGGAGCATGGTCCTGGTGGGTGGTGGGGAGCATGGCTCCTGGTGGGTGGGGAGCATGGCTCCTGGTGGTGGTGGGGAGCATGGCTCCTGGTGGTGGTGGGGAGCATGGCTCCTGGTGGTGGTGGGGAGCATGGCTCCTGGTGGTGGGGAGCATGGCTCCTGGTGGTGGTGGGGGAGCATGGCTCCTGGTGGTGGGAGCATGGCTCCTGGTGGTGAGTGGTGAGGCATGGCTCCTGGTGGTGGGGAGCATGGCTTCTGGTAGTGGTGGGGAGCATGGCTCCTGGTGGTGGGGTGGGGAGCATGGCTTCTGGTAGTGCTGGTGAGGCATGGCTCCTGATGGTGGGGAACATGGCTGCTGGTGGTGTGGTGGGGGCATGGCTCCTGGTGGTGGGAGCATGGCTCCTGGTGGTGTGGTGGGGGAGCATGGTTCCTACTGGTGGTGGGGGAGCATGGCTCCTGGTGGTGGGGAGCATGGCTCCTGTGGTGGGTGGTGGGGAGCATGGCTCCTGGTGGTGGGGGAGCATGGCTCCTGGTGGTGGTGGGGAGCATGGCTCCTGGTGGTGGTGGGGAGCATGGCTCCTGGTGGTGGTGGTGGGGAGCATGGCTCCTGGTTAGTGGTGGGGGAGCATGGATCCTGGTGGTGGTGGGGGCATGGCTCCTGGTGGTGGGGAGCATGCTCCTGGTGTGGGGAGCATGGCTCCTGGTGGTGTGGTGGGAGCATGGCTCCGGTGGTGGTGAGGAGCATGGCTCCTGGTGGTGGTGGTGGGGAGCATGGCTCCTGGTGGTGGTGGGGAGCATGGCTCCTGGTGGTGGAGCATGGCTCCTGGTGGTGGTGGGGAGCATGGATTCTGGTAGTGGTGGGGAGCATGGCTCCTGGTGGTGGGGTGGGAGCATGGCTTCTGGTAGTGGTGGTGGGGAGCATGGCTCCTGGTGGTGGGGACATGGCTCCTGGTGGGTGGGGAGCATGGCTCCTGGTGGTGGTGGTGGGGAGCATGGCTCCTGGTGGTGTGGGGAGCATGGCTCCTGGTGGGTGGGGAGCATGGCTCCTGGTGGTGGGTGGGGAGCATGGCTCCTGGTGGTGGGAGACATGGCTCCTGGTGGTGGTGGTGGGAGCATGGCTCCTGGTGGTGGGAGCATGGCTCCTGGTGGTGGTGGGGAGCATGGCTCCTGGTGGTGGGGGAGCATGGCTCCTGGTGGTGGTGGGGAGCATGGCTCCTTGGTGGTGGTGGGGAGCATGGCTCCTGGTGGTGGAGCATGGCTCCTGGTGGTGGTGGGGAGCATGGCTCTGGTAGTGGTGGGGAGCATGGCTCCTGGTGGTGGTGGTGGGGGAGCATGGCTCCTGGTGGTGGTGGGAGCATGGCTCCTGGTGGTGGGGAGCATGGCTCCTGCTGGTGTGGTGGGGGGAGCATGGCTCTGGTGGTGGGGAGCATGGCTCCTGGTGTGGTGGGGGACATGGCTCCTGGTGGTGGTGGGAGCATGGCTCCTGGTGGTGGGGAGCATGGCTCCTGGTGGTGGTGGGGAGCATGGCTCCTGGTGGTGGTGGGGGAGCATGGCTCCGGTGGTGGGGAACATGGCTCCTGGTGGTGTGGTGGGGAGCATGGCTCCTGGTGGTGGGGGAGCATGGCTCCTGGTGGTGGGGGAACATGGCTCCTGGTGGTGTGGTGGGGAGCATGGCTCCTGGTGGTGAGGGAGCATGGCTCCTGGTGGTGGTGGTGGGGGAGCATGGCTCCTGGTGGTGGGGGAGCATGGCTCCTGGTGGTGTGGTGGGGGAGCATGGCTCCTGTGGTGGTGGGGAGCATGGCTCCTGGTGGTGGTGGTGGGAGCATGGCTCCTGGTGGTGGGGGAGCATGGCTCCTGGTGGTGGGGAGCATGGCTCCTGGTGGTGGGGAGCATGGCTCCTGGTGGTGGGGAGCATGGCTCCTGTGGTGGTGGTGGGGGACATGGCTCCTGGTGGTGGGGCATGGCCCTGGTGGTGGAGCATGGCTCCTAGGTGGTGTGGGGGGGCATGGCTCCTGGTGGTGGTGGGGAGCATGGCTCCTGGTAGTGTGGTGGGGAGCATGGCTCCTGGTGGTGAGGGAACATGGCTCATGGTGGTGTGGTGGGGAGCATGGCTCCTGGTGGTGGTGGGGAGCATGGCTCCTGGTGGTGGGGGAGCATGGCTCCTGGTGGTGGTGGGCATGGCTCCTGGTGGTGGTGGTGGGGAGCATGGCTCCTGGTGGTGGGGAGCATGGCTCCTGGTGGTGTGGTGGGGCATGGCTCCTGGTGGTGGTGGGGAGCATGGCTCCTGGTGGTGGGGGGCATGGCTCCTGGTGGTGGGGAGCATGGCTCCTTGGTGGTGGTGGTGGGGAGCATGGCTCCTGGTGGTGGTGGGAGCATGGCTCCTGGTGGTGGGGAGCATGGCTCCTGGTGGTGGGGAACATGGCTCCTGGTGGTGGTGGGGAGCATGGCTCCTGGTGGTGAGTGGGGAGCATGGCTCCTGGTGGTGGTGGGGAGCATGGCTCCTGGTGGTGGGAGCATGGCTCCTGGTGGTGTGGGAGCATGGCTCCTGGTGGTGGTGGGGAGCATGGCTCCTGGTGGTGTGGTGGGGAGCATGGCTCCTGGTGGTGGTGGGGCATGGCTCCTGGTGGTGGGGAGCATGGCTCCTGGTGGTGGTGGTGGGGAGCATGGCTTCTGGTGGTGGTGGGGGAGCATGGCTCCTGGTGGTGGGGACATGGCTCCTGGTGGTGGTGGTGGGGAGCATGGCTCCTGGTGGTGGGGAGCATGGCTCCTGGTAGTGGTGGGGACATGGCTCCTGGTGGTGGGTGGGAGCATGGCTGCTGGTGTGTGGTGGGGGGCATGGCTCCTGGTGGTGGGGAACATGGCTCCTGGTGGGTGGTGGGGGCATGGCTCCTGGTGGTGGGAGCATGGCTCCTGGTGGTGTGGTGGGGAGCATGGATCCTCTGGTGGTGGGGAGCATGGCTTCTGGTGGTGGGGAGCATGGCTCTAGTGGTGGTGGTGGGGAGCATGGCTCCTGGTGGTGGGGAGCATGGCTCCTGGTGGTGGGGAGCATGGCTCCTGGTGGTGGTGGGGAGCATGGCTCCTGGTGGTGGTGGGGAGCATGGCTCCTGGTGGTGGTGGGGAGCATGGCTCCTGGTAGTGGTGGTGGGAGCATGGCTCCTGGTGGTGGTGGGGAGCATGGCTCCTGGTGGTGGGGAACATGGCTCCTGGTGTGGGTGGGGAACATGGCTCCTGGTGGTGGGGGGAGCATGCTGGTGGTGGTGAGGAGCATGGCTCCTGGTGGTGGTGGGAGCATGGCTCCTGGTGGTGGGGCATGGCTCCTGGTGGTGGGCTGTCGTGGTGGTGAGGGACATGGCTCCTGGTGGTGGTGGGGAGCATGGCTCCTGGTGGTGGGGTGGGGAGCATGGCTCCTGGTGGTGGGGAGCATGGCTCCTGGTGGTGGGGGGGCATGGCTCCTGGTGGTGGTGGGGAGCATGGCTCCTGGTGGTGGTGGTGGGGAGCATGGCTCCTGGTGGTGGGGGAGCATGGCTCCTGGTGGTGGTGGTGGGGAGCATGGCTCCTGGTGGGTGGAGCATGGCTCCTGGTGTGGTGGGGAGCATGGCTCCTGGTGGTGGGGAGCATGGCTCCTAGTGGTGGGGAGCATGGCTCCTAGTGGTGGTGGTGGGGGAGCATGGCTCCTGGTGGTGGGGGAGCATGGCTCCTGGTGGTGGTGGGGGAGCATGGCTCCTGGTTGTGGTGGGGGAGCATGGCTCCTGGTGGTGGTGGTGGGGGAGCATGGCTCCTGGTAGTGGTGGGGGAGCATGGCTCCTGGTGGTGGGAGCATGGCTCCTGGTGGTGGTGGGGAGCATGGCTCCTGGTGGTGGGGGCATGGCTCCTGGTGGTGGTGGGGAGCATGGCTCCTGGTGGTGGTGGGGGAGCATGGCTCTGGTGGTGGTGGGGAGCATGGCTCCTGGTGGTGGTGGGGAGCATGGCTCCTGGTGGTGGGGAGCATGGCTCCTGGTGGTGGTGGGAGCATGGCTCCTGGTGGTGGGGAGCATGGCTCCTGGTGGTGGGGAGCATGGCTCCTGGTGGTGTGGTGGGGAGCATGGCTCCTGGTGGTGGTGGGGAGCATGGCTCCTGGTGGGTGGGGAGCATGGCTCCTGGTGGTGGGGGAGCATGGCTCCTGGTGGTGGTGGGGAGCATGGCTCCTGGTGGTGGTGGGGGAGCATGGCTCCTGGTGGTGGGGGAGCATGGCTCCTGGTGGGTGGTGGGGGAGCATGGCTCCTGGTGGTGGGGAGCATGGCTCCTGGTGGTGTGGTGGGGAGCATGGCTCCTGGTGGTGGTGGGGAGCATGGCTCCTGGTGGTGGGAGCATGGCTCCTGGTGGTGGTGGGGGAGCATGGCTCCTGGTGGTGGTGGGGAGCATGGCTCCTGGTGGTGTGTGGGGAGCATGGCTCCTGGTGGGTGGGGAGCATGGCTCCTGGTGGTGGTGGTGGGGAGCATGGCTCCTGGTGGTGGGGAGCATGGCTCCTGGTGGTGGTGGGGAGCATGGCTCCTGGTGGTGGGGGCATGGCTCCTGGTGGTGGTGGTGGGGAGCATGGCTCCTGGTGGTGGGGAGCATGGCTCCTGGTGGTGGGGAGCATGGCTCCTGGTGGGTGGGGAGCATGGCTCCTGGTGGTGGTGGTGGGGAGCATGGCTCCTGTGGTGGTGGTGGGGAGCATGGCTCCTGGTGGTGGGGGGAGCATGGCTCCTGGTGGTGGGGGGGCATGGCTCCTGGTGGTGGGGGAGCATGGCTCCTTGGTGGTGGGGACATGGCTCCTGGTGGTGTGGTGGGGAGCATGGCTCCTGGTGGTGGTGGGGAGCATGGCTCCTGGTGTGGTGGGGAGCATGGCTCCTGGTGGTGGGGAGCATGGCTCTGGTGGTGGTGGTGGGGAGCATGGCTCCTGGTGGTGGTGGGGAGCATGGCTCCTGGTGGTGGGGTGGGGAGCATGGCTTCGGTGGTGGTGGTGGGGAGCATGGCTCCTGGTGGTGGTGGGGCATGGCTCCTGGTGGTGGTGGGGAGCATGGCTCCTGGTGGTGGGGAGCATGGCTCCTGGTGGTGGGGACATGGCTCCTGGTGGTGTGTGGGAGCATGGCTCCTGGTGGTGGGAGCATGGCTCCTGGTGGTGGGGTGGGGAGCATGGCTCTCTGGTAGTGGTGGTGGGGAGCATGGCTCCTGGTGGTGGGGGACATGGCTCTGGTGGTGGTGGGCATGGCTCCTGGTGGTGGGACATGGCTCCTGGTGGTGGTGGGGAGCATGGCTCCTGGTGGGTGGGGAGCATGGCTCCTGGTGGTGGGGAGCATGGCTCCTGGTGGTGTGGTGGGGAGCATGGCTCCTGGTGGTGGGGGAGCATGGCTCCTGGTGGTGGGGTGGGGAGCATGGCTCCGGTAGTGGTGGTGGGAGCATGGCTCCTGGTGGTGGGGAGCATGGCTCCTGGTGGTGGTGGGGAGCATGGCTCCTGGTGGTGGGGAGCATGGCTCCTGCGTGGTGGGGACATGGCTCCTGGTGGTGAGGTGGGGAGCATGGCTCCTGGTAGTGGGGAGCATGGCTCCTGGTGGTGGGGGTGGGGAGCATGGCTCCTGGTTGGTGGGGAGCATGGCTCCTGGTGGTGGGGGTTGGGAAGCATGACTACTGGTGGTGGTGGGGGAGCATGGCTCCTGGTAGTGATGATCTGATGCAGCCACTGTGTCTCCATTTCTTCCCTTCACTGAGGTCAAGACACCCCACATACACTGAAGATGCATTTGCTGCTCCATGGGCACATATCTCTTCCAGACTTCAGTTACTACACTCCTCTGGGTGCAGGAAGGGCCTGGCAAAGCTTCAATTAAAGCCTTCCCTCCCATAATTAAGGTACAGCACCACAGCAAACACCCCACCCGATGACAACCTAATGTTTGTGGGACCTCCCTAAGCAGGGTTATTTTTTAAGCATTCTCTACCCATTCAGCCTCTCTTCCTGATCAGGCAGGCTATACTGAGGCAGGCTGTACTGTGTCAGGATGCATCATGATAGGTTATATTGTGGAAGGCTGTATTGTAATAAGTTGTATTGTGGCAGGCTGTCTCTTGGTAGGCTGTGTCATGGCAGACTGTATTGTGACAGGCTATATTGTGGCAGGCTATATCTTGGTAGGCTGTATCATGGCAGGTTCTATTGTGGCAGGTTGTATCTTGATAAGTTCTATTGTGGCAGGTTGTATTGTGGTAGGTTGTAGCATGGCAGGCTGTCTCATGATAGGTTGTATTGTAGCAGGTTGTATCATGGTAGACTGTATTGTGACAGACTGTATCGTGGTAGGCTGTATCATGATGGGTTGTATTGTGGCAAGATGTATTGTGGTATGTACTGTGGCATGGTGTATCATGGTAGGTTGTATTGTGGCAAGATGTATTGTGGTATGTACTGTGGCATGCTGTATCATGGTAGGTTGTATTGTGGCAAGATTTATTGTGGTATGTACTGTGGCATGCTGTATCATGGTAGGTTGTATTGTGGCAAGATGTATTGTATGTACTGTGGCATGCTGTATCATGGTAGGTTGTATTGTGGCAAGTTGTATTGTGGTATGTACTGTGGCATGCTGTATCATGGTAGGTTGTATTGTGGCAAGATGTATTGTGGTATGTACTGTGGGTATGCTGTATTTCGTGGTAGGGTTGTATTGTGGCAAGATGTATTGTGGTATGTACTGTGGCATGCTGTATCATGGTAGGTTGTATTGTGGCAAGATGTATTGTGGTCTGTACTGTGGCATGCTGTATCATGGTAGGTTGTATTGTGGCAAGATGTATTGTGGTATGTACTGTGGCATGCTGTATCATGGTAGGTTGTATTGTGGCAAGATGTATTGTGGTATGTACTGTAGCATGCTGTATCATGGTAGGTTGTATTGTGGCAAGATGTATTGTGGTCTGTACTGTGGCATGCTGTATCATGGTAGGTTGTATTGTGGCAAGATGTATTGTGGTATGTACTGTGGCATGCTGTATCATGGTAGGTTGTATTGTGGCAGGTTGTATTGTGGAAAGCTGTATCATGGCAAGTAAGCTCAAGGCATTCTGATGCCATTTTAGAAGTTTCTGCCTATCCCAGTGATGTTCATTGTGTGACCGTTTCTACAGGGCATGAAGAGTAAAATAAAACGTTTAATGAACTGTACATTTTGCTGGACCAATAGTGCACTAACTGGGGAGCTGTGTGCCATGCTGGTGACCTGGGTTACTGCCCTGAGTCCAGGTTGCTGGAGTGACGGCCTACGCCCACACACACACACACACAGCCTCTGGAGGACTGGTAGGCTGTCTTGGTCTGGCTCTCTTGAATGTTGGCTCAGGAATTGGAGCACTTGGGATAGTTTGGAGGTAAGGTGTGATGCACACAGGCTCCAGACTGGCATGCCAGTGCGTGGGCAGGTTTTAGGGCCATAGCTGTCTGTGTCCCTGAGGGAGGACGGGGACAGACAACTGCAAAACAGCACCTCTGGTGTCTAGGAACCTACACCTCAACCCTAGCCATACCAGATTTTTGTTTCTGGGGAAGACGTTTCTGAAGGCTCCGTCATGCAGAAGTCATGTGGGATGCCAGCTGGAGGTGAGGAGGTTGTTAGGGCTGGTGACCTGAATGAGGCTTAGTCTGGGACCTTTACTACCAGCTATAGATATGTAGGTGTGTAAAGCCTTCTCTGCTCTTGCCAGCCCAGACCCTAGATGATGAGTCTCCAGCACTGAGCTGCTAGCTGCGTTAACAGGCCACTCCCAAAGCAGTCTGTAACGGAGACTTAGTATGATAACACCAGCCGGGTTTGAGGGAGTGAATTTTTTAATGGGTTATCCACTTTCCCAGTGTGATTACCTCCTATTGGTCAAGACAAACTGGAGTGGAGGTATCAGTTATAGGGAAGAGCTAGGCTTTCTCTGTTTGGTAAAGTGATGAGAAATGTGTGCTATGGTGTGCCTAGAATGAATCCATCTGCCAGCCGGGCAGACTGAAACCCACGAGATGCCATCAGATCTGTCGCTACCTGAGCATCGTGGGACCTCCTCCACATGATGAGGTCTAGTCTTAGTTAATTAGATGACCAGCTTAAAGCAAGCCCCAATCCCAGTCACAGAATGCTGCAGTGGAAGCTGGTTGCCTCAGAACCTGCATACTCGATTCATTTACTGCAGTCAAGTTGGGCTGCCTTTCCTGCTTAAACCCAGTCTAACAGGAACCACATGCCTCTTCATTACCTGATTTAACAGAACAGTGGATGTGAGCTTTTGACTCGTAATACACCCAGTCGAACCCCGCCTCCACCGCCAGCCTGGCCAGCATGCCATACTTCTTGCGGTCCCGGTCTGACGTGGTCACATCCATGGCCCTTCCCTCGTAGTGCAGTGAATCTGCAGAGTGATGCCCGTCCTCGTCCCAGCTCTCTGTCACTCGCAGCTTCACCCCTGGCCACTGGTTCATGACGGCAATTGCAAGGGAGTTCAGTTTGTCCTCACAGCGCTGGATTGAAAAGGAAAACAAAGAGAATGTGATGAAATCTATTGCTCCTTGTAAGTACAGATGCCAGGCGTGCCATGGCCGCATGCCTTCTGTGAGTTACTAACAATCACCCCAGTCTGGTACATCCTAGCAGACAGAGAATGGCTGATTCAGTTAAAGGGACAGAACATCAGCAGCGACCAGAAAATATCTGATTCAGTTACAGTGGAGCCCTGTTATCAGAACAAACAAAACACTGAGCACAAATGGCCTTATAAGAGGGCTTCTTTGAAAACAGTGGAAATGAACGTTTTACAGAGATTTTCCTGATTTCTGTGACAAAACTGCCTAGGAATCAGCAGGGCTCAAACCTCATAACATTCCCCAAAACTACATATTTCTGGATATTCCATTTGTTATTACTAAAGGCATTTGCAGGAAAATGGGCACTTTGTCCCTTAGATTCATTTGTTCCTGTTGCTTTCCCTGCTTTTAAATAATAATTCTCTGCCATGACATCAGAATCGTTTCCATGGAAACGGACTGTGATGTCACCAGCAGAGGATTCTGATTTCACAGCAGGAATTAGCGACTGGAATATAGATTAAGCCTACGGGGAAGAGATCCTGTTACAATCAAAATGTCTTCGGTAATAAAAATTGGAAGATCCTGAAGTTAAAATATGGGGTGAATTTTGTATAGCTATGTTCTACTGATTCCAACTCTGAATTGTTTGCTAGAAACTAGTAAATATCTTCAATATATGAGGAAATGGGACCCCAAATCTGTTTTTCTAGGTGTATTTTTTTTAAATCATTGTTTTTTTCTTGTGCCAGTGTCTCGTCTCCCTCATCAGTTACACCCAGTGACCCCCCAGCCCATTGAACATTAACCAGTTTACCAAGCAGGAGGCTCCCCCTCCCTCCCAGGCAGACCTTATCTGGTCTGAACAGGTGGCAGGTTTCATGGTGTGGGCCAAGTATGTGGGCATTTGTTATTTAGATGGAGACCAGGTGTTTATGGCCCTTTCTTCTGTTCCTTCCCTCCTCCAACATGACTCGGGTCTAGCCTGTGATGGCCTAACCCACAAGTGCACACCCAGTGGATTTTGCTACACAGTCAATCCAGGTCTTTTTTTTTTATTTTGTTCCTCTGCTGTGCCCCGCGGCTCACCACTCCTTTGGGCTGCAACAGGGTCCCTTATGCCCACTGGTCTCACCCTCCACCACCTACTTCTCTGATATTTCCCCACTGTCTATCTCTGTAGTCTAAGGGCTCCAGCTTATTCCTGCTGGGGGGCCTCCCTCCCTCCCTGGGGACTGAGGAGGGGAGCGACACTTCCAAGTGCCCTGGGAGGATTCACAGGAGTCGAGGGGATGAGGGAGCAGTGTGCCTGGGGGATGGGTGGCATGGGGGGGGACATGGCAGCCATCATCTGGGTCGTAAGGGGGCATTTTTCATTTTTTTCTGGGGCCCCTCCCACCTCCCACAGTTGTGTGGCCATGGCAGTGTCCTGGGGACGAGGTCATTTGGCGGTGTGTGGTCATCCACACCACCAAGAATGCCTCCACTAAGCCACTTCCAGGAGCCACTACAGAGCAGTCCAACATGGCCCTCCCCCTGGGAGGGAAGCATCCAAGGTATGCTCTGACCCCCCTTCCTGCCGACCTCTGTGCTGGACATCTGGGCTCGGGATGTGAACCCGGATTGCCAGCGTGCCAGAGTGATGCCCATTGCTGGGCACCATGAAGCCATGGCTCTTTTTTTTGTTTTGTTAAATTTATTGCTTGTGCCCCTGATTCTCTGGGCCAGTCCTCTAGCTAGGAGCCATCAGGCCATCCTCGGTCCCCTGCCTGACCCATCACAGCCTGTCCCCTTGCAGCCTTGGTTTACTCTCCGGCAGGGGTAGGCGGTGGCCAGCTACACCCCGGTTGAGCACCTTGTTGGGCAGCCTGTGGTAGCAGTGTGGACTGCCCAATATTTACCGGGTCCCACCAGAATCCAGCACCAGGGTCAAGCTTTTTGTTCCTGGTGCCGATGATCCCCTGGCGATGTTGGCACACACACGGGGAGACCAACGCACTGAACACAGGTCCCCCAGCCGATGTCACCCCCTCCCGTTGCGAGGCATTCTCGGCTGTACTGCCTCTTGTGGTCATCCAGGTGGCAGGATAGCAGGGGAACGGCAGCCTCCCCCTCCCTCCCTCCTGTTGAAGGACTTCTTTCCCCACCCCAGCCGTCCCTCCAACAGCCAAGGCTCGTTCCTGAACATCGGTGTCACAAGCTTTAGCTGTACCACTGCACTAGTGGGCTGGCTCCACGGGTCTATTTTGTAACCTTTCATGATTTTAAGGAGCCACTCCCTATTATAATAAAAAGCTTAAAAAACACTAGGACTACATTAATTATGCTTTACTTGTATTGGTTTCTAATTCTTTGTTATTTTTATTACGTTTCTCTGCTTTTGGTCTACTAAATATTGTAAATAATGCAGCAATTATTTCACCGAGTCTTTGAAAATGTATCTAACTCTCCCTTGCTAGCCACACAATTCCTGTTTGTGACATCACATGCTGTTCTCATGGTGAGCACTATGATGACATAAACAAAAGCACTGTGAGGTTAACAGGGGAGAGGCAAATGTTTTCAGATGTTTTCTATACAGACTTCTTGATGGATTACCAAGATGTGCTGTAAATCATGGAAAGGAACATTGAAAATGAAAAAAAAAATTTCTAGTAAATTGTAACAGATGAAACATCTTTTGTATGAAAGCACATGCTGAAGGGCAGAGTTGCTCTTTAAATATCTCAACTGTATCTCCTTTCAGTATCCTTGTTTCTGGATAGAAGAACCCCAGGTACTTCAGCCTTTTCCTCAAATGTCATAATAAAAGTTATACTAGTATTTTTATTAACTGCATTTGTCAGTAATCTTTGCTGAAAACATAAATTGCACCACTGCTGTAACAAATCAACATACCCTTTGAGGGCGTACTAGTTCTTTTATAAGACATAAGCTGGAAAGACCTGTAAACTGGGGTCACCTGATCTGTGAGTGTGGTGATGCTGCATTTCTGTTACACACACACACACACCTGCCTTGGCATATGGCACATAACTGGCACAACTGGTTGGCATTTGCTTCAGCAAGCCTGAACCAACTAAGCATGGAGACTGGGTTATACTTGTGACCCTCCCAGCGAGGATGAAGGGCACAGTGTTTCTTTCACAAAGTGCCACCTTTATAACCGATGCACAGAGCCGCGGCAGCCAAGTACCTATGGGTTTTACAGAGCAGTACATTTTCTGGTGTTTATCCTGGTAACGTGATGTTATTCACCAGCAAGACCCCTACAATTCTACAGCTCTGTGGCTGAAGAACTGACCACAGAACACACACGCTGATGCGGAATGTGTCAACACAGAATTACCAATTTTTTGTCATTGTTATTCAAAAAATGCTATTTTTCACAATTCCAGGCACTTTTTCCCACCTTTGTTTGTCCCTTAGCTCCTCCTCCATGCTCGGTATCAGATGAAGACATCACATGGCACATAAGCCGATGGCAGGACAGAACACAGCCACAGAATCAAATAACGTCTGCTGCAGAAGGGAAGCCAAGCAACCACAGAGGCTCAGAAGCCCTGCCCCAGGATGTAGGGCCAGAGTACCAAAGAGATCTAGGGGCCTGCCTACCAGTAACCTACACTTTGCTTCATTGTCTTGTATGAACCTTGGTGCCAGCATGTGTAAAAGCGCAACTCTCAACACATATAGCTATAATTATTCCCTTTCCCATCCAGTGAGTAATTGTCCTACACTGTTGCCATGAACTTTAGTGTACCGTTAGTAACCTTCATTTGTGTGTCTGATTTGGAAGTTCTTGTGTGTCCTACTATTACACACAGTAAACTAAACACTTTTTACTCTGCTATATCGCAGGACCCCCATGAGAATGAGATACTGTATCTCATGGGTTCATCCTGCCATCTGCTTGATGCAAATAATAATAATGAAGGCATGTTATTGGGCAACATGTTCCTGTAAAGTACTAGAATCCTTGTGTATCTGAGAGTACAGCTTTACCATCTCAGCTGCCCACCAAACGCCACAACTGATGGCCAGTACTTGCAACTGAAGGCTAGTAACTGGCTAACAGTTTGGAAAACAGACCGTTCTGGACAGTAGATATTGGCCCACCAATCCAGGACTGCAGATTTAACATCACCAAATAAGTTTATTTAAAAGCACAGGAGGATGACAAAACCACTGGGCATGAGCTCATTTACAATGGGGTCCTGGAGTGCCTTACCAATAGGTTACTCTGACTGGCTAATGATTCCATACTCTGGCTAAAAAAAACTATTAACTGATCATTCATTTCAGAAGCAACTCATAGTGAAAAGTCCCTGCAAATCATAGCCCTGGAAGTATGTACTGGCCCCACCAAGCTGTTACTACCGAGCTACTCTGGACACTTGTGTCACAGACCCCAGCATGCCCACTGGACTGGTAAGGGCACCAATGGGCACATTTCATGGCTGAGGTTCATGACACATTCTGCAGCATGCCCCAGTGCAGGTAGGAGTGTCAATGGGCACATTTTAAAAATACTGTTTACTTGACTTAAGCACCTGTTTAACCTTGTGATTCCTGCTGTTCCCTGTACCCCATGTATGTTACCCACTCCCTGACCTGTACCTGCTATTAATCTACTGTACCCCAATGTTTATGTATGCACTCACTGTAACTTAATATGCATTTCACTCTATTCTACTGTATTTTACATCTATGTATGTAGTCATTGTAACTAACTCCGGGTCACCCCTGAAAAAGGAATCTCTGGTCTCAGTGGGCTTACCTGGTTACCAAAATCTAAATAAATAATACAATTTAATGGCCTTTGCTCATGTCACATTCCGAAGCATGACCTTGGGCTGGTAAGAGCACTGATGGGCACATTCCATGGCCAATGCCTGCATCGCATTCCCTATCACGCCCCAGTGCTTGTAAAGGCAGTGATGGGCACATTTAATTGTCAGTGCTCATGACACATTTCACGGCATGCTCCTTTGCTGGTAAGGGCACTGATGGACCCATTTAATGTCTGATGCATGTGTCACATTTCACAGTAAGCCCCTTTGTTGGTAAGGGCACCAATGAGTACATTTAATGGCCAATGCTCGCGGCAACATTCTGCAGAGCACCCCTTGCTGGTGGGTGCAACTGGCGACACAATGTCTGCATCAGGAAACATTCTGACAGCACACCCTTGGGCTATAAAGGGCACCAAGGAGTACATTTAATGGCTAATGCCTGTGAAACATTCTGCAGCACCCTCTGTGCTTGTAACAGCACCAAAGGGTACATTTAATAGCTGGATTCTGTTATGACATTCTACAGCACACACCTGTGCTGGTAAGGGCACTAAAAGGTACATTCAGTGGCTAATGCTTATGTCACACTGTGCAGCACACCCCTTTGCTAATAAAGGCACCAGTGGGTACATTTACTGGCTGATGCTCATGTTACATTCCGCAGCATGCCCCAGTGCTGACAAGGGCACCAGTGGGTACATTTACTGGCTGATGTTCATGTTACATTCTGCAGCATGCCCCAGTGCTGACAAGGGCACCAGTGGGTACATTTACTGGCTGATGCTCATGAAACATTCTGCAGAGCACACCTGTGCTGGTAAGGATGCCGGCAGGCACATTTAATGCTGCCGTTCACTTTTCATTGCAAACTACAACAAAGAAATAGCTCCTTGGGGGTTTCAGCTTCAGCTGGTAATTAATTAACCAGAACTCCCCCCATCCCATTTCAGTTTTTTAATAGTAGTCTGATTCTTAAAACTAATGGACCTGAAACTAATAACTAACTTATTCATTTAAATAAGAAAGAGTATCAACTTAAAGGGACAGGAGCCAGACCGCCTCCCTCCTCAGTACTCTCCAGTTTGCTACACATTTCCAATTTCTTGCCTAGTCACAAAGTATTTGCAGCTGTGAAATAACCATAGATGGAAACACAAACAAAGTAATGGGAGGGAGTGGAAAGATGGATGACAATTACTACAGCGAATATGCACAGTAGCCCCTCGGGACTAGACATGGGTCTAGCAGTTTAAACTCTGACTCGACTTACAGCACCAGGTTTGAGGCTGGGATCCTGTAGTTTTCGAGGACCCCTATGCCAGTGCACTGGTGTGGAGGGGAGGCAGCAGGGAACAACACCGTGGACATGGGTGTAATCTCCTTACAGAAAAAGCTAACACCTTTTGGGGGGGTGGCTAATAGACTTTGACATTTGGCTAAAGTGCTGATCGGGAAGTGATCCAGTACCACCACCAAGGAAGCCAATCCCACCTATTTAATCTTCACAGAGTTCTCACATCCTTTCATCACAACCTGACCTTAGTAGGATGTCACTGTCTCTCTTTTTCCTTGTATTTAGCACTGCCATTAACTTATAGCACTGACAGATGATTCAATTAGCAATGCTTTTTTTACTTGGATTTCACAGCTAGTAAACCATGACTGCTGAAGGAGCAGCAGAAAGGAAACCCAGCAGATAGCAGTGACAGACAGTGAATGGGAAACATAGCCCAAGGGAGAGGCAGAAAGCAGTAAAGAGAGAGACAGAGGGATATGGAGTGTGAGGCAGAACAAAATCGAGAGGGACAGAGAGAGAGAGAGAGGAATTTGGAGTGTGAGGCAGAGCAAAAATGAGAGGGACAGAGAGAGAGAGAGAGGGAGAAAGAGACAGAGAGAGAGAGACAGACAGACAGAGAGAGAGCGGGGAGAGAGAGAGGGAGAGAGTGGGATATGGAGTGTGAGGCAGAACAAAAACAAGAGAGACAGACAGAGAGAGAGAGGGGAGAGAGAGAGAGAGTGGGGAGAGAGAGAGAGAGACAGAGAGGGATTTGGAGTGTGAGGCAGAGCAAAAATGAGGGGGACAGAGAGAGAGACAGAGAGAGAGAGAAGAGAGAGAGACAGACAGAGAGAGAGAGAGAGAGAGAGAGACAGAGAGAGAGGGAGGAGAGAGAGAGAGGATAGGAGGTGAGGCAGAGCAAAAATGAGAGGGACAGAGAGAGAGAGAGACAGACAGAGAGAGAGAGAGAGACAGAGATACAGAGAGAGAGAGAGAGAGACAGACAGAGAGAGAGAGAGACAGAGAGGGAGAGAGTGGGAGATGGAGTGTGAGGCAGAGCAAAAATGAGAGGGACAGAGAGAGCGACAGAGAGACTGAGGGGGAGAGAGAGAGAGAGCAACAGAGAGAGAGAGATGGGGAGAGAGAGAGTGAGGGATATGGAGTGTGAGACAGAGGAAAAATGAGAGAGAGGGGGGAATGAATGAGAGAGGAATACAGATAAAAGGGAGAGAGATGGAAGGGAAAAGAGTGGTGAGAGAAGGGAAAGAGTTGAAAAAGAAGGGGAACAAGAGTAGAGGAATACAGATAAGAGGGGAGAGAAAGGAGGGAATAAAGGAATAAGTAATACAGGGAGAAGGGACAGAGACTAGAGATTCAAACAGATGGGGAGAGATACAGAGGAAGAGTGAGAGAATAAGGGAGAAAACTAGAGAGAGGAGAGAGGGGGTCACACAGTGTGACACAGCAAAAATGAGCAGGACAGAGAGAAGAGGAGAGGACTGGAGAAAAGGGTCAAGAGATGGGAGGAAGAGAAGGGAAGAAAAAAATACAATGACAAGGGGGAGAGACAGCTACAGAGAGAATGAGAGAGAGAGAGAAAGATAGAAGAGGATAGAGAAGAGAGCAGTACAGACAGAAGGGGAACAGAGATACACAGAAGGGGAAGAGAGGAGAGAGGAGAGAAATACACAGAAGGGCAGAGAAAAGGGCAAAGGCAGATGTACATAGAAATGGAGCGAGATATGCTGACCAAGTGGCAGAGTGGTAGTACCACTGCCCGCCGTGCCTGTGACCCGGGATTGGGAGCAATTGCTGGTTGCCAGCCAGGGAGGGAAGGATGAGTGTCCGATGAACTGCTCTCTCTTCTCCCGGGGGCAGGAAGGTGCTCTGTTCCCAGCTAATGACTGCAACAAGCTGGAGGTCTGCTGGCAGTGTGGGTCTGTAGGGCAGCACAGGAAGGGAGGGAGCTGCGGGACTTCAACAATAAGCATGCTTGCCTCCACACATGCACACATCTGAATATGCACTCCAGCACGGGGAGCAGGCAGAATATTGGAAAATCTAGGAGCCTGGGCTTCATCATGCCCTGCCTGTGTCCAGGCGGTCCACCCTGCCACGCCGGTCCTGGAGTACATCTGGATATGTCTGTTGGGAGGGGAGGGAGGATGGCCCTCCCCCTGCTGCCCTGCCATGGGGGGGAATCCACAGGGGAATAAGCTCTTGGACAGTAGGAGCTAAGGGACAGCCTTTGGGCATGGGAACAGGGTTAATGGTCATCCAGATCTGCTGGGGGAGGATACAAACCTTTATGGGAAAAGAAATGGGGAGAGAGCAGTACAGAAAGAAGGGGAGAGGGTGAAATAGACTGAAGGTGAGAGGCTGAAATACAGAGAGAAAGGAAGAGGGGAGAGAAATAGAAGAACAGATAGGAAGAGAGAGGCAGAGAGAGAGTGATACAGAGATGAGAGGAGAGAGGCAGAGAGAGAGAGTGATACAGAGATGAGAGAGAGAGAGAGAGAGTGATACAGAGATGAGAGGACAGAGGCAGGGAGAGAGTGATACAGAGATGAGAGGACAGAGGCAGGGAGAGAGAGTGATACAGGGATGAGAGGAGAGAGGCAGGGACAGAGTGATACAGAGATGAGAGGAGAGAGGCAGGGACAGAGTGATACAGAGATGAGAGGAGAGAGGCAGAGAGAGAGAGTGATACAGGGATGAGAGGACAGAGGCAGGGAGAGAGAGTGATACAGGGATGAGAGGACAGAGGCAGGAGAGAGTGATACAGAGATGAGAGGACAGAGGCAGGGAGAGAGTGATACAGGGATGAGAGGACAGAGGCAGGGAGAGAGTGATACAGAGATGAGAGGACAGAGGCAGGGAGAGAGAGTGATACAGGGATGAGAGGAGAGGGGAGGGACAGAGTGATACAGGGATGAGAGGACAGAGGCAGGGAGAGAGAGAGTGACAGAGATGAGAGGACAGAGGCAGGGACAGAGTGATACAGAGATGAGAGGACAGAGGCAGGGGAGGTGATACAGAGATGAGAGGACAGAGGCAGGGAGAGAGAGTACAGAGATGAGAGGGACAGAGGCAGGAGAGAGGTGATAGAGAGGAGAGAGGCAGGGAGAGAGAGAGACAGAGATGAGAGGACAGAGGCAGGGAGAGTGATACAGAGATGAGAGGACAGAGGCAGGGAGAGGTGATACAGAGATAAGAGGACAGAGGCAGGGAGAGAGGTGATAGGAGATGAGAGGCAGGGAGAGAGAGAGAGAGAGAGTGATACAGAGATGAGAGGAGAGAGGCAGGGACAGAGTGATACAGAGATGAGAGGACAGAGGCAGGGAGAGAGAGTGATACAGGGATGAGAGGACAGAGGCAGGGAGAGAGAGTGATACAGGGATGAGAGGACAGAGGCAGGGAGAGAGAGTGATACAGAGATGAGAGGAGAGAGGCAGAGAGAGAGAGGATAGAGAGATGAGAGAGGCAGGGAGAGAGAGAGAGTGATACAGAGATGAGAGGACAGAGGCAGGGAGAGAGAGTGATACAGGGATGAGAGGACAGAGGCAGGGAGAGAGAGTGATACAGGGATGAGAGGACAGAGGCAGGGAGAGAGAGTGATACAGAGATGAGAGGACAGAAGCAGGGAGAGAGTGATACAGAGATGAGAGGACAGAGGCAGGGAGGGAGAGAGAGAGGACAGAGGCAGGGAGAGAGAGTGATACAGGGATGAGAGGAGAGAGGCAGGAAGAGAGAGTGATACAGGGATGAGAGGACAGAGGCAGGGACAGAGTGATACAGAGATGAGAGGACAGAGGCAGGAAGAGAGAGTGATACAGAGATGAGAGGACAGAGGCAGGGAGAGAGAGTGATACAGAGATGAGAGGACAGAGGCAGGGAGAGAGAGTGATACAGAGATGAGAGGACAGAGGCAGGAGAGAGAGTGATAGAGAGATGAGAGGACAGAGGCAGAGAGAGAGTGATACAGAGATGAGAGGACAGAGGCAGGGAGAGAGAGTGATACAGAGATGAGAGGACAGAGGCAGGAAGAGAGAGTGATACAGAGATGAGAGGACAGAGGCAGAGAGAGAGTGATACAGAGATGAGAGGACAGAGGCAGGAGAGAGAGTGATACAGAGATGAGAGGACAGAGGCAGGGACAGAGTGATACAGGGATGAGAGGACAGAGGCAGGGAGAGAGAGTGATACAGGGATGAGAGGACAGAGGCAGGGACAGAGTGATACAGGGATGAGAGGACAGAGGCAGGGAGAGAGAGTGATACAGGGATGAGAGGAGAGAGGCAGGGAGAGAGTGATACAGAGATGAGAGGACAGAGGCAGGGAGAGAGAGTGATACAGGGATGAGAGGACAGAGGCAGGGAGAGAGAGTGATACAGGGATGAGAGGAGAGAGGCAGGGACAGAGTGATACAGAGATGAGAGGAGAGAGGCAGGAAGAGAGAGTGATACAGGGATGAGAGGAGAGAGGCAGGGACAGAGTGATACAGAGATGAGAGGACAGAGGCAGGGAGAGAGAGTGATACAGAGATGAGAGGACAGAGGCGGGAGAGAGTGATACAGAGATGAGAGGACAGAGGCAGGGAGAGAGAGTGATGGGAGATGAGAGGACAGAGGCAGAGAGAGAGGATACAGAGATGAGAGGACAGAGGCAGGGAGAGAGGTGATACAGAGATGGAGGACAGAGGCAGGGAGGTGATACAGGATGAGAGGACAGAGGCAGGGAGGAGAGAGTGATACAGGGATGAGGGACAGAGGCAGGGAGAGAGTGATACAGGGATGAGAGGAGAGAGGCAGGGACAGAGTGATACAGAGATGAGAGGACAGAGGCAGGGAGAGAGTGATACAGAGATGAGAGGAGGCAGGGACAGGTGATACAGGATGAGAGGGACAGGCGGAGAGAGTGATACAGAGATGAGAGGACAGAGGCAGGAGAGAGTGATACAGAGATGAGAGGACAGAGGCAGAGAGAGGTGATACAGAGATGAGAGGACAGAGGCAGGAAGGTGATACAGAGATGAGAGCAGAGGCAGGAGAGAGTGATACAGAGATGAGAGGACAGAGGCAGGGAGAGTGATACAGAGAGGAGAGGACAGAGGCAGGAGAGAGAGATACAGAGATGGGAGGACAGAGGCAGGAGAGAGGATACAGGATGAGAGGACAGAGGCAGGGAGAGAGTGATGAGATGAGAGAGGCAGGAGAGAGAGAGAGAGAGAGTGATACAGAGAGAGAGGACAGAGGCAGGGAGAGAGTGATACAGAGATGAGAGGACAGAGGCAGGGACAGAGTGATACAGAGATGAGAGGACAGAGGCAGGGAGAGAGTGATACAGAGATGAGAGGACAGAGGCAGGGAGAGAGAGTGATAGAGAGATGAGAGAGGCAGGGAGAGAGAGAGAGAGAGAGTGATACAGAGATGAGAGGACAGAGGCAGGGAGAGAGTGATACAGAGATGAGAGGACAGAGGCAGGGAGAGAGTGATACAGAGATGAGAGGACAGAGGCGGGGAGAGAGTGATAGATGAGAGGAGGCGGGAGAGAGAGAGAGAGAGTGATACAGAGATGAGAGGAGAGAGGCAGGGACAGAGTGATACAGAGATGAGAGGACAGAGGCAGGGAGAGAGAGTGATACAGGGATGAGAGGACAGAGGCAGGGAGAGAGAGTGATACAGGGATGAGAGGACAGAGGCAGGGAGAGAGAGGTGATACAGAGATGAGAGGAGAGAGCAGAGAGGTGATGAGAGATGAGAGGGGCAGGGGAGAGAGAGGTGATACAGGATGGAGGACAGAGGCAGGGAGAGAGGTGATACAGGGGATGAGAGGACAGAGGCAGGAGAGAGTGATACAGGGATGAGAGGACAGAGGCAGGAGAGAGTGATACAGCGATGAGAGGACAGAGGCAGGGAGAGAGTGATACAGAGATGAGAGGACAGAGGCAGGGAGGGAGAGAGAGAGTGATACAGAGATGAGAGGACAGAGGCAGGGAGAGAGAGTGAGAGTGATACAGGGATGAGAGGAGAGAGGCAGGAAGAGAGAGTGATACAGGGATGAGAGGACAGAGGCAGGGACAGAGTGATACAGAGATGAGAGGACAGAGGCAGGAAGAGAGTGATACAGAGATGAGAGGACAGAGGCAGGGAGAGAGTGATACAGAGATGAGAGGAGAGAGGCAGGGAGAGAGAGTGATACAGGGATGAGAGGAGAGAGGCAGGGACAGAGTGATACAGAGATGAGAGGACAGAGGCAGGAGAGAGAGTGATACAGGGATGAGAGGACAGAGGCAGGGAGAGAGAGTGATACAGAGATGAGAGGACAGAGGCAGGGAGAGAGAGTGATAGAGAGATGAGAGGACAGAGGCAGAGAGAGAGAGTGATACAGGGATGAGAGGACAGAGGCAGAGAGAGTGATACAGAGATGAGAGGACAGAGGCAGGAGAGAGAGTGATACAGGGATGAGAGGAGAGAGGCACGGACAGAGTGATACAGGGATGAGAGGACAGAGGCAGGGAGAGAGAGTGATACAGAGATGAGAGGACAGAGGCAGGGACAGAGTGATACAGAGATGAGAGGACAGAGGCAGGGAGAGAGTGATACAGGGATGAGAGGACAGAGGCAGGAGAGGTGATACAGGGATGAGAGGAGAGAGGCAGGGACAGAGGATACAGAGATGAGAGGACAGAGGCAGGGAGAGGTGATAGAGATGAGAGGACAGAGGCAGAGAGAGAGAGTGATACAGAGATGAGAGGACAGAGGCAGAGAGAGAGAGTGATACAGAGATGAGAGGACAGAGGCAGGGAGGGAGAGAGAGAGTGATACAGGGATGAGAGGACAGAGGCAGGGAGAGAGAGTGATACAGGGATGAGAGGAGAGAGGCAGGGACAGAGTGATACAGAGATGAGAGGAAAGAGGCAGGGAGAGAGAGTGATACAGAGATGAGAGGAGAGAGGCAGGGACAGAGTGATACAGAGATGAGAGGACAGAGGCAGGGAGAGAGAGTGATAGAGATGAGAGGACAGAGGCAGGGAGAGAGTGATAGAGATGAGAGGACAGAGGCAGGGAGAGAGTGATACAGAGATGAGAGGACAGAGGCAGGGAGAGAGTGATACAGATGAGAGGACAGAGGCAGAGAGAGAGTGATACAGAGATGAGGGAGGAGGCAGAGAGAGAGTGATACAGATGAGAGGACAGAGGCAGGGAGAGAGTGATACAGAGATGAGAGGACAGAGGCAGGGAGAGAGAGTGATACAGAGATGAGAGAGGCAGGGACAGAGTGATACAGGGATGAGAGAGGCAGGGAGAGAGAGTGATACAGAGATGAGAGGACAGAGGCAGGGAGAGAGAGTGATACAGAGATGAGAGGAGAGAGACAGGAGGAGAGTGATACAGAGATGAAAGGACAGAGGCAGGGAGAGAGTGATACAGAGATGAGAGGAGAGAGGCAGGGACAGAGTGATACAGAGATGAGAGGACAGAGGCAGGGAGAGAGAGTGATACAGAGATGAGAGGACAGAGGCAGGAAGAGAGTGATACAGAGATGAGAGGAGAGGGCAGAGAGAGTGATACAGAGATGAGGACAGAGGCAGGAAGAGAGTGATACGAGATGAGGAGGACAGAGGCAGGAGAGAGGTGTACAGGATGAGAGGACAGAGGCAGGGAGAGGTGAGAGTGATACAGGGATGGAGGAGGAGGCAGGAAGAGAGTGATGACAGGATGAGAGAGAGAGGCAGGGACAGAGTGATACAGAGATGGAGAGGGACAGAGGCAGAGAGAGTGATACAGGATGAGAGGACAGAGGCAGGGACAGAGTGATACAGAGATGAGAGGACAGAGGCAGAGAGAGAGTGATACAGAGATGAGAGGACAGAGGCAGGGAGAGAGAGTGAGAGTGATACAGGGATGAGAGGAGAGAGGCAGGAAGAGAGAGTGATACAGAGATGAGGGGGAGAGGCAGGGACAGAGTGATACAGAGATGAGAGGACAGAGGCAGAGAGAGAGAGTGATACAGGGATGAGAGGACAGAGGCAGGGACAGAGTGATACAGAGATGAGAGGACAGAGGCAGAGAGAGAGTGATACAGGGATGAGAGGACAGAGGCAGGGACAGAGTGATACAGAGATGAGAGGAGAGAGGCAGAGAGAGAGAGTGATACAGGGATGAGAGGACAGAGGCAGGGAGAGAGTGATACAGAGATGAGAGGACAGAGGCAGGGACAGAGGATAGAGATGAGAGGACAGAGGCAGGGAGAGAGTGATACAGAGATGAGAGGACAGAGGCAGGGAGAGAGAGTGATACAGAGATGAGAGGACAGAGGCAGGGAGAGAGAGTGATACAGGGATGAGAGGACAGAGGCAGGGAGAGAGAGTGATACAGAGATGAGAGGAGAGAGGCAGGGAGGGAGAGAGAGAGAGAGAGAGGGAGGGGGGTGATAAGAGAACTGATGAACATACAACAAAGCCAGAAGGATAAGGCCATTAGGTCTGTCTAATCTGTTCGTAGTGCAGGGTCCTCAGTATAAACTACTGACCCTGCCCCTCCCATCCACCCTTCCCCTCTGTCTGCCCCACCCTTGACTCTTATTTTCTCCTTAACTCTATCCCAGTCTTTGTTGAAGCTACCTACCATTTTCAATGAAACCACCTCTTCCAGAAGCACATTCCAACGTCCCACCATCCCCTCCCATGAAGAAGTGCCTCCTAGCTTCTCTTCTAAACCCCCAACTTGAGACTGTGTCCTCTTCTGTTTTGGCTCCTACTAAGCTTGGAGACCCTCCTTATCCAGCCTATGTATTCCTTTGAAAAACCTGAAGATCTCAGTTGTGTCCTCTGTCTCTCTCCTCCCTCCAGGGAGTACATGTTCAGGCCTTCACTTTCTCCTCATATGTCCTACCCTGCTGGAACATGATAATCTCCATTGCCCTCCTTTGGGCTGTCTCTAGCAGATTAATGTCCTTTTTAAGGCACGGGCACCAGTGCTATACACTATACTCCAGATACGGCCTCAATGATTACCTGTACAAGGGCAGTATTACATCCCCCCGCCTGCTGCTGATCCCTGTGGCAATGCAGCCTAACATTTTATTTGCCTTTGCTGCTACCTTCCTACAATATGTGGAGTGCTTCAGGTCACTAGTGATCATCACTCCAAGTTCCTTCTCTTCCTCTGATGCAGACACCTGGGATCCCTCCCAGGCTGTACTCAGTCTTCGGATTTTTAGCTCCTGTGTGCATAACTGTATTCTTTTGCATTGAAGCCAAGCTGCCAAATCCCAGACCCCCTTCTAGTTTTTTCAGATCCTCCTTTAGGTTTTGTATCCCTTCTGCTGTGTCCACCCTCCCACAGAGCTTGATGTCATCCACAAATAGGCAGATTTTGCCCTTAATGCCCTCCCCAGTATTGTTAAAGAAGACATTGAACATCACCAGTCTGAGCACCGAGCACTGTGGGACCCCACTGGTGACCTCCCTGGTGCTAGATAGCTAACCCCCCACCACTAAACTCTGGGTCCTGCCCCTCAGCCAGTTTTCCACCTATCCATTCAACTTCTCTCCAACCCCGATATCTGCCTACTTTCTGCTCAAGCTCTTTTGGGGTATGGAGTCAAAGGCCTTGCTGAAGTCCAGGTAGAGGATGCCCACTGCTTGGCCCCTGTCCACTGTTTTAGTGATCCAGACAAAGAAATCAATCAGATTTGTTTAACACGACCTCCCTCCCATGCCCCTGTGTTGCCTCTCATTCTGGAGACCATGCTCATCCAGGTACTTGACTAGCCTTTCCTTAAGTATGGTCTCCATGAGCTTGCACATGATTGCAGTCAGACTGGCCTGTCCAATTCCCTGGGTCATCCTTGGAACCACTCTTATGGAGGGACACTACATGTGCCATTCTCCAGTCCTGCAGTACCATGCATGACACCAGTGAACTATTGAACAGGCCCACCAAGGGATCTGCAGGCTCCTCCACCAGTTCCTTCAGCACCCTTGGCTGTATGCCTTCTGGGCCTATGGACTCATCTACCCTCAATGCTAGCAGTCCCATCCTTGCCCTCTTCACCTTTACCAAAACATCTGTGCCCCCCCGTCCCCCTCTCCTCTCCTCTCCTTCCCACTAGTGGCACTAGTCCATCTCTCTCTCCCCGTGAAGACGGAACAGAAGTACTTGTTCAGTACCACAGAAGTACTTGTTCAGCACCTCTGTTTCCCCCCATTCTCCTACACCCACCTGTCCCCTTTCCTGAGCCCAACAATTTCATCTTTCTTGTCTCTATTCTTGCTAATATAGTTAATATAGCTAAAATAGTTGACCCAGTGGCGTAGAAGTCTGAGGCACAAGCACCTGCAACTCACCCACACAGGCGACCCATGTTAGGAATGAGCACAGGTTGCCGGGTCAGCGAGGAGGAGGATTGAGCAGCTGATGAACTGCTCTACTCTCCCGGGGAGGGAGGACTGCACACTCTGCCGAATGACTGCCACCAAGTGGAGGCCAGGTGGCAGTACGGGTCGAGGAGGGCAGAAAAAGGTGGGCTGCGGGACTCTATAATGTGCGTATGCCTCCACACAAGTACATCTCATCATGGGGAAGGGACAAAAACTATGGAGGTAAATGGTGGCAGGACAGGCATGAATGAAGCCAGCCTGCCGCTCTCCACCCGCCACACCAATGGACCCCTGCAGCCGAAGACTGGATTTGTGCTTTGGGGGTAGGATGGACCTTCCCCCTCCTGATCCCACCATAGGAGGAATCCGTGGGGTTACTCACGCTCACAGGTGAGTTTCAGAGTGGTGCAGGATGGTGGGATTGCCAAGGCAGAGCTGAAGGGAGCCAGCCTGTCCTGGACACAGGAGGATAAATAATGGATGGAGAAAAAAGCAAAAATATATAGCTAATATAGGAGAGAGGTAAACAAGTCTAACTGATGAGCATGTTTTTCGCTGATCACTTTCGTTTTGCCAGGAGGCCTCCCTCCACCCCACACTGGTATCAGTAGGCTTGCTCACTACATCGCACACTGGTATCACTGGAGCTCAGTCCCACACTGGTGTCAGCAGGGTTTCACCACTCCATCACACACTGGTGTCAGCGGGGCTCTGTCCCTCCATCCCACACTGCTACCTGAAGGGTTCAGTCCCTCCATCCCACACTGCTGTCAGAAGGGCTCAGCCCCTTCATCCCACGTTGGCATCAGCAGAGTTTGGTCCCTCCATCCAAAACTGGTGCCAGTGGGGCTCAGTTCCTCCATCCCACACTGGTGCCAGTGGGGCTCAGTCCCTCCATCCCACACTTGTTGCAGCATGGCCGAGTCCCTCTAGCTCACACTGGTTTCAACGGGGCTCAGTCCCTCCATCCCACACTGGTGCCAGTGGGGCTCAGTCCCTCCATCCCACACTGGTGCCAGCAGGGCTCAGTCCCTCAATCCCACACTGGCTGCAGCACGTCCAAGTCCCTCTAGCTCACACTGGTTTCAACGGGCTCAGTCCCTCCATCCCACACTAGTTGCAGCAGGGCGAAGTACCTCCATCCCACACCGGCATCAGCGGGGCTCAGTCTCACCATCCCAAACTGATGTCAGTGAGGCTCAGTCCCACCATCCTGCTCTGGTGTCAGTGGGGCTCAGTACCTCCATCCCACACTGGTGTCAGCGGGGCTTAGTCTCATCATCCCACACTGGTGTCAGCGGGGCTTAGTCTCACCATCCCACACTGGTGTCAGCGAGGCTTAGTCTCACCATCCCGCACTGGTGTCAGTGGGGCGTAGTTCCACCATCCTGCACTGGTGTTAGTGGGTCTCAGTCCCTCCATGCCACACTGGTATCAGTGCGGCTCAGTCCCTCCATCCTACTCTGGCATCAGCGGGGCCCAGTCCCACCAACCCACACTGGCATCAGTGGGGCTCAGTCCCTCCATCCCACACTGGCATCAGCAGGGCTTAGTCCCACCATCCCACACTGGTGACAGTGGGGCTCAGTTCCACCATCCTGCACTGGTGTCAGTGTGGCTCAGTCCCTCCATCCCACACCAGTATCAGCGGGGCTCAGTCTCTCCATCTCTCACTGGTGACAGTGGGGCTCAATCCCACCATCCCACACCGGTGTCAGTGAGGCTCAGTCCCACCATCCCACACTGGTGTCAGTGGGGCTCAGTCTCTCCATCCCACATTGGCATCAGCAGGGCTTAGTCCCACCATCCCACACTGGTGACAATGGGGCTCAGTTCCACCATCCTGCACTGGTGTCAGTGTGGCTCAGTCCCTCCATCCCACACCAGTATCAGCAGGGCTCAGTCCTTCCACCCCACGCTGGTATCAGTGAGGCTCAGTTCCTCCATCCCACACTGGTGTCAGTGGGGCTCAGTTCCACCATCATGCACCGGTGTCAGTGGGGCTCAGTTCCACCATCCCACATTGGCATCAGTGGGGATCAGTCCCTCCATCCCACACTGGCATCAGTGGGGTTCAGTCCCTCCATCCCACACTGGCATCAGCGGGGCCCAGTCCCACCATCCCACACTGGCATCAGTGGGGCTCAGTCCCTCCATCCCACACTGGCATCAGTGGGGCTCAGTCCCTCCATCCCACACTGGCATCAGCAGAGCTTAGTTCCACCATCCCACACTGGTGCCAATGAGGCTCACTCCCACCATCCCACACTGGTGTCAGTGGGGCTCAGTCCCTCCATCCCGCATTGGCATCAGTGAGGCTCAGTCCCTCCATCCCACACTGGCATCAGCAGGGCTCAGTCCCTCCATCCCAAACTGGTGCCAGTGGGGATCATTTCCTCCATCCCATACCGGTATCAGCGGGGCTCAGTCTCTCGATCCCACACTGGTGCCAGCAGGGCTCAATCCCTCCATCCACATCAGCATCAGCAGGGTTCAGTCCTTCCACCCCACACTGATGTGTCGGCGAGGCTCAGTCCCTCCATCCCACACTGGTGTCGGTGGGGCTTAGTTCCTCCATCCCGCACTGGTGTCGGTGGGGCTCAGTTCTTCCATCCCACACTGATGTCGGTGAGGCTCAGTCCCTCCATCCCACACTGGTGTCAGTGAGGCTCAGTCCCTTCATCCCACATTGGTGTGAGTGGGGCTCAGTCCCTCCATCCCACACTGGTGTCAGTAGGGCTCAGTCCCACCATCCCACACCAGCATCAGCGGGGCTCAGTCCCACCATCCCACACTGGTGTCAGTGGGGCTCAGTCCCTCCATCCCACACTTGTGTCAGCAGGGCTCAGTCCCTCCATCCCACACTTGCATCAGTGGGGCTCAGTCCCTCCATCCCACATCAACATCAGCGGGGCTCAGTCCCACCATCCCACACTGGTGTCAGTGGGGCTCAGTCCCTCCATCCCACACTTGTGTCAGCAGGGCTCAGTCTCTCCATCCCACACTGGTGTCAGTGAGGCTCAGTCCCTCCATCCCACATCAGCGGAACTCAGTCCCACCATCCCACACCGGCATCAGCAGGGCTCAGTCCCTCCATCCCACACTGGTGTCAGCGAGGCTCAGTCCCTTCATCCCTCGCTGGTGTCAGTGGGGCTCAGTCCCTCCATCCCACACCAGTGTCAACGGGGCTCAGTCCCACCATCCCACCCAAGTGTCTGAGGTTCAGACCCTCCATCCCACACCAGCATCAGCAGAGCTCAGTCCTTCCACCACATACCGACATCAGCGAGGCTCAGTTCCTCCATCCCACACTGGTTTCGGTTGGGCTCAGTCCCTCCATCCCACACTGGTGTCAGTGAGGCTCAGTCCCACCATCCCACACCAGCATCAGCGGGGCTCAGTCCCACCACCCCACACTGGTGTCAGTGGGGCTGAGTCCCACCATCCCACACTGGTGTCAGTGGGGCTCAGTCCCACCATTCCACACTGGTGTCAGTGGGGCTCCATCCCTCACTGGTGTAAGTGGGGCTCAGTCCCACCATTCCACACTGGTGTCAGTGGGGCTGAGTCCCACCATTCCACACTGGTGTCAGTGGGGCTCCATCCCACACTGGTGTAAGTGGGGCTCAGTCCCACCATTCCACACTGGTGTCAGTGGGGCTCCATCCCACACTGGTGTCAGTGGGGCTCAGTCCCACCATCCCACACTGGTGTCAGTGGGGCTCAGTCCCACCATCCCACACTGGTGTCTGTGGGGCTCAGTCCCACCATCCCACACTGGTGTCAGTGGGGCTCAGTCCCACCATCCCACACTGGTGTCAGTGGGGCTCAGTCCCACCATCCCACACTGGTGGCAGTGGAATTGAGGATGAGGCTTGGACTGGAAAGTTGTTATTTCTCCTGTTACACTCTGTTCTGAGCATTAGTAGTGCCATGTTCCATAGAGTAGGGGGCCCTAGCTGGCCTCCACCAGCCACACCATGAAGCTGAGTCTCTGTACTGCCAGTCAGCTTTATAGGGGTGCCTGTCACTCACATCTGCAGCAGCTTTCCTGCTATTATTGCTTGATTTCATCATGCTGCTGCTTCCAGGGAGGGGCATGGCAGTCTGTGGGAAACTTGTCTTCCTGTTCTGTGAAGACGTGGATTAGGCCTTTGATTAGGATCCAAATGGGTGAAAAAAGGTTCTGCCAGATGTTCTTGGTAATTATGGTAAAGGTGTTTAATATTCTGCGGCAGCGCATCCGAGATGGAGACAGATGGATGGAGGGACCCAGGGTCTCTTACTCAGTAGCACCTTAACCATTTGTCGCCATGGACAGGCAGGCTCCTGTCTTCACCAAGACTTATAAACCGTGGCAAATTCCCACCCCTCCAGTATGGTTACATAGCAAGACACAACAATAGGGCTTTTCCAATCACAGAATTACTTAACTCTGAGAGAATTTGGAACCTTCAAGTACAACACTGAAATGCAGCAAAGTCATCAGCTTTTCACAAAGCTCTCTTTCAGCTGCTTTACTGACACAAAACCCATGCGAACCTTGCAGCTGGCGGAGGGCAGAGTGGGATGGGACACGAGGTTCTCCACATGCCCCTGAAGTTTGGGCTCTGTGTGCAAACTCTGTTTAAACTAGGTTACTCTACAAGGCTTCCTGAATAAAAGCTGCCTGCATGCCTTAACCCTTTTACTGCCAAGGCATGTTTAGAGGCTGGGGTTATATGCTTCTCAGCTTCTTATATCTGGAGGGACCACATCTGGAAGATGACAGTTTGCATTTTCCTGACTCCTGATTAAATCTCTAAATATTCTACCCTGTATTTTTGAAGGGTCTGTGGAGCTCCATGAGTTAGCCCTGCTCATATCTCAAGAATTAGTCACAGTCTACTAGTCAGCACTAAAAGCCCCACACCCATGTGTGGGGCTGGTCCAAATTTGCACTTTGTGTGCAAAAACTTTGTTTTATTTTTATTTACTGCTTACTGCAGTATAATAGATTGTATGAGACCGATTCTGCTGACATCCAAGCTAACATTTTCTATAACTACAAATCCCAGAATCTCCGGCAGCTGGCATCAGAGGAGGGCTGCAGCATTTGGAGATTCAGGAGCCTGCAGTGCATGTTCAAGCTTTTATAAGCTCCGATCAGATGTTTGATGGACCCTCTGTTATCCCAGGGCAAATGACAGTCCTTTGCGACTGTACTTAGCCTAGGGAGGACAGCAAGTCCGTCAAACAAAAGATCAGATCAGAAGTTGGTCAGTGGGGAAACGTCAGAGACCCCAGTTACTTGTGGATCTCTGACAGTTGAAGTTAAATTGAGTGAATCCACGATCTGAAAGGAATTCCATTGCAATACAGCACAACATCTTCAAACATCTGGGCACAACTCCGTTTCTTAATTCGTTTTCTTCCTTCATTTTTACAACACAGCGTAAACCCTCCTTCATTAAATCACAAGCTTCATGCTTGCCAGGGTACCCACCTCCTTTGGGTACTAGCCCACCTACATCACAACCTGGACATGCTTACTCTCCCTCTCAATTATTAGTCAGAGTCTTAGCCACTTCTTGTACTTCCTCTCCTAACTGGCAGCAGCGTTAGGTGAGCTCCACTGGGGGGGGGGCCCTCAAAGGACTTGTTCCTTGTCCCAGCCCCACCCCCTGTACTGCAGTGTCAGCACTGGGTAGGAGCCCAAGTCCCTGGTGTGAGAATAGGAAAAATAGCTCAGATTTGCTTTAGTGCCCCCCAACCCCACCTGCATTTCAGACAGTGCATAGGTTTTGCTAATCTCATCATTTGAGGCACCAGGGTTATTTTGACTTTCTTGGGTGGAAGACAAAATTGTCAGATAGTGTCTTTTCAACATCTTCACCCCAATCTGCCACAGTTTTTGTTATTTGCAGTAGAGCTGCAATCTGCACTGTAGACAGGTCTCCTTGAGAGCCAGATCTCTGCACTTGCTTGCTCTCTCTCTCTCTCTCTCTCTCTCTCTCTCTCCCTATCTTTACCTTTTGTTTTCTTTTTTCTCTTTTTTTTTGCACACCTATCATTGTTTTTCCAGGCTGTGCCCCTGTTGAGCTGGTCTGTCCCTCACTTGTCTAGAATCTGTGCCAGAGTGGGACCACCCCAATCAATATTTACAGTTACCACCACTGATAAAAGCCCTTTAACATTTATCTGAAACCTTTCAAAGTTATGTTGAATTTGCTTTTCTGTGCCACTGTCCATAAACTCATTCAGAACTGTTAGTTTTGCAAGCTGTGCAGAAGACCCCCTGAGCAGGTTTTCTTCCAAAAAAATGGATTTGAATTGAGCAAACAAAACAAAGGTTTAAACAGCTATTGTTGGGCGGATCAGCTGATGAAGTCCTAAAAAAAAAAAAAAAAAATGAACAACATAGAAAGGGAAACCAGAGGTCACTCTCATCGGATCGGGCCCGAGGGCAGCCTCATCCCACTGGACATCACCATGGCAACAGGATGCAGGATGGCCTGCTGTTTCCATGGCAGCAAGATGCAGGCCCCCCAGTCACCATGGCACCCAGTTCTGGAGACACAGCCCAGGGCATCACATTGCCAAAGTCTAGGCCATCCGAAGGAAGAAAGATCTGAACTCTGAGGACAGTTTTACATCAGATGTAGAGTCTCTTATTCAAAGGTTGGGCACTGGCTTTGTTTTAGGAATAAAAAAACTGAAGATTCCCTATTCCTCACTGATTGCTTTCTAATATAAGTGTAAGCTTGTCTTTGTAGGTTGTACTGCTGAGTGGAGACAGTGAGTGGCCCATCCCCACACTCAGCTTAATATAACACTGCTAGAACAGAGAAGGCAGCCTGGCCTGGTGCTGACTGCGTAATAATGCACAGTGCCACCATGTGGGAGACCCAAATCTGCAACGCAATAATAATGCACAGTGCTACCATGTGGGAGACCCAAATCTGCAATGCAATTCTGACTCCCACCCTAGAGGTACTGGAGACTGCAAAGGCATGGGC
Organism: Neoceratodus forsteri; assembly: GCA_016271365.2. Taxonomy (NCBI): domain Eukaryota; kingdom Metazoa; phylum Chordata; order Ceratodontiformes; family Ceratodontidae; genus Neoceratodus; species Neoceratodus forsteri. The sequence goes on from JADMNL010000036.1 coordinate 11,222,439, forward strand.
AAGGCATCTGGAATTTTGCAATTCCACGGCTGCAGAATTTACTGCTGAACTCACATTATGCCAAAGAATATGTATAGTGCCACAGAATGTATTGCTCTTGGTGATTTTTCATAAAAATGTGCAATTTTTAACACAGTGCCCTGCTCCCCTTCCACTCCTAGTTTATCCTGAAATCCCTCCTCTGTGCTCAGCATGTGATATCATCGATGACATCACATCATTTTTTAGCCAATGGCAGGACTGCATTCTGCCACAGAAATGAATAATTAAGACCGCAGGAATGAGAAAACACTGCCACAAAAGTCTGGGAGCCCTGCTGCATAATCAGTATAGAAGTGCTACGGAGAATGAAGGGACCTGTTCATGAACAGACTAACCTGATAGACCGTAAGGCCTGTTTCTGCTGGCACATTCATATGTTCGTATGGGTTCGGGGGGGGTGATAAATCTGGCACTCAGGGGTTCCAGGGGTGCTGCCGCTATGCTGCAGCACAGGCACCTCCATTGGGGGGGCTAAAGGTGGTACTGAGCATCGTGTGTGACCGTAATATGTCTTTCCATCCCCCTAAAATCTCTGGAGTGGCAGGTTGCTGAAATAACAGGAACACTGGAGGTAATAAATAAGCAGAAAACACCTGGAGGTGAATAAAGGATGGAGGCATGTGTAAGCCATGGAGTGTAGGAGGCCAGGTAGACTTGGAGCAAAGGCAGTTGGGGGAATGGGAGAAGGGGACCCCTCAAGAGGGACTGGCCTGGTGTCAGAAAAAATAGATAAAAGTAAAAAAAAGAACAGGAAATTAAAAAAAAAGTTTTTCTATCACCAGCCTATGTGCCATTAAACTGGGCTTCCACGAGAGTTACACTGGGAGATTACTGATGTTCCACATGAGTTACACAGGGAGGTTACTAATGTTCCACATAAGTTACACAGGGAGGTTACTGATGTTCCACATAAGTTACACAGGGAAGTTACTGATGTTCCACATAAATTACACAGGAAGGTTACCAATGTTCCACATGAGTTACACAGGGAGGTTATTGATGTTCAACATGGCTCTTATGTGGAGATTACTGATGTTCCGCAGGGAGAATACTGATGTTCCACATGAGTTACAGAGGGAGGTTACTAATGTTCCACACAGGAGTTACACAGGGAGGTAACTAATGTTCCACATAAGTTACACTGGGAGGTTAACAATGTTCCTCATGAGTTACACTGGGAGGTTACCAATGTTCCACATGAGTTACACAAGGAGGTTACTGATGTTCCACATGAGTTACACAGGCAGCTTACTAATGTTCCACATGAGTTACACAGGGAGGTTGCCGATGTTCCACATGAGTTACACAGGAAGGTTACTGTTCCACATAAGTTACACTGGGAGGTTACTGATGTTCCATGTGAGTTATACAGGGAGGTTACTAATGTTCTACATGAGGCACCCAAGGAGGTTACAAATGTTCCACATGAGTTACACAAGGAGGTTACTGAAGTTCCACATGAGTTACACAGGCAGCTTACTAATGTTCCACATGAGTTACACAGGGAGGTTGCTGATGTTCCACGTGAGTTACACAGGGAGGTTACTGATGTTTTGCATGAGTTACACAGGGAGGTAACTGATGTTCCATGTGAGTTACACAGGGAGGTTACTGATGTTCCACATAAGTTACACAGGGAAGTTACTAATGTTCCATATAAGTTACACAGGGAGGTTACCAATGTTCCACATGAGTTACACTAGGAGGGTGCTGATGTTCCACATGAGTTACACATGGAGATTACTGATGTTCCGCTGGGAGATTACTGATGTTCCACATGAGTTACAGAAGGAGGTTACTAATGTTCCATGTGAGTTATACAGGGAGGTTACTAATGTTCTACATGAGGCACCCAAGGAGGTTACAAATATTCCACATGAGTTACACAGGGAAGTTACTGATGTTCCACTTGAGTTACACAGGGAGCTTACTAATGTTCCACATAAGTTACACAGGGAGGTTATTGATGTTCAAAATGAGTTACACAGAGAGGTTACTAATGTTGTACATGAGTTACACAGGAAGGTTACTGATTTTCCATGTGAGTTACACAGGGAGCTTACTAATGTTCCACACGAGTTACAGAGGGAGCTTACTAATGTTCCACATAAGTTACACAGGGAGGTTACCGATGTTCCACATGAGTTACACAGGGAGGTTACCGATGTTTCAAATGAGTTATACAGAGAGGTTACTAATGTTCTACATGAGTTACACCAGGAGGTTACTGATGTTCCATGTGAGTTACACAGGGAGGTTACAAATGTTTCACAAGTGGTATCCTGTCAACAGGGCACAGCAAAGAGGGCTCCGTAATGTGATTGCTGGCAGTAGGGTTTGGGCAATTGCAGCGCATGGCAGTTTTGGTCACGGTGTAGTGTGCACATGGTGCTGAGGGCACCTTATGTCTCCCTCCCACTCTTGCTGCCTCAGTCAACATTACCCTTCTCCTCACTCATACAGGGCTGGGGGAGGTGATTATATATATTTGGGGGGTGCAGATGCATAGCCCCCCTCATTATGACAGCATGGGTGATAATAGGTGGTCTCTGGTCCAATGCACTGTGTTGCTTGGTTTGTGCTCCCAGTCAGTGCACAGATGTGCACTTTTCCTGTGGTGTGCGTGCCTGCTGTCATGCAGCACTATTGACGGCTGCCCTCTTTTCCTGTGGCTAGTTGTCTGCACTCCTATTGCCAGCACTCTGTTTGTTTTTGCCCTAAAGTGGTTGAACCCACATGAGTTATACCAGGAGGTTACTGATGTTCCACATGAGTTACACCACGAGGTTTCTGATGTTCCACATGAGTTACACAAGGAGATTACTGATGTTCCACATGAGTGCACCAGGAGGCTACTGATGTTCCACAAGTTACACAGGGAGTTTACTGATGTTCCACAAGAGTTACACAGGGAAGTTACTGATGTTCCACATGAGTTACTCCAGGAGGTTACTGATTTTCCACATGAGTACACAGGAGTTACCAATGTTCCACATGTTATATAGGGTGTTTGCTGATGTTCCACACGAGTTACATGGGGTGTTTGCTGACCAACATCTCTCATGAGTTACTCAGTGAAGTTACTGATGTTCTTTACAAATTACCAAAGAAGGTTGCTGACATTCCTCGTAAGTTACATAGGGAGGTTCCTGATGTTTCCTGTGAATTATTCAAGGAGGTTACAGATATTCTTGGCTACTGATCTTCCATATCAGTTACTCAAAGAGGATAACGATGTGCTACATAAATTATCCAGGGAGGCTACAGACGTTCCTCATGAGTTACTCACAGAGGTTACTTGACATTCCTCATGAGTTACCCAGGGAGGTTACTGACGTTTCTTATGAGTTACTCAGGGAGGTTACTGATGTTTCTTATGAGTTACCCACAGAGGTTACTTGACATTCCTCATGAGTTACTCAGGGAGGTTACTGACGTTTCTTATGAGTTACTCAGGGAGGTAACTGACGTTCCCAATAAGTTATCCATGTAGATTACTGATGTTCTTCATGAGTTACACGGGGACATTCGGCACAAATACTTTCAAGTAGTTTCAGAAGTGAACTAGTTAAATACATTGCATTTGGGGAGTCTTTCCTTTACTGAGTGAGAGAGTACAGTCTTGTTTTGATTAAGTTCCTTTAAATGCCAAATCTGAATTCAGACTCAAAAAAGTCTGTATTATCTTTAAACACAGTATATCAAACTCACACTGCCTGCTAATTTCTTTGTCCCTCTAAAACATTCGAGGTCTTTTCTTGAATCCCAAACTCCCTCCTGTTGAAGCACTGTCCAGAGCTGAAACATTGTCTCCAAAGCAGTTTTTTTCTCACTCCCCCCCCCCCCAAGCTCTGTCTGACTTTGACCTGTATAACCTTGTAAGCAATAAGACATGACAGGGTGTGCATTATGGTGAAATAATTGCACACCTCAGGTGCATTGTTAGGCATGAGGCTCAGCTGAGTGCAGTTAAATGCACCTGAGAAGTGCGATTATTTCACCATAACGGCACACCCCAGAGTGTCTTATTGCTCTTATAAAATGGCATTTAAATATATGACTTAAAATGAATAGAAATAAGAAAAAAGTATTTTAAAAAGATAACAATTGGACCTTTTATTGAAACATGCTTCCATTTGAACTCTGAATACAAAAAATAATCCCCATTCTGCTAACTGTGGGGTTAGCTAAAAACATAAAATGTAATGAAAACTGTGGGTGGCACACATTTTTATAAGAAAAAAAATATTACCTTGCATTTTAAATCAATACAAGTCCTGTTTCTTACTGGAAATGTGTTCAAAACTTTAAACCTGCCAGGTTGCCTTTTTTGGTATGGGGTGATAGGTTTCACCGAAAACTATGAACAATACTTAATGTTTCTAATTTGTTTATGTGTGTAAGTAGTGTGTGATAAGCAGGGAACAACATTTAATTCATTTGTTTTATTTTTATTTAAGGTAGTTTTATTTTTAGGTCCTATTAAAGGTTTTTAACTCTGTAAAGGTAGCAGACATGTTTGTGATGGAAGATCAAGTCTGGTTGTAGGAGGACTGATTTGCTCATTTTGTGATGTGGTTTAGGACCAGGATGACAATACATTATGCACCAATATTGAATGGTCACCTGCCTGGTTTTAACCAATTAAAGTTCTTTGATTTTTAGACACATTGTATAAGGCTTCATAAAACATGAATTAAGGTGCCAAAAGTCAAGAACCATGTTCTACCCTGACTGTCCCTTCCAGAGTCAGGTGAGCACTCTCTATTTTTTCCATCATACTTTTTCTTCCAGACTATCCAACTGGAACTTCACTCTGCTGCAGTCAGGTGCCAGGTCCCCGATCTCGGAGCCTCATCCTGCCCTCCCTCCTGGGATGCCACACTGAGCTGCAACATCATTACCTCCTAGATTCCCACCTGAGGTGGGGCTTTGCATCCATCACCATGGTAGGTGAAGTTCCACAATCTGGCCAAGCTGCAGGAGCAGAGGCACTCAATGCTTTCCCCAGAGGCAGAGGACTGAAACCCAAAGTGGCCATGAAGGGTCAACTGAGTATCATTTGTCCCATTAACAGTCTTTTTTTCTGTTTTTACAGAGAGAGAGGGAGAGAGTGCGCGCAAGAGAGCACGAGCTTAGGCTTGCGCGCTTTCATTCCCTGTGCTAAACATGCTCTCCTATTCCATGACTGAAGTTTCCGTTTTCACTAGATTTCACATCCCTTAATATCTGTGGTAATTCCGCCAGCTCCACATCCCCAAGCCCCCCCCCCATGTATGGGGAACAGTGGCACTATTTTTTAAAGACAAACACAGGTCTGAGATGGTGTGTCATGTATGGTATTCTAGTTTCAGACAATAATACTTGCCAATTGTCCATACAACGTGAGAGCTGAACAAAGTTCCTTCATCTGCCAGCCTGCGGGTGCAGTGATATAGCTACCGCTTGTGATGCCGGTGACCCAGGTTCGGAAACAAGCCTGGGTCACCAGAGGCCCGGCCAGGAGTGGGGGAGGATCAAGTGTCTTAGAGATGCTCTCCTCCTCTTGGGAGGGAGGGTTGTTGTACCCACTGCGATACTGCCATCTGGGTGACCACAGGTGTCAGTGCAGTCAGGGCCCCCAAAATGGAGGAGAGGACGTCGTCTGGAGTCTGGAGCGGCAGCACATCTCAGTGTGTGCATGTATCCATGGACTCCCTTACATGATGCCATCCTCGGGGATCAGGACTTAATTAAGAAGAAACCCCCATGCCTTAGGACCTCCTGGTGTAGTCCTGGCCCCGGGCATGACAACCACAGGAGTGTCGTGGTACAGAACCATCCTTTGAATGGCCCCACCATGAGGGGGTGAACTTGTGGGGTTGATGTTCTCGGTGTCGGGGGGTCAGTTCGGGGGCAAACTACTGCTGGGGAGCAAAAACTATAAATTAAAAAAACAGTTCCCTCGTCTGACTGGCAGCAGGCAATAGCAAGAGAGAAACACTCCCCAAATACAGCTTCTATGCTAAACTGGGTAGAGGCAACAAAAGGATACAGGCTGCAGCAGTAGGCATCAGGAACACAGTGTGGTGTTCAGACCTTTCTCATCGCCAGTCTTATATCTGCCCTGTGAATCTGAATTAAGGCACTAGGGAGACCTTGCCAGAGAAGTACAAAGACATGTATCATAATTTAATTCACTTCTTACACACAGGCCATGAAGACATGCCTAAGGACACCTGCGGTGCACAAAACCCAACGTCACTGTTTTAACTTCTTAGGCACCATGATGCATACATGACCAACTTGGTGTTTTGGAGCAAGACTGTCTAACATTTCTAGGACATTTATTTTCCTTTGTAATGGCTGACAGACTTTGCTGAGCACAACCCTCTAGATGACCCAGGTTCTGGAGCAGAGCCATGCTGCAAGGCCCAGGGCTAGTGAGTCATGCTGCAAGGCCCGGGGGCAGTGAGCCATGCTCCAAGGCCTGGGGGCAGTGAGCCATGCTCCAAGACCCGGGGGTAGTTAGCCATGCTTCAAGGCCCAGGGGTAGTGAGCCATACTCCAAGGCCCAGGGGTAGTGAGCTGTGCTCCAAGGCCCAGGGGTAGTGAGCCATACTCCAAGGCCCGGGGTAGTGAGCCGTGCTCCAAGGCCCGGGGCAGTGAGCCGTGCTCCAAGGCCCAGGGGTAGTGATCTGTGCTCCAAGGCCCAGGGGTAGTGAGCCATGCTGCAAGGCCCGGGGGTAGTGAGCCATGCTTCGAGGCCCGGGGGCAGTGAGCCATGCTCCGAGGCCCAGGGGCAGTGAGCCATGCTCCAAGGCACGGGGGTAGTGAGTCATGCTGCAAGGCCTGGGGGTAGTGAGCCATGCTCCGAGGCCCGGGGGCAGTGATCCATGCTCCAAGGCCCGGGGGTAGTGAGCCATGCTTCAAGACCCGGGGGTAGTGAGCCATGCTCCAAGGCCCGGGGGTAGTGAGCCATGCTTCAAGGCCGGGGGCAGTGAGCCATGCTCCAAGGCCCGGGGGAGTGAGCCATGCTCCGAGGCCCAGGGGTAGTGAGCCATGCTCCGAGGCCCGGGGGTAGTGAGCCATGCTCCGAGGCCCGGGGGTAGTGAGCCATGCTCCAAGGCCCGGGGGCAGTGAGCCATGCTCCAAGACCCGGGGGTAGTGAGCCATGCTCCAAGGCCTGGGGGTAGTGAGCCATGCTCCAAGGCCCGGGGGTAGTGAGCCATGCTGCAAGGCCCGGGGGTAGTGAGCCATGCTCCGAGGCCCGGGGGTAGTGAGCCATGCTCCGAGGCCCGGGGGCAGTGAGCCATGCTCCGAGGCCCGGGGGTAGTGAGCCATGCTCCAAGGCCCGGGGGCAGTGAGCCATGCTCCGAGGCCCGGGGGCAGTGAGCCATGCTCCGAGGCCCGGGGGTAGTGAGCCATGCTCCAAGGCCCGGGGGCAGTGAGCCATGCTCCGAGGCCCGGGGTAGTGAGCCATGCTTCAAGACCCAGGGGCAGTGAGCCATGCTCCAAGGCCCGAGGGTAGTGAGCCATGCTCCAAGGCCCGGGGGTAGTGAGCCATGCTGCAAGGCCCGGGGGTAGTGAGCCATGCTCCGAGGCCCGGGGGTAGTGAGCCATGCCCCGAGGCCCGGGGGCAGTGAGCCATGCTCCGAGACACGGGGGCAGTGAGCCATGCTCCAAGGCCCGGGGGTAGTGAGCCATGCTCCAAGGCCCGGGGGTAGTAAGCCATGCTCCAAGGCCCGGGGCAGTGAGCCATGCTCCAAGGCTCGGGGGTAGTGAGCCATGCTCCAAGGCCCGGGGGTAGTGAGCCATGCTCCAAGGCCCGGGGCAGTGAGCCATGCTCCAAGGCCCAGGGGCAGTGAGCCATGCTCCAAGGCCCAGGGGCAGTGAGCCATGCTCCAAGGCCCGGGGGTAGTGAGCCATGCTCTGAGGCCTGGGGGTAGTGAGCCATGCTCCGAGGCCCGGGGGTAGTGAGCCATGCTCCAAGGCACGGGGGCAGTAAGCCATGCTCCAAGGCCCAGGGGCAGTGAGCCATGCTCCAAGGCCCGGGGGTAGTGAGCCATGCTCCAAGACCTGGGGGTAGTGAGCCATGCTCCGAGGCCCGGGGGTAGTGAGCCATGCTCCAAGGCCCGGGGGTAGTGAGCTGTGCTCCAAGGCCCGGGGTTAGTGAGCCGTGCTCCAAGGCCCGGGGGTAGTGAGCCATGCTCTGAGGCCCGGGGGGAGTGAGCTGTGCTCCAAGGCCAGCGGTAGTGAGCCATGCTTCAAGGCCCGGGGGCAGTGAGCCATGCTCCAAGGCCCGGGGGTAGTGAGCCATGCTCCAAGGCCCGGGGGTAGTGAGCCATGCTCCAAGGCCCGGGGGTAGTGAGCCATGCTCCGAGGCATGGGGGTAGTGAGCCATGCTCCAAGGCCCGGGGGTAGTGAGCCATGCTCCAAGGCCCTGGGGTAGTGAGCCATGCTCCAAGGCCCAGGGGTAGTGAGCCATGCTCCAAGGCCCAGGGGTAGTGAGCGGTGCTCCAAGGCCCAGGGGTAGTGAGCTGTGCTCCAAGGCCCAGGGGTAGTGAGCCCTGCTCCAAGGCCCAGGGTTAGTGAGCCATGCTCCAAGGCCTGGGTGCAGTGAGTCATGCTTCAAGGCCCAGGGGCAGTGAGTCATGCTCAAAGGCCCAGGGGTAGTGAGCCATGCTCCCAGGCTCTGGAGTAGTAAGCCATGCTTCAAGACCCTGGGGTAGCAGAGGGCAAAACATAAAAACTGTAAAGAGTTTCAATTTTGGAGGGAAAGAGCCAGTCACCTGTGGCAGGGGCACCACCTACTGGTCAACCTGGGAGGGGTACCAGCACTGACCACAACGGTAGCTGCACGGCCACTCTCTTGGCTGGATGAGGGCTACAGAGAAAAGAGAGACTAAAAGAAATCACTTATGCAACTTTTTGGATCATTGATTCCTGGGACATCGGGTTGTATCAAAAGTGTGCCGTGATTTCGTTGTTCATAGGGACATTAGGGTAAAGTTTGGCAGTTATGCACTTAGAGCCACGAGTGACACACACCAGTCATTCCTTTCCCTAGGCTGCTCACAGACTTAAGTATTAAGTATTAAGTAGGACTCACAGTATTAAGGACTAGGATGTTGCAAGGCCCTCAGTGTGTTCCACTTGGAACTGCCTTTCCCTGGACATCACTGCTCTGTGGGGGAGGGGGCAGTCGCACAGCCACACTGTACAGCCGCATACTCAACATGGCCTTGATGTTACATTAGAGGGAGTGAGACTGCATTCCGTCTGTTTCAAGTTAAAACTTTATCTATTAAACATTTTTTAATTAAAACAACAACAGGCGAAGATAGATCATGTGCGTGTGTGTGTTTGTGCAGGGATGGTCTAAAATGTTAGGGTGAATCAACACAGAAACGTTCAATCCAGGACACCACCTGTAAATGCCATCTTCCTCGTCTGAAGAGGGGCTTGCTTCATTAATTGATTTTGGGGGGAAGGGGCACCGAGGTGGTAGCAGCCAAGTCAGCAGCACATTTTTTCAGGCTCCAGAGTATTTGAACCTTATTTCTTTTGATTTAGTATTTGACTTCATCTCAAAGTAAACATTCTTATTACTACTAGGTAAAAGAAGATGGAGAAGAGACTTTTTGGGCTGAATTTCCAGCTACAGGGCAGTGGCGGAGCTAGAGGAGAGGCTGGGGGGTGGTTGCCCCACCTGGCTGCCCCAGTGTGAGTAGTGGTGCCCCACCATCTTTTTTCACTGTTTAGTGCCCATTGTGGAGCCCGTGGTTGACTGACTGTCCCCCCTGGCTCCCAAACGCTCCCAAACCTGGCACCACCACTGCTACAGGGTGAAGGGGAACAGCAATTAAATTGGAAGCGACAGCTGGCCCAGTGGTGCAGAGGGCTGAGGTGCCTTGAACCCCTTACCTCTCCCATGCCGGTGACCTGGGTTTGGGAATGAGCGCGGGCTGTCAGGGGTCGACAGCTCTCCTCTCCAGGATTGGGAAAGCAAGCCTTCCCTGCTCTTGGCTGCCACCAAGTGGAGGCTCGGTGGTAGCGTCAGGCAAATGGGGGGCTGGCGATAGGCTGAGTGAGTGGAACAGGGTCGCAAGTTCCGGCTTGCATGTGTGCCTCCACGCACACATGTGACTGTGTTGCTGAAGCCCCAGGAAGTTAAGGGGAGAGAAACACAGCATGTCTCCCCATCGCTGTATGTAACAGCCCTTGGGACTCGCAGGACCTGCACCACGTGGATCCCTGCCCATGTGTGATGGCGGGGGGGGGCGGCAGAAAGAACTGGGAGTCCCAAGTCCAGGATCTGAAGGCAGGTGTAGGTGGTGATGGATCAGTAAAAAGCTTGCTGAAAGAAAATATTGGAACCAATGCAGTACAGGAGTGGAGCAGCCAAGCACACCAAGTCAGCATAGCAATGGGGAGGGGGGGGGACCGGACCCTGGAGATGCCAGCTACACTAGAATCGCTACAAAAGGCTATGATGGCTCTCACACAATCGGAGCAAAAAACTGACCGCAAGCTAAATATTCACAAAGAGTGGTTAGTGACTGTAGAGAATAAAGTAGAAGGCATGGTGGACTACAGCTCTGACTCAGCAGCAATGGTGGCTAAAGTGATGGTGAAAGCAACCACGACTGACAAAGAGCAAAGTTTACTTGACACCTGGACTCGGCACCCATGATGAGCAGCTAGAAAATGCCACCAGAGCACCTAACGTTCATAGATTAGTGATCCCTGAAGGGACTGAGGGCCTGGATCAAGTGAATTTTTGAAGCAGTGGCTTCCAGAAGCATTGGGATTAGGATTCGCCGTTCTGTCCGTTAAAGCTTATTGGATTAACCCTTGTCAGGCCTGTGCCTCAGAAAAGGGACCTTGGAGCATGTTAAAAGTGATGGCTTCAGTCACCATGCAATACCCTAGAATGCCACAAGCCCCAGCTGCACCGAACATATGGTGTCCAGCGCTTGTGGCATTCTCCCAGCCAGTGATCAGGATTTTCGGTCCCGTGTACCAACTGCCACAAGTTAGACCAACATTTTCTGGTCTAGCTTGCACCAATCCCAAACACCCTTTTTACAGAGCTTGCACCAAAGAGTTGGCGCAGGCTGCCGTAAATCGGGTAAAGTGTCGTAACTGTGCCCGACCTACCACAATTGGGTGCAGTTTGCAGCAAAGGTGTTGACACAGCAGTGCCAATAAAAGGGTTCGACACAGGGTTAATGCCAGCTCTGCATCGCTCTTTGAAATCTGTCCCTGAGTCTTTAACAAAGAGCAGATACCATGCATGGCTCAGTGGAAACTGATGACAAAGAATGCTGTTTCTTCCTGATCTCCCGTATTAAACCTGCATGAAACAGAAGGCATTCAACAACAACAACAAAAAAAAAAAAGCTACTTGACATTCCCTACCATTCCTGTTTATAACTGATAACAAAGTCGTAATTTTCATGGATCCAAAAGAGGTAGGGACTTATGTTTCCAAGCTGGAGCAAGAAAGAAAAACTGCATCCGGGGACAGACCACTTCTCACAGGGTGAAGAGATCGGAGACCATATGAATGTTTTAAGGGTGGTATTTTAACCAATCAAGAGAGACTCTGCTATTTTTGCATCCATCTAAAAGGTTCAGGTTGCCTACACAGCCACGTTAATTTAGAAATGTTCGTAAATGTTTATTACTGGGCAATTTGAACTCCGAGGGCTGAACCTGAACATGGCGGGTAACAATGATGGAACTGTAGCAGAGTACCGTGGGAGCACAGCTTGTTTTAATTGTTTACACTCTCTGTGCAAATACTTCCCAGGAATTTATTTCCAAGTTATAATTATATCTGCAAAATAACTCCTTTTGTATTACAACTATAATTGCGCTTTGTGGGCAGAGACTTAACTGAATCAGCATTTGTATGGGCATTCTGGGGGCTAGTGGGGTTACGTGCACATGGGCGAGGGGAAGCACTAGCCGACTATAAGTAAATGTGGCCACTCCAGGCAGCCTGATGGAAGCCTTTTCGTTATGGTATACCAATGCTTATAACCGGAGGCTAATGTTCTATGATAGCATGTGCCAGGATATTAGTTTAAAAAGGTACAGATGGGTCATACCGTTGCTGTTTCCTGAACAATAACTGTCGATCAAATTTGCTAATGGAAGTTTCAGACTGGGGTTCTGAAGGAAGATGATTTTGCAGTGCAGTAATGAAGTTTTGTGCACAAAACCAGATGGGTCAGTTCCACAACTGAAGGACATTGATTCAGTTAAGCACTAAGCTATGACAGGGTGTGCATTGTAGGATTTTAATGCATGCCCCAGGGGTGTAGTAAGGCTTGAGGCCAAAGGCCAAGTATCCTTATGACCTGGGAAGTGCATTAAAATCCCATGATTCACATCCTGCAGGATATTATACTTATAAAACAGCTCTAAGTAGGTGTTTGGGGAAGGAAAATTAGATTTGGCACCTGACCGAGTGTTTATGTAAGCAATAAGACACCACAGGGTGTGCATGGAACATATTTTACAGCACGGCCAGGGGCATAATAAGGCACAAGGCCTTGGCCAAGTGCCTTTAGCCCCTGACATGCAGTAAAATATGTTACATACACACCCTGGAATGTCTTATTGCACTTATAAAATGGGTTCCTATATTTATTTTAATTTTTACAGTTAGAAAAAAAGATTTAATGGTGCTAATCTATGATAAAATAGACCTTCCGCGGACATTATATTAATATTCATGAGGTCATTTGCATGCTGCCATCGGCCACTGTTTTTGTAAATGACTGCTGAAGCATTTAACAGAGTCCATGTACCTCCCGCCAGCAGCTGTTTCTATCTCCTGCCCTCATACGCACAGTCGCTCCCCCTCCCTTGAATAATACAAAAATGCCTCATATAACACCTCTCGATCCCACATGATGTGCCCAACAATTGTGTTGCAAGCATCAGATTATCAGCTCAGGAAGGTCAGTGTGTGATTTCTGTTTTAAATAATCAACTAAAACTGAGACTAGACATTTGAATTGGCTTTGCACGCCCAGTGAGCAGTTGCCTTACCTGTCAGTCTCAGCCCTGCAGTGTTTAGAATGATGTGAAGTTTGGGAGATCGGTTTGGTCGGTCGCTCACTGGTTCGTCCCCTCCTTCAGGTGTGTGTTGCATGGAGCTCTGAACTCGGTCCCTTGACTTTGACCAAGGTGTGCCATGCTGTTGCGAACCTAGGTGTGGAAGGGTCGGAGCTCGATAATAACAAGTCTGACAGGAGTGTTAGCGAGGGAATAGAAGATGGTGGCATTTTAAACGCTAACGTTCTAATGCTCCCGATCTCGTTTGGAAATGTGGTTCTGCTTCTCTGACCTTTTTTTAGCCATGCATGGAACAGATTTCATGCATGGTGAGCTGATTGGATGGTGTAGCCTACCCATTTTATAAAAAGATTTAATGCGCAGTCAGGGGACATCTCTCGACCAATTACATTTCAAGATTTGCCTTGCCCTTTTCTAAATTGATTTCTATTTCTTTTGGGTGCCGACTACATTAGTAGCTCAGATATTAGATATTAGATACTGCAATTATTAATCATTTTCTTTTCACTCCATGTGATGTAACAAGAGTGAAGTGATTCATGCATCCAAACTTGGTTTGCATAAGAAATGGACTTTTTTTTAATTTAACTTTATTTATTTAAGTTTTGGATACACCTTTGAGCCCGAGGCTCTTTTACAAAGTTTCCATGTCATGGAGACAGAATAAGTAACAATATGGAAAGGCAAGTTAACAGTCAAAACACAGCAAACAGATAAAAAAGGAAGCTGATAAGCTTACAAATTTTACAAGGTCAGTTGGGGAAACATACAAATGAGCCGCCTGAGGCTTTGTCATGAATATAAGCAAATTAAAGTGGGCACATCAGTATTCAACATATTGTATACCTTACAATAATACTTTAGTTTATACCTTACCCTATAGTAACTGTTTAAAGTATTTCTTTCACAGTACAGTAAACAAAAATGTTTAAAAACAAATATTTTTTTAGATGACAATTTTCTTTGTCAGGATACCTTAACTAAGGTGCGTCGTCAAGTTTCAAGTGTGTCTGGAGAGGGGAACCAGGGTTAAATTGCAAATATTCAGGAGGGGAAACTACCATTTTTAGATTTCTGACTTGGGTGCTGTCTTCTCTATGAAATTTATTTATTTTTATTTATTTAGTAAACTCTTGGATTACAAGTATCTTTGAGCAGGAACTGCTCATTTACAAAGGTTCTACGTCAAAGGATGTAGGGTAACGTCAGTACAAAGGAAACAATAGATACATACATACATAACAATCAAGGTTGACCAAGCACGGTATATACAGTGATTTGCAGAGAGATTCCGCAAAAGCCAGCATGAGTAAGTTTTGAAGGTGACCTGCATGTGGAGTGGAGGGAGGCAATGAGGAGTAAGCAGCCAATGGCCACTGTCAGATGCTAGGGGCGGATAGCATGAGATTGGCGAGAGTGGCTCAGGCCTAGTGTCAGCTGAGAGGGGAGGGGTAGGTAAAGGGTGGAGTGCTAGGAGTGGGTGACAAAAAGAGGGGCAAGGTGGCAGGAATACAGGACACCATTGTCTCCGGTAGGAGGTGAAGACCATTGTTTAGGAGAGGCAGTCACACTGCCTGGTTGAGGCAATGGAGAGTCGAAGTTCCCTTTTAAAGGAACCTAGAGTCACAGCTGTAAGTGCTTCTTTGTTAAGGGTATTGTACCACTGAGGAGCCCTGTGTGAGAATGGTCTCTGCCCCATAGTGGTCCGGCATCTGGGGACCTGGAATGTCTGTAGATGAGCTCTCTATGTAGGTTGAGTGCTGCTGTGGGCAGTAAGGAGTTTTGAAACTCCAGGCAGCATGTGCTCAAGGAGAATTTTGTTGGTAAGTAGACAGGTTTGGTATTGAATTCTACTCATGAGTGGTAGCCATCCAGCCTGGGCATATAGGTGACAAGTGTGAGTTAGGTGGGAGGCACCCATTAGGAACCTACAGGCTTTTTTGAGTGTCACAGATATCCTCTGGAGAACAGTAGGGGAGGCAGAGCTGTAAATGGCTAGACCGTAGTCAATAATGGAGGTGACAGAGCTATAGATAGCCAGCCTAAGGGCTTTGGGGGTCAGGCAGTGCTTGTACTTGTGGAGCAGGCCAATCCGTATATTGGCAGCTTTTGCTACATTACCAGCGTGATGCGAGTATGAAAGTGAGCTGTCCAGGGTGATGCCAAGGTATTTAAACTCAGGAACATGCTCAAGTGAGGTCCCCACATGGTTCTTGATGTTGAGGAGCAGAGGTTTGTACTTGCTCCGTGGGTTGTAGAATGTCATAACCTTAGTTTTGCTATAGTTCAGAACAAGTTTATGTGAGCAAAACCAATCTTCAACACACCTGAAGTTGCTTTTAAGGTGACTCTCTAGCAGGCTAGTATCTCGGTTCCTTGAAAACAGTACTGCATCATCCACATAAAGTAATATTCTCTGTTGGCAGATGCTTTGGGAGACCATTAAGAAAGAGAGAAAAGAGTAATGGTCCCAATATTGACCCCTGGGGGACACCTGAGAGGACTAGTTTTTCATCTGAGGTGACTCCAGCAGTCCTGACACGTTGGACCATGTCCCCAAGGTAACTAGCAAACCAACTCACTGCATCTTTGGAGAGGCCAAGGGTGGACAGTTGATCAAGAAGTAGTCGGTAGTTAATGGCATCAAAGGCCTTCGTTAGATCAATGAATACCGCCCCACCACATATACCTTGGTCGAGGGTGTCATGGAGGAAACTGGTGAACTCCAACAGTGCCTTGGTGGTACTATGCCCTTTACGGAATCCATGTTGTTCTGGGCAATAGATTTCATACTTATCCAGGAACTCTAAGTTGATCAGAGGCTATTCATTTAAGAGCTTCGATAAGGGGATGGAGATGGGCCTGTAGTTGGGTTGTCTCCATTTTTGTGCACCAGTGATAGTTGCCTGCTTCCAGAGTGATGGGAATTGACCCAATCTTAGAGAATAGGTTAAAGATCTTTGTCAGGGGTTCAATGAGCTCATCTAGAACTAATGCAAGCAGTTTCAGATCAAGGGAGTCACCACTGTAACCAGTTTTGCTGATGGCATTGAGTATATAGGTTCTGGCTAGGTGCATAGAGATCTCTTGGAAGAAGAATTGTGGGGCAGGGTGTGTTTGGGATGACGTTATAAAGGTGGAGTTGGAGGTGGAGACATTGAAAAAATCAGGTGGTAGGACGCTGCTCAGGTTAGGGAATGCATTGTTGAATGTGTTAGAGATTGTATTTAGATCAAGCTAAGTTTACCATCAATGTTAAGCACAGTGGGTGGTGTCTTAGCTTCCTTCCCTGTGAGGTCCTTCAGGTTATTCCAGAAATTTTTCCCATCACCCCAAGAGTTGGAAAGTGCCTCTCTGAAGTATTTGCATTTGGCATTGCGGATAGCCTGGGTGCAGCCATTTCTTGCTGCTTTGTATTGTTGAATGTCCTTCTTTACTCCTGGGGCTCGAGCACAGTGCCAGAGGTGGTCCCTCAGCTTGAGCTGCGCTATGAGCTCGGAGTTTATCCAGGGGTTCGACATGCCTTTGACTTTCTTATTTACCAGTGGTGCATAGATATCACAGGCTGTAGTGAAGAGGCTAATGAACAGTTCCAGGGCTTTGTTTACGCCCTTGAGAGGGTCAATTTTAGACCAATCAAGCCTGCTTAAATTAGATTTTAGCAGGTGTAGGTGTCCCTGCTTGAGAAACCTAGTGAATATAATTTTGGGAGGGGGGCTTGGTGATTTTACTAGCCCAAGAGCAGATCACAGGCGAGTGGTCCCTTATGGAGTCCGGGAGGACAGACACCTTAGTAATTCTGTCAGGACGATTTGATAGTATCCAGTCAATTAGGGTGCTGGTCCCTGTCCTGCAGTTGCTTCTAGTGGGTGATGGGACGAGCTGAGTGAGGTGCTGTGCAGCGACAGTATCCTTATAGGTGCAGGCCTCAGGTGCAAGTCAGTTGATATTAAAGTCCCCCATAATTATGGTCTCCATACTATGGCGCAGTCCCTTGAGGCATTCCATTAAGTTGTTGAAGCCGGTATCCTGGTTCTTTGGGGATATATATACAGAGACTACAGCAATATTTTTGTTATGGCCCCTAGAAGAACTCTGATAGTGAGGACCTGAGATGGTGAACCCAGGTTTGGGACATTGATGGCGTGTCCCATGAGAGAATCTTTCAGGTATATGGAGCAGCCGCTGCCCCGCTTTGAGATCCTGTCCATCTTGAAGATTGAGTATCCGGGAATTGCTACTGCAGAGTCAGGGATCTTGGGGGTAAGCCATGTTTCGACGACAGAAAGGATGTCAGGATTGTGTTGTTGGATCCAGGTTTGGAGGTTATCGAGTTTGCTAAGAAGGCTACAGACATTAATGGATGCCAGAGTGAGGGAACCCGTAGCTCTATTCTGGGGGTAGGCAGTTGGTCCTTGGGAGCCAGGGTTAGGGTGAACATTTCCTGAGAGGAGAAGCAGTATTAAAAGAAATCTCATGAGAGAGGTTTTAAGAATTTTGATGGCTTGCTTGTTTGTTAGGCGTCTGCGTGCCTTGGTGTACTGGTGTATGGGCTGGCTAGCCTTATTGCAGAGGGCTGCCACAGCAAGTAGGTTACTCAGTGGGCCAGACGTAAGAGGCTTCAGGAGATAAGGAGAATTATCTTGGTTCCCAGCTGTCATGCCAGAAGTATAATGCACAGCAGTGGTTGGCATTAGCTGGCAGTTAGGGTGCATGTATCTTTTTTGTAAATGGTGACTTAAATGTATTATTATTTGTTACTCCATTGTACCCCTCCCCCACCCCGGTCGCACCAGGAGATGAGCAACTTGTTGTTCAGTGTGCTTTCATGGTGAAACATTTCAATAAATAAAATAAATGTCATTAAGGCCTTGTAACCCCTGAGTAGTATTTAGTCCCAGCACTATGCAATGCTTACACGTTAACTAACTTTCAGCTACAGTAAGACATGGAAGTGTAAAAAGGAACAGGTGTCACCTTACTGCATACAGTGATGACTATCCCTTCTTTTTTTAAACTTACGTTTTATTATTTTTGACCATTTCAGACCAGTTCATACACAAATCACAGCATATAACAGATGCAGTAGATATCCTGCACATTAGAAACATTACACTAGAACATGACTCATTCTATTCTAAATTGTTATCTCATATGAGGGGAATAGCTGAAACTAGTTTATCACCACCAAAAAGCAGGTAATACAGTGTGAGCTAGATTTCAGCCACTGCACAGCTGGGACTAATGTAAGAAACAGCAGACTATACTAGGGAAATACTATAATACCGCCAGTGTGGTTATAATTAGTCCCACCACTATAATTATCAGGTTTGTGAAGCTGCAGATCTTTTGTCATAATGTCATCTACTATCATGAATCAGTAATAGTGACTAGTAAATTTTCAGTAATACCTTAAACTGTACCAGACCCTAACTGCACTCCATAATGGGGGGGGGGCCTGTTGTAAATGTAATACTGTAAGAGCATTGAGATCACAATGTCCAGAGCACCCAAGCTTTTCAGTTCTGAAGAGGTTTATTTTGCATCGTACAGCAGTAGATACAAATTTACAAACTTGATACATCCCCCCTCTTCCTCAGTCTGCATAAATGTGAGATAAGGTGCCATCTTGAGTTCCTATGTAAAAAATGAAGGATAAGCACCAACAAAGACTTCCAGTCATCATAAATTGGAACATAGTTGTAATATACTGTATATAAACATGTGGGGGGGGGGCTAACCACTGAGCTGAAAGCAGCAGACTTGGATAAATCTGAGCTAGTCTACCCCTTTTTTGACCCAAAACATACTTTATTTTATTCAAAACCTCCTACAAACATGTGCAACAGTAAGCTTTTCTTACCAAACAGGTGGATACCAAACGAGACTTGCTAACTTTGAAATCCATCAGTATGGACCTCAGCAATAGGATGATGGGAAGTGAGGGAGTATGGCCTAAGGAATCAAAACAGCTTTCTACCTCAGCCAAAGAAAAAGGACCCCCCCCCCCATTCTGAACTGGACACAAATCAACCCACAAACATCGCCCTGCTTAGAGCCATCCAAACAATAGGCTGGATGGTAGAGGACCTCCAGAATGACTGTGTTGGACACCAAAGGCAGTGCGGCAGACAGTGACGCAAAGACTGCAGTGGCAACAGCAAACAGAACCCTGACCATGTCAATTGGGCTCACTAATGAGAATGCCTTGCTCTGCCACTGACCCAAGAATTTGGAGAAACGGGTGCAGGCTACTAATATTTACATGCTTGTCTTCTCAGAGGCAGTTGAGGGGTATGCACCACTGGAGTTCTTGGCGACTTGACTCCTGAGATATTGCAAATGGATCAAAGATTCACCATACAGCGAGCTTACAGAATCACCCCAAGAAGCCCTGGGAACAACGTTACAGCCAGAAGACAGAAAAACTGGACAGTCCTGGTGAAACCGGGATCCATGTCAGAGAGAAATGATGTACTCTTAGAGGCCAAGCAGAAAGACTCTTTACCCTGGCAGGACTCAAACATCCACATAGTCCCAGATCTGAGCTTCGCCACTCACCAGCACAGAAAGGCATTCAATGGGGTTTGGGTGAGGTTCAGACAGCTGGTTTCACATCACCTCATGCTCATTTCGGCCAGCCTGAAGTTTACATATGGAGGTACGGTCTTCCAGTTTCTCAACCCAGCAGAAACTGGTAAGCTCATTTAGAAAACTGAGCATGAATTTTCATCCAGACAGGACTTTGATGTGGAGGACAGAGCACCAGTCTGAGGTACTGTGTAAAGACATTCTTTTCAAAGTAAGCTATGTCCAGAGATTGCAGGAGGCCATTATTCTTAATATATCATGAGACTTGAAACACCCCGGTTTGGTTACATACATTATGAAGTAATAATGTTATGTGAGACTTTTATTTTTTTTTAATATAACTTTTAATTGTATGGCACAACTTAACTGATATAATGACTCATGAGGTGTGCAGAATAGTGCCTCATGGCATAGTGTTTAAATGGCATCCTCTACTCTGGATTGTTCAGCGGAAGGTTTATTCCCACCTAAACTGAAGGTTTGGACTTTTCCTTGTATGTACATCCACTGCCAGCAATCCCTTTAGACCGACATTCGGAGCACAGTGTTTAGTTCCCTGGTGACATAATACAGGAAAAATAATCCGGGCTAAGTGGGGATTCTGATTGTCAATATCTATGGCAGGGTTTTCAGCTCTAGTAAATGTTTTTGCTACTGAATGCTATGGTGGGTGGGGGGGTCACTGGGTGTGTTGATGATTCACTGTTTGTGTGTCAACAAGTTTAAAAGTTTGGGTTTTCTAATTACTGGAGTAAAGTAAAAGTTGTTATTGACCTTAATTTTAATGAAGGACTTAATATTTTTTCTAATGTGGTTCATATTTGGGCAAGGGAGTGGGGGGCGATTGCCTTAAAGGGACCTTCTTAGTCCCAGTCATGACTGATTAAATTCTTCTTATTTAGAACATGAAGATGTTGAAACTGTAAGGGTACAAAATGTGGAATGATGTGGTGTTGTAATAGGTGTGTCCACGCATGGTGGTGTAATGCTGTAGTTACACACTGTAATATATTTACTTTGAAGAAGAATCAGCATTTATAGAGTGCTTTTCATCTACACTGTATCCCATATTGCTTTACAGACAGTGGTAGCCTGGTAGTGAAGTGACTGTAACCGTGTAGTGGCAGCCATTTCTCACACCAACACTCATACACAGCCTTGGACAATTGCATGAACCGGTTTTATGTGTCGGGAAATTTGACCAGGACACAAGGAAAGTCCCTTACTCTTGCAGAAAGTGGCATGGGTTCTTTTACTTCACCTGGACACCGCCAGAGGTGGATAAAGGGGACCTTGATTTAACATCTCATCCAAAAGACGGCACACCCCGACAGTACAACACCCCCTCAAGTACTGCACTTGGGTGCCAGCGTTTGTAGGTATAAGCCCAATCTCAGTGTAGGGCTAGAACCCACAACCTTCTGATCCAGAGGCAGATGTGCTACCAATTGAGCCATGCTGACACCTAACACATTTGAAGATTACCCCAGTGACATACTGCAAGGGTATCTTGAGTCCTTACAGTTATAATCAGGTGAAGATACATATTTTCGATGTGCCTGCTTGCACGCTATACGTATTCAAAGTTCTTTAATTTTATTTATAATTTTGTGAGCAAATACATACTTACAAATTGACATAAAAGGATAGCAATTTGATAACAGCTTAGTGCCACAATTCAGAAGTTGACCCAGTCTGTCTTTAAGAATAATGAAAAACTTGACTTGAACACGCAACTTTGTTGCGATTGTTTTACAATTTGAAAATCGGATTCATGTTTGCTTTATACTGTTGTTTTATGCTGTGTGTTTGGTACTTTGACAAGGGAGGTTCTGTAAACGAGACTCGTTTCTCATAGAACTTATCTTGTTTAAATAAACTTTTAAATAAAAATAAACAAATACTGGTATTCCTCTTACAAAGGATTTCTCAGGCCCCTTCCCATTTGGTACATCATTAGTTTTTTTTGTGCAAGATATCTTAGAGAAAGAACACATTTAAATGCAAACACCTAAGAGCTCTAAAGGGGTAACTTATTCACGTGGGAGTCCTGTTTCCTTGATTACCATTGTGGCTGAATGCAGAACAATACCCCTAATATTCAAATCACTTGCCTCCCACAAGTACATTTTCCTAAGAGAGACTGAACATTATACAATTGATAGACCCATTATACTTCTAAATGGACTACAAAACTGACAACTGTTTTAACACACTCACTCTTAAACAGCACGTAACAACTGGGGAGTGCTTTCTCCCATAGGGAAACCCGGTTATAATTTCACCATTATAACTAGCTGGTTATAACAGCGAACATGCACCGGGTGCCCTAGCATTGAGCATGCACAGCCACCGCTCTTCAACTTCTCGGTTTCGGCCGCCATTCTCTAGCGCTACACAGTGCTCCACAGTGGGGTCAGTGGTGGTAAGTTAATTTCAAAAAATTACAAATAACTGGCCTAAGCATTACCTCAAATGCTTCTTCTTTAAAAAAAAAAAGAGAGAAAAATAAGCAATAGTTTTCTCACGAGCTATGGACCGCACTGAAACCTGACCGGTCTGTGGCTCTCAAGTGATATCTTTATTTTGTATAACTGCTGTGGTGAGAAAGCACTCCCCAGCAATTATACAAAATGAAGGATGGGTAGGTGGTAAAAACTCAGATTTTACACATTCCCTTGGTGTGGGATACCTTAATAAACCCCAAGAGCGTTTATGTGGCATCCCACACCTCAGGGTGTGTACAATCCTCATTAGTGATCATTTAAACTTGCCAAGGGGGGAGGCATAGACAGTCAAGGGGATTATCATCGTGCTCCCCCTCCACAGGGCATAACTGAAAGCAGAGAGGACCCAATAACTAGCACAATATCTAACCGTAAAACTACCATGGTTGCAATGGGGGAGAGAACACAAGGTACATCACTAATGCAATGCAGGGCAAAGACCAATACACAAGGAACATTAAGGAGGTACACAGAGTGGAAGGTCATGTGCACAAATGCCCACAGTCTAGGAAACAAAATTCCAGACCTAACGGCACTGATGGCAGACACAAACCTGGACATTGTGGAATTACGGAGACATGATACGAAAAGAACCATGACTGGGATGCAGCCATACCAAGGTATACACTTTTTAGAAAGGATAGGGAGGGGGAAGGGAAGAGGGGAGGAGGGGTTGCTATGTATGTAAAGGAAGGGATTAAAGCTACGGAGTCTCAGGGATTTGAGGGAAGAAGCAGAGGCATTGTGGGTCACTCTGGAGTCGGGGAACAAAACAACCATCTGTGCGGGAGTAGTTTACAGGCACCCTGCACGGGGGAGGATATAGATCTAGTATTAGTGGAAGCCATCCATAATATGGCAGCCAAAGGGGAAGCACTACTAATGGGTGACTGCAACATGCCAGATGCAGATTGGAATACCCAGACTGCAAGTACATCGAGAAGCAGGGACCTCATGTCTGCCATGTATGGGGCAAACCTAAGGCAGCTGGTGGTTGAGCCCACCAGCGAGGGGACTGTACTGGACTTAGTGCTGACAAATGGGGATAGAATCATAGATGTTGAGGTGAGCAGTCCCCTTGGTACCAGTGACCACAGAACTGTGGGGTTTAGTGTCAACAGGTTCAGAAGAAAGCCTTTCAAAGTTTAAGATCCTAAATTTCTGGAACGCCAACTTCATGGAGATGGGGGAACAGCTCAAAATTGCCCTGGCAGCAGAAGATATGGGGGGAAGGGTAGAAGATCAATGGCTTACGTGCAAGAGATCCATAGCAGGAGTGACAAGTCAATGTGTCAGATTGCTTAGCAAAAGCAAAAGAAAGAAGTGGCCACTGTGGTTCTCTAAGCCAGTAGCCAAGAAAGTGTGAGAAAAAAGTAAGGCATTCAGGAAATACAAAGAGACACAGAAAGAAGAAGACAGACTGAAATATCTGAAGAAGCAGTGAGAAGCTGGGAAAGCTGTCAGAGGGGCAAGGGCAAGAACGGAAGAAGAAATAGCACACACTATTAAGAAGGGCGACAAGACCTTCTTCCATTATATTAGCAAGAGGAAGAAGACCAGAAATGGTATTATTAGGCTAAAGAGGGGAGAGGGAGGGTGGGTGGAGGATGAGCTTGAAAAAGCTGAGATACTGAACAAACATTTTTGCTCAGTATTTACCAAGGAAGAGGTAGGGGAGGGTCCAAGATTCATGAGGAAAGATGTACAGGGGGAAAGGTGGACACCAGCCCATTTATGGTGGATAGAGTCTTCGAGGAACTAGAAAAAAAAGACAAACAAGGCAATTGGGCCAGATGGGATTCACCCTAGAGTGTTGAAGGAACTCAGGGAAGTTCTAGCAGGTCCGCTGACAACCCTCTTCAACCAATCACTAGAGACTGGGGAGGTACCTGGGGACTGGGGGAGGGCAGAGGTGGTCCCCTTGCACAAGACTGGAAGTAGGGAGGAGGCAGGCAATTACAGACCTGTAAGCCTGACCTCAGTGGTGGGGAAGCTGATGGAGTCCCTGCTTAAGGAGAGGGTGGTGAAGTTCCTGGAGTCAAGTAGTGCAAAAGACCCAAGGCAGCATGGATTCACTGAGGGCAGGTCCTGTCAGACTAATCTTACTGATTTCTTTGACTGGATGACCAGGGTGGTGGATCAGGGAGGGACAGTGGATGTGGCCTACCTGGATTTCAGTAAGGTCTTCAACACTGTTCCTCATAGAAGGTTGCTTAACAAATTGGGGAATCTGGGTGTGGGCTCTAAAGTGGTAAAATGAGTTGGAAACTGGCTAAAAGGTAGGACCCAGGGGATGGTAGTAAATGGCATAAAATCAGAAGAGGGGGAGGTGACCAGCGGGGTTCCACAGGGATCAGTGCTGGGTTCAGTTCTATTCAATGTCTTCATAAGCGACATTGCAGAGAGACTGGAGGGGAAAGTATGCCTGTTCGCAGATGACACCAAGATCTGTAACAGAGTCGACACACAGGAGGGGCTAGATAAAATGGGAAACGACCCAAGACTATTTGAGGAATGGTCAAGGGTTTGGCAGTTGGGTTTCAATGCTAAGAAGTGCAAGATAATGCACCTGGGACCCAGAAACCCAAGAGAGGAATACAGGATGGGGGGGGGGGCAGGGTCTAGCCACCACAAGTCAGGAGAGTGACCTGGGGGTTATCATATCCAATGACCTGAAGTCAGCTAAACAATGCAAAAAAAGCAGTGGGGAAAGCAAACAGAATGCAGGGGTGCATAGGAAGGGGCATAACCAGTAGGAGGAGGAGGAGTGAAGTGGGGATGCCACTGTATAGTTCACTGGTGAGGCCTCCTCTGGAATACTGTGTCCAATTCTGGAGACCGCATCTCAGAAAGGGCATAAACAGAATGGAAGCAGCCCAGAGAAGAGAAACAAAAATGATACATGGACTGCACCACAAGTCTTATGAGGAAAGACTCAAGGAACTAAACATCTATTCACTGGAAGAGATAAGGGAGAGAGGGAATATGATACAGACTTTCAAATACCTTAGAGGAATAAACAATACAAGAGGAGAGCATATTTCAGGGAAGAAAGTGCACAAGGACAAAGGGACATAAAATGTGACTGGAGGGAGGGAAGGAGGCTTAGGGGGAATGCTAGGAATTATTTTTTCACAGAGAGGGTGATGGATCCATGGAACAGCCTACCAGTGGAGGTGGTGGAAGCAAAAACAGTATGGTGATTCAAAAGTGCATGGGATAAGCATAAAGGCACCCTGCTGTACAGCAGAGCAGGGGAAAGGCAGTCCAGAGTAGGGATTGCTAAACCAAGCAGGGAATAAATGAGCAGACTAGGTAGGCTGTATGGTCCTCACCTGCCTACAGATTCTATGTTTCTATTACCATCTACCCAGCCATTATTCTCTATATATTGCAATGTTGTATGCAAAAACTGAATAAACTATAATTAAAAACAAACATGAACTGGCAAAGATATAACATACAAAACCAAGAGGCTAAGTGAAATGTCCACTGTTAACAGACTGGATGCACTTGTGAGTTGGGAAAGTATACAGAAGCAGAAACAGTCCCCTCGCAACTGTCAGAGTCCAGGTTCACACTGGAGGCTCGGGTGGCAAACTCCCTCTTCACTTTCTGCATAAATGTCTCTGCTTCCCATAATGCTTCCCCTGCATACAGGATGCGCAGTTTAGCAGGAAGCTGGAGAGAGTGCTACACCCCTACCTCCTTTGTGCTCTTCGTTGCTTCATTAATGGACTTGTGGCTTCACTGTGCATCATAACTGAGGTCCGCAGTAGTGCTGTGCAGTAACTTTTACCTTTGTTAAGATGAAGGTTACCTTTTTGTTTATATGCATGTAACACGTTCTCTCTCTCTGCTAAGTCTCTGGTGATCACCAACAAAGTCCTTAGGGTATTTCCACTGATGGACATCATTGTGGGGTGATGCAATATGCCTTATGGATGATGGGACTGGAAGTAGGTTGAAGCAGAGCCAAAAGGAAGGTTGTGAGAATGATTACTAGGTCTGCTCCCTTCCTATTCTCTGGTAAGCCCAGTAGTCTGATGTTGAGCACCCATGACCCACTTTCTTAATGTTACAACCTGAGACATAATTTTTTTTTAATCACAGCTGAAGAGGCCACCAGTGTCTTACCCACCACTGAAGATGCCGCTTGGGCTACCACTGTTGCTCTGTCAACCTTGGCCTCCACTTCTGTCATCCTGCTGTTGAAACCATCTACTTTGTGATCCAGGCTTCAACTGGCCTTCAGACACTGGGCCACAGTCAGTTCTGGCTTAGTGGAGGTGGATGTAGATGGAGAGGGTTGTCTCATTTGCCCTTCATGCTCATGGTCAGGTCAGGCCTGCCACCTTTGGCCTTCCAAAGTTACCCATTGAACCTCTAGCCAGTTCTCCTATGATACGGTTGCAATTATCACGTGAGTATCAAGATGTTATTTATTTATTTATTGAAATTTCAGATAACACCTTTGAGAACAAGCTGATTTCATAGGTTCCACATCAGATTAAAAGTAAAGAGATGGTAAACTGATGTTATGTGGTCGAAAATGTGTAAATCTTGTAAATAAAGTTACATTTTCTATTCAAACTAACCAGGAGCTTGGTCTGGCGCATCTAGTCTGGTGTGTTGCTAGCTCTGACCTCAATTACTCTGTGCAGTAACATTTCAGCCACTCAGTTACAAACCCCTACACTGCGTAGTAACCTTGCTAACAGTCGCAAACACTAGTCCTGTGAAGTAACATTTCAACCACTGTTACTAACCTCAGCACTGTGTAGTAACATTGCAACCACTCAGTTACTAACATCGGCACTGTGTAGTAACATTGCAGCCACTCAGTTACTAACATCGGCACTGTGTAGTAACATTGCAACCACTCAGTTACTAACATCGGCACTGTGTAGTAACATTGCAGCCACTCAGTTACTAACATCGGCGCTGTGTAGTAACATTACAACCACTCAGTTATTAACATTGGTGCTGTGTAGTAACATTGCAACCACTCAGTTAGTAACATTGCAAACACTCAGTTACTAACCCAGCGGCAGCGTCACTGGCACTTAATCGTAACCACCACTGCTGGGCAGTAACCTCACTGGACAGTCACAGACCCCAGTGTAGTAACTTCAGTTAACAGTCACAGACCTCAGCACTGTGCAGTAACCTCACTAAGACTCAGTCACAGACCCCAGCATAGTAACCTCACTGACAGTCACAGACCCCCAGTGCTGTGCAGTAACCTCAGTACCTCTCAGTTACAGACCCCAGCACTGTGCAGTAATCTCACCAACAGTCACAGACCCCAGTGCTGTGCAGTAACCTCACTAACACTTGGTTAATGACCTCAGCACTGTGCAGTAACCTCAGTCACAGACCCCAGTGCTGTGCAGTAACCTCACTAGCACTCAGTCACAGACCCCGGCACTGTGCAGTAACCTCACTAACAGTCACAGACCCCAGCACTGTGCAGTAACCTCAGTCACAGACCCCAGTGCTGTGCAGTAACCTCACTAGCACTCAGTCACAGACCCCAGAACTGTGCAATAACCTCACTAACAGTCACAGACCCTGGCACTGTGCAGTAACCTAACAGTTACAGACCCCGGCACTGTGCAGTAACCTCACTAACACTCAGTCACAGACCCTGGCACTGTGCAGTAACCTCACTAACAGTCACAGAGCCCAGCACTGTGCAGTAACCTCACTAACAGTCACAGACCCTGGCACTGTGCAGTAACCTCACTAGCACTCAGTCACAGACCCTGGCACTGTGCAGTAACCTCACTAACAGTCACAGACCCCAGTGCTGTGCAATAACCTCACTAACAGTCACAGACCCTGGCACTGTGCAGTAACCTCACTAACACTTGGTTACAGACCCCGACACTGTGCAGTAATCTCACTTACATTCACAGACCCCAGCACTGTGCAGTAACCTCGGTAACAGTTACAGATCCCAGCACTGTGCAGTAACCTCGCTGTCAGTGACACACCCAACTACTGTGCAGCAACCTCACTAACATTCAGTCACAGACCCCGGCACTGTGCAGTAACCTCACTAACAGTCACAGACCCTGGCACTGTGCAGTAACCTCAGTAACAGTTACAGATCCCAGCACTGTGCAGTAACCTCACTAAAAGTCACAGACCCCAGCACTGTGCAGTAACCTCACTAAAAGTCACAGACCCCAGCACTGTGCAGTAACCTCACTAACACTCAGTCACAGACCCCGGCACTGGGCAGTAACCTCACTAACACTCAGTCACAGACCCCGGCACTGTGCAGTAACCTCACTAACACTCAGTCACAGACCCCGGCACTGTGCAGTAACCTCACTAACACTCAGTCACAGACTTCGGCACTGGGCAGTAACCTCACTAACACTCAGTCACAGACCCCGGCACTGGGCAGTAACCTCACTAACACTCAGTCACAGACCCCAGCACTGTGCAGTAACCTCACTAACACTCGGTCACAGACCCCAGCACTGTGCAGTAACCTCACTAACAGTCACAGACCCCAGCACTGTGCAGTAACCTCACTAACAGTCACAGACCCCAGTGCTGTGCAGTAACCTCACTAACAGTCACAGACCCCAGCACTGTGCAGTAACCTCACTAACAGTCACAGACCCCAGCACTGTGCAGCAACCTCACTAACACTCAGTCACAGACCCCGGCACTGGGCAGTAACCTCACTAACACTCAGTTACAGACCCCAGCACTGGGCAGTAACCTCACTCACACTCAGTTACAGACCCCAGCACTGGGCAGTAACCTCACTAACACTCAGTCACAGACCCCAGCACCGTGCAGTAACCTCACTAACACTCAGTCACAGACCCCAGCACTGTGCAGTAACCTCACTAACACTCAGTTACAGACCCCAGCACTGGGCAGTAACCTCACTAACACTAAGTTACAGACCCCGGCACTGGACAGTAACCTCGCTAACACTCACAGACCCCGGCACTGTGCAGTAATCTCACTAACACTTTAGCACAGACCCTGCGCTGTGCAGGTACCTCACTAACACTCACTCACAGAACCTGCACTCTGCGGTAACCTAAGTAACACTCAGTCACAGATCCCGCACTGTGCAGTAATCTCAGCAACATTCAGTCACAGGCCCTGCGCTGTGCAGTAACCTCACTAACACTTAGTCACAGACTCCATGCTCTGCAATAACCTCACTAACATTTAGTCACAGACCCCGCGCTGTGCAGCAATCTCAATAACATTTAGTCACAGACCCCACGCTGTGCAGTAATCTCACTAACACTTAGTCACAGACCCCGCGCTGTGCAGTAATCTCACCAACACTCAATCACTGATCCTAACTTTGTGCAGTAACTTCAAGAACAGAAACTTTCTTCATTTGCTGCGCAGTGTCTTCTTTGCACAACTTTAAGTACAACAGAGTCAAGTCTGTTCATTTAGGAAACCACACAGATCACGAAACAAAAGGTTACGTATGCAGCACTGCAGTGCAGAAGACTATCACAGTTTAGAATGCTGTCCAACCCACACTCTTCAAGAAACTGCTAAATGACAAACATTTGTTTCTCCGCACTGCTTCCGGAAAAAGAAAGTGCATCTTAAACATGTGAGCTGCACTTGAAGTTTGCAGGGCTGACCTGGTCCCTTTCCTCCATGTCAGGAGGAGGTTAATGATTAGGTAGGTTCGAATAAATTCCCAGGTCAAAGTGCGGCTTTACACACAAACCGAAACTGGCGTGACTTTGACTTTCACCCAAGACAGGAGTGTATCTACAGACAAACATGGTGGTGGTGGGGGGGTCACACTACTGACAGAGTGTAAAATGACATTTTCTGTGTGTGTGGAGAGAGATCTAAACAGGAGAATGCAATATTCCCTTTTTTCCACAGAGATAAGATGTCACTGCTCCAGAGCTCCCCCGCATAGAGAAACAGAAGTTGTTTTCTGTGCCCGTTCTTTGTAAGCAATGCAGTCTCAGTGCAGGGGTATGTGCCATCCCACACCATGAGACTAGCAAAGCCCAGCCACGATGGAGTGAGACTGCGACGAGAATGAAGCAGTTGTGCTGGATGGACTTTAGGAGGAGTTAACGTTCAGCTCTGGAATAAAACCCTCACCAAAGTCATTTTATAAAATGGGCAAAGGATTTCAAGCAATCCGACTGGTTGTTAGCCATGCATTAGAAGTGTTTAATGCACAGCTAAAACTAGAAACCCCATTTAGAATACACAGACCCATTTTATGAGCACAATAAGCCACTCCGGGGATGTGCATTAGACAGTTCTAATGCATGGCTAGGGGACTGGACGCAGTCGGCCTATGGCCTCGTGCCTCACTACGTGCCCCTAGCCGTGCATTAGAACCATCTAATACACACCCCATTGTGTCTTATTGCTTACGTGGAACACCTTCAGACAGGGTTGGTGACCCCTGCTATGCGACTCCTCTTCTCTTAGTGTTCCTCACAGGAGTGAAGTTACATACCTCCGAGTCCCCATTCATGTCCTCTTCTCATAATTGGTTGGGTGTTGGAGTCAGCTGTGCAGGCGTCCTATGCCCTGCACCTGTGCCAGTGTTTTAAGTGAGCCTGACTAGGCCCATAGCTAAGGGGTGTCATTCAGGGTCGCAGCCACCCCCCCCGATTAGAAAGCCTTATGGTAAACCTGTGGCAAACCCTGTGTGGTTAATTAGGCGCAGTGCCTCTTCTTCCCCAAGTAGCAACCCATATTTCTTAGACTAGCTCTGGGCTTGGACCCAACACTGGCTCACCTTCCTGATCCTGACCACCAAGAGCCTCTTCATCCATGAGACCTACTCCACTGGTGGGCTTTACAAGCTAACAGAGGAGCATGGCCTACACTCGAAGCGCAGGGGTTTCCATGATAGGGGGAGTGATGAAGAATGGGGATGAACTGAACTTTAAAATGAAGACAGAAACATGAGAAATGGCGTAATAAAAAATGTGAGTCAAAGGTGACAGGCTGCCATGCACTGCTGATAGCATCAAGTAGGCAGGATGGGCACATGGATACTTCACTTCTCCGCTGCCTGTCTGTCTCACCTGTGAGACTAATCCTACAGTTCACTGAAATCCTTAACACGGCATCTACTCCCAGTTCAAGTATTCATTTCCATTTTTACTTTGAAACTTATTCTATGTTTGCAGTCTTGTGATGAGCTCAGCTTGCCTATGGACTGATGGGATACAGGGGTGGAGGAGGGGTAATAAGGGGTCCTAAAATGGTCACAGAGATGTTGCTGAACTCTGTGGCCACAGAAGAGGTACTACAAGGGTAGGTCAAGATGTTCATACTGTTACCTCTGTTTATAAAGTCTGCTACTATTTTCAGACACAACATTCCACTGGAATTAGTTTTTTTACAGTGGGATTCCCTGGTGACCATATTCCTGTCACTTCTGTAATAGAGACAGCATCATGCACAGTCACCTGGCAATCACATGTTTCGTGCCATGAACTGCATCTGGGGCACCACAGCTGGTCACATGGTCAAAACTGGCAGACTGGACAGTGGCTGGCAGCAGTTCCTGGGGGCGTTAGATACTGCCTTCACCAGCCTAGGGTCTGTGCCCTGCTGCGACTGCTTAGAAATACATAGATATATAGATGCTGTTGGCAGATAAGGACCTTTAGGCCCATCCAGTATGCGCATTTAAGCTGCCTAATAAAGCGTCCGGTGACCCTAACTGGTCAGTGGCTTCAGCTTTTTCTTCCTATCTGTATTACTCCTTTGTTTCTGTCCCATGCATGTTTGAAGCCCACCACTGTATGGGCTGACACCACCTCCTGGGGCAGACTATTCCATGCACCCACCACCCTTTCTGTAATAAAGGACTTCCTGACATTTCCCCTTATGCGGCCACCCCTCAATCTCATGCCGTGTCCTCTTGTCCTGGCACTACTGTTAATCTGGAATATGTTGTCCCCTTCCACCTTGTTAATGTCCTTGAGGTAGTTGAATGTTTCTATCACAACACCTCTCCCCCTTCCTTGTTCCAGCATGTACAAATTGAGGTCCCTCCCTCTCTGCTCGTAAGGCTTGTGATGTAATCCCTTCACCATTTTGGTCACCCTCCTATGCACCATCTCCATTTTGTCAATGTCCTTTTGAAGGTGTGGTCTCCAGAACTGTACACAGTATGAAAGGTGAGGTCTCACCAGAGTCTTGTACAGTGGAACCATTACCACCCTCCCTCGGCTTGTGATGGGTGGGAGGGCTTGTGATGGGTGGGAGGTGGGATTCCAACATCTGTCTTGGATATCTACTCCCTCAGGGAAGGTACCTTCTCCTCCTCCTGATGTGTGACCCTGGGGGGTGTTGTGAGGAAAGGAACCTGCAGTCCCTTACAGAGCAGTCTTTTGTTGGTGCATTCCTGTTCACTTGGCATGTGATGTGGAGACCACACATGCCCAGAGCAGGGCTGGAAGGGGACTTCCACATGAGGAGCTGGGCTCACCCACTCTCCAACAGCCTTAACAGATGGAATGCAGGCCCCTCCAACAGCCTTGATAGGCAGAGTGCAGGCACCTCCTACAGCCTTGAGAAGCAGAATGTAGGTCCCTTGGACAGCCTCGAGAGGCAGAATGCAGGCCCCTCTGACAGCCTTGAGAGGCAGAAGGTAGGCTCCTTCGACAGCCTCGACAGGTGAAATGCCAGGTCATTCCACAAAGTATTAAAAAAAAAAACAGAATAGAATCTGGATGTATATACCACCTTCCATACATGCTGTATCTCTGCTAGCAGAGATACAGACGAGTGGCACTGTAGTATGCAGATGGACAGAGCAGCCTTGGTCACTTGACCTTATCTTACATCCTTTCATGGGGACCTGCTGTAGACTGAGTTTTCTGGGGGGGGGGATGCTGGTCTGGACTTTGGGAGATAATCCCCCTATGCTTTACAGAAAGTGCAGTCAGATCATTTGACTTCCACCCAGTTACCAAAATTCAATATATAACTGGTCAGAACTGACTACAGGGTAATGCCCCATTTGCAGGATGACCCCTTCAACAGGGTAGCCCCCCCTACCTAGAATATCACACTACACAGTCAGAGATGGGTAGGCACCTAAGTGCACGATGTACAGCTTGGCTGTACATGGAACCCTCAGGAAATAATTGTACAGGTGCCACAAACCCAGTTTTGAGAAAAGTGTGTGTGTGTGTGCATGTGAGGGGGATAACAGTCAACAGTTATCATCCAAATATTTAAAATATACAGTTAGAGATCAGCCCATTGGTGCAGTGGTAGTGCTACCAATTACAATACCGCGACGGGGATTCAGGGCCGAGCCAGAGTTGTTGGAGGGCCATTAGAGGAATGAGGACTGAGCATCCCACGGGATCCTCTCCTTTGTGGGGTCAGGGCGTTGCAGTCCCCACTACAACACAGACCCCTGGTGACCACAGGTGGTAATGCAGCAGGGGACACTGCAGAGGGAAGGGTGATTGCCAGCTGAGTGTCATGAAATGGCATGCAGTAGCGTGCGAGCGCTTGATGCTCCTTGAGTGCAGGATTCTGTGTGGGAGGGTAACCAGAAAAAGTGAACACCCCCAGAACAGCAGGACAAAGATGCTTGCATCTGGGGTTATACTCTACAGAGTATAGGCAGTTTAGAGGTGACCTTCGCCTAGCTTTCAAGGCAATAAAAGATCCCAGTCTCATGGAGACCACTGCATTAGAAAAACTACATGAACAAAATAAAAAAAACAAGGTCTCACAACTACAGATTAAAAGGAGAAACCAGTTTATCTAGGAAGAGATGTGATTTTTCACCCAAAGAATTATTACAAGCTGGAACACACTGTCTAAGCATATAGTAGAAACCAATAATATGACTACTACCTTCAAAAACAGATTAGATCTTTACATGGGAGATTCTCAATACAAGCAAGACACACTCCATGCTCTTTGACTCACCTGCCAGACTTAAAGCAAACCAAAGCTCCCTCAAAATATCATGTGCTGACAGTTCCCCACTGGTTAGCGCTAGCTCCTTTAAATATCTGGGCATTCTTCTTGACGAATCCCTAGATTTTGGTCTGCATATCACCACCACCTGTAAATCTGTCAATGCTAAGATAGGAGGTGCCCATTGCACGAGCTATGCCCTCACTCCATCGGCTAGACTAGCAGTGGCACACGGCTTTCTGCTCCCAGCCCTGGCCTATGACTCAGCCACCTACCTATCTGCCACAAAGTCCTCCCTCCATAAATGGGACACCACCTTTAATTCTGTCTGCCGCCACGCCTCTGCATCTCCACGATACAAGCACCACTGCCAGCTCTATGCTGACTCAAAGCAGCCCTGCCCCTCTGCCCATCGACTACAGTCCTACGGCTCTCTTATTGATGGTATTGCTAGATCAGACCTACCCTAATCTCTCACCACTCTGCTTCACTCATAACCCCTCTCCTATGGGCTTCAATCTACTGACCAAGCCTCTCCATATCCCCAGATGCAAAACCAGTATGGGTGCATGTGCTTTCTCCTACACGACTCCTAAATACTGAAACTCCATACCCAAAAATATTCGTCAACCTCCCAACCATGCTAGTATCAAGAAACTTCACTGTGATCATCTGCGTGCTACCAGTCCCTGCACTTGCTTTCATCCATCGTAGACTATTCTTCTCCCTGCCCTCTGCACCCCCAGGCAACTACTCCTCTGACACCTTTCTCCTCCTCTCTCAAAACCATCCTTTAAATCCATTCTATCGTCCTTTACCCTGTTCTTCTGCTTCCTACCACTCTCCCCTTCCCTCTCCTCCCTGTTTCTACTCTCCCCAAGGCAATAACCACATAACGGCACTTACTGTATATAGTACATACTTTTGAAATGTCTGTTTTCTCACGTGTTTTTCTGCATTTCTTGTTTTCTTTTGACTGTCTAAACTGTATTGATTGTGTCATGCTGAAGAATGTTTCTCCTAACTCTAAAGTTGATTGGATGGGATCCCCCTCCTCACTGTGTTACATATCTCATGTGCTGCTTCACATGTATCCTCATGTATTTCCGCTTGTATCCTCCTGTGTCCTGCCTGAAAATGGGCATTCTTATGCCTAGTGCACCTGCCCAGTTACCAAAAGCAAATAAATAAATAAATAAATAATATGTTCCACCTGTGAAGACTACAAGGTGGCGAGTTCACCAAAAGGCAAATAGTCTAAAAGAACTCGTATTCTACTATGAGCCTATGTTCCAGCAGCTGGCCATCTTCCCCTAATTTGGAGATCCCCATATACAGGGACCAACTGCTCCCCAACTCAACCGAGTCGGGGGCGGGGCCACATCAGGGGGTTATAAGCACCAGAAAAGCTAGGTTTCCGGGCTGAGCAGTAGCCGCCAGTGGGGGTCACCCTAATGAGACAGGTACATAAACAATAAATAAAACAGAAACTGGTTAGCAAGCAACCAGACGTAGAATGCCATCACAAGCAACAGGTTATAGGGCTCAGCAGTGGCACAATGAATTTTGCCTACATGGGATCTGTTGTTGTAACTCTCTCCTGCTGTGCTGGAAACCTGCTTCTGATCTTCGGCCATCGAATTGACACATTGCCACGCTGCCAAGGCTGTTGACTGCATCCTTAGATTTGGATTACTATCAAATGTTGCTGGTTTGTATATTCATTTTTTTATTTACTTACTTTTTGTTGACCAGGAAAGGAGGGCTCGACAATACTGCCCATTTTCAGTCTTGTCCCAGGGTGGGGTGGTGCGGGTACAGATGCAAACCAAATAAAATTTAACCAGATTAAGCTGTTGATGGTATTTTAGTGAATGGGAGAAATCTGGCCAGGACAATAGGGGAATTCTCCTACACCATGACAAGTGCCATAGGCTCTTTAACGTCCACCTGAACAACCACAAAGAAAATCAGACAAGACCTTATCCAAAGGACAGAGTACTTATAACTATGGTAGTTTATGTAGTGGTGTTAATTTTCTGTTAATTTTATTAACTATAAATTATATTCTGTATCTTGTTAAGACACCACTGAAAATTAGCTGGTAGCTCAATGGTTTATCTCCAGTTCAGATTCCTTTGCTTTAGATAGATAGATAGATAGATAGATAGATAGATAGACAGACAGACAGACAGACAGACAGATATTGTCCGTAGATAGGCTGGTAGGTAGGTAGACAGACTCTGTGGATAGACAGACAAACATTGTACTGTCTGTTTATAGATAGATAAATAGACAAAGTGAGTCTGTAGATAGACGGACAGACAGACTGTAGACAGACAAAAAAACATATACTGTCTGTTGCTAGATAGATAGAGACAGAGAGACTAACTAGTTAGATAGATAGATATAGTTATTAGATTGCCAGCTGAATAGTCTGTTTATAAAAGAAGAATAGAGTTTAGGATGGCTTATCCCAGTTATCAGTTTCACTGTGTTCAAGAACAGATACTCGACGGGTGGGGAGTGAGGGACTGTCTGTGCCACAATGAGTTGCACTGGAGGACTTGGTTTTCTGTAAGGACAAAGTTCAAAGATATGATGTTACAAGTTACAAGAGACAATTCTTGCCCTCTTCCTGTATACATGTTAGTGTTTGTGAACGGTACCAGACTCGAGAGGGACTGGGGTCCTCTACTGATCAAAGTAACAGGAACAGCATTGGCAGGTACAATGCACACCTTCCCACATACATTGCCTCGCCAATGTGTGTCAACCCTACTTTTGAAACAACACTTCTAGTGGAGTGGGGGAGGAGGCAGTTCAGACAACATGCTCATTCAGTCCATGGTCTCCCATGTGAAATGGACAAGGGGCCAATTATGATGATGATGATCTTCCGATGGGGGACTTCTGTCCACTAGGAAATGGGCCGAGAAGTATCACAACTCATTTCATTGTGACCATGAACAGCCATCTGAAGAGAGTGGTACTGACCCATGCCAGATTCAAACCTCTGGCCTTGAGAGGTTAAAGGCTATGTAATCTGTTGCCAATCCACAGGGTCATCCTTTCCTTCTACACCTCTCTGTATACATGCCACCCTACAACTTATGTCTGCTGACAGCCCGAACAACATAAGATAGTGCAGGATGCATCTAAGGGTACTTTCTATGACATCTGATGCATGACTGACAAATGGAATCAACCTGCATAGAAATGAAGTTAATTGTTTGTGCTCCTGCAAGATCTTTGTCAAATTCCTTTCCTCCCAGAGAGCTACCCTGCTACAGTCCTACCGAGCCTCTGCAGATTTTGCCATCCCTTTAATTTTTGCTGTTTGAAAGAACTAACCATGACTCGGCACAACATACCACTGACCATTACCAGGGCCAGCAGAATCTGATGGAAAGAGCTGACCCAAACCAAGTTTAGCATATCTCACGGGAAGGGGCGGGTGATTATGTCTGGAAGTGTGACTTATTCCCAACTGGAGCTTGAACAACTTCCTTTCTACATGTGCGTATTGACAGCTCGCGGCTTACCTCCATCTCTTCCCTATCACTGCCAAATACAGCTACACTTTATTAGGATTCTCAGGGTCTTTGAATGTCAAGGTCTCAAAAGGAAAGAGAGAGCCACTGGCAGACATGCCTTCACATTTCAGGCCCCAAGTGCCTAGAACAAGCTGCCAGATTACCCAAAGCAAGTGGCCACACTGATGCCCCTAATAAACATCACTCTCCTTACTTTGCCACTGCCTCATGAACTTATAACCTTATGCTTATAATTGTTGTTGTATTCTGTAAATAACATTTTTAATTGTATAACTGTCTTGTGTATCGTTCTCTCTGTGCTGTTGAAATGTTATGTTGTATGCCTGCTCCCCCCCCCCCCGAGACTTGCATGAGAATGAGCAGTGTCTCCTCAT
Source organism: Neoceratodus forsteri (assembly GCA_016271365.2). NCBI lineage: Eukaryota > Metazoa > Chordata > Ceratodontiformes > Ceratodontidae > Neoceratodus > Neoceratodus forsteri. The sequence continues at coordinate 11,260,521 of JADMNL010000036.1, forward strand.
CAGGCTATCCCAGTGAACAAATGGGAGCCCACCTCAGCTGCAGACCCCTCCTCACCCACATGCAACACATGGTGCTAGACACCCTGCTACAGTTCTTGCAACTCCATGTTTGCATCAATGTTTTGCATGACATAAAGATAGCAGCATCTAGAAAATAAAACACAAACACTGAAATCAGTGTCCATGGCTCAGTAGGTAGCATGCTTGACTCGCCATGAAAGACTTGAAGGTCATGGGTTCTAGTCTCACACCAGATACTTCGGATGATACCCACAATTGACATTGCAGTGCAGTCTAGGGGTGCTGCATTACTGAGGTGTCCTTTGGAGGAGGTGCTAAAACAAGGTCCCTTCTGCCCATCTCTGGTCACTGCCCAGGTGGAAGTTTAAGATTCCATGGCACTTACTGAAGAAGAGTAGGAGAGTTTAGCTAGTATCATCAACACTCTCTGTCAATTAAAACAGATCTATGTAACGCACCCCAGGGGAAACACTGGGGGAACAAGCTAACATAGCTTAGGGTGACATTCCTGGTCAAAACCAAAATTCCTAATAAAAAAATTAAATAAAACAGGAGCAAAGAAATTATTTGAGCTCATCACCGAAATAAGGGACTGGTGGTTGCCCTCCCTCTGCACAGTCTAAATAATCCCATCAAGCTCCTAACTGTAGCCATGTGCTCAGGACACAAACAACACAAGAGGATCTGTCAGCAGCAGGCTCTCTGGTCTTATTGTGTTTGATAAGAAAGATCAGCTCAATGGGGTTAATGCAGGTGGCAGACCACAGTCCAGAATGGAGAGGTCCCAACTATGGGGTTATGTCTTCATTCTTCCTGATCCCCCTTAAATTATACAACAGAGATGTCTAGAGCAATGCTATCCATCAGGAGTTTTGTCCACTCTAGCCACCCCAGCACCCAGGGAAAGTGCTGAACAGACTGTAAAGGAGAGTTAAATGAGGGAGGGAGGGAGGAAGGAGCAATACTTCCAGATTCGGAGATTTTGTTTGTATGGTCTTCTAGCAAATTGGACGGGGAGAGGAAGGGTAAGTAAATCTGATCTGATAATGTTACCCCTCTCCAACCCCAAAAAACAACATTAGGGAGGAATCAGTGATGCAGCCACAACAGATCAGACCTCAAGTCCCCAGTATCACATTTCAGTTTATTCCTCCGACTACGACTAGGTACCTAGTTATTTGCTTTCCCCAAATAAAACTTAAATTCAAACTTATACTGCAGACTCACATCATCTCTCCACAGACCCCAATGCAGTGCTTGACTTGAAAAAGGTGTGTGTGTCTGTCTGTCTCATGGCAAATCTTCCACAATTTGTTTTTTCAAAAGTATTTGTATTTTCTATAGCTGGAACTACCATATGCCAAAGTGCTAAAAGTTTGCACAGAGAGATAAACTAAGGTTAAATTTATGAAATGTTTCCTTGAAACAAAACTTAACCTCTCCACCCTCAACAAAACAGAAAATATGTTCTGGGGGACGGCTGAAGCATGCCTACACTCCCTAGCCAGGTCTTTGCTGTTGGTCTTCCATGCTACACTTCAGTGTGTAAGAGAACAAGCAGGAAGCATCTTACCTGGGTCATCAGTCTATCTGCTCCAGTGCCTTCTTCATCCTTAAATATAATGTCTGGGTTGTAATTTGGGGTCAGTTCTTTAAACTTCTCAGAATGTCTGGTGATCTTCCCCTCTGTCCTCCCACTGGCTCCCAGGGTCTTCTCAGCCACATTGGGGATGAACTGTTTGTACACGAGGGGGGGCAGCCTTCGGGACTGCCTTCTCATGCCCCCGTAGCCTTTCCCTGGACCACAGCCTTGTACAGCTACCACAAAAAGACACCAGCACAAGAAAGCCAGGCTGATCGGGGCCGGTCTGTCCCGAGACAGCAGGAGGATCATCTCACAAGAGCCAGGTCCTCAAGATGGCCACCTATGTCCAAGCAGAACTTCAGCAGATCTGTGAGGAGTTTATTTGCTGGCTGGTAGGTAGGTAGAAACTGCTTCAAGACCAAGCCCTTAAAAGAACAATGAACCTGAAAGAGTGATTCAGATTCACAGTTTAGGGTTTTTCTTATAAATAAATATTGTATCTGTTAGGTTTGCTTCTGCTTGGCCCATCACATCCCTAAGGCCCACTCAATCTGCAATATTTTCACAGTCTCATTCCAGGGAGCCAGCAAAACTCCGGAGCTGAATTCCAGGTTGTCTTGTGTATCTCTCTCTGTCCAATAATTTGTTCCCCAATAAAATAATTAAAAAAGATTACAAAATAAATAAAAATCAGTGTTTACAATATCAGCTTCAACAAGGTCAGTGCCTGAAATATTCAAGTTTGGAAATGTTCAAAATTTTCTTCAGGGGAAACAGAAATCCCTTAGCCTGTCCTTGCCCCTCATTTATTACAGGTGTGCATAAGAGTCACTCATGTGGTGCACCTGCTCCAGTCCCAAGTCCAGGGCTGCCCCAACACTCTGCCCATGACCACTTCCCAGTGGATCCTCACTCACCAGTTCCCAGCCCCGTAGTGGCAGGTGTCCAATGTAATTCTAAGCTCCAGGCTCCAATTTCCAGCCTCAGATTTCAGGCAGGCTCACTGCCAGTGTTAACCCCTCTCCAGTCTCTCGGCTGCTCCCTTGGCAAGCCCTCTCCTCCTGCCTCTGATCTATTTGCTTTCCCAAAGGATCCGAGCTCTTTGCTGGATGGAGACACCCTGTTCTCTCCCTGCTTTGCTTCTGCTGTTTGTTCTGCTCGGCTCCTGCCATTGGGAAGGAGATATAGTGAGCCAGGCTAGCGCGCCCCCGAGAGCCAGCCCTCCCCGCGCGGCCCCGAGTCCACAGCCTGCCCTTCCTATGCGCGTCTCCGTGCACCAACCTCCCCTGTGTAAAACGCGCCCCCGCGCCCCTCCCGCTGCAGGAAACTTGCGAAAAAATCCGAATTAAAAATATCCAGAGAGCAGCAGCCGGCATCTGCAGGTGTCTCTTTGACTGCAAGGGGCAGCAGGGGACTAGCCTGACATGGCTCTGTGCGGGCTGCTCTATAATTGTATTGCATGTCCCGGGGCGTGCTGAAATCCGGACAGCCAGAACCGGACCGCTCCAGAGCGGTGAAAGCTGGACCGGGCGCAAGTTGCGCGACTTGTTTTCTGGTCCGGCTCTTACCGATCTGGTCCGGTCTGGTTTTCACCGACACCTAAATCCTTGCTATAAAATTTTAATCCCGACACTCCTGCAAGCATAGTGAGCAGTGTTTCTGCACCCATTTCCCACGTGACTGGGGACCTGATGCACCCCTTCCCCATAATATGGGGGTAGTCACAGGGCTGTGTGCACAGCAACAGCCAGCTTTGGTAATAATCATGCAACTTCAAGAGGGAGGAGGAGGAGGGGGAAAAGGCGAGAAAGAAGTAAAGAAAGGGAGAGATGAAAGAAGAAAAGATTAGATTAGGGTACCCAGTGGTGGAAATGGGGGAGAAACCCCATGGAACTCCGAACTCAGTTCCAGGAGTGAAATTAAAAGCCTGACTCAGTTCCAGGAGCGAAAGGGGGAAAAGACTGCTCCTGTATGAAATGTATTCCCCCTAAAGGCATAAAACTTACTAAATAAAGTGTAAACATGTAACACACAGTGAGAAAATGTATCCCCAGACCACTGCCAGGAATATCCCAGCCTACATTAAAGGTGGTGAGTCCAACCCTGACCTGTTCCCATATTTTACACTGAGTGTACCACTGTGTTAAGGTACCCGTGATTTCTGTTTTACCACAGTAAACCAGGATGAGGGCTATCATAGGAATTATATGGACTAATCCTTTATTACAGGGCAGAGGGATAGCAGGGTGAGTTTCGTATTGCACAGTGGCTATTCCTACATGACTAACATGACACCAATACCAGGGTCAAACTGTGATGCTTTACAACTCTGCTCACTGCAAATAACAAGTGATATCACAGTAACTGTACTGTGTACCTCAGTGGGTTTCCTGATTTTTTTTTTGGGGGGCAAAGTGGTGGAGGTGTGGTAGCTAACGACTCTATTTCCATTGGTCATAACCTAATCCATGTCTGTTTTAACAATGTGCTGTACCTGACTTCAGGAATAGGGCTGACTGCAAGGAACCCATTATGCTGGGGGTTGTTGCAAGACAATAGTGAGCAGAGCTCTTCTCTGCGTGAAGCTGAGTACGCTGTATAGTAGAACTAGAAGGTGACAACATTCTTGGCATTAGACTCAAGAACCCACACCCTGGAGTGTGTCATTCGGCTTATAAAATGGATTTAGTGTAATACACATATTTTGTGGCCTTAGAAAGGAGATCTGTCATCGGATTGTGCATCCATTATATTTTAATGCATGGTCAGATGATATATCTTGACCAATAAGGTTAATGTATCTGTTCTTGTCATTTTATGATGTGACAGATGGTACGGTACTCCTACACCAGGTAATGGACAGCACCCCACTGCTAAGACATGGTCCAGAACGGAACTGGCCTGTACCAGCTGATAAGCAGCACCACCACTGCCGAGGCACAGTAGAATGGAGCCATCTTACTCCAGCTGATGGACAACACAAGCACTGCAAAGGCACAGTACAGAACGGAATAGTTCGACACCAGCAATGGATAGCACCACCACTGCCAAGGCATGGTAGACTACGGAGCCACCCTACCTATGCAGGGCCACTGATGTTCATGCCATACCAACATTAACCCTTTGGTATTCTGTGGCATCCATCCCTGGGTGAACCTATGGAACAGCCTATGAGCAGAGATAGAGGACATGAAGACTGTACAGGCCTGGAAGGTAAACTTGGACACATTTCTGCTTACCAAGGGAATCACTGGGTACCCTGGGTAGTAGAGTGGGTGGGGAATCCCTATGAATGTGTTTGCACACCATATTTACTCATTGCTGCTTATAAATCAGTGGGAGGGGTGGCATGATGGACCTAGAAGTCCTCTCCAGTTTTAAATTACTAAGCTCCTACTCCGGTTAAACTGGAAATGTTTAAGTGGGGGAGCTCTCACATCTAAATTTCTAGATGATAGAAATCTCATTTGTTGGTGGTGGGATTCTTTTACAGTAGTCAAAGGAGAAAGATGACGGAGGTGGTGGAACTCATAACATTTTTTAAGAGGTGGTGGAGCTGAGTTCCCGTGGGCTCCTGCCCAATTTAACCCCTGTTACTAATGTGCGAAACTTGGAACCAGTAGTACAGGGCTTCTTTCATAAAACTTCCAGAAACAAATGATTTGATACCTTTTATTGGACCAACATGGATGTTACAGAAAAGAACAAAACAAAGAACAAAGTGCTTTAGCTTTCGAACCAACCAGGTCCTTCTTCAGAAGCTTTCAAAGATTCTGAAGAAGGACCTGGTTGGTTCGAAAGCTAAAGCACTCTGTTCTTTTCTGTAACATCCATGTTGGTCCAATAAAATTTATCAAATCATTTGTTTCTGGATCTGTTTTTTAAAAGGACCAATACGGCACCTACAACATTTTTTTGCTTCATAGAACTTGTAATTGCTGTTCTGCCCTTTGACCAAGAGATGTCAGTGTTGAGTAACTTTTTTATTTTATTTATTTATTTCTTTTGTTCTACTTATAAAATGATCATGTTCAGCACTTAATCTGCTTTTATTTCTGTGAAATCTTTAATGTTAAAGTGCTTGATGTCTAAGCTGCCGCTAAGCAAATAGCAATTTGCTACGCATTTCTTCACTGAGCTATGATGTTGTTGTTTTTTAACCAGGAGTGACACTAAGCTGGAAGCTTGTTTACAGGTGCAACCTGGGAGCACAATGAAGTTAAGTGACTTGCTCAGGATCACACAGTATGCAAGGGAGGGCTGTGGGATTCAAACCCTGGTCTCCAGGTTTGCAGCTCAGAGCCTTAAACCACTGTGCTATCTTGCCTCCTATAATAAAATATACTGCCTCCTATAATAATTAATGAAGTCATAAATAAATATTAATGTTCAGCCAAATTGCTACTGCGACCACAGGCTGCAAATCAAAATTCAGCCATTTTGTTAACATTTGGCTAACAACATTGTCATATGGCTAAAAGGTGCAGGTGACAAGTAGTCAAAATGCTATAGGGCATTAGACTTCCAGCTTAAACACTGAGTTTTGGTTTCTGTTTTGGTCCACATGCTTGTAAATATTTAACTTGCGACTTCATCTTACTGATGAATAACTTTCAAGTGTCTTTTCCATGGTTTTCAAATGCATCCTTGGTACTTTGTCCATGAAATATATACAGTATTACTAAAAACATAATTCTAAAAAAGGTGCGATAAATCAAGATTTGTAGCACTACCTCTGACCCATCCTGTCAGTATGATGGTAGCACTACCACTGACCCATTTCATCAGCACAACAGTAGTGATACCCCTGACCTGTACTGTCAGCGTAACAGTATCAGTACCACTGACCCATCTCATTAGCACGACAGTAGCAGTGCTGCTTACCCTGTCCCATCAGCACGAGGGTAGCACTACCGCTGACCCATCCTGTCAGCACAACAGTAGCACTACCGTTGATGTAGCCTATCACCATACTGGTGGTGCTACTGCTGATGTGTCCCATCAACACAACAGTAGCGATACCATTGACCCCTTCTGTCAGCACAGTGGTAGCACTACCATTGATGACCTTAGTGACAAGTGTTCTGGAATGATCTTGAGTCACTGGGGGATGGCTGGGTGGAGGAGTGTCCCAGAGGGCACTCTCCTCTTTTGGGTGGGATATGATTCCCCCCTGCAACACTATTACTGGGATAAGAAAAGGTGTCAGTACAGTAGGGGACACTGGAGGAGAGGAGACATCGGCCGGGCTCCACACTACTACCTGGGTAACCACAGGTGGCAGTGCAGCAGGGAACAAGGTAAGGGGGAGGACATTGGCTGGGCTCCATGCTACTACCTGGGTAACCACAGGTGACAGTGCAGCAGGGAACAAGGTAAGGGGGAGGCCATCAGCTGGGCTCCATGCTACTACCTGGGTAACCACAGGTGGCAGTACAGCAGGGAACAAGGTAAGGGGGAGGCCATCAGCTGGGCTCCATGCTACTACCTGGGTAACCACAGGTGGCAGTGCAGCAGGGAACAAGGTAAGGGGGAGGACATTGGCTGGGCTCCATGCTACTACCTGGGTAACCACAGGTGGCAGTGCAGCAGGGAACAAGGTAAGGGGGAGGACAGTGGCTAGGCTCCATGCTACTACCTGGGTAACCACAGGTGGCAGTGCAGCAGGGAACAAGGTAAGGGGGAGGACATCGGCTAGGCTCCATGCTACTACCTGGGTAACCACAGGTGACAGTGCAGCAGGGAACAATGGGAGGGGGAGGACATCAGCTGGGCTCCATGCTACTACCTGGGTAACCACAGGTGGCAGTGCAGCAGGGAACAAGGTAAGGGGGAGGACATCAGCTGGGCTCCATGCTACTACCTGGGTAACCACAGGCGGCAGTACAGCAGGGAACAAGGTAAGGGGGAGGCCATCAGCTGGGCTCCATGCTACTACCTGAGTAACCACAGGTGGCAGTACAGCAGAGGACACTGATAGAGGGGAGCCATCAGCTGGGCTCCATGCTACTACCTGGGTAACCACAGGTGGCAGTGCAACAGGGGACACTGGGGGAAGGGGACATTGGCCGGGCTCCACGCTACTACCTGGGTAACCAGAGGTGATAGTACAGCAGGGGGCACTGGGGGAGGGGGACATCAGCTGGGCTTCATGATACTACATGGGTAACCACAGGTGACAGTACAGCAGGGGACATCAGCTGGGCTCGATGCTACTACCTGGGTAACCACAGGTGACAGTACAGCAAGGGACACTGGTGGAAGGGGTCATTGGCCAGGCTCAACGCTACTACCTGGGTAACCACAGGTGGCAGTGCAGCAGGGAACAATGTAAGGGGAGAACATCGGCTGGTGTTCCATGCCACTACCTGGGTAACCACAGGTGGGAGTGCAGCAGGGAACAATAGGAGGGGGAGGACATTGGCTGGGCTCCATGCTACTACCTGGGTAACCACAGGTGGCACTACAGCAGGTGACACTGTGGGAGGGGGGACATCGGCCGGGCTTCATGATACTACATGGGTAACCATAGGTGACAGTAGAGCAGGGGACATCAGCTGGGCTCCATGCTATTACATGGGTAACCACAGGTGACAGTACAGCAAGGGACACTGGTGGAAGGGGTCATTTGCCAGGCTCAATGCTACTACCTGGGTAACCACAGGTGGCAGTGCAGCAAGGGACACTGGTGGAAGGGGTCATTTGCCAGGCTCAATGCTACTACCTGGGTAACCACAGGTGGCAATACAGCAGGGGACATTGGTAGAAGGGAGCCATTGACCGGCTCCATACTACTACCACAGATGACAGTACAGCAAAAGACACAGGTGCAGAGGGGACATCAGGTGGGCTTCCACACTACTACCTGGGTAACCACAAATGACAATACAGCAGGAGACACTGGTGGGGGGGAGACATCAGGTGGGCTGCCACACTACTACCTGGGTAACCACAGATGACAGTACAGCAGGGGCACTGGTGGAGGGGGGACATCGGGTGGGCTTCACACTACTACCTGGCTAACCACAGCAGGGGACACTGGTAAAGGGACATCGGCCATGTGCCACGCTAGTACCAGAGTATACACAGGTGGTAGTGCAGCAGGGGACACTGGAGGTGGGGGACCAGCTGGGCTTCACGCTACTTCCTGGGTAAGCACAACTGTTAGTACAGCAAGGGATGCTGATGAAGGGGGGACATCGGCTGGGCTCCATGTAGCACCTTGTCTGCTCAAGCATGGAGCCCCTGGCAAGCCAGGCTCTAGCATGTGTGGGACCAAAGATGGAAAACACCCTGGAGCAATCTGTGAGATGCTGGGCACATGCAAGCTCCACCTCCTACTTCTTACTGCCTTCTGTGCCCCGGGTTCTTCTGTTTTCCGTGTCTCCACCAGAGGTGGAAGGTGTGAATCCAGCATGGCCAGGCCCTGCCATGGGGTAACCCTGTGGCATTAGAAAGAATAGGGGTACGTGCCAGAGATGTAGAGGATCAATCAATTAATCAATCAGAATCTTTATTTATCCAGGCGGGCAACATTGGGCAAGGCTCATTTGCAAAGTGGACCTGGTCATGAATACATCAAAGTACAGTACAGAAGCAGGTATACAAAAAGCAATAATATACAAGGATGAAAAGGTGTATACAGTACAGTACAAGGTTGAAAAAAAGTTTGGGCCTGACCCTGACACCAATGGCTTGGGTTTGAGCCCCACATCTGGATCGTCGGAGGGCTAACAGGAGGAGGAGAAGGATCGAGTATCCCAGAGGAAGCCCTCCTTTTCCGAGGTGGTTGGAAGCCAGTTTCCGCAGTGGCACTACCATCTAAGTGACCACAGAGGTGGAACTGAAAGGGAAGGGGATGCCTGCTGGTTTGT